>JADLZN010007197.1:0-748436 GCA_018155175.1 Sinocyclocheilus anophthalmus
TCCGATTTGCGACCAAATGACTCTTTTGAACCGATTCTTTGTAATGAGTTAGCCGTAAAAATTCATAAAACCATCTCAAAGTTAACGATTTGAATCTGATTCACTGAATTATTCAGTGACGAGTTTACAAATGAATTGTGTGTCATTTTCCAGTTATGTCCGATTCTAAATGAACCTTGAGTCGTTACTGTGGTGTATAATTTGCGAGACATTGTTCAAATGACAATGTGTATAATTAGATATACATAGACGCAACAAAATTTTGTGAAATTAACTATATAATAATAACTTTAATATTTGATTGAATTAATATTTTATCGATTAGTCTTGAGCATATGAGGTCCAGTGGCTCGAATGGGACTGAAAACTTAGGTATTGTGAAAACCCCTTAACTTTAAGTATGAGCAATAATATTAGGGATGCTTGCCTTAACAAACACCATTAATAAAACTGAATGATGTTGTTTTGTCTGTGTCTTAACATTGAAACAATGATTATTTTATTATATATTATGCCCAGTGCAACAATAAAACAAGCAATGAGGTTTTTTTATGGCTAATTTAAGGTGTTATGTATAGCCCTGTTGTTTTCTTAGAGAAACAGGACACATATAAAACCTTTGGCAATCGTAAAACTTAACTTTATTTTTGTAAAATTGGCAGCTTCCATGAGAGATCCTACAGTGGGTCTTAACAGGACCTGTGCACATGGTACATGGAGCATGAAGGGTGCAATTCTTGCACACAGAGTTCATCCGTGGCAATAAAATCATATGGCGTGATAAATCCCCCTCTTCCCGCCGCCTACATGCTTATTCAGTGCTTTTTCACACCCGTGTCCCATGGTCCTTTTCTGCTCTCTGCTCTCGCTCTCTTAGAACTTGTTTTTGTCTCTCTCTCTCTCTTTCTTCTGGGCCGTCTCCCCATCTGGAAGGATGGCAAACAACGGCCGGCCCTCCACCCCCCATCTGTCCCTCTGGCCAGTTTGTTGGGTAAACTCAGCACTGACCATGTAAACAGAGGGCAGCACGTCCGATGGTGGACATCTGTCCAGATGAGCCCAGTGGAGACAGCTGTTGTGTGTTTACTGTTGAGAGCTTTTCCCTGCACTGCAGGGGTTTTTGTTTCCAAGCACAGCCCCTCCACCCAATCTTACAGGCCTTGATGCATGCATAGAGAATTTTTTGTGCTTTTTTTATTTAAGTATTCTATTTGTGGATACTTGTTTATACTTTTGTATTTGATGCCCACAGTAGTGGCAGTATTGTGTGGAAACCAAGGGCAGAATGCTTTTAGATAGATAGGTAGGTAGATAGATAGATTGTGACTGAAGAATCCAAGAAAAGGCTCAAGGTTTAGACAAAGCCTCTAAAATGAGGTGAGACTGGAGGAAATTATCATAAAGAGTGTTTGTGACCTCGTACCTGCTCAAATAGATTCAGAATCTCAGACAGACTGATAGAATCAACAGCGGCATTCTGTATTCTGTAAACGCGAAGGACAAAATCAGCTATAAATATGGATGTCCAACTCTATCAATCTTTTCTTACCTTCTTGCAAAGACAAAAAAAAATCCTATTCAGCAAGCTGTGAAGAACAACATTAAAATAGGAGAAATAGGAGATTCCAGCCGTGATTAAGCTTCAGCTGAACCATAACCTGGTAATTGTGTTGGACAACTGTGGCCCCGTGATGATGATCCAGGGTCGCGTTAGTGAGAGGATGGCATGTTTGAGGCGACAATCCAAAAGTCCAAAAAATTTGATGATTCTTGGACACCTTCCTGCGCGTCTGGTCCTCTGGACGGTTAGTCAAACCATAACCGAGCAATTCATTAATGAGGACGCTGAGAGGAATTGGATTCACGCTTGAGCAAACAGCCAGCAAACACAACGACGCTCAGAGAGTATGATGCCGACATATTTACATAATTTCGAGTTTGGGTTCGGGTATGGTAATAAAGAGTTATGATAAAAGTGTCATTAGGTCGTCGAGAAACGAGTGTGACGAAACGCTACTGTTATGGTTCCAAAACCAAGCCTTGTATTGCTATTGCATGGTCACTAACTCTTAGCCAGTGTGTTGCATTAAGCTAATTGTATGGGTTTAGCAAACATCATATGTCACTGTTTCTCTCTTTTAAAACCCATTTAATTTCAGCCTTCCACTTGCACACTCACACCATTACTATTGATTTCCTGTCTCCAGTAGAAGGTTGTAACTGTTCACATGATACTGTGTTTAACGTTAACTGTTAGCGTTAGCCCGAGTGGTGGTTTGCCAAACCAGCGGTTACTATTACTGGTTGATGGAATTACCATTTTTCTGGATATACAGTAATAAACCATGGAAATGCTTGTATTTGTTTTGGACCAGCGTTGTTTCATCGTAATATTTTATATGGTATTAATAGTTTTTTTCATAATTTAATGGATTTAATTTGTATAGCCTACTTTCAGATTTAATTTAATTTGTTACATTTTTAGTAATTTTGCAATGTGCCTTTGTCGTGTTTTATATTACTGTTTAGGTTTAATTAATTTTTGTATTACATTTTTTATTTTGTTTTATTTCCACTTAGTAATTTTACTGCTTGTTTCAGTTAGTTGCCAAGGCAATTTCCACCGAATATTTATATTTTCTTTTATTTCAGCTTTATTTCAATTGACAAAAATGTTTTAATAGTTTATGATAGTTAACAATCCTGATTTGGACATGTACCATCCTAATACCATGGTATTTTCTGATGAACCTTTAAGTGCAAATACTGTGGCAGTACCACGGAACTAAGGGTACTTAAAAATACCATGGTACTACCTTGGTAACTTTCAGCATTGTATTTATTTATGAATATAAGTTAACCACGGTGCATCAATTGGTAATCATTAAGAAACAGAGTATATATCATGGTTAGTGTATCATGCTTACCATGGAAATGCCATGGTATTCTATATGAAGGTGTTAAAGTACCTTGGAGTACCATGTAAATACCCTTTTAAGAGGGTACTGTTGCAGTGTATGACGGTGGTAATACTGTACCATGTCAGTCTGATATAAACCATGGTATTTACATGCTGTTCCAAAGTTTTTCTAAGAACACCATTGTATACATTTTGTGCTATTCATGAACATGAATATTGCAATCATTCAAAAACATAGTTTATATGAATGTACCACGGTATCCGCTATTTCAGCCTTTCGCTTCATTACTCACCAGTTTCTGGAGTCGGGTAAAGCACCCAATTGATTTTCTGTCTCTATTAGTAAAAGGTTGAAACGGTTCACATGCTAACTGTGTAACATAACGGTTAGCCAGTGGTGTTTGCCAAACCAAGCGTCACTATTACTGTTGCTCATACTTAAGGTTAGTATTCTCATCCCATCTGCTTCTCAATTTGTATGGCTTCTTACTCATTTCATTTTACATAATCATTCTTATAATAAACTATGTTTACAGACGCACATTTTCTTGAGAAAATGTAAAACAATCTATTCATAATTCAGGTTTAATTTAAACCAATATAAGTCGGTATGCCACAAGCAAGAGTACAATAGCATAACAAAAGGGAGGTGAGGAGTATTGATTCCCAAAACACTCTGACACTCTGAACACTTTCCTTGAAGTACAAAGTAATCCTTCCATTTCTGACATTCATGCTAAGAAATCTGTGAAGATCTCTGTTGTAGCTTTTACTTATGAGGCTTTATCACACTCTTACTCGTAATTTAAAAAAATAGACAGTCAGAAGACACTGTTCTTTTGTAAGTCAAGGACGCAGAGTGACATTGTCAGGCTTTCCTTTTAAAAAATGCACATCAGATGAATCAATTTTACTCCAAAGGAAAGTTTTATTGCACAAAGTTTGCTCTTTTGCAGCATAGAAGACATGGGGTTCACAGTATCATGTCTGTCTCAAATGTTGCTCTTAAATTAAAATGAACTCAAGAGTCAATTGTTGTCATAAGTTTGGGGTCAGTAAGATTTAAAAAAAAAAAAAATTAATACATTATTGGCATGAAAAGACATCTTAATTGATCGAAAATGTCAGTACAGACCTTTTATCCATGTTAATTAACATTTTTATTTCGAATAAACTGCTTCTCTTTTAAACTTTATATTCAGTTCCTGTCGGCCTCCGTCTTTTCCCCCAACAAACATTAGCTGTTTTCAACCATTTATAAGAAATGGTTCTTACGCCAATCAGCATATTAGAATGATTTATTTTACAATTATTTTTAATTGTAATACTTTTTGAAAAAATTGCAGTTTTTACTTATTTTTTATGTACTATTTACTACTGACAGCATCTGAGATTACTAGGGTCTTTTTCTTAGTATGAAGAAAAACAAGTGCGATAATAAAGGGTCCCACAGGAAAAATAAATAAAATAAAATAAAATAAATCAAAATAAAATAAATACAAAAATAAAATAAAATAAATAAAATAAAATCATCAATCAATCACTAAATACATCCATCCATCATCAATCAAGCTCTTAAAGGGTTACTTCCCCAAAAAGTTTTATCCTCATTTACTCCCCTCCGTGTTTCTTACCTGTATGAGTTTTTTTTCTTCTGTTGAACACAAAATAAGAGATTTTGAAGAATGTTGGTAATCAAGAGTTTCTGGTCCCAATTGACTTCCATAGTATTTTGGCTACTGTCGGCTGTCCCACTATTGAGATTCATGACCCCCCCGCCCCCCTCGTGGGACTTACTGTAAAATCCTAAGTGAAACCACATGAATATGGATGTTTCTACATTTTAATTTCAATCTAAATTGGGTTACAAGTTCACAAGTTCATTCAGTCAGAGTAATAAAATTGCAAGTAGCTGCAGAACTATTTTTGCTCCCTTTGTATCTCTGTGTCTTATTATATAAGATGTTCTGAACAGCAGGTACATTCTGACTCTTTGAAGATATTAGTTAGTCACAGAGAAAACGCTTCTCCTGAAAACATATGCCCATAAGACTCATGTGCATGAATTTACATTTCAAAAACTTCCAGTTGCTTCAACAACTGTGGAAACATCATCATTAGAAGCAATTATTCTGGATAAACAAATATGAAGTCTTGGCAAATACACTGCAATCATTTTAAATGTGCCCTAATTTGGTTAGCGCAGAAGTTTCATGCACTATTGACGAACAGCCAAATTCTTGGCCAAAATATGAAAAAGACACAAACACACACACACACACAAGAAAAACGATGATGACCCTTTTTAGCGTGCAAAAAGCCTTATGCGAGCACTTGAACCATATCTAAAATGATGGCTTCCTAGTTGCTAAAGTGTTGCACGCAACCTGCAGCAAATCCATGTAATTCTGACAGAAAACACAGCATCCCATTTCACCTTAAATCGTCTTTCCCAAATTCAATCCGGAGAGAGCTGACGACAGTTTAGCAAGTAACTAATGGCTGTTCCCACAGTGCATTTCAGCCACCTGTCATGTCTCGAGGGAGACAGGTAAACACAGACAGAGACAGTGACAAGTCCTGCATCCGGCGACAGTTTTGAAGGAAGGAGCTGATAGTCTGAAGAAAACAAGCCAACCAGAAGAGCGAATATGGATAAATAAGACCGAGAGGCTGTCGGCGTCTGTGTGTAATTGCAAAATTGCAGCGTTCAAGCCCCCATGTTAATCGGGTTATGGCGGACGTAAACGTGATGATTCATCCCCTGGATGATACTCTATATATCGGCTAGATTGTAAAACCGATTAAGTTCAGCCTCACTCAAACGGCCTAAACATGGGACTGCATCTTATCCATCTCAGATGGTTTCGCATTAACATTTGCGCAGACACGTAGCGCCGAGGCAAGGGATACAACCTTGATGGGATCAGCAAGGTCACGGTGAACAATTATGGGCTGCCTCATTACTTTGCTATGCGCTCTTTGGTTCCCATGGAAACCCTTATGAGGTGACAGATGAGTGGAGCTGGAGTTGGCCTCCCACGCGCCATCACGTCGAGCGTTCCCCGAAGACTCCGCTCGCTGATAATAGTACGCCCAGGGACCGAGACGCATTGTTTAAAATAAAACAGCCATTTCGAGTGAGATATTGCCATACACAAATAGGTCATTTTGCCATAACTAGGACATAGTTATAGAATAACAACAAGACCTAGATATGATGTTTTTTTTGTTCTTGTTGCAATAAAGAAGCATTAATTTAGCCTGTTGCAAGGTTATACATTAGAGCCAGATGACATAATCTGACATAAAAGAGTGACATAAGAGTGACATAATCTGTGGGTAATTAAAGCAGCATTATTGTATTTTATTTATAGATGGTTTGGAGAATTTTTTAGGAATGTAAATTCATATCTTTAGCCATGTTGTTGTGGCTTTTACATGAATAAAACCAACATTTAGATTTGATCTCGTATTGATTAAAACACACTGTGGAACAAAAGATGTTTTTCTTAATAATGCAAGATTTCAACAAACCAGTTTTCATTCAAGAAGACAGTTAGCAGCCCTTCCTTACTAAAAAAAATACCCAGGTACAAACGTGTTTAGTGGTTTACTGTGGTAATACCATGTTTTGGATATGTACCATGCATATATTGTATTTGTTTAGACCAGTGCTGTTTTAGTGTTATTTATATCCAATTATATTTTTTATTAATAGTTTGAATTAGATTTAGTTTAAGTTTTAGTTTCTTTAGTTTTCAGTAACTGGTGATTTTATTTTATTTCAGATTTATTTAAATTAATAAATTGTTTTAATAGTTTTGGTTTTTAGTTAACGATAATAACCCTGATTTGTATCATCCTAATACCATGGCATTTTCTGATGAACCTTGAAGTGTAAATACTGTGGCAGTACCACGGTACTTATAGTACTTAATATATACTGAAATTTATTAACCATGGCATTTACATGGTACTCCAAGGTATTTAAAAAATACCATGGTACTACCATTGTAACTTTCTGTATATTTTGCAAGTTAACCATGGTACATCAATATGATAATCATTCAGAAACATGGTATATCATGGTATCAATTATTAGTGTATCATGCTTACCATGGAAATACCATGGTATTCTTTGGAAATGGTGTACCTTCGGGTACCATCTAAATCCCCTTTTAAGAGGGTAATCGGGCAGTGCAATGGTACAGTGATGGTGGTAATACCATGTCATTTTGATATACACTATGGTATTTATATAAGCCAGAGTAATCATGGTAGCACTTTTAGTGGTATTCATGTACATGAGTATTGTAATCATTCAAAAACATGGTATATATTAAAGTACCAAGGTATCAGCTATCACAGTACCATGGAAATGATGCTTACATGGTCAAAGCACATTGGAGTGCCATGTAAATTTCCTTTTGAAAAAGTACTGTGACAGTACCATGATAATACTTATTTACATGGCTCTCCAAAGTACTTCTAAGAATACCTTTCTTGTGTTTGTGTACATGAGCACGGTCAGAGTATCATGATTCATAGCATTAAAGTCTGACATACCATGGTACCACCACAGTACTCTATGTAAAATGTATTTGAGCAGAAACTATGCTTACCACGGTAAAGTTTTGCAAGGACAGAGCAGTCTGGAGTCGGTCACCTGGGCCATTTCAATCTCTCCAGCTCTCATCTCTTTCCTTTATGGCATTTTGGTTTTGAATGGCACCATTCATTACAACGCTCCCAACAACACACAGTGAAAAATATTTCAGCCAGAGCTGTCTGTGAGACCCTGGACTTCCATAAAACCTGTCCAGACAGCTGTGAAGAAACTGACACATGAAGAGAAGAGATGAAACACCTCATGAATAAAGCTGAAGAGTGAGTTAGTTATTCAGCGGAGTTTGAGTGATGCCAAAGGCTACAGAAAGAGGTGAGAGGAACAGGTTGAATGCAGCCAGGTTGAGGAGAAGCAGGGGCTCTAGAGACCGACCGAACGATCTCTCCTCAAGCGAAACGCTGCGTGTCGACGAGGCAAGTGTGTGGCACAATGCGATGTGGCAAAACTAGAACGCTTCCATTATAATTGACCACACTGTTTACACCTCAAGGGCGTTACTCATAAAGACAAATCACGAGTCATGATGGCTATTACCCCCAAATATACCGTGGGTGCAAAAGTATTTAGTCAGCCTCCAATTGTGCAAGTTATCCCACTTAAAAAAATGAGAGAGGCCTGTAATTTTCATCATAGGTATACCGCAACTATTGAGATACAAAATTAGAAAAAAAATCCAGAAAATCACATTTTAGGATTTTTAAATAATTAATTGGTAAATTCCTCGGTAAAATAAGTATTTTGGTCACCTACAAACAAGCAAGATTTCTGGCTCTCTCAGACCTGTAACTTCTTCTTTAAGAGCTCCTCTGTCCTCCACTCGTTACCAGTATTAATGGCATCTGTTTGAACTCGATATCAGTATAAAAGACACCTGTCCACAAACAGTCACACTCCAAACTCCACCAATGGCCAAGACCAAAGAGCTGTCAAAGGACACCATAAACAAAATTGTAGACCTGCACCAGGATGGGAAGACTGAATCTGCAATAGGTAAGCAGCTTGGAGTGAAGAAATCAACTGTGGGAGCAATTATTAGAAAATGGATGACATACAAGTCCACTGATAATCTCCCTCGATCTGGGCTCCACGCAAGATCTCACCCCGTGGGGTCAAAATGATCACAAGGACTGTGAGCAAAAATCCCAGAACCACACGGGGGGGACCTAGTGAATGACCTGCAGATAGCTGGGACCAAAGTAACAAAGGCTACCTCAGTAACACACTGCGCCGCCAGGGACTCAAATCCTGCAGTGCCAGATGTGTCCCTCTGCTTAAGCCAGTACATGTCCAGGCTTGTCTGAAGTTTGCTAGAGAGCATTTTGGATGATCCAGAAGAGGATTGGGAGCATGTCATATGGTCAGATGAAACCAAAAAAAACTTTTTGGTAAAAACTCAACTTGTCAACTCAGAAAGAATGCTGAGTTGCATCCAAAGAACACCATAACCTACTGTGCAGCATGGTGGTGGAAACCTCATGCTTTGGGGCTGTTTTTCTGCAAGGGGACCAGGACAACTGATTCCTTGTAAACGAAAGAATGAATGGGGCCATGTATCGTGAGATTTTGAGTGAAAACTCCTTCCATCAGCAAGGGCATTGAAGATGAAACGTGGCTGGGTCCTTTCAGCATGACAATGATCCCAAACACACCGCCCGGGGCAACGAAGGAGTGGCTTCGTAAGAAGCATTTCTAGGTCCTGGAGTGGCCTAGCCAGTCTCCAGTTCTCAACCCCATAGAAAATCTTTGGAGTGAGTTGAAAATCCGTGTTGCCCAGCGTCAGCCCCAAAACATTACTGCTCTAGAGGAGATCTGCATGGAGGAATGGCCAAAATACCAGCAACAGTGTGTGAAAACCTTGTGAAAACTTACAGAAAACGTTTGACCTCTGTCATTGCCAACAAAGGGTATTATAACAAAGTATTGAGATTAAATTTTGTAATTGAACCAAATACTTATTTTCAACAATAATTTGCAATAAATTCTTTAAAAAAAAATCATAATGTGATTTTCTGGATTTTTTTTTTTCTTCTCATTTTGTCGCTCATAGTTGAGGTATACCTATGATGAAAATTACAGGCCTCTTTCATCTTTTTAAGTGGGAGAACTTGCACCATTGGTGGCTGACTAACTCCTTGTTTTTTTTTTTTTTTTTCGCCCACGGTAATATATATATATATATATCTATATATTACCTTATATATAATATAATACACTATATATCAATATATAACCTATTCTTTACTAACATTTAACTTTAAACTTTAAATAACTTATCCCTAGTCCAGCGCAACTGTGAGCAATTTACAAGTTAATTTTCTCGAAAACTATTAACACTGTTACCCAATGAATATTCCCCTATTTGTTTTGACCCATCTTACACAATACAACAGCACTGACTCGACCAATGGCATGGGTTGGGGGCGGGGCTATCTGTTTGTTAACCAATGGCTGACAGGGGCATATTCAAAAGGCTGACATTTTTCTCTGGCATGTCTGATCGATAGGGGCCATTTATACAACGTTTTCAACCAAAAAATTTAAAAAATGTATGCGTTTAGGCCGCTCATATACATGACAATGGCATTTTGGGGCCCTGAAAACACAAACTTTTCAAAAGAGGTTTCAAAGGGTAAGTTTTTTTAAACTATACCATTATTGTCTCCGTGTAAACTACAAAAACGCAAATCTGTGAAAATGGTGATGTCAGGCACATGCATATTACATTCAGTTTATAGACTCATAGTGTTTCTTTGCAAAGTGACATTGATAACTACTGGCCTGGCATGCATTATACAGCGTTTTTAGTTGATTTGCAGATACGTGTGAATGGGAATCGTTTTGAAAATGTTGTCATCTGTATGCAAAAAAAGGAAACACTTTTCCATTTTTAATCACTGTCGTAACATCCTTTTCATCATGACTTTTTATACCCGTGTCCTCTGAGGTTATTTTCACTATTAACTATTTTTCAATTTTACTATTTCAATATTAACTAAAATCGTGTGAAGTTGCATTTGTATAAAAGAAGAGAAAATGAGTCCACAGTGTGTAAGTAGTGCCGGTTAACCGTATGTACAGTCTAATATACAGATTGCTATGAACGGTGAGATCTTTATGGAGATCTGTATATGAGATTGTTCATATGGGTAACATTTAGATTGTGTCATACTGTAGATGACCAATGTTTTAGTTTGTTAAACCAGCACTTTAGATGAAGTCATATCAAGCATTTTTGTTTTCAGTGTGGACAGGCAAATTACTAAACATGATCAATTCTCAACATGTGAGCAATGTAGTCGATTAAAATAGGAGAAATCTAATTTAGTTGCATCACACTGCTCTGCTCTATTGCAGTATAAAATATATTAGAAAGGAAGCATTTTGGTATTCAGTGTTGGTTGTTCACACAGGTTTCACACAGTATTACCATGGTTTTTGGACATGGCACCAAGGGAATGGGTTGGTTTTTGGAAACTGGAATAATGGCTTAGGTTGGAATACCGTGGTGCATGTATATAGTCATTTAGTACTATAGTAATTTTTAAAGTAATTCTGAATTTGAGAATACCTATCATTTTTCCATTTATATAGGCCTACACCTTATCTTGAGGAAACTAAAACATGAAAATATCATACATGTGCAAATAACCCTTTGCATAAGACCTGTTTATTGGCTGCTCTGAAAGGCCAGAAGAATTATCCGGCTTAGAAAATTAATCAAACACCTCTGTGAGGTTTTGAACATCTTGGGTTATTATTTATTCATATTAGAACCAGGCCAGTCGATATTATAATAAAACGCATCTTCATGCAACTATCGTCGATCTTCCATGGGGATGGGGGGGTTTCTGTTCATCTCGTCTCTGGCAGTAGCTCCATTCTGACCTGAAGCCAAGCGTTTTCTATGAGATGGAATAGCTGGAATTGGACATTCAAAGCCTCAAGAAGGACTGTGATGCTGCCATTAGTCAAAAGGTGGCACTGTTTCACTGCTCACTTCAAGCCCATATTTCATCTCACAAAGATGCTTTTGCAAGTGTCTTGAGATAACACAAAATGAGACAGAACTCCGTTTGAAGGCATGCCAAACAAAGGAATCTTGTACTAAGCATGACATTAGCTCGCCACTTTTAAATCACAGAGAGGAACAATAGATTGTTACACAATAAAGCCCAAAGTTTCACACTGAGTTAAATGTACCAAATGACATAATTAGCACACTGATTAAACTCATTTGTTGTGAGGGCTGATGGGCTGGGGTGGCTGAGTCTTGATGCTCAGATAAGTGTTTCTATTTGGATGAAACCAGCTTGATTACAAACTCAAATGTAACTGAGCGCTTGGCTGCCATCTGAGTACATGAAGCACAAATTTAAGCAGTTCAGGGATGTTTGGGTGGGTTAGTACTTGCATTGTTGGTTAATACCAGGTGCATATGACACAATAGTATAGACAATGCAACAAAGACCTGACATCGGTTTGATGGAACACACCATCATAGAAACACAATCAATGATCAGAAACATCCGTTGATTTGTTAAAAGATATGTTTGATCCAGAGCACCAGAACTGGTTTTGCTTGCAGATTCAAATGAAATTCAAGACAAAACACAAAATGCAAGATGGTTGCAAAATGTTTTTATAAAACGGTGTATATGGGTCATAACCTAAGTTGAGAATGTACTCGGTTACTAACGTAACCTCGGTTCCCAACGTAACCGCGTTCCACCCTGAGATACAGAACGAGTACTGCGTCTGTTTAAGACTCTTGGGAAAACTAATTTTTCAAAAGACTTAAGACTTAAGCCTTTCAATAACGCAGCGTAACTGCACGGCCATTGGTTCGTGCAGTGAATAAAAAATTAACCAATGTCTCAGCAGTGAAGCAAACCAGTGCTGGTTCCTCCAGAGCGGGGCCACCAACAGCACCTTGCGTCTCTGTTCCCTGACTCGCCTGATCACCTGTGGGATCAGAGCGATCGGGGGAAAAGCGTAAATGAGGAGGTTGGGATAGTCATGGGCCAACGCGACTGTCCTTCGAAAAGTAAGTTGGGCAATGAGAGTTGTCTTCTGAGGCGAAGCAGTCGACCTCTGCTCTGCCGAAGATCTCCCAGATTTTTTGAAAGTAGAGTGTTTGAGAGTAGAGCGTCCACTCCTCCGAGGGGACGTTGCTCCGAGACAGCATGTCTGCTCCTTGGTTCAACCTGCCCAGTATATGCGCTGCTCTCAGCGAGCGCAAGTTGAGCTGAGCCCATTCCAAGAGGCGCTCTACTAGTGCGAAGAGGCGCTTCGAGGAGAGACCGCCCTGGCGATTTATATAGGACACTACCGTCATGCTGCCAAGCGGACTAAGATGTGGTGTCCCCTTAGGTCTGGCAGAAAAGTTCGAAGGCCCAGACACACTGCCAGCATTTCCAGGCAGTTGATGTGAAGCCGACCTTCCTCTTTCGAACAGTGGCCGAAAAGCCGGTTTGCCATCGCACAGCGCTCCCCAACCCGTGTTGGAGGCATCTGTCGAGACTACCTTCCTTCTGCAGACCATTCCCAGGGGCACACCCCGGTCCATCCAACGAGGATCTTTCCAAGGGGCCAGGGCTGATACACAGGCCCGGTCTACCTTGACGCGAAGGTGTCCCAGACGCCAGGCGTGGGATGGAACTCGTGGTTTCAGCCAATACTGAAGGGGCCGCATGCGGAGCAGGCCCAACTGTAGTATCGGAGACACCGAGGCCATGAGGTCTAGCATACCCTGAAACACCTTGAGGGGACAAAAGACTTCAACTCTGAATGAGGCCGCGAGCTGCTGAATGGCCAAACTGTTCCCAGGAACAATATCCGTTGGCTGGGAGACAGCAAGCTCTTGGCAAAAATTTACCCTGAGCACCAGGCATTCTAAGTGGCTGAGGAGAAAGGATCTGTGAAATAGTAGCTCATCCCCCGACTGGGCCAAGATGAGCCAGTCATCAAGTTAATTCAGAATGCGGATTCCCATCTGCCTCATAGGGGTCAGAGCCGCATCCATGCACTTCGTAAAAGTACGAGGAGCTAGGGACAGTCCAAAGGGAAGGACCGTGTATTGATAAGCCACTCCCTCGAAGGCGAATCTCAAGAATCGTCTGTGATGGGGGGCTACCTGGATGTGAAAGTAAGCGTCTTTCAGGTCCAGCGAAAAGAACCAGTTCCCTGAGCTACTGCTAGAGGTCATTTCAAGTAATTCACTCCTGAACGGCCGTCTCAAGGAGGGCGGCAATTCAGACACCTGAGATCGCAGGGCCTTAGGCCGCCATCCTGTTTGGAAATAACGGCTGTAGAAGCCTGACTCGCTCTTGGCTGGGGGAACTGTTTCTACAGCTCCTTTTGCCAGCAAATTCATCACCTCTGAGTGCAGGACATGAGCGTCCTTGCTCTGCATTGAGGTGGGGACCACGCCGCTGAAGCGCAGTGGTCTTCGAGTGAATTGGAGTGAATATCCTTGTTTTATTATCCCCATGACCCAGCTTGACACTCCGGGGATGACCTCGGCCCGCGTGGCAAGGGGCTGGATTTGCCTCGAGCGGTGGGCCGCTTAGGGGGGACCCGACACTCGCAATGAGTGGAAGAGGAAATTTCCTCTTTTTTTGAAAATGTTTGTGTTTTATTATCCTTTCCGCTATAAAAGCGGTTGTGTGTGACGCGATTAGACAGCCCCATGTTCAAAACAGTAATTTTTGGTCACAACAAACACCCGACTGAACGTGGTCTTGCACATAAGCAGGATGTGTTTGGGGGGGGGTCCTCTGCAGCGAGACGTGGCCCCCTTCCCTTCCTGTCCCGCAGATCTAATGACACCTGGGTGCAGGTTCCCAACCCTATCTTGGGTCGTGTCCCTGGATTTAGAAACTGGTGGGCTTCTGGCCGGTGGCAGTGCTGCGAGGCTCATGCTTAGTAGCCGTGGCAATTGTTGGCGCGGGTGCTGAGTCGGCCACATTTTTGGGGCGACTCGAAGTAGCCGTTGAGTCTGGAGCGCTTTGCAGGAAGTGGTCGCCTTGCTTGGGTGAACACTTCTGCCGCTATAAAGCCCAAAACTTTTCAAGGCCGAAACCTCAAATTGCCGTCCAAACAGGCCAGAGGGAGAGACCGGGGAGTCGAGGAAGTGGACCTTATCCGCATCCTTGATCTCCATGAGGTTTAGCCATAGATGGTGCTCCAGCACTACTAGGCTGGCCATGGATCTGCCAGTCGCCTGCGCTGTCATCTTGGTGGCGCATAGAGCCAGGTCGGTCAAACTGTGCAGCTCCTTAAAAGCCACGGGGTCTGGGCCGGACTCATCCATGCAACGGAGGAGCTTGGCCTGGAAGACTTGTAAGACCGCCATAGAATGAAGCGCTGAGGCCGCTTGTCCAGCAGACGAGTAGGCACTTCCAGCGAGTGCTGAAGTAGTCCTGCACGGCTTGGACGGGTGGGTGGCCTTTGCCTTCCAGCCGATAGCAGTGGGCAGGCAGAGATGCACGGCCACTGATTCATCCAGGGGAGGCAGTCTGTCGTAACCTTTTTCTTCGGCACCGTCGACTGATGTGAGGGCGGACGAAGATGAGGCACAAAGGCGGGCCGAGTAGGGTGCACTCCAAGGTCTGGTGATCTCGTTGTGGACCTACGGAAAGAATGGTGAAGCTCGTTGTCGGGGGGCCTGACTGCGCCCCGGCAAGAACCACTCATTCAGGCGGCTGCGGGTGGGCTCCTCCGGCGGAGACCACTCCAAACCCAGCTCCCCCACAGCTTTAGACAGGACGCGGAAAAGCTCGGCGTCCATGCCCGTGCTGGCTGTGCTGGGTTGTGCAGATGGGGCCCCCCCAAAAAAAAAAAACCCCCCCGAGTTCCAAACACAGTCCGCATAGTTGATACACTGGGGGCACATTCAGATTCGGATCTAATATGAACCGAATTTCCAGGTCAGTGACCCAACCTGGGTCGACGTACAAGCCCGACAGCT
Organism: Sinocyclocheilus anophthalmus; assembly: GCA_018155175.1. Classification (NCBI taxonomy): domain Eukaryota; kingdom Metazoa; phylum Chordata; class Actinopteri; order Cypriniformes; family Cyprinidae; genus Sinocyclocheilus; species Sinocyclocheilus anophthalmus. Next base: position 15,520 of record JADLZN010007197.1, read on the forward strand.
CCTCCGCATCTGAAGCCTCCAACGACATGCTGTCGTCCATGGCGTCACACTCACTTCCTCCAAATGAGACCAGATCGCTCGCAGCTGCAGAGGGACGCTGGTCTGGGAGGGAGAAGTGGACTGGAGAAACCTCTCTGATTGGAGAGAGTGAGGCACGGGGGGGGGGGCTCAGCCGGCGTGGGCTCACTCATCATTGAGCGCCGAGTTCCTCTGCCCCACTGCTTTTTTCTCACAGGCTCCTGGGAGGAAGAAAACGGGAGCTTTTCTAAAAAGAAAGCTACCCACAAGCGCAGAGAGGAGAGACTCATATCCTCACAATGAGGACATTAAGTCTCAATGAGTGCTGCTTCAGCGTGGGCGGCTCCCAAGCATGAAACACACTCGCCGTGACCGTCAGCGGCGTGCAGGGCCTCGACAGTAACAGCATTTGAAACAACGCCGAAAATTTGCTCTGAAATTTGCTCTTTTATGTCGCCGTATAGCGGCAGGGAACCGGAGACCGGCGCTGCTGCAGTGCGAGGGCGGCTTGAACTGCTGAGAATTGACTGGAGCAGAGGGGTCCCCTCTCGATCCGCTGCGAGGCTTGATCACGGCGAAGGCTTTGTAGTCTTGTAGAGCGAAGATCTGGTAGTCGTCGCTGAAGGAGAATAACCTGAGGATCCTATGGCGATGTGCTGCTTAGATAGCCAGATGACCCCACCCATTCTACACTGCCGAGCCATTGGTTCGTTTTTTATTCACTGCACAAACCAATGGCCATGCAGTTATACTGTGTTATTGAAAGGCTTCAGCCATTGGAGAAAAAGGAGTTTTCCCAAGCGTCTTAAACAGATGCAGTACGAGTGAAGTATCGATAGGGAACCTGAATATTGTGAATATTGTATTGTGATAAGTGTGATCATATTACAACAAACGGCGTTCACAACCCATTTTACTTCTGTAATATGACGTATTATGAATGAAATAAGATATGTAATGAGAAAATACTGTAGGGTGGGACTTGGAAATAGATTTGATTGTAAAATGTAGGCGTTCATATTAGATCCGAATCTGAATGTGCAGTGTTATTCTTTGGAATCACACTGTATAGACCATAAATGCGAAATTTCAATTTCATGTTGGCTTTAACCTGTTTAGATGGAATGAACCATAAACCTTTTTTTGTAAATAAACATGACTAATTCAACAAACACAAGCATTGGCTTTCAATCCCATTAGTGCACATCTTCATGTTTTTGTCAAGGACTTTTTGCTTGGAAATGTCAGTTTTATTTTATTTCAGCACCGTTAACATTGCCGTAGTCCTCGATGATAACAAATGTCCATCCTAACCCTTTATCTGAAGTGCATTTCTGTAATATACACAAGCAAACAGTCACTTTTGTTTACTGTTTGCTCTCTCTCTCTCTACTTCTGGATGCTGTAGCGTTACTCTGCTAAGCCGTGCAGAGTGCATTGTTTTATTGCTAGGGTCTGTCAATAGGGAGAGATTTGTTTTTAATAAAGCACCCAAACAAACTGTTGAACAGCTAACTTTGCTTCTGCATGAAGCACGTCAAACGATGTTGCAAAACAAAGATATGCGGCCACGGTGACAAGCTAACAAGCAGGATGTAGTTCCATCCAAGAAAACATTCTCTGATTAAGATGGTTTCAGGATTGGACTACATGCCTTCCTAGAATACACCTGTATCTGCCAGTACAAATGTACATAATTTCAGAATGTAATACTAACTTACCACTTGCTATAAACAGTCTATTGTTTTTTAAAGTATTGCAAAATTCAAGATCACATTGCAATGAACAGAATCACAATGCATTTACCTCTGAATGAGGCATTTATCAGTGAAACAAGATATGCAATGAGAAAATATTGTAGGGTGAGACTTTATCCACTGGAGATTCTGAGACCATAAATGTGTACTAAGAATTAAATTGTCTACATTTTATTTTAGTTATATTCAACACTGTTGTCATCATATGTTGCACTGATGTCCAGTTATCAATTTGAAAATTAAAACAGCATTTTGATTCAATTTTTCTTTGTCACACTGGAAACTGATGGTCAATTTGAACACATTGCATTGTGGGATACAGCATGGGATGGCATGCAATGCTCTGCTGTATGTTGTGCATGTTTACGTTTTCATTCATTTGCATACTACATACTGGAGAAATTGTAGTTTGTTTGTATGCTATTCTGCTATTCTATATTGTCCACAGTCACTATACTAAGTTTTTTCGGCATAAAGGATTTGAAATTGGAACCCAATGGAAAAATGTACAAGCTCAAATTTATATATAAAACAAAACTAAAACAAAAAAGCTGTGCAAAAATGGTTCTCATTCATGAAGTGGGCTGTTTTTGTGTGTAAATAATTTGTAAAATTATTCTTACAAAAACTGTCAATATGACAGTTTCCATAAGAACGGTTATATGAATTTGCAGTCTACTTTTAAGACTCATTTAATTTGTTCACGCACTCCCAGCTGCATCATAGCATGTCGATACCCAGTTTTGTTGACCATAATTTGATTATAGCTACAAGGTACGTGTTAATCCCAGAGCAGCTTGATTTTGATACACACCAGCTGAACCAACAGCAAACATCTTCTCGCTGATCAAAGACAACTTTCTGCGTCAGCAGCCCATCCAAAATCGAATTTTAGCAACTTTTCATAATCAAATAATTCCTACGTGCAGGGAACATTGCAGAACAGATTCAAAGAGTGTTTCCCCTATTTTTAATACACTTGAAATTACTAAGGCACATTCGGCAATGGATGCAATTTTACTCTCATTAAAAAGCCAGTGAAATAAAATGCCTGGGTGATGTGGGGAGCCCAAGCTGTTTATTCATGTTTAATGGTAAGTGACAGAGTAATAAGGGTTGCATGAGGCCTCCCCATTTTTCTTTGCATTTAGATCAGACACCGCAAACTTGATATGTTGAGGCCGTCAGCCGGATCTAAACAACCCAGTCGTTTGTTCTCGCGCTCTTTTCTCCCCTCCATGCTCGCCTTCGGTTTTCCCCTCGGGTGGCTTTTCGACGTGGGCGGAAATGTAATGTGATGCAAGGTGTGCCAACTGGAGCACGACCGCTCATCCCCCACCCAACATACCCACACACATCCATCCTCAAGCACACCATGTCCCCTCCGTGAAACCCCTGTCAGGTGTGTTTTCCTCCCGTCAAGTGCAGCGGTATCAGCGTGAGCCGAGTAAAGAACGACAGGAAGCACCTAATCAGACGAACGCCACCGTGCTGTGAGAAATAAGGCCTCCATCCAACCACTAAGCTTCTCTCTAATTAGATAACTAAATATTTCATGGTTGAGAAGGATGGGAGTTTTTAACATCCAGCCACCCACTGTATAGACACAAACTCAACTAGCACAGCTAATGGCTGGCACACAATTAATAACATCAGCAAGAGCATTAATGAATAATGTTTACAAGTGCTAGTTTACCTATGTGCTTATCCAAGAATGATTAGGATGTGATATGAAAGGAAATTTGCAAAATTAGAAGTTTTGGCTGAGGTATTTTGATATGTATCTTAATGCACTGTGGGAATCTAAAGGAAGCAGTTAGATTTAGTAAGCTAACACTGTGATGATGTATTTTTGAAGGCCAGCCTGGAAATTGGCATCGATTTGGTTCCATTGACAAAAAAAAACAAATAAAAAACAAATAGAGTTTTCCATTGGCTTTTGGATTATGGCAGAAAATAACCTTTGTGACCAACAAAAGTTTGTGATTCTTACACATTTTTTTCATTCTTGTAATTTTTACAGATGAACACAATTTTAATATATTCTGAAGACTTAATACAATTTCCAGAAGTAAAAAGCTAAATGTGGGTTATGCATAACTTCAACAACACTATTTAAATCTTTAAGTCTAAAAAAAAAAAAATCCTGAAAGGCTGAGTTAGAATCGTTTGGAAAGCACGATTATACACCTAAGGCTGAAAAAGTGGACTAGAGAGTCGATGCATTTACCTGTTCGGCATGGTGTTGTTGGTTGTTTGACAACTTCTGTAGTCCCATTTATCCACTATTCAAGACAAGTAAAAGCTTTAAAACAAAATCACAAGTGCTTATTACTGATGTATTTTATGTCATAGAATAAAATGTGTGGGTAAAATATCTTTGTGTCAACCACAGACCTTAATTCAGGTATTGACTTTGGGTGCTAAAATGCTAACTCGTTTCCTGGTTTTGGCCTACACAAATACATAATCCCTGCAGCACAAAAATCTCAGACACAAAAATTCTGATGCATTTAAGAGACAATATTACTTACATGTGATTTCATGTCACGTCTACATTAGCCTACAGCATGTCCACAGCTACTGTATCAAACTCAAAAAAGAACAAAAGAAACACCATAGAATAAAAGCAGCAATATACTTCATTTAATCAAAACCCAAATATTTTTTAGCTTGGGTCTGCATGATAGCATACTGCTTAGAGTTGGCTAAATAAATTTTTTTAACCAATATACAACGTCTTTCTTGTCCAGGAAAACAGAGAAGAAAATTGGTCCCATTTTGCACTCAATCTTCATGTTTCAACAGGAAATACTTAAACACAGACTCTGAAAATTACAGGTGCACTGTATACAAATTTTAAGTTGATATAGTCACTTGTCATCGATTGGGCTGCACAAAAATTCTTTAAATTCTGTATTGTGGAAAAAAACAATGTCTGGAACAAAATTAGAGTCAAAAATATAATTTTTAGGTGAACCGTTTCTTTAAGAGAACTCTCGCACTAGACTAGACAGAGACACTGCTATATATTTTACCTTAATTCTCCATACGCTTACCACACACTTCAAGTGTTTTGATGGCCTGTGCGATAAAATAGAGAAATTAGGTCTATGGTATTCATGGACACAGCTGGCCCAGATCTGCCAGTAGTTCTCAGCAGAGCCTCCCTGAACTGAACAGCTCTCTCAGCCTCAGAGCTGACCTGACATAGGCGAGCCAAATTACTAACTACCCATTGGCCAAAAACGGGTTAGAACTACTGCCAGTATGCAACGTCAAATCAACAAAGCTTTCATTAAATTTATATTCAAACTGCATTATGCAGTATATCACAATCATATTTCAGTTAGGGCTGCCAACTGACTTGTATTCATTCTAACAGATTTGCTACATCAAGGACGCTAACGGCTAGATAACTTTCCTGTGGAGTTTTTGCCCATCTTAATGTTTTTTTAATGCTGATATATAAACACAATCAGTCCACTTTCAGCATTTCATTGGGACATATTTTTCACTGGATCTGTTGCTCTGTAAATTGAAATGTCTGTAATACAAAACACTTGAAGTTGAACTGCGAGTCTATTCATCTTGAAATGCATGTTGTATACAGTCATTCTCTAGTGTTTTAATGTGCCTAGGTTGAAGCTGAATTGATATGTGTGTAATAGTGTGTGACACTTTAGTTTGGCATTAAAATTCATTTATTTTTACAACAGATCCAATGAAGTCATATGTCAATGAGCCAAAAGTAAACTGATTGCATCTCAAATGCCTTTTATGACTTAATTTAGTCAAGCAGTAACTATTGTCTTCTTTTTTTTTGTATGTAGCATTTCGTTTTTTGTTTATAATGTCATCAGTTGTCATGGTCAATGGGTTACTTCAAATATTTTTCTAAAAAGAAAGACAATATGTTGGCAACACTATTTTCGGTGTTAGTGATTTAGTGAGTTTGCGAGTGAATCAACACTGTTTATCACTCACATTTCTCATATGCTCACTATGAAAGTTAATTTCCACTTTTGTAAGTACTTAGTGTAACAGCAGATACAAATGAAATATCAAATCACTTAAAGGAATTTCGAAACCAGCTCTGTGTACCTCATCTGTGACATGCTGTTGATTACTATAGACAATAGTTCCCAGTATTGCAGTTACAGTGGAAGTCTATGGGCAAGAGATTGCAGAGCATTTAAAAACAAAAATGTGCAACTTGTAGTTTTGTTAAAGTGTTTACATTATTTGTTTCATTCAGAAATGTGTGTTTTGAGCTGTAAAGATACATTAATCGCCCTTTTTGCAGTACATTTTTAATGCATTTGCCAACAGAATACTTGTCAGTGGATTTCTCTTTCTGATATTGTTCTCAAAGATAGTGTCCATAGAGCTAAACTCGAAATAGTGTTCATTTAATATAATTAATATTAGGCTGGGTGGTTCGTGGCCCTTAATAAGCCGAGGACTTGAGCTGATTAAATCCTCAAACCACCGTCTTACCTCTTCTTGGCTACATGAGAGTTTTATCACACTTTAATGAAGTGTCAATGCACATTTAACACATTATAATAAACCCGAGGAACATAAGTAATGAGGAAGAAAGGAACGGCTTTGAAGACCAGATTTCACTGAAGCCCTCTGAAATGATTGTTCACTAATATCATATTCTTCCTTGTGGATACAAAGAAAAGCTCCACTATTAAAAATCAATCCGTGCCCTAAATCTAAGCAGTAAAGGAGTGTTTCCTCAGACTTGTCATTATTAATAGCAGTAAAATATGTTCTTCATACATATGTTACTATGTTACACATAGTAACATACAGTATGTCCATGTTCTTCGCTGACCCACCTACGACAGTAGAACACACTCTGTTCCTCAGCCTTAATACATCAGACTTGGCGTGAGGGCGAACTGCCACTGAGGATCTGGGTGAGTTTATGAGCCAAACCCTCAACCTTTGGGTTATGAGATAACATACTGTAAGTACAGCATGTTCTTTTAACAATCAGTACAGTATCATCCAATAGGATGACCAAACAGTCCTGGTTTTTGGTCCCCAGAAATGTCCCTGTTGTACGGCACATTTAAAACAGCCCACAGATATGCTGCAAAACATCCAACCATCATAACCTGCTAGTTACCAGGGCAATTGTGTAGTAATTAGGGTTGCAAAAAGGTGGACAATTTCCAGTAAATTTCGGACACATTCCTGAAATTTTGGAAACTTTCCAGGATTTTTGGAATCTTCCTGTTGATTTTTGGGAAACGTTTCTGGAGATTTGGGCCCACCCCTGTTTGTGCAGCCCCTATAGTGAATTGGACAAATTCCAAACAGAAGCGAGCATCTTTTTTGGCCCTAGCTTCCTAGGAGAGGTGGGCATAGACCCTATGACGTGGCAGACTTGTGATGGGAGCGCGGTGCATTAATGAGCTGTTTTGGAATAGCGCTTGGGTTGGAAGGGAGCATGAAAGACAATGTAATTTCCTCATTATCTTCACTGGGAATATTACCATGACAATGCAGCAACAACAGAAATATCCTATCTTATTGCTCTTAATGTGTAGCAAATAAATATACATTTATAATTAAGTTTTTAAAATATGCTTTATATGTGTTTGTTCCCTCTCTGCATTTAACATTATTATCTTGCCGTCTTTTCTTTAAACCCTGCAGTTATAGTAACATAATGTAGATACAGTTTCTTACCTATGAAACTTATTTAAATTATATGAAATGTATAACGAAAATGTGTGTAATATATCCCAACAATACAACTTGAATTATTCTGTTGACACATTAACGCAAACTCACCCGCCAAGTTTTAAAATGAATCGTGTGAACGCGCTACCCTTAGTCACATGATCATAAATGACAAAATTACTTCCTTGACCTGCCTATAATGTACCGTTCACTAACGGACTTGTGGAATAGCCCTTCGTGAAGGGATTCAGGTGTTCAGTTTCGTTTTGTAACCATCCGCGCAAACAGAAAGTGCTGAAAACTACACCAATTACTTGGTTGCAAGGCAATACTTTAGCCATGAAGAACGGAACCTGGAGGAGAGCAGAGCATTATCATGAATCATCAAAAGAGATAATGTTATCGGCTACAAGGTAGTTACATACTAAACTGTTCATGTTACATTAAAGTAATACTGTTTGTATGTACTACAGGGTCTGAACAGAGTGTGGGATCATTTTGCACACAATTTAAAGGTGCAATAGGACATCTTGGAAAATGCTAACTTTAGCCTGATAGCACTGAAAGCCTACTTCCCTCCACATAAATCGCTGTCCAAAGCCACGCCCCCTGAACAGACCCGATGACCAGAGACAGCATTACTACAATACATCATGTGTCATTCACCGGTGAGAAAACTTTATAGTACAGTTACCAACAGTACTACAATGCCAGGAAGGAAGGTCGGGTTGTTTTCCTGCCATTCTCCCTCTGTCTGCACACAGTGTATGTGAACGCGCTGTTGTATCCTGTCTGCGTGAACCGGGTGCCTAGAGGTGGGCAAATGCATATGTTGACAGGCAAGTAGGAAAGCCTCTCATAATGTTCAGACCGAATATTTTGATTGGACAAACATTTCTTGGTCCTACGCCTTCCACAGAATATATAAATACATATAAATACGCTTAGGAAACGCACTTCTGATTGCTGTTGGGATGTGAAGAGACTTTCAACTAGCATGACAAAAAAATGTTTCTGAAGACAATTACCTATGCACCTTTAAAACGTTCTCGAAAAGTTCCACTGTCACAACCCAGTAATTTATACACACAAACACACATCTTGCTTAACTAGCCTATACTACATGGGTGAAAGTATAAACATAATCAACAAAATATATTTTTTAATAGTACATTTACAGAAAGCTATGGAGCCCCTAAAGGGACATAGTGGTGGATATAAAATATGGGATGGGAGAAAAAAAAATCTCACAACTTTTGCATTCCCCCGAGAAACTTTGCATTCGTTGGCAAAACATTTGTGTTCTCTCGCAAAACCTGTTGAGTTCAGACAAACACTTCCTGTTTACTTTACAGCTTGCAGTGGTCCCAGCTCTGTACATTCACAATGGAGAGGTACATAGTTTTATTTTGAACTTGGACTCAAGTATAAAGAAATATGGTCATTGCTCAGGCTTAATGTAGTAAAACAGAGGGCAGCCATTTTTTTTTTTGCTGCGGCACCTGGAGAGCAGTTGGGGGTTTGGTGCCATTCCCAAGGGTCTCATCTTAGTCGTGGTATTGAAGGTAGAAGAGAGTGCTGGTCATACACTCCCCCCACACACAATCCCTGCTGGTACTGAGACTCGAACCCTCAACCTTTGGGTTACAAGTCCGACTCTCTAACCATTAAGCCATGACTTCCCCATTAAGCAATATTAAGCATTTTCTGTATAGGCCTAACAGTTTTGTTTTGTTTTTTTGTGGGGAGAAAACGATTAACGTAAGCTTCGTGCATTGCATTCATATTCTGGGCTCATCTGCTTGCCTGTACACAGTATATACTTTTAATAATATACCAGATTTGGTCTTTTTATATCAATGTCTTCCTCCATTAAGCCACATTAAACGTTTTCTTTATAATGGTTTTCTATGGGAGGAGAATGCATAACGTGCAATTCAGCGCACATTCATATTCTGGGATCTGCTTACCTGTATATAGTAGCCTATAGCCTATATTTAGATATACCAAATTTGGGATTTTTATATCAATGTCTTTGTAGTACTTTGTCCATTAAGCCACATTTAGCGTTTTCTACAATCTATGGGGAGAAAACGTGTAATGTGCAGTTCAGCGTGTTGCGGAAAAAACTGCAATTAAAGGTACAGTGTGTAAATTTTAGAGGCATTTAGCGGTGAGGTTGCGAATTGCACATGGCCGACACAGGACAAAGATGTCATCATAGACAGCAGAGAGTAGCCAGTCAAGCGATGAGGTTTCTTTAAGGAATTTTTTTTACTTAATTATTCAGTAAACCGATATGTTATTGCGAACATTATTGTTACTTGTTCATCATTGTGTCAATGTTTTAGTCGCAAGAACAGCATAGTGACGAACACGCTCTGTAGAGCAGTTTGTCCGTTTTGGGTTACTGTAGAAACATGGCGGCGCAAAATGGCGACTTCCATGTAAGGGGACCCGCGGTGTATGTAGATAGAAATTGCTCCTTCTAAGGTAATAACAACATAATGGTTCATTTTGTAAGGTCTTTTTACACCTCTGAAAACATATTTGTGTATATTATATTGCATTTCTGTCAACAGATCCTCCTAAATATTACACACTACACCTTTAAGTTTTCACCACTAAACTAGTAAATGTCCCCGGTTTCAGAAATCTGGTCACCTTAGTGTGGACAGAATATAAATTTTTGGTTGATCTATTGCTTTAAGTCATGTTTATAGTTACGTGAATCTTGTGCACATATAGAATTGCAGTATGCTATTATGAGTTCTTATTTAACTGTCTGAAGCAAGTCAACCAAAAGTTTACTGTAAATTATAATAATAAGTGGATTAATCTAGAGGACTTCGAGTGAGAATGTCCTCCAAAGCAATTTCATTGTCACTAAGGGGTTTTTATGAGCATATCCATATCCTTTTCCTGTCAAAACACCTGTCAGAATACTGTTGGCGGATGAGTGCATCTGTTGGCTTGAATTTAATATTCCATATTCAAACATTAATGTCTTCCCTTCTCGTTCAAGTGAGAGGAAATTTATTCTGGGTTATACTCGTATCTGCTGGCTGTATTGATTGCAAACATCCATTCTTGTAATTTTTCAGAGTTTGCTTTGTCAGGAAAAATGATAAGGCATATTGGCGGCTCACACAATCAATCTGCAGAAAAGATACGAACAGGGAAACATCTTTAAAACCCTTATGAGAAAACTAGTTTTGTACAATATCCTATTAAGATTACACTACCGTTTAAAAGTTTGGGGTCGGTAAGTTTTTAATGTTCTTGAGAGAAGTCTCTTCTGCTCACCAAGGCAGCATTGATTTGAACAAAACTCCAGTAAAAACAGTATTGTGAAATATTTATTACAATTCAAAATAATGGTTTTCTATTTCAGTACATTTTAAAATGTAGTTTATTCCTGTGATTCAAAGCTGAATTTTAAGCAATCATTAAACCAGTGTAGCGTCTGCGTAGAATCATGCATGATCTTTGGGTTTTTATGGCTTAAGAGACCCTTTTAGCCTTTTGACATTTGCATATAAATTACAGTCCTGGTCAGGGAGACTTACGTTTGTAAGTGGGGGGGTTTAAATTGCCAAAGGTTTCCTGCCGTCATGAGATTCTACCCAGTCCCCCCCAGGGGGCTACTCTCCCCCATCTGACTTCAAACCTGTCCAAAGATGCCTGATAAATGACCCCCGATTGGGCCTGGCTGGCCAAGCAAAACTACACACACACAACACACACACACAAACACACACACACATAAAGACCTTTACTCTATTATACTCTACAAATATATCTGATATATTGCATGTGTTGTTTGTACGTTTCCCTATTAGATTAGCTGAGTTACCACTCGTTATTTGTATTAGTTAAAGCCATAAACACTGATATTCAGGTGTATGTATGTATCTTTGGTTTAATCTATTCTAAATGTTTGTTTCTTGGTATCAATATTATCTGCTTTTTATTCCTCAAACAATGATGTACAGTATGTGATTGTGAAACGCATCATACGATTTGTACTGTATTTTGGGTTAAAACTGCACCAATTTCCAGACCGGTCATAAAACATGCAAATGGAACATAAAATGAGAAAAAGGAAACTTCTCCCGCTCAAAAATTCATGCTTGGTATTGGCCAGTCCACACAGAATAGGAACCCTCAAAAGTGATTAGCCCGAAATAATCTTGGCTCAGAAACCCTTTTCGTTTGAGACAACACTTTTCCAAGACTCTCAAGATCTTCCTCTTGAGTTTTATTTTCCGGCAGTTTTTATCTTCAAGTAACTTTAGTCGCTGTGGACTTTTCCTTCGTCAGAAGAACCAGAAGTTCCAGTTGACTCCTCACAAACTCATCAAAAGACCTCTGTTATCTATCGCATCAGGACTCTTTTTCAGCAATCGAAACCAATGCAAGTAACCTCTTAAAATTATTTAGATGCGTGTTTAAGTTTCAGCCCCTTTTTAAGGTGATTTTTGGATTCTCTGATGATTTTCAAAGGTTGTGGTTAAGTGATGTGAAATACTGCCATTCTTTTTCTATTCTCTCTCTTTTCCTTACTTTGTTTCATTCTGTGTATCTAGAAGTGTTTTGCTTAGTTATATGTTAGATGTAGTTTCATTTATTAAATCCCTTATATTCACAACGGATTGTCTCGGTTTGCTGCTCACAATTCGAAGTCAATGAATGTGTGAACCTTTGCTACATTTTGCTAAATTACTGCTAGCACTGCACAAAGAAGGACAGTTTATTCTTCCTTGGCCAGGAAAATAATAGTTCCTTGAAATGATAAATGATTATATTGTCTGCTCGGTGGACGGACAGATAATAATTGTAATATTGATTCTGCTACAGTTAATTCGAAGATATAATCTAAATATTTATTATTGATCATAACCAGTTATAGTTAGTCATAAATATTTCCCTTTTTTGAGCTATAAAAAAACATTTCATTTCATTTTTCCTCTCAAAAATTATTTCTTATTATTATCAATGTTGAAAACAGATGTGCTGCTAAATATTTTCATGGACACTATGATTCTTTTTTTCCATGATTATTTGACAAAGTTCAGAAGCATTTATTTTTCGAAACAGAATTTGTTACAGAAGTCTTTACAGTCACTTTTGATCAATTTAATGCAGCCTTGCTGAATTAAAGTTTTAATTTCTTTATAAAAATTAAAACTCTAAGCTTTAGAAAGGTATTATAGTATGTACAGTATAAATTTTGATCCTTATGTGCTAAGATTGATTAAAAGCATTTCCATTGTATTGTATGGAAAAGAGCAGCATGAACATTGTGCTAAACATCTGCTTTTGTATTCCACAAAAAAAAGTGAATCACAGACATTTGGAATGATGAATGGGTGAGTAAATGACAATTTCTAATTTAAGGTGAACTATTTCTATATCTATATCTGTAAATATGCAAAGTGACTAATAATAAGATAAAAACATCTTTTTATCGTTTTCCTGGAATTGAATCTGTAACCTTGGTGCTGCAACCACCACATTTACTCAAAAAAACCAAAACATTTTCATTTTGCATGAGAAGCACTATTAGAAAGTAGTGCTTTAATTAAGAGCTTTGCCAAAGAGTGTATTTGAATATCACATTCTTATGACCAAACGACGATACAGGAAGTGACCACGTAACGCAGAGCAGAGATAAAAATGGATCTTGCCAGTAGAGCCACAACTAATGAAAAATGTTAAATCTGCATTTAGTCAGCAACTATTGAAATTACCAGGATTAAGAGTTTGTCCACCAGGACCGGGCCAGAGCTTGTTGCTAGGTTACTAGATCCTTCAGAGAAATCGATGAGTCTTGGCCCTTCTTCACTGCACTAATCTGATGGGACCAAGACGACCGATTTTCACACCAATGATTTCTGGCCCCTGTAAATGAGAACATGACTTCTATTTCTTCGCTGATGGAGAGCTGCCATCACTTTCGGAGGGAGAGGGAGGGAGGCAGAGGATGGAGGCCATGCCGTGAGAGCCGGGGAGACACTAACCAAGAGATCAGACCATGGAGACACTCAAGGATTATTTACAGTATGCTGAAGAAATCCTGAAATCCCCCTCAATCCGCTTTGAAACAGCGGAAGCCCAGAATCAAACCAAAACACAGGCACTAACTAGCTACACGGTGTGCATGAGTGCACGTGCGTAAAAGTTGCATTAGGAACGATAACAAGGTGTTGTGTGAAAAAGTTTATTCCTAACCCTTTGAGGGAGATTCACACCAAAATCAGTCGCAGAGCATGCTCGTTTGAAGGAACCACAAAGGAGTCTCTTTACAGTGCAAAAGATGTTTTATTAAAAAGTATCAGTGTACTTTTATTAGGCATCATTTTTCTTACAGATCTGAGATTTTTGGCAGCCACATTGGAAGCGGCCAACAAAAGGAAGCATTCATATGAGAACTGATTGTGTGAATAATCTTTTGTAAGTATTGAAGTGATGCACACACAAGAAGCACTCACAGTAATATATTTTATTAATGAAAAACATTTGCATCTCATTTCACCAGATCATGGCTTATTAGCTGTATGGCTCTCCCGGAATGAAAATGCATATTCATTATTACCTCCTCATTAATATTGATAAAGGCACACAGTACATTTCACTTTCATGTTCAGCAAAGATATTAAGTGCACAATAGAAGGAAAAATTACTTTGATATGGCAGTACACTTTGAATATTACATCTCCAACATACCAACGTCTGCAGCAGAAATATATTTACATTACAGTACCAGTGTTGTGATTTGGACACAGTGTCAGATATTGTATTTTTCCCCTGTACAGTGAATTTTATTAATGGTAAATCAATGAAAAGAGGTTACAGCATCGCATATGTTCTTCTAAGAAAACCCAATTTAAAGAGAAAACACGATCCAGACCACACAGCAAATATAAAATATTGGGTCTCAAAATATTTGTTTGGTTTTCAGTGTTTGGTTAAAGAAACAACCTCAGAAAACGTGAAATGTATGCATGCACTAGGCTTGGAATGGAATTAAGCACAGTTTAAGCGAATTATTTCCGCAGACTTAATTTATGCCTTAAAGCCTAGCTGTCATTTTTTTCCCATTTCAACTTAAAACATATTGCATTAAAACAAATCAAGTTAAAAGCATATTGCAATCACAAAAAGCCCTGGCTAAATCCGTTCCATTTTCTGACAAACGTATTATTGTTTCCTCTCAATGCAGGAGGATCGACTAAGAACAATTTGCACAGATTCGGCACCGTTGTCCTCGGCAGTGCGCCGTAGGAGTTCAGGCTTGCGTGGCACCTGGATAAGGGGGCTTTTTGTCATGCTTGTGTAAGAACGTGATACATAACTCTTTTATCGGCAGCGCCTGCCTGCTAAGCTTATCCCGGCTTTAAAGCTGCTGCACAAGTTGTTCTAATGAGGCTCCCCGGGCCGGAAGAATCCGTCGGACGAAGACGTGCCCAGCATCCCAAGCACACACACACACAAATACACACATTCAGACGGGGGTAGCGGTCCTGTCTTAACCCTGGCCTCCAACATACACGTCATGCCGAGTAGATGTGGGCCGATGCTTTGGCTCTGCGATGGAATTCTCCTTCCCCTAATGGGGGGATTGTGCAATATTTTGCTCTCTCTTTCTCTGTGTGCTTCTGACTCCTCTGAAGCATCATTAACCTTGAGGCGTGATGCACAGTATGCATACCGAATTCATCCTTCCCTGAGACGTGGCGAGAGAAAGAGGGGCTCGTAAACCTGATTACGAAAAATAAACAAGCTTCTCACCACACATCTGTGGCTAACTGCTTATGTTCCCCTCGTGCAAAGATGTGCTCTGTTCCAGAACCAAGTGAGCTGCCTATTGAGGAGGCATTTTGAGGGATCAAAAGCTGTTCCAAAAGGTAGGCAAATTAATTTTGTGTAAAAGCAAAGTGTAAAGCAGCACCACATGCATCCTTTGCCAATTTCAGAGAAAAGAATTGAGAAGGCCAATCCCAGAATGCCCGCAATATGATATATATATATCATATATAATATATAGAGATATATATATATATGCTATCATAAATCAAACCCTTAATACGCATAATTCGCAAACCCTAACTAAAATGATGTGTGCTGTGTTATTCATTATAAGCCACACATGTACATTATAATTCAGAAAAAAATGTATGCTTATATATTAAAATAGATTAGTATACTAGAAAGTATATTATAGAAATATTACATGTAAATAGTTTTACAAAATATATACAGGTATGTGTGTGTATTTATATATACTAATAAATATACCCAGTACACACACACACGTGTAAACAAGAACCTATATACCTAATATATATAAAAATTTATATTTACAATGTATATTGAAAATATTACTATAAACAAATTATATATTGTGTATAGATATAAATTTTAATTACACCATTAATAAATATGCTAAATTGTTTTATTTAATATGAATATTGTATAACATTTGATTTTAAAATGTTATTATACACACATGTACACGTTATAATTGTTCATAATATAGGCTAATGTAATATAATTAATATTAGGCTATTTTATAATTTTAAAAAAAAAAAAAATAAAAAAAAAATGCCTTAATAATATTACAAATAAACCTTAGACCTAATATATATTTATACTATTTTGCACAAAAAGATTTCTAATTTTAAAATAATGTTATTAATTTTTTTTATATAGAATTGATGATATATCTCAGTGGGTACAGAAAGTATTCAGAACCCCTTAAATTTTTTCACTCTTCTTTGTTATATTGCAGCCATTTGCTAAATCATTTTAAGTTCATTTTTTTTTCCTCATTAATGTAACACACAGCACCCCATATTGACAGAAAAAAAAACACAGAATTGTTGACATTTTTTGCAGATTTATTAAAAAGTAAAACTGAAATATCACATGGTCATAAGTATTCAGACCCTTTGCTTAGTATTTAGTAGACGCACCCTTTTGATCTAATACAGCCATGAGTCTTTTGGGAAAGATGCAACAAGTTTTTCACACCTTGATTTGGGGATCCTCTGCCATTCCTCCTTGCAGATCCTCTCCATTTCTGTCAGGTTGGATGGTAAACGTTGGTGGACAGCCTTTTTAGGTCTCTCCAGAGATGCTCAATTGGTTTAAGTCAGGGCTCTGGCTGGGTCATTCAAGAACGGTCACAGAGTTGTTGTGAAGCCACTTTTTCGTTATTTTAGCTGTGTGCTTAGGTTCATTTTCTTGTTGGAAGGTAAACCTTCGGCCTAGTCTGATGTCCTGAGCACTCTGGAGAAGGTTTTGGTCCAGGATATCCCTGTACTTGGGATATTCATCGTTTGCAACCAGTCGTCCTGTCCCTGCAGCTGAAAAACCCCCACAGCATGATGCTGCCACCAACATGCTTCACTGTTGGGACTGTAATGGACAGTGATGAGCATTGCCTGGTTTTCTCCACACATACCGCTAGAATTAAGGCCAAAAAGTTCTATCTTGGTCTCATCAGACCAGAGAATCTTATTTCTCACCATCTTGGAGTCCTTCAGGTGTTTTTTAGCAAACTCCATGCGGGCTTTCATGTGTCTTGCACTGAGGAGAGGCTTCCGTCGGGCCACTCTGCCATAAAGCCCCGACTGGTGGAGGGCTGCAGTGATGGTTGACTTTTCTACAACTTTCTCCCATCTCCCGACTGCATCTCTGGAGCTCAGCCATTGTGATCTTTGGGTTCTTCTTTACCTCTCACACCAAGGCTCTTCTCCCCCGCTAACAGGGGGCCCCAAATCAGTTTGGCCGGACGGCCAGCTCTAGGAAGGGTTCTGGTCGTCCCAAATGTCTTCCATTTAAGGATTATGGAGGCCACTGTGCTCTTAGGAACCTTAAGTGCAGCAGAAATGTTTTTGTAACCTTGGCCAGATCTGTGCCTTGCCACAATTCTGTCTCTGAGCTCTTCAGGCAGTTCCTTTGACCTCATGATTCTCATTTGCTCTGACATGCACTGTGAGCTGTAATGTCTTATATAGACCAGGCGTGTGGCTTTCCTAATCAAGTCCAATAATCAAACACAGCTGGACTCAAATGAAAGGTGTAGAACCATCTCAAGGATGATGAGAAGAAATGGACAGCACCTGAGTTAAAATATAATGAGTGTCCACAGCAAAGGGTCTGATACTTAGGACCATGTGATATTTCAGTTTTTCTTTTTTAATAAATCTGCAAAAATGTCAACAATTCTGTGTTTTTCTGTCAATATGGGGTGCTGTGTGTACATTAATGAGAAAAAAAATTAACTTAAATGATTTTAGCAAATGGCTGCAATATAACAAAGAGTGAAAAATTTAAGGAGGTCTGAATACTTTCCGTACCCACTGTATATATATTGAGAAGGATAGATAAATTTCCTCAACATAGATTATTTTTATTTTTTTTTATGATATGTTCCAAATCACTCATTCATGAGGTTCCATGATTGTTGGGATGCTGTCTTAAGCTTATTTAATTTTTTTTATTATTGCTGGTGGTCACAAAACACTTCCTTGAATGTCATCCATTTCTACTCAACTAGTAGAGTAAACGTCTCAAGCTGTTGCTGCCAATCTAAGCAGTAGACAGTGAGGCATCTCACTAGGTTGTGGAACAGACATGATCACGTGCACATACAGTTTAAATAAACAAAATCACCATAAGCTCAGCTGAAGAGGAGGAAGCTGCCTGATGAAGAGCACAAGGTGAGCGGAAAGGGCCTAGCACAATAAACGTGGACCGCGTTCGTCTTCACGTTCCGTCGTACCTATTCGCTTATATCTGTATTATTTAGAGCGCTAGGAACAGTGCATAACACCTAGTCTTGTTTTCCCTTCACATCCCTCCTGACAGCACGCCAGAGCTCGCTGCCTGCGCGATTCACTCAAATGAATAATGTAACTTTGTGCCTGGAACAAAGTGAGGAGCTTACAGCGGCATAGCGCCTGCCACGGCTGCTGATTCGGGTGGAGGAAGATAATGCCAAAGACAGCCAGAGAGAGGGAGCAAGGAAGAACGCTAAGCTGCTTCATCAAATCTCCCAAATGAGACGAAACACACAAAAGCTGCTGAAAGGGTGTGCGAGTCAATCTACACAAAAGAAAAACATAAGGCTCGCGGCTCCGTCTCTATGTGGAAGCCCGCGGAGGAGACAAAAGTGCTCCCGTTCCAAGCCGAACGAGAAAAATGGCTCTTTATCGAAACGAAACGATATAAATGGAATCATTATGCGCGATGGTTACGCACACACGCTCTGTAAAGAGCAAATGCGACGCGCTAATGAAAAAGACAACAAACAGATCAATAGGGCGTACCTCATTCCGCAAAGAGCAAGAGGCATTGTGGGAATGAGAAGATGGATTATAATACAGATATTTTCCATTGTCCGCGCTGCGAGCTGTTGAGAGAAAGGCACATTAATGAAGACAAATGAACGATTGTTTGTCTCCCGCAACCTCGAATTAAACGGGTCTGGGGAAACTCGGCAGCCGTCTCACATTCCGCGGATGAAGTGAAAGGGCTATTCTCACCGCAATCAGTGTTCATCTGAGCTCCCTTCGTCTGATGGGGAGGGGGAAAGATAGACAGAATTTCGGGGGAGGTGTAATTGATTAACTCATGGAAAGCTGATTAAGATTATCTATCAGCGTGAAACCCAGAACGGTTATTTTGCCAGCGAAAACTTTATTCAGAACTTGCCCAATGCATTTAAATCAAATAGAATTACTTTTTTCCCAATCAACCGGTTTGAGGTTTCTCCTGCTAATCAAGGCTGCATTTATTTGATCAAAAAATACAGTAAAACAGTAATACTGTAAAATATTATCACAATTTAAAAAATAACTGTTTTCTACTTTAATATATAAAATGTCATTAATTCCTGTGATGCAGCATCACTACTCCAGTCTTCAGTGTCACATGATCCTTTAGAAATCATTGTAATATGCTGATGTGCTGCTCAAGGAACATTATTACTATCACTGTTGAAAACAGTTGTGCTGCTTAATATTTCTGTTGAAACCATCCTACTTTTTTCAGGATTCTTTAATGAATGTAAAGTTCTAAAGAACTGCATTTATTTGAAATAGAAATCTTACATTATGTCTTTACTGACCCTTTTGATCAATTTAATTACATATATCATATGTATTAATTTCTTGAACAGTAGTGTACTACATTCTCCTTTAATTTCATAGCTTTGTATGCTAGAACACAAGTGCGGTCCTTGCAAAAAAATTTCATTATAACAATTGTTTCCACCCAAATTACCATAGAATAAATAATTTTCCCTTCACAGCCCATTTTACTTCATACTATGGTGCATTTCAGAGTGAAACAGGATTTTTAATTTGTAAAAATATAGGACGGGACTTGATGTTTCCAACAGGGTTTGATTGGATCACGAAAAGTGGTTGTTACATACCAGACCGGAGTCATGCGTTTGTAGAGGAGAGCTGAAAAATAAAATAAGACTAGTAACATCAACTGGGAACAAAAGTTGTGGCAAATTATTGTATTTCAGTAAAATATTATGAAGAACATTTGTTCTATCTGATGAAACATTTAAAATAACACCAGGAGTATGTGTTAAGAAAGTAAGCAGCATCAATTTTGATTTCACGTTGGCTTCAATAATCAGTGGTTGGCACAGTTTACTGCAGTAATGATTGCAATAGCAACTATGGTATTTTGCCGGAAACTATGGTTACCATGGTGAATTTTCATTAGGGATAGCTTGTCTCATTATAATGTTGATACAGTCTCTCTTAAATCTGCTCTCGAATCACATCTTTCATTTCTGATGGCTGAATTCCGCATCAGTGTGTTTGCATCAACTCACTATCCTCAATATATTCCACACTATTAAAAACAGCCTGTTTCCAAACAACAATTTGCACAAATGAGCCACATTGCAGACCCTGATGGTAGTTTCGACAGCAGAAGGAATTCAGATTGATTCTTCATTCCCACAACCCTGTTTATTTCAAAGTACGAAGCGTTTTCGAGAAGATATGTGATCTTCTGCACCAAATGAATCATATACTTGACTTCTATTTGAAGCTGCTTTGGAAGGTCTGACAACATTCAAAAGCTGACGGCAATCTGGAAAACGAAAGTTTAAAGCACATGCCAACAGCACTTCGTCTAAGGAACATTTCCATTTCCTATTACCTGGCCATATTCACACGAGCGAGACGGGTCGCCCAGGCTGTTCATTTGGTGTTTCTCTACCTTCTTGCTTTGGGTTTTTTCATAATTTGTCCGTATACTCGCCAATAAGGCTGCCAAGTCTAGTTTCGTCAACTCTGTGCAGTCAGGCCCCCATCTAGTATGGTGGCATGCTCCATTTTCATCTTTCACACATTAAATTGGGAATTAAACGTCTGTGGGTTTTATCTTTCAATCTCTGCCCTCTTACTTTGACAAATTCTTTAATGGTTCGCTTGCGGAAGCGCCACCCACCGGGCCTCTTAACGCACGTGTCCAGCCGCTTGATGTATGAAGACTCGCACAAATTGGCAATCAGGTGAGGTTGGCTTGGATGGAGGCTCTGCTCGCTGGCATCCTGACTCCAATTCCCTTTTCTGGCTTCAGTGTCTGTTTTCACCAGGGCCCTGACAGGTGCTCCTGACAAAATCCATTACCTTTGCAATTACACAATCTCACTTTCCCCGCTCACCCTTCTCTACCAGAGACTGCCATCGCCTCACCTGTCCGTTTGGACGATTGGCTAATTAGGGTAACTTAAGAGGAGGAAACCCACTTTAATTTTCATTATGCTGAAGAGACATCCCGACTGTCACCGCCGAGAGGGACCACTGCCATCAGCGAGAAGAAGCGACGTGTATGACCTCTCTCTTTGACTCTCATTTAGTCTCTCTCACTGTCTGCTTTGGAGGAACGTGAAACTTTTCATGGTGTAGTTGAGAAATGAAGCATGAGACGCTTTGTTTCGGGCCCGATGGCGATCTCATCTTCAATAAAGAAAGAAGCCCATAAAGAAATAGATGGCCTGACAATGAAACCTGAGTCAGCATTACTCACCCTCATGTCATTCCAGCCTCGTATTATTATTTTTTATTCTGTGAAACAGAAAACGAGATGTTAGAATGTTTCGTTTTCCCTACAACAAAGGTGGATTGTAATTTTTACTCCAAAAAAGATAAACACTGCAAAAAATGAGTTTTAAAACTTGTATTAAGACTCGTTTTCAAAGAAAGTATCTTGAATAAAATACGGCAAAAATTGGCACAGGCCAATTAGATATTCACCCCAACTTATTTTCATCTTATTTATACTTAAAGGGATAGTTGAATACTTAAATTTTGTCATCATTTGCTCACCCTCATGTCGTTCCAAACCTGTTTGAGTTTCTTTCTTATGTTGAACATAAAATAAGATATTTTCAAGAATGCTGGTAATCAAACAGTTGATGGTTCCCATTGACTTCCACAGTATTTCTTTCCTTACTATGGAAGCCAATCGGGACCAACAATTGTTTGGTTCGTCAAAATATCTTCTTTTGTGTTGAACATAAGAAAGAAACTCAAACAGGTTTGAAACGAAATGATGGTAAATTATGACAAAATGTTTATTTTGGGGTGAACTATCCCTTTAAAATGAGTGATAAAAAATCTACCAGTATAGTAAGACAAAAAACTCTCTTAATTTATTAGACATTGTTGCTTCTCAAATTTTTTTATATTTTTAACTGGAAAATGTGACATTTCTTTTTTTGTGACGAACAGACATTAATTTAACTTGACAACAAATCTCATTTGCACTTGTTCAAAAATGGTGCCTTTGGATGCAACCTTTAAAAAGGTCAAGTAAAAATTTTGCAAATTTAATGATCTTTGTGAGTAAAAATAAACCCCCACGTTTGTTGTATGGAAAACAGAATTTCTCCATTTGTGTTTTACAGAATAAAGACATTTTCCATTTTATCTTTAGGACAAAAGAGTAATTTTTGGGTGAACTATTCCTTTTGTCTCTCTTAAAATCACCATACATCAGGTCTGTGCACATGCCTTTTCTTTTCTGCTTTTATCTATAAAAACACAGGTCATAATTAAATTTTGCCTGCTGACAGGAGTTAATGAAAAACTGGTTTAAAACTGGACAAAATCTGCAGGAGTGAACTTTCGTTTTGAGAGAGGGTGCTATCAGAGGCG
The DNA here is from genome assembly GCA_018155175.1 of Sinocyclocheilus anophthalmus. Taxonomy (NCBI): domain Eukaryota; kingdom Metazoa; phylum Chordata; class Actinopteri; order Cypriniformes; family Cyprinidae; genus Sinocyclocheilus; species Sinocyclocheilus anophthalmus. Next base: position 38,198 of record JADLZN010007197.1, read on the forward strand.
GTGAGAGACACGCAGCCAATTAGCGTGACTGGAGATAATAATTTGAGGTCATTTGAATCTCTTGCTCATTAAACCAGGTCCACCCACAGACAGAGCAGATCCGCTGATATAAACAGACATTCACCTCTGCGAAATCAATTCGGCCTGCGCTCGATCGAGATGTTCGTTTAATGGATGTGAAATTCGACTCGCCAGCTTTTTAAGCATGACTCTGGGGGTCAAAACAAATATCCGAAAGAAAGTAAAACGCAGTAAGATTTAAAGCCATTTCTGACATAAATACAGCCTCGGAGTTCTTAAGTTATGAATACAGGAGAAAGCTGATTAAAGATTCCCCCCGTAATAAAAACAAAGCTAAGCTAAAATTGTTTTCATAAGCCTTTGCTTTAAGGCGATTAGCCGAAGTTTCAGTCTCTGACTTTTTTCCGCCTTTTGTTTCGGTGACATCAGATTTAGGGCATCCGTCATCCTGGACTGCTTCCTGTTGAGAAAGATTAATTGCGTCGCCCCATCCGCGCGTGCACAAACTGCATAATCACCTCCACTAATGAGGGCTGCCATTTACCACCACAATTACTGCTATTTTCAAACCCATTCAAACCTCACACCCAAAGGCCAACGTTTTGGTCAGACCAGTTGCCATGGTTCCACTTTAATTTAATATATTAATGCCGATCTGACGGTTAATCACAGGCTTGGGGGTACATGCGCATAAATGTACTAAAAATAGTGACAATTATGGATCTATGCTGGGCAGAGGAGGTTGGCCAGAGAAAATGGCTCCCGTTGTGGTTGTAGGCTGACTTTTGTGTTGCACGGTAAATCATGGTAAATTACTCCTGCAACCACATTAATCTTTGAGGGGAAAAATAGAGCCGGAAATGTATCTGGAAATAAACTTCCTATTTATCACCCTACAGCAAAGCCTGCGCCTGCTGGGGGGCGGTCCATGTGAACAACCTGAAACAACCTGAGACGGCCAAATAATTTTTTTTTTTCTTATTGGAAAATGTTTCACGGCCACAACTATCGTGGCTTTGCCAGCCGGTTCTGGTGCGGTATGATTGGTAAGGTCCAATTCACAGCGTGAATAAGCCTCTCTCTGGCTGATTACATGCTTTGATGTAGTGTCGTGAACACTTTCCAGGCTCACTTCTCCCTAGGACACACAAACGACACCCAGACGTTTCATTCAAATTCATGGTACGTTGTCTCCAAGTTCCGCACAATAATTGAGGGGAAGTCAGGTGAAACATGCCCAGGGCCAGATTTGAAATGTTACTGAGAAATGACAGATGGTAGCCATCCTTTACCGTGGTGGCATTTGCGAATGGACCGCTTGGATCTCTCCAGGGATCCTTAATTACCTTGGAGGCATTTAATAGGCAAACTGGTAAAGATAAAGGCACCATATCTAGGTGCTATAGACCCCTGTTAATGCTATTTGTTGAAAGAATCAATTTCCCACCTTAAACTATAATTATAGTGAGTCATTGCTTCTAAAGCCGCTATAATAAACACAAAAATGTACATTCACCAAAATATATCTGTAATAATAATAATATGTCTGAAGATTTTTAGAGATCAACAAACTGAAAGTGTTCCATTGCCTCCAGGCGTATTTGCATTGAATAAGTAAATATTTAAACGTATTAAATGGTAATCAAGATTCAACATTCAGCATGTGTTGAGGCGTATGCTTGCAAAAAATACCCTATGGAATATACATGGAATAGAATATAGAATATACATTCTATTCTGTACTCTAAAATATAGATTATACATTCATTTAGCGGCCCCAAAACTACGTATTTTCATGTATTTGTAGCCACTTTTAATGCATTAGATAACAACATCTGATATTATTATATTTGATAAAAATATTAAAACAAGTTGCATAAAGCAAACAAAGGATTTTATCAGAACAAACATCACTTTATTTTTAATTGTAGTAAAATATGGTCGAACGCACATTAACTATCTATTAACCTAAATTATATATTTTTTTTTTTTTACTTTTTTATATTTTGCAATCTAATGTAATGACTTTTAAAAAATACTTTTTGGGACCTCTAAATGTGAATATAAATTTTAAAATATTTAATATTAGATTTTTAAAGTGCAACAGTACGTCCCTGCACCTTTGTACTTCCGACTGTTCTTTCCGTGTTTAAACTGTGAAAATAAACATTAAAATCATGAACAGGGTTCTGATATCGCCTCTGTTTCTCAGCCCTGACATCTGGCCGAACATCGCGATCACTTCCTGCAATCTGGTTCCCTTTGATAAGCACTGAAACCTTTGAGAATCTTCCCAGTCCAGACAACACATTTCAAACCTCTTTTCATAGTCCTGTTGTGTATTGGTCTCTTCTTTGACTCTTATTCCTTTTTTACTCTTCTGTTCTCTTGGCCGGCTGCAGAGGCCATGAAGGCCGCAGAAGCTAGTCTACCTATCTCTGAATCTCCACAAACCTGCAGAGATGGAAAGAGAGAAAGAGAAATGTAGGTACCAGTCAAGATGAATCATGGATACTGGCAAATCTCAGTGCTAGTAATAACAATATTAAATATATATTTAAAATGTAATTTAAAATCATTATTCACAAAAAAATGTAAACAGAATTTTGTTTAAAAAAAGAAAATCAAAACAATTTTTTTCATTTTTTTTAAAGAAGACACTGAAACGAAACTCAATTTTGTTTTAAAAGAGAAGATCAAACAAAACAAATTTTTGTTTAAAAGAGGAAGATGTATAGGAGGAGAAGTTTATGTACATTTTGAAAGACTTTTCTAAAATATGTTACAATAGAACAGTAGAGCATGTTGCTAGCAACATCAAAGCCATGGTTTCGATTCACAAGAAATGTATGAACAAACTATATACCTTCAATACACTTTAAGTTACGTCTGCAAAATGCATAAATGTAAATATACGTCTTTGTTGTTGTTTTTTTGCAACAAAGCCAGCATGATCTGTAATAAATATAATTTACATAGGAAGATATGTTTACACTAAAATATTTACAGTCACTTCATTTAAATACTGTAAAAGTGGCACAGTGCTGTACTACCACAGACAGTGCACGGTTAAACTGGATTGCAAATGGTTGGTGAATGAGACCACGCGCAAAAGAGTTTAGTGAATTTGCCACTTTATTCTCTCACAACAAAGCTTGTTAAACACTGGACGTCATGCACTGAAAATGCAAGAGTCTCTCAATTATGAAGTTCAATAACGTAATTCTGAAGGGCCATAATACAGGCAAAATGCGCTAAAGCAGCATCTCAGCGTGACTGGCGCGTTATCTGCACTGCATTGTTTCAGGGTGTAGGTTTGCTTGTGTTCTGCAGAGAGGAGATTACATGGTGAATGCATTTCGGACTCGGCTGGCTGAGCTGAGCGGCTCACACACTGATGAGCTTCCTGTGAGAGAACAGGGCAAAATCGCAAGCTATCATATCCTGTGCAGACTGCAATTAACTCGAGTGCGGCTTTCGCTCGGGAATTGAGATGTATGAAATCTTGAGTTTTAAGCCTTACGGAAGCGGTAAGGTCAAGCACCGCACACATGCATGTGAATACGTGAACGGCAGTGTGTTCATTTATAGACCCCCTCAATAAGAGTCTATATCCTGCCATGTATGGTAAACAGACTTGTGCGTATGCATATGGAGTGTTGCTGGGAAATTAGACAGTGTGTGTCAAGATGTGCGGCAGGACATGGACAGAAAAGCAGTACGACTGGGTTGGACTGTGCTGAATGGATTTGACTTTGAAGAACCGTGGATGGTCCCCACGGTCCCATTAGGGTACTTGCCACTAATGGTTGAGGGCACTCCAGTGATGAGGACTACACGTGTAAGCACCTTAAAGCCACTAAACCACAAGCACCCGCGTCCTAGACAACGCAGACCTCCATTTGCACTCCTGAGGGTCCCTGGTTTAGTCAAACAACTCATGAATTAGTCAGACACTCTGCAATGATGCCAAATCAAACATGCTGGTGAGGAAAAGATTTTGACAATCAAAAATTAATCAGGGCCTCATTTATCAATTGCAAAAATAATACATTTCTCTTTGAATTATTCCTAAAAAACATTTTAGTATAAATGATAAAATTGATCATAATTATGCAATTTATTTATTTACAATTACACTATTATGTATTTATATTCAATTACACTATTATGTAATTTGTCGCACTGTCACAAAATCATTAGTAAAACAATGAAATAAAAAAAAAAAGTTCTGCTTAAGTTTCATGTACTGTATTTTGCATTTTGTTACGTAATTTTGCATTACAAATATATTTAACAATCAATGGTACAAAAACACAAAAATGAACAAAAATAAAAAGGGGGGGGGGGGGGGCTTAATTAATAAATATGGTGCAAAATATTCTTAAAACAAAACTTTGTGTTTTTTGTTGCATAATTGTGCATGATGGCTCAATTTACTTAAGAAAAGTTACATAAGAGAATGATCTCCAACCTTTTATATATTGTTTGTTACGTTATTGCGCATTATCACTCAATTTACATAAGAATGGACTTGTGAACGGGTTACACAGACTATACTGTTGTATCCATCATGACTCCATCTTCTAGATAGTGGTCCCCTGATCTGATCAAAATTTTAATTTGCAAAACTGATTTGAATATTTGGAACCAAGACCTCCTCATGGAGTTCAGTTCAAGGCTAAAGTCCAAGTAAATGTGGCACGTCTGTGATTATTTTCAAATCGAGGTCAGTTCGGCAGGGCTTCTGGGAGAGTGTCTATGCACACGGCACTTGAGTGGCACTCTTAGCGGTTTGAGAATTGAGTGGAAAAGCAGTGGTTGCTGAGTTTGCAGTAGATAAGTGTTATTATTGTCATTATTTCGTGTCAGGTGCAGCTCTGTAGCTACAACAAAGCTGGACAAAAATTCAGCAGTGGACGAACTTAGCATGGAAAAACCCAGAGAAAGCTTTTATCTGACAGTTGAGAACTCGCTCATTGACAAATTAGGCAAGTCTATATGGTACGGCGAACCAGTGGTGGTTGGTCTGACTGCACACACACACACACACACAAAAACCTCCCAGCTTTAACACTGCCGGATTTTTATTTGTCCAAATCACTTCTTCTTTCAGTTATTCCCCCAGGTAGCACCGCAACCCCTGCCCTGATCACAATAACAAGCAGAGGTGATATCGCGCCTGGGAGGAAATAAAACATTAGCATTTCACTCTCCCCGCGTTGCTCCCAATGAGTCTAATTAAGAGAGGGAAGCTGGTGATAAATACTGCAGGCCTCGTTAAAAACAGCCTGACTCAGCAGACGGTGTGGCGGTTTGGCGCTGTGCTTTTGATGCTTGGGTAAAACTGCCAGCCATGGGAACAAAAACCAGCCACAGTGCAACGGGGGGCTTACAAGCCTACAGACACAGTGCCCAAGGGCACAACTTGTGTGTATGTGTGTGACAGCGAGAACGAGAGAGAAAGGAAAAGAATCACGGATTATTGTCAGTATTGTGCAGGCTTGCCACATCCTGAATGCTGTAATGTCATAGTTGTCAACGAGAAGAAAAAAATGTTTCTATTCATCGCAGCTACATATCTAATTAGCCCATCACAAGCGTGACTGCACTCCGGGACTCAATGCTAAGTTCATTACAAAAATGGATTCACAATAGTTGAGGTGCTGTTTTGTGCTGGCAGAGAAGTGAAATGTAACGCACAATGATCCACAAAAAACACTGTGGAACAAGGAAACGCGCTGCGGTGGTGTGCGACATTTTAATTGCCGCAATCAAATTGCCAGTGTATATTAACGCGTCTCATTTCGAAAACGCACACATATAAATGTTATGATTATTAACGTAATTGTTTCTTGTAGGCTATATTATAAGAGATAATCAACGGGTTGATGACGTCATGCACGGTTTCCTTCTGATACAATATTTACAAATGTATCCAGATGTTTAATATATTGTGCAAAACTTTTAAGGGTTAAAGGGTGCAAATTCTTCAGTTACTAAATTTGCCCAACCCTGATGAGAATATATTTAATTTCTAATATAATATACATTTTCAGTATATGAGTTTGAATTCAAATTGAATTGAATTGTCGACACCCCACAGAAAGTTAAACAGGAATTTTGAATGATAGGAAGTGTAATTTATTGAATTGCAAATAAAAGAAATTTAAAAGAAAATTGATTTCTGAGAAATTAAGTTTCTATACCAAGAACCAATAAAGCTTCAAGACTTTAAAATTTGAATCAAGCCAACACTGAATGTGTTCATGAAAAACCTCAATTTTTCTTTTTAAAGATAACACTTTTTTTTGGTTATACTTTGAATTTCAATTGTAGTTCCTGTTTGCTACCTCAATTCAAATTCCATTTAAATTCAGGAATTGAAGTGGAATTTAAAAACCAACAAATGATGCACAACCCTGACTCACTGCAATTTTGTTGCTTCACACAACAATTTTAGCTTTGAAATACCATTTTTCGGAAAAATCAACAAGAAATGGCATTTGCGGCTTGAAGCAATTCTTTCATTTGATGAGTGAAATAAGATATTAAATGAAAAAAAGTGATGAGCAGGACTTCCTTTTATCTATGGGGAACTGAATGGATCTAGAACAATAGAGGTGGTTGGTGGGGAACATTTGAAAAGCCAGATTAGCTGAAAGAAGTCATTTTAAAAGCGTAATGTATTGAATAAAAAAAAAAAAGAATTGAATTTAAATTTCAATTACTGAAAACCATAAACCTGCTTGGTTAGGACATGGTGTTGAATGAAAACACTTTATAGAATCTTTCAATTAAGATTGCCCCCATGTGGTAGGATGGTTCAAAACCTTCTAAGGTGGTACCTTCTCAGTCTTTCAGTTGAGCTTCCACTCTGTACCCAATGGCTTTGAACCCTATGTGACATGGCAGTAGAAAATCACATAGGAATAGAAAGCCATAAAACACAGAAGTGACCAAGTGAGACAGCCAACACACTCCAGCCATCCCATCATCCTTCCTTCCTTCCTTCCCGACCTACGCTTTCCCCACCTCAGAAGCCCTCTGGAGAGACTCTCAATCACTCTCTGTGTGGCACTGACAAGCCGTCTGAATGGACCAGTGGTCCCACAATCCCTCAGCATCAGTCTGTCTACCGTGGAGAGGAACTCCAATATGGGTTTAGCTAGATGTGGCGGCGTCAGATAAAACCACTGGCCGAAGCGCTGACAGGAAGACCACAAGCACCAGCAACAAAACACGAAGAGTGAAGCTGATATCTGCTCTGTGAATGTCAACCCCTCAGGGGGAATTTTATTTCTTGACGGGCTAGCGGATGAGCTAAGCTAGCACTGCTTCACAGGCCTTTGCAAAATTTTTATATTCTGTTCAAATTGGATTTGTTTTCACCTAATTTTTAAGGGAAGTTAAAAATACTACTTGTGAGGCAAAAAATATAAATCCTATAATAAATTATTAACCATCCTAACTGGAATGACTCATAGCGCACCGCTAGCAACAAGCATCAGCATTTCATTACTGCCTTGTTGTTTGCTTCTAAAGCACAATGACCTTGTTTTAGCTTTTCATAAGTACAACTGAATTAGACATAGTTTCTATTAAAGTGAATGTGACTCAGAACATTAAATAGAACATTAGAGAAAGAATGTGGGGCGGGGCTTGATTTATTAATGAGGAACTGATTGGATCATTAAAAAAAATTGTAAAAAATTGTATTGAAGATAATTTTACAAATACAAAATTGTATTTGGCTCTTCTTTCAAACTTTCTATTCATTTAAGAATCCTGAAATCATGGTTTACACAAAAAATTTAATAAGCACAACTGATACTAATAATACTAAATGTTTCTTGAGCAGCAAATCAGCATATTAGAATGATTTCTGAAGAATCACTTGACACTGAAGACTGGAGTAATGATGCCGAAAATTCAGCTTTGCATCACAGGAATGAATTACATTTTAACATACTAAATCAGAAAACAATTATTTTAAATTGTAATAATATTTCACAATACTATGCCTTATTTTTGATCAAATAAATGCAGCCTTGGTGAGCTCCTTTCAAAAACAAATTCTTACTGACCCCAAACTCTTGAATGATAGTATAGGTAAATATACTGTATAGAGAGACAGACAGATACATAGAATAGGGAATATGATAGATTGGCTATTTGTTGGAGGAACAGCTTAATCCTCACTTCCTATTCAGCACGGGAGTTCCTCCTGACTTTGTGAGCTTCACAGAATGACAGAATGAAAAAAACAGATTTAAGTCCTTCCCTGCCTTCAACATCCTGGGGGAGATAGGTTTGTGCAGAAGGGGATTCTAAGCTGATTTGTGCCATTATCAAGATCTCTGTGGCAACAGACAGTAGTCTTATTTATTTATTTCCCAGGAAGACAGAAAAGATAAGCCACGGTTTTCCAGCCGTGGACGTGAGGGACCAAATCCGACAGCTAATCCTAACGGTCAACAGAGAAACAAAGTTTGACCACAAGCCTATTACCATTGTCTTTCTCTACAATTTAAAGCCATCCATCTATCTCAGAGCTCTCCGTCTCGCCGGGAACACGGGCTAAAGGGCAAGCGGGAACAATGTGATAAACAGTTATGGGTCGCCGTGATAAATTTTATTACCCTCTTTCTAGCCACTGATCAAATTCCGGCGTGAACAACATCATGTTTCGATCAGGTTATCGGTCATTTCGAAAAAGATCCACAGAGAGGGCAATTGATTGGTTTTGTCTCGTGTGCGTCAGTCCTTTCAAAACGCAATGAGGGGGAACGAACGAGCAAACAAAAAGAAGTCAATCTCTCTCCTTCCACAGATCTATTTGGCCGGTGAAGAATGAAATGGACGGTGGCCAGAAAAGCACCCTGAGAAAGAAGAAAGTGTCTGGTAAAAAGTGAGGCAGAGCGCCATTGATCAGTGGCACAGATCTGTCTCAAAACTGTCTGAAAAAAGAAAGAGTGATGGAAAAGAAGACAAGGGAAAGGGTAGAGGAGAAGTGAGTCATACTCTTTCCCCCCAAAAACAGAAAAACAAAGAAAAGTTATAATGAAAAGCCACACTGTTTGCAAATGCACTGAGGAGGCAAGTTCCCATCCTCTGAGTGTGTATTAAGGTTAAGACAACTCTGGAAATTCAGTCGACAAGCTTTTGAATTCACTTTTGTACAAAATAGACACGGATAAAAGCATTTGGGAATCCACAGGCTGCTGATGTTTGCAGCACAGGGATCTTGTCTCCTGGAATAGCACTAACATCTCACCATCAACAGCCACCACTTGTACCTTCACTAGAACAAAATTAGAATATATTATTGATGAAAATATACACTTTAGTGGCTATCAGAATAAATGATCAAAGGATAAATAAAGTAACATTGAAAAAAATCATTCACACAATCTAAACACACTAAATTAAATTAAATCAGCTAAATTAACTGTTAAAAATTTAAAAAATATTACTTACTGTAGCTAAACCAATCAGGTTAACCAAACTTGCTAGGTTAGACAATGTACATGGGTGTATATCTTGACGAAAATATACCATTTAGTTGCTTCTAGAATAAATTATTGTTATATTATTTATTTTAAAAACTGTAACATTGTAAAAATCAGTTACGTCATGCTGTCAGATAATCTTAAAATGCTCAATTCAGCAAAATTAACTGCCAAAAAGTCAAAAATATTACTTACTATGATCAAATCAATCAGAATATGCAAGGTTAAACCATTAAAAGTCATTGATATAGGTCAAATTAGGTAAAACTGTATGCTACGTTTCTTTTTTACAGTCTTTTTAACCATTTTTGAAAATTCATATAGTTGTGACAAATATACAATTAGTATTTCTTACTTATAGAATAAAATATAAATTAGAAACAATTATTTATAAACTATTCTATATTGTTTATTTAACACTGTAAATCTGTAAACATTATTCACACTTTGTGTTGTCAGGAAATCTGCAAGTGCTACATTATATTAAATCAGCTAAATAAAAAAGTCAAAATACATTTTTTCTATGACCAGAATAAACTAGGTTAGATCAATCAAAGTTATTTTTAAAGGTCAGATCAGGTAGAAGTTGTTTTAAGGCACATTTTCCATTTTTGTAGTGTCATTTTGAACATTTTTGATCAAGTGAATAGTCCACTCCAGAAACTAATTTGCGTGATATGCAATGAAAACAATCTCTAATCGTATTGAAGGGGGAAAAACAGACCTTTTCTCTAGCTGTGCTGAGTGTTCTTGGTTGATCCTGTGGGCCACACGTCCTCTCTTCCACTAGTCTCCAAGAAACTACACCAAAACCTCTCTAAATTCAGGGGTTTCTAAGAAAACGCAACACTTTGCTCTCCTGTTTCCTCCCAAATCTCCAGCTCACCGTCCACAGGTGAGTACGGACAGCTGGACAACCCCTCCCTCTGGTCTTGTGTGAAAAATGGAAGACCGGGAACGAGGGGGGGGGGGGGTGAAGCAAGGAAAAAAGCTTTGGTTGTTCAAACACAAAAAGCTGGGCAGGGAAAGCGGGACGAGAGCCGGACAGAGGCAGTGTTTGTGGAGGTGGTATCTCACCGAGGCATTTGAGGCACCAGGGGGGCCAGGTATTACTATCCATCTCTGCCCTCAGCCCTCTCATGCTGGGTCCTGGCCCCTGTAACAAAGCCTCCATTCAAGACACTTACAGCGCTGTTTTTTTTCTTTTTTTCCTTCCCTTTTTTTCCTAGAGGAGGAGAGCACAACCAAACAGCTCTTTGTGAAGGCCACCGGTGGTCAAAACTAGCATTGTAAACGAGGGCTACCTGTCCGTCTAGGTTAAGTCGATGAAGTGGCAGCAAATAAAAAACCACAGGGTGCGATGTCCTCTTTCAGATATGACCTTAAAAACACAAAACTGTATTTTACGTTGCAATATCATGACTGGACGCAACAGCTCCCTCTTGAGGAAGACAATAGAAATTCAGAACCTCTTAAAGTGAATGTTCAGGGCTTTGTTGCTGTTTTTTTGGTACATGTTTAGCGCACACACACATTTTACTTAGGCAGCTTTTTTATACTAGCACTATAATTCTGCTGTGGCAACCTGCAGTTTAATGTCTACCTCAAAAGAGCAATACAGAATAGAGAAGGAATCTCTTACACACTTGATTCTCTTCACTCTTGGAATATTAAAAGAATATATTACATTTTATATATATATAAGGACTGACTTAGTTCCCAAAAATATAGCTTAGCAACTCTATGAACATTTCTGTCACTGATGTTTGAATCAGAAATGTTATCAAATCATTTTACAAGAAGCAGGTGCGAAAACCGTCTTACCACAATATATAGTACAATTACAACAAAATGTAAAATGATTGTGATATTCATGTTAGTAAACTTGGTATTACTAACATATTAATATTAAATATATCATACATGTATTCAGTATTACTGTTGATTATGTTCATTATCAGAACCCACAACCGTTGTGTTAGCAGCCCAAATCTCAAAACCACTAGGCCACCATAACCTTGCTAAGCAGCACTAGGATATGGCAAATTGATCTTTCACAGGATTAAGCAGAGCGGGGATATGAAAGAGAGATATGAGAGAGAGAGAGAGAGAGAGGACTCTCTATTTGGTCTTTGTGCTGCCCAGCACTACAGAGCAGCTGCCTTCAGCATGAGCTCTTTTGAGATGTGCACAACCCTATTGATAAAACGGCATGTAATTATATACACACTTCTTATAGAATGGCTTAACCGCTACTCCTTAATAGTCACAACATAATTATACAGTCCCATTTATCAGGCTCACTAATCATATGGAAAGATCCTGGCCCACATAGTAAAGCTCTCCGCAGAGAGCACATTCAAAGCAAGAAATTCAAGCAGCCCATTGGAATGAGGAACTCAAAAGGAGGAAAAGCCTATTTCTGCCTCCTGTGGAGACCGTCTAAGATGCTAGATCTGATAGCTCTTAAATAAAAACAGTGCTGTGCGGGTAAGTGATGTTGTGCTTTGCTCACGGAGGATTATCTTCAAGTAGCCAGGTACAAAACCAAGCAGCGTAACCAGGTAAGAAAAGGTCACAATGCTTTTACAGAGATGCCACAGATGCAGAGTTTCACTACATGACTGGTGAAGCCGAACCGGATGTCAGTGAGGGGGAGGTGAGTATAAAAGAAGGTCTGTATTCTTAAGTGAATCTGATTTAGAGATATTTCTGATCACCACATGGTTCTAGGGAAGTATTGATTCTGACTGGCCAATTCTACAGTCAGATGTTATTTGCATAATGGAACGTTGTTTCAGGCAACCGGCAAAGAAGACCGTGTGACATCAGTGGTTCAAAGTAAAGTTACGAAGTTACGAGAATACTTTTTTTGCGCAAAGAAAACAAAAATAACATCTTTATTCCACATTTTCGTCTCTACTGCATTTGTGGATGCGTGTTCAGGACAGTACCATGACGTGAGCGTGTGGCGGCGTTGACCCAGATCCGGCTTAATGACATCATCACACTGCAATTGACGCAGTAGAGATGAAAATGTGGAATAAATTCATTATTTTTGTTTTCTTTGTGCAAAAAAGTATTCTCGTAGCTCTGTAACTTTACAGTTGAACCACTGATGTCACATGGACTACTTTGTCGATCATCTTGGTACTTTTCTGGACCTTGAACGTGGTAGTTACCTTGCTGTCTATGGGAGGGTCAGAGAGCCCTCAGATTTCATCAAAAATATCTTAATTTGTGTTCCGAAGATGAATGAAGGTCTTACGGGTTTGGAACAACACAAGGGTGAGTAATTAATGACAGAATTTTCTTTTTTGGGTGAACTAACCCTTTAAAATCAATAGTTCGCATTCATTTTTTTTGTGTTTATTTTGTTATTAAGTTATTATTATACTGGCTCATTGTATATCCCTTATATGTATTATAGATCTAGTGTCGGCATGGATTTATGCCAACAATTTGCCTGGATTTAATGCTAGCGGTCACCATGATGCAACGCAATGCAGTATCTCAAGACCATATGGATAAATATGCAAGAAACTCACAGAAATACTGAGAAAAACATTTGGTGATTGCAGAGGAGGTGCAGTTTCCTGCAAACAGCAGGTTCTGTAGCTCCTCTGGTTATCATTTCCGCACAAATGCTCTATTTGCATAGGAAAAAGATACTGTTACCGCTTCGGTGGATACAGATGGCTCTTGGGAACTATAATTCAGCATCAAGCTAATATGTAGCCAGTTCGCAGCAAAGTATTTCTCATCAAGGTCAAAAGTTGAGATTCCTACCGCATATTACCGTTTTGTTTTTGTACACTGTCACTTTATATGGTAATCAAGTTCCCTGGTGAAAGCAGAACGCCCTCTTTTCCTCCTCTAATGAGGACATCCTGTCACCCTCCCAGTTAGGAGACAAGAAGGTCAAGGTGATATCGGAACACGATGGAAGGGGAATCCGAAGGCCCTCTCACCTGCTACCTGTCTATAATGGGACCAAAGTCTTTAGAGGTTTCAGTTATAAAACAGATATATGGATAGTTTAGGATATTCTAACGTTTATGTTTTTTGTACCAAGGTAATTTGTGTGTGTGTGTGTGTGTGTGTGGTGTATAGTATATAAATTATTTAGAATTTATAACTAATAAATTTATAAATAATCAAATAATATTTTCAGAATGCAAAATAAAAATATAGAATATGCAGAAAATGTATATATATACAATGAATATTTTATGTGTATTTCTACGATTACTCAAAATTGCATTTCTTGAAATCTCAGCTAGCAGAAGGCAAGCAAGCACTTCATAAATGCAATGTTGACTTGAAAAACTAATAGTTTAGAGCTAATAGGACCGATTTTCTAATGAAATTCCAAGTAGAAGTAATCATGAGAGGCAGTAAGTATTTATTACGCTCTGGCATGAGTAGAAAGTGCCAATCTGTTTCATTTGGCAGCGGCGCGTTTCACGCGAGGAAATTCCCCACCAACTGTGGGCGTCGTTAACTACGCAAGTAAACATACTCGCACATATGTGCACATAAACAAGCCGCGGCCTCTTATACAAGTCGGTTCGGAACAGCAGTGGGCTTGCAGAATGAAGAGGAGGAACGGAAAGACGAAAAAAAGATAGATGGGGAGCAAGAACTCTCACTTCTAATCAAGGTAGCCGCCTTCTCTATCTCTCGCAACAGGTCCCCAGTGACAAAACAGTGACAAAACACAGCATGCAGCTCAATGCCCTCCTTTCACAGAGTACCTGACCTCCCACCAACCGCTGTCCTCTATCGCATTCAACTATTATTTCTCTGTTTCTTTCTTTTTCCTTTTCTCTTTCACTCCATCTCAGTCATTCTCGCTGGCCCTACCCCCTGCGCCCTCCGTTTCTCTCTCTCTCTGTGCAAATGGATGGGCTGTTGGCGATTCATTAATCTTGATGCAGCACCTGCACTCTGGCCGAGTGGGAGCGTCCGCCGCCAAATGTCACATTTCATCGGATTAAATTAGCTTTATCTCTGGCAAATGCCTTCCCCTGCAAATTCGCACAGATTTTTTCTTTGCACCTCCCAGGAGTAGGGGGCCGGCAGGGGAGGCATCATCACGTATTCATTCACCTCAGGAACGTTGGCGATGGGTTAGCCTAATTGACGGGAGAGAGCCATTACCAGCAAAATGAGAGAATGGATAAATAAAAACGTGGGAGGGAGGCATCAAAAGGAGGCTGGTGGGTGCCCCTCTTCCCAGAAAATGGCCAGGGAATGTTACGGAGTGAATGGGCCTCAGTATGACCACGATTCTGTATGCTGGAGAGCTCTCATCATTCAAACGTAGGATGCTCAACTCTCCCCCTCTTTTTCAATACGAGACTGGCAGCTGCTATGCACTAGGCAGGGTTCCCCCTCGAAAACACAATCACATCACGCTTGTCTGACAAAACAACAAAACAAAAAATAACTGAAACGAGCTTAAGACATCACCGGGGGTGCCACAACTATATTGTAAATGTAAACCGTGGTATTTGTGGACTGGTATTTATTCCTCTGGAAATAAAATATTTTTTAAAGGTACAGTTCACCCAAAAATGAGAATTCTCACTTTTATGTTATTCCAAACCAGTTTGACTTATGCAGTACACAAAAAATATATTTCGAAAGCTAATTTGATATTTTGTGTCATACAGAATTGGAACAACGCAAGTGGGTTGAGTAAAATTATCAGAAAATTGTCATTTATTGGTGAACTATATTTTTAACTTCTTCGACTCGAAAGCTGAATGAGAAAACAGACAGAATGAAGGCTGTCAGAGAGAATGTGCCACACCCTGAATATGCAGCTGGGCAGAGGAGGTGTAAACAGCGATTGGATGGGGGGCGGCAAAAGTTACGCCACCCTTCTCAAAGGGTGACGCCCACAGCAACAGGTTACAGAATGACGTAATGGTTGATTGCCTATGGGAACCAAAATTGCATTTTAAACCGTTTATATTTTAGTAGCAGCAAATTACGATTTCTACCCTCCAAAATCACTGAAATAACCACAACAGAGCGTTTACTTACAAACCATACCGATTTAACCTTGAATTACTCTGAATTCAAGTTTACATGTCTAGGACTTGGGCAGCATCTTGAAACCTGTCCTCAGGGTCACTGAGTTCCCTGGAAAACCAACGTAGGAAACCAAACGAGTGCAGCTGGAGAGTTGTGGAAGGGACAATAGGCGACTCGGAGACATTGTTCGAAGCGGATGATAATCTCTCGGCAGAGTCTGATACTGACAGCGGGGCTGTCAGGGGAGTCATCTTAAGTATCTGAGTGCGGAGGTGTGGAGGAATTGCCATTTCTGGACAACGGCATCTCAGTGAGACCGCCAGACCCTGTCGCTTCCACACTTTCATTCTGCCACTTTTGGTATTTTTAACACAGAAATCACTATTTTTTTACTACAGGCTGGCTATTGTTACTGCTGGATTGTATTTTGTGTCATGTAGGGTGTGTACAACTATCCCTCAACCTTTTGGACCCCTTTGTTCATGCAGACAGGCATTCACACGAGAGGACAGGATTCAGAAGACCTGCTGCTTTTGAGACGACAACATATATCGTAGCCTCTGTAGGTGTCCGTCCCCGCTGCATAGAAAGGCTAGATCCAACCGTAACGTGTCTGAACCAATTTAGCTACTGTCAATCGTCTCTCGCAGCATGTGTGTCCGACTCCCCTCCCCTTCCCTCCGCTCAAACACACACACAGACACATTATACTTTCCATCTCGAAGCGGCAGGGAAACCCTAAATGTAGAGGGAATCCTGTTTAGCTGTGAAAAATTCACTTTACGATGTCTTTTGACTCTGCACGACCGTCTACGGTTCCACTTGTTGTCTTATATGAGCTTAAGCTACATTTGCTGACATTTTGTGAGAAGTAATAAGAAAACATTTAAATTTTTTAATATCTGTGCTCATGCAGCAAATGAAGATAAACTTAAGTCATCTAAGCTGCCGCAAGAAACCCCAGTGGAAACCAAACAAATTGAAAGCAACAATGCTTGACCAAGGTCTCTATAGAAGTCTGTAGAACAAAGAGGTTTTAATGTGATGGTAAAAAAAAAAAAAAAACGGTAGCAGACGGTAGCCAATACATACTGAACAAAATGTAATACTATATATAAAGTATTTACAATAACAGACATTAGCATCCAATAAGATATGAGGGTATTGGTGCAATATGTGGGTGATCCGATTTAGGGATGAGGTGATACTATGGGGGAACAGTTTTTATGGGACAAATGGAGAGACGGTAGTAAAATAAGATAAAACACACCAAACCTATACAATTTAAATCCACCTTTGCTTGTTTTCAGTCTGTCTTTTCTTTTTCGCCATTAAAACAGTGTATTTTAATTCAGTTTATGTTTTTACGCGGAAGCCTGGTCGTGCGTAACACCTTTTTTCCATGGAGTCTTAGTGCTTGTCCTGATTTAGCTTGGGATCTATTTCTGTCCAGCCCTGGGGATACACCTAAATTTGCCATAGTGAAATACATGTTTTCTGAGAGTGTGTTTGAGAATGAAAGTTAGAAGTTTTTAAGTACATATTATGTATGTGTTTATTAATGTGAGTCCTGTGGCTATGCAAGGATGCATATACAGCAGCACTATGTAAAGCATATAAAGCTGAGGCACTGGTCAGTGATTCTCTCATTCTGCAGAGCGATTTGGAGCCTCAAGGCTTTTTGCATGCTGAACTTGGAGATAAGGCAACCACAGCAATGCTCCAAGAGCAACACATCCCAATCAGACACTCATGAGCAACGCATCCCAATCAGACACACACACTCTAGAACCAGCCCAAAACTGCATCCGACCACCAAAAACACCTGCCAGGAGCCAACCACCACACACCAGCATACTCACACACACCTCCAAAACAATGAGGAAAAACACAAAAATCACACTTGTGTCAGACAACAACACAGACTTTGAGTATAAGTAAATGAACACAATGATGGACATACACATTCAGAAAGCAATGTCAGAGACAGGGTGGGCAACGGCGTTCGGGATGCATTTGACGGGACTCACCTCTGCCTTCCTCTGTCTGGCGAGCAGTGAAAAGGACTGGCTTCTAGCAGCACTGTTGCTGCACACAGAGACAATGAGGCAGGGCGAGAGAGAGAGAGAGCGAGAGAGAAGGAGGGAGGGGGATGAGAGAATGAGAAGTGGATGAAGGAGAGTGAAAGAGCAAAAGGAGGGAGCCAGAGAGGTTCTGAAGTAGATGGCCAATCAATGTAAAAATCAGCTCGAGAATCTGATGAAACGGCCGTGGATTAGCGATCAATCCAAAGGAGGAAGGGGGGAGCGAAAGTGCCCCAGTGAATGACTTCGCGTAGAAAGAGGGGGGTGGAGGCAAAGAAAAGGCTAGGGAAAAAAGTACAATACAGCGCAAGAAAGGATTCCCAGTCTTGTCCAAGTTTCTTCAGAGCCTTGGAACTGAGCGCAAAAGGCCCATTTGTGGTACACCTGCTTTTTTCCTTCAAATTTGACTTAAATTAAGATGACAAGAAATGAGGAAAGAGATGATAGTTAATCTATTCTAGCTGGTTTTGTAGGTCTTGAGCAGATACCCAAGACTGTCAAGTTTCTCAAGATCAGAACGGTCTCTCATTGTGTCAGGTTCATCAAGATCTCAGATTTGGGCTCGAAGACCGAGTTCGCTTTGGCTTTCATCTCCTTGGAGGTCTCTTTTTCTCAATTTCTTCTTCAGTATTTCCGGATCACTAAGGCCCAAGGCTTGGGTGATTGTGCCCCCCTCCCAGAGATAATAAAATGATTTGGAAGAGGGGGGGGGGGTGGCTCCTCTGGCAAACACTGCACCAGGTGTTGTGTCCGGATTGGTCCAGCTTGCTCAGTGGCCGGTTACCGGAGTCCACGGCTCCAATTATTTAGGTCTAAAAAGGAGGAAGACCGAGAGGAAAAAAAGGCTTCTTTTCGAGTCTCGGCTCAGAAAGGAATTAATTAGATTGAAAAGTGCTTTTCAGAGCACAGTCCCAAGAATTCTTCACAATGAGCAGCCAAAACGTCCCAAAACAGAGATGAGAGAGGGTGGGAATGGGTTTCGGAGACACGAGCGAGAAACAAGAGATCGAATTAAACAACGCAGAACGAGTTGAGAACTATCTGAATGTTAGAAAAGAACACGAACAATCGTCCCCCCTCAGGTTTCCCCCCCCCCCCCCCCCCCCCGCGCTGGCTCTTTTCTTTTCTTTTCTCTCTGGCTTTCCGAGTTCTCCGCTCGGGATAATCCATCAGGAGGGGACCGGCTTCTTGCAGCTTTGAGCTCCACGTCCGGACGGAGCTCTCCTCGTACCTCTGTTGTTCCTCTTTTGCTTTCGCGGCTTGTCGGCCGATCATTTTCTTTTCCTTGGCCGTGACAAAACGAGTGGGATAGCGATGTGTGGGAGAGCCCGGAAAAGAGAACAAGGGGGGAGAGAAGGAGAAAAAAATAAAATAATAATAATAAAGCGGAGGGAGGTTGACATGAAAATGACAAAAGGAGGGAAGAAGATGAATGAATTCATTCGGAGAAGTGGGTCTGCTGGTGGAGGACGGGAATGGGGGAGAGGGAACAGTGTGGGGCGTCCCGTCCCACACTCACTCCCCCATGCCAAGAGAAAGGAGTGGTGAAGTGGCGGAGGTGGTGGTGATTCAGTCGACAACCTCGTTCGTCCTCTCACTCACTCAATTTCTTTCTTTCCCTATCCGTGATTCAAGAAGAGAGCCGGCTTACAGGAATCCTCTCGGATCTCCTCCCTCTTCCCCTCCCTCTTGCACACGTTCAGTTCATTATCATTCACTGGTTCTTACTGTGACACGCTTCAGTAACCCACTCACTCAGACGAGGCAGAAGAGATGCTGAATTCTAATGCAGGAGTGAGAAAAAGAGGTAGAGAAAAGGAGAAAGCAGGAGGGGGGGCAGGCAGCGCTGTGGACCAGCAGGTGTCCTCTCTCTCACTTTCTGCTCCATCTGTCTGTAAAAAGAAGCCGAGCCCTTCAAGAGGCTGTTCCACTTTATTCTGTTGGTCTCTCTCTCTCTCAAATGGCCTCGACACACTTCACCCAAGGCCAGAGCCGTACAGTCCTTGTGAACAGCGCTGGAATAGGAAGAAGACAATGTGTATCACACCAACAGGTTTTGTAGTTCTTAAGCTTGATTTTAGAAAGGCAAAACTTTAGTATTTTCATAGTTATTTCCACACCAAGGTATTGCTGTAGTTACTATACCCTTAACTCTGGGTGAGTTAAAGGTGGTTGTTTACTAGTCCAGTTCTTCACCACAGTCTTTGTGGACGGTTCTGGAAAAGGAGGTGGAAGACGATTGGTATTACATTAACAGGTCTTGAAGTCCTTAAGCTTGATTTTAGTAAGCTAAACCTTTAGCATTAGCATAGCTTTCATTACACACAGGTACAGCTATTGTTACAAGAGTAAAATGTGAGCAGTACTTACCTGCTCAAAAAGACATTGGTGATACTGGTGTTGTTAGGTGGTTGCTAGAGTAGAAGTTTTTAAGCACAATTTTAAAGGTTTACCTTTATGAAACTTTACAGTCTTTATTATATATGTGAATGGCTGTGAAACGGAAAGAGGAACCAGTTTTGTAATTCCTAGACTTCATTTTAGAGGTTTTACCCTTATTAAACTTATAATTGATGATCATAGTTTTCTAGATTTATAGTTTTGTAGTAGTCTACTTGAACAGGTTTTCTAGTTCTTAAACTCGGTTTAAGAGGTTTTCACAACAGATCATAATTTTCACCAAAAAAGGGGTACGTTATATTATTAAAGTTAAAGCATTAAATCATATATATATATATATTATTATATATATATATATATACGATATATTTTTTTTTTTTTCGAAAAAAATGTGAGTTTAGAGGTTTTCCCCATGGTTGTTGGGATGTTTAAAGGATTATTAGGTGGTTCCCTACTGGCCATATTTCATCAAATTTGATTTGGCCACGGCCCTTAAGAAAATAAACTGGAATTACTGAATTGCAATTCTGGGTGTTCATATTTACCCTGGTGCATAAATCAGACAATAAATCAATAAAACCTTCAAACTTAAAGACTTTTTAAACTTGAAAAAAAAAACGTTTAAACAAGGCAGTCTTACTGTGTTTATATGAATTTCTTTGAATCTACTTCCAGCCTCAATTGAAATTTAATTCAAATTCAGGAACAAAACATTATCACCTCAATTCACAATGGCAGGAGTCTAACAGAGTGTTTTTTTGTCATTTATCTGTAATTGCATATGTCATTTCATTTATTTTTGATGAAAAAGTACCCACAGAGAAACCACAAATGAGATCTCTTTAGTATCTCAATTTAACCCTTCGCAAAGCTCCGCCCCCCTTCGTTACTGTTGCTATGCCAGACAAACCACGCTGCTCTCACGCCACACATCATGTTCTCATGCAGTGAAAAATACAATGCAGAGCAAAGAGCAAACTGACAACATGCCGACAGACAAGACAGAGCAGGTTACTATAGGTATGAAACAATGTGTCAACTTTGAAATTCTGTCATTTTTTAAGAAATCCAAACAATAAATACCATTTTGTGGCTCTTTAATGTGTTGTGACAGATCACTGTAGCGCCTCAGTTCAAGCGGCACGCATAAACTGACCGTCTTTTCTTATTTACTTAAAGCATGAAATAAACATGAATAAACATCAGAAGGTATCTTGCTTCAACTGCAGAAAGACATCAATACACATGATTTTTCAAGTTAAAGTCCACTGACATTAATCTACTCTCCTGTCTGGTCTGTTTGTCGGCCAAAATGACGGATATGGCGTTATGATTGGTCAGATCGCCTGCCGATCAAACTCATTGCGAAGGGTCAAAGCAAAGAGATTATGAGGAGAGCAAACAGAGAAACAGAAAACTCACCTGCTATTCAGAGGTTTCTGCTCACAGATCACACATTGTAGAAGAAATCTCAACACTTTCTTAAACTGCACTTAGGTTTGCAATCAAAAATTGCAGTTTTAATACGAATTTCAACAATTCTCATCCAGTTCTTCCAAGAACTGCTATCCATATTCATTTTATAGCTCTATATTCTCTCTGTAGTCAACAATTGACTCATTTTGAAATCACGTTTGGTCTCGTACTGTATCGCGTACCTTGTCAGTGTCGTGCGCTTTGCTTGGCCATTTGTTGTGATAAACAGGAAAGTGTGATTAAGCGCCAGCAAAACAGTGTAAAGAAATACTCTTTGTGAGAAGCAGTCAATCAGCAGAAGTTAAAAGCAGCTTGTAAGTGTATTTACTTGTCTCATTAGTGTTTAGCGCAGTTGTCGTTGCTAGGAAACGATTGTTTTGTTTACTGTGTGGAGACGTGCTGAAATCGCGTTTGGTCTCGAACTGTATCGCGCACCTTGTCAGTGTCGTGTGCTTTGCTTGGCCATTTGTTGTGATAAACAGGAAAGTGTGTCCAGCTGAATTCAATTTGAGTTTTGTTAGACGAATATAAAAAGCTTAGTATACCGCGGCAGCCTTCGTGTGAAGCTCTCCTCGTGTGAAGCCCGAAGAGTGTAAAGACCATCGACTCAACCGTGCGACTCCACCGGGCAGGGACACAGACAAGGCCACAGAAGTCAAGTCAAGTAAAGTCACCTTTATTTATATAGCTCTTTTAACAATACAGATTTTGTCAAAGCAACTGAACAGCATTAATTCGGAAAATAGTGTGTCAATAATGCAAATGAACAATAGTAAACACTCAATTTTCAATTAAAGGCAGTTCATCATTGAATACAGTGATGTCAACATCCAGCTCAGTTAAAATAATATCTTTGCAATCATGTCAACGATATCGCTGAAAATGAAGTGTACCCAACTAAGCAAGCCAGAGGAGACAGCAGCAAGGAACCAAAACTCCATCGGTGACAGAATGGAGACAAAACCTTGGGAGAAACCAGGCTCAGTCAGGGGCCAGTTCGCCTCTGACCCAGCACGAACAAGCAGTATGGAAAAACAATTTAAGACGTAATAAAACAGACGCTGAACAATATTAAGAGCAATTATTATATGATGCAATCAAACTTATAGCAAACTAATACACTACTTTCTTTTTCTATCGGTCTCTGGAATTGCCAGTCTGCTGTAAACAAAGCAGATTTTATTACTTCTATTACAAATCATTCAAGACTAAACCTCATGGCCCTGACAGAGACGAGGATCAAACCAGAGGACAATGCTACACCTGCAGCACTCTCAAATAATTTCTCTTTTTCCCACTCCCCCCGTCTGACTGGAAGAGGTGGAGGTACTGGTCTGCTTATCTCTAATGATTGGAAATTTAATCCTTTAACATTTATGAGTATCAACAGCTCCTTTGAATCACATTCAGTCACTATTACCCACCCTCTTAAAATCCATTTTATAGTTGTTTATCGACCCCCAGGAACACAAGGTAACTTCTTGGATGAATTATATGTGCTACTCTCAACTTTTCCTGAGGATGGTACTCCCCTAGTTATGCTTGGAGACTTCAACACCCACCTAGATAAACCTCAGGCTGCAGACTTCCACACTCTGCTTGCTTCTTTTGATCTCAAGCGAGTTTTAACTACGGCTACTCACAAATCAGGCAACCAACTGGACCTTATTTACACACGACACTGCTCCACTGATCATGTGCTGGTTACTCCACTACACACCTCGGATCACTTCCTCCTCACTCTTAACCTCAACATGGTTCCTGATACAACACATACCCCTACACATGTCACTTTTCGACGTAACCTACGCTCTCTCTCACGCTCCCGGCTATCTGCTATGGTTTCGTCTTTGCTTCCTTCCCCTGAACAGTTATCATCTCTTGATGTTAACCGTGCTACTGATACTTTCTGCTCCACTCTTACGTCTTGTTTAGACACTGTCTGCCCCTTGTCTTCCAGGCCAGCTCGTACCACCTCTTCTGCCCCTTGGCTATCTGATGTTCTCCGTGAGTATCGTTCTAAGCTCAGAGCTGCAGAAAGAGTATGACGTAAATCACAAAATCTTACTGACCTTAATGTATATCGATCACTCCTCTCTTCATTCTCTGCTAATGTCTCCACCGCTAAAAAGACATACTGTACTATCATAACAAAATTAACAATTCATCTAACTCTCGCATGCTCTTTAAAACATTTCCCTCCATTCTCTGTCCTCCCCCTCCTCCTTCATCAACTCTTACAGCTGACGACTTTGCCACATTCTTTATTAATAAAATTACAAACCTCAGTGCACAATTTCCCACACCACAAACTGTCAAACACATCTTACCAGCAAACACTCATTTCCATCCTTCTCTCCACTCTCTGAGGCAGAAATCTCTAAACTCATCCTTTCCGATCATCCTACTACTTGTCCGCTTGATCCTATTCCATCTCATCTCCTTCAAGCCATTTCTCCTGCCGTTGTACCTGCACTCATTAACATCATTAACACACCTTCACACTGGTGTTTTTCCCTCAACAGTTAAACAGGCTCGTATAACCCCAACTCTTTTAGAGAACTACAGACCGGTTTCCCTTCTACCTTTCATTGCAAAAACACTTGAACGAGTTGTATTCAACCAAGTCTCAGCCTTTCTCACACAGAACAACCTCCTGGACAGCAACCAATCTGGCTTCAGAAGGGGACATTCGACCGAGACTGCCTTGCTCTCATTTGTTAAAGCCCTAAGACTGGCAAGAGCAGATTCCAAATCTTCAATACTTATCTTGCTGGATCTGTCTGCTGGCTTTTGATACGTTTAACCACCAGATCCTCCTGTCAACCTTATTGGCAAAGGGCATCTCAGGAACTGTACTCCATTGGTTTGAGTCTTACCTCTCAGATAGGTCCTTCAAGGTATCTTGGAGAGGTGAGGTGTCCAAGTCGCAACATCTAGCTACTGGGGTGCCTCAGGGCTCAGTACTTGAACCACTTCTCTTCTCAGTCTACATGGCATCACTAGGTTCTGTAATCCAGAAACATGGCTTTTCATATCACTGCTATGCTGATGACACTCAACTCTACCTCTCATTCCATCCTGATGATCCGACGATAGCTGCTCGCATCTCAGCATGTCTAACAGACATTTCTTGTTGGATGACGGACCATCACCTTCAACTCAGCTGCTTGTGGTTTCAACAAACCCATCACTGTATCAAAATTTCACCATCCAGTTAGGCTCATCAACCATAACTCCTTCAAAAACAGCTAGAAACCTTGGAGTTGTGATTGATGATAAGATGAATTTCTCAGAATACATTACTAAAACTGCCCGGTCCTGCAGATTTGCTTTATACAACATCAGGAAGATCAGGCCCATTCTTTCAGAACATGCAACAACTCCTTGTTCAAGCTCTTGTTCTATCCAGGCTGGACTATTGCAATGCTCTCTTGGCAGGTCTTCCAGCCACTTCTATCAAACCTCTACAATTAATCCAAAATGCCGCTGCAAGATTAATCTTTAATGAACCGAAAAGAACGCATGTCACACCTCTGTTCATCAATTTGCACTGGCTACCAGTAGCTGCTCGCATTAAATTCAAGGCATTAAAGTTTGCCTACAAAACCACCACTGGCTCTGCACCCATTTACCTAAATTCATTAATTCAGAGTTATGTGCCCTCTATAAGCTTGCGTTCTACAAATGAACGTCGCTTTATTGTGCCATCCCAAAAAAAGCACAAAATCACTTTCACAGACTTTTACATTAACTGTTCCCTCCTGGTGGAATGACCTGCCCAAATCAATCCGAGCAGCTGAGTCCTTAACCATCTTCAAGAAACGACTAAAAACACATCTGTTCCACCTTTATTTGACCCTCTAACTCTAGCACTTTCTATTCTATTTTAATTCTACTTTATATTTATCTTCTTTGTGTGTGTGTGTGTATAATATATGTATGTATGTGTGTATGTATATATATATATATAGTATATATATATGTGTGTGTGTGTATAAATAAATATATATATATAGGTGTGTATATGGATAATATATTATATCTTATATATAGATCTACTGTACTATATATATTATATATATATATATATATAGTAGACTTATATATACTGTATATATTAATGTCTGTATGTGGGGTATAGGTCTATTGTATATAATATATATATATATATATATATATATATATATACAAGTATGGTATATATATATACAGTGGTACGGAAAGTATTCAGACCCCCTTAAAATTTTCAATCTTTGTTATATTGCAGCCATTTGCTAAAATCATTTAAGTTCATTTTTGTTCCTCATTAATGTACACACAGCACCCATATTGACAGAAAAACACAGAATTGTGTGACATTTTTGCAGATTTATTAAAAAAGAAAAATTGAAATATCACATGGTCCTAAGTATCAGACCCTTTGCTCAGTATTTAGTAGAAGCACCCGTTTGATCTAATACAGCCATGAGTCTTTTTGGAAAGATGCAACAAGTTTTTCACACCTGGATTGGGGATCCTCTGCCATTCCTCCTTACAGATCCTCTCCAGTTCTGTCAGGTTAAATGGTAAACGTTGGTGGACAGCCATTTTTCGGTCTCTCCAGAGATGCTCAATTGGGTTTAATTTCAGGGCTCTGGCTGGGCCATTCAAGATTAGTCACAGAGTTGTTGTGAAGCCACTACTTCGTTATTTTAGCTGTGTGCTTACGGTCATCGTCTTGTTGGAAGGTAAACCTTCGGCCCAGTCTGAGGTCCTGAGCACTCTGGAGAAGGTTCGTCCAGGATATCCCTGTACTTGGAAATTCATCTTTCCCTCGATTGCAACCAATCCTCCTGTCCCTGCAGCTGAAAAACACCACCACAGCATGATGCTGCCACCACCATGCGTCACTGTTGGGACTGTATTGGACAGTGTGATGAGCAGTGCCTGGTTTCCCCACACATACCGCTTAGAATTAAGGCCAACAAGTTAGCTAGATAGACGGTGTGTGGCTTTCCTAAAAAAGTCCAATCAGTATAATCAAACACAGCTGGACTCAATTGAAGGTGTAGAACCATCTCAAGGATGCTCAGAAGAAATGGACAGCACCTGAGTTCAATATATGAGTGTCACAGCAAAGGGTATGAATACTTAGGACCATGTGGTATTTCAGTTTTTCTTTTTTTAATAAATCTGCAAAATGTCAACAATTCTGTGTGTTTCTGTCAATATGAGGTGCTGTGTGCACATTGAGGTAAAAAAATTAACTTAAATGATTTTAGAAAACGGCTGCAATATAACAAAGAGTGAAAAAATTAAGGGGGTCTGAATACTTTCCGTACCCCCTGTATATCTATATGGGTGTACTGTGTATGCTTATATAGATATATATATATAGATGATATATGTATGTGTAGATATATATATATCTATATTATAATCTTATATATATAATATATATTATATATATTATATAATATATATATACACCTTGCTACGTGTACAACACTGCGTTAGGCTAACTGAGACTTGTCACAGCACTTATATATTATTGCTCTTTTGTTAGTTTTGACTGCTTTTATTGTCCTCATTTGTAAGTCGCTTTGGATAAAAGCGTCTGGTAAATGACTAAATAAATAAAATAAAAATAGATACATTTGTGTGGTTTATTTGATCCGAGAACAGTTCAAGCGTACATGACACAACTGAGAACTCCCTCAAGAGCAACCTCTGACAATAACATTTTCCTATGGGTTGCCATAATGTTTGTCCTTTTTGTAAGAGTACAGACTGTTTTCACGTGAGTTTCTTTGCGTGCCTATGACTCACCAGCTAGTTAAGCCAACTCACAGCGAAGTCTGAGAGGAAGTTTGACCAGCACGATGCTTATACTTGCCATAATTAGACGGCTTCAAATTCTCTTAGCCGTGCAAATCCTACTAAAGGGCAACTGTGCGCTATTCTAGGGTATTTGTTATCCGTGTTGACGTTATGAGAAAGTTTGCTTATCTTAAATGTCAGAATATAAAGGGATGCCCTCGCCTGCTCCTCTGGCGGATCTAGGTTATTATTATTAAAAAAATCATTGTCATTCACCGTATTAAGAGCCAGTGCCCTTTTCACAAATATGATTGACAGAAGTGAGGGGCCAGAGGCACAGGGAGGGAAAAGGGGGATCAGAGAGTGACAGCCAACGATTTTGTCTCCCTCTCTTTCATAGACTCTCACTCGCGCTGCTGTGTACACAGACATTATAAATGCAATAAAACTGTCATTCGGAGACCACGGCCATCAATTCGACTCGATTCCCACAGGAAGTGATTAAGGTGCGCGCACACACTTCCAGTTCCCACACCTACACCATCTGCGCTTCGACACCCTTCACCTAACCCTCATTTAATTAAACCGGGATTCAGCCGGTGATCACACACTACACACACCGTGACAGTACGACCATTTACAGCTGACTCTTGTTAGTCGATCCAAAGCTGAAGGCACACGGTCCTCTGACTAATTTGAGAACTCGGTCGTCTTCCACTCTGACTTTTCGGGCCACGTACAAGCAACCAAACAGCCATCACGTCGTTGATGAAAAGGAAATTAGCTGACAGGTAGAGCACCTACAAAGACTCAACACCTCGCTCTTCATGGTAAACAAAGTGCTGCCGTAGGATCGCTCTTCTTTTTTTTCGACGCAAACACAGTCTCGATCAATGGCTCTGTAATAAAAGCAATTAAAAAAGAGGGGTGGGGGGGTGGGAAGGCTCAGAGCTGCCACCTCCGTCGGCTGAGCCCTCAGCAAAGTTTATCATTTAGGATTATTGAGAAGGACACATCACAGAGCTGTCCCACGCACCCGGAGCCAACCGGCAATGTCTCCAGACACCAGAGACTACCTTGTATTCCCTTTTATGCGGCTGCTGTTAGGTTACGTGCTGATGAAAGGCATCAGTGTAATCCTACACTTCATCTCTACTTTACCGCTGGATGCCACATCCGCTGTGAGGGGGAATGGTGAGCCCCTATGAGCGAGAGGCTTTTGAGCATGTCAAATATATGCCAGAGATCATGAAAGTCCACCGACTGCCTTAAACAGCATCTTAACACACTTCATCTTTGTGATTTTTCTCACCACTCATCTTATATGAATGCAGTTGTACGTTCTGTACGTTACTGTACGTTTCCACCTCAGTGGAGCAGTCGCATCTGGCGAAGGTTACTGGATTTTACAGTGGTGGGCCTACAAAGATGAATTGAGAACATGTTAGATCCATCATTTGTTAAATAAACATTGCTTTGGAATGTGTAGGAAACTATGAATTACCAAGCATGCTAATGCTATCCATACCTTGGTGTTTCTTCAACTACAGGCAACTTGTGTCATATGAATTGGTTTTTATTAATGCTAAGTGATTCCAGCATTCTCTTTGTCATGTTAAGGTCACATTAAAACCATGCCACATGCCTTCATCCTTATTTTTTTGCTATGTTATTGTTTTACTCTTGTCCCTGATTCAGACTAAAGTCTTAAAAAAAAATCCCAATACAATATGAGCTATATTTATTATCTATTAATATTTATTAGTGTTCAATAAGTTACAAATGAGGTCGATGACCAAACGTTGCATGAACTATTGTATGTGTTTGAGCTGTGGTACTGAGTGGATTTTTTCTTCACTGTATCGTATATATAATAGTATTTTATTAGTATTATTATTATTTTTTTTTTTTTTTTTTTTGAGGTGTGAGATTTTTAAATGTAAAATCTAAAAAAGTCATTCTTGAAAAATGAATTAATAGTATTATTACGGTTATTAATTATTTGTAAATAATATGGAAATATTAAATATTAGAAATAAATATGAATAGTAACATTTTCATAGAGTAAATGGACCATTAAATATATTAGTATGCAAATGATTTCTAAATGTTTTCTAACATTCCTAAATAAATAAAATAAAAAATGTAGTCATTTTCAACCCAATCACAATAAACAAGTTTGTCACTAATAGTTTTTAAATAATGGGTGTGGAGAACAACAGTGTTGGTGAAGAGCATGAGACATTTGAGACAGTGAAGAAAACAGGCATCAAGCTGTAATTGTGTGAAATAATACTGAAAGAGTGTGTACTATATAATTAAATAATATCAGTATATATAACAAATATTAATACAGAGTAAGGCAAATCTCATTTACTAGTGATTGAGTGAAGTCCACTGGGCCAAAAGTGCCTACAGACACATCCATAACAGCTGGGAAGGCAATGTCTACATGAGGGATGCAGGAATGTTATTCAAGGTGTAAGTGGGGCACAAAAAGTAATGATAATCATAGTTTCTTGCTCTGAGTAAAGTCAGACTGTTATCAGTCGTCTTTGCTTTTAGAATTTGGAAGAATGCATTTGAATATTAAAAAACTTCCTGTTGTGCTTCCATCGCTACGAATTATCAAAGCTCAGCATGAGGCAGATCTAATCAACCACTGTCTTCCTCCGTCAGTCCGACCGTCTCCTGAGCCGCTCGCTCGTGGAGGAACGAAAACAGGGCAGGAAGTTTGTCGCAGTGAAAAAGCATGACATTTTTAGAACAACGAGACCTGTAAAACTGAACGAGGGACAGAGGCCCATGGGTTTCCAATGACCTCCAAGTTGAAGAACAAAGACTAGGCATCATGAAAGGAGACACATGGAATGTGCTTTAATCAGGCTTTCAGAGCCGTAAACAATTATTTGTTGAAGTACACCATTGGTTGCGTCAGATGAGGGCTATACGGACGCATTCCTGCATTTTCTCGGAAGAGGAATTAAGCGTTGGTCTACGAATCCATTTGCATACAGGCAATTTTCAAATCCATTTGTGAATAAATACGAAGCCAGACATTTGCCAGCTGCTTCTTTCATCAATTCCCTAATAAACCCACGGAAAGCAGGAAAGGGGGCAGAAAAAAGAATCTTATTAAGGCTTTGTATTAGTCAGACATTAAAACACAATCTTTAATGCGAGCCAAGGGGCATTTCACACTCGATGTGTAAATTTCCCATGAATCACTGAGGGCATCACTTCACACGCCGGCTGAGGGAAACCCCCCTCGAGGGAAACAAGTCAACTCTTTCATTTCGCAACTCCTTTTCTCTCTCCCCACGCCGCCGCTGTCTCCTTTTTTCTTCCACTTTCATCAGTCTGGTGTCACTTGAAAGGCAGCAGCGAGAAACAGAAGAGGAGAACTCTGGCTTTCCTTTAGAAGATGCGCTGCGCGAAAACAGCTGGGTGCATGAGTTAACCGTGCGAATCGGCCAGTAATCCGTTAAAGATACCGGCAGGTGCAGGTGCCACCTTTTTTTGAATGCAGAAAACTGGGAAAAGGAGGCTGGAACCAGTGCCGCCCAATCCCATAATCAGTGTTGGGGAAAGTTACTTTTAAAAGTAATGCATTACAATATTGCGTTACTCCATAAAAAAGTAACTAATTACGTTACTTAGTTACTTTTTATGGAAAGTAATGCGTTATGTTACTTTTGCGTTACTTTTTAAATCTGGACAGGGCTTGTTTGTTTGTTTTTAAAATAAAAAAGTTATATTTTTGGCAAATATAAAAGCCTTTTCACACCAAAAGTGAAAAATGAAAGCCTCAGGCTGAAGGGAAAGTAAAATACAATACAGAAGAAGAAATTTCAACACACTTCAACAATAAAAAAAAACACACAAATGTTTGTATAGAGTAATTTTTGCTTATTAGTATGAACTGGATCATCAAAGGTCAGCAGAAAAGATATTGGTTAATAAAATGGGATTAAATACATAAAAGGATATTTGTGTTGTTTAACATTTAATTATTGCAGGCTTGCGTCATATTCTGAGTTGCATTGTTTTTATTCATTTTGAGGAATACTGAATCTGTGTTGTTTTATGTGAGTGAGATGAATTAATGCATATTTATATTTATTTTAGAACTACAGTAACATCTTATGATTTCTCTCAACAAGGGAACAGGAGAGCTGTCAATTAATAAATTGGAAGAAAAAAAGTAACTTGCGTTACTTATTTGAAAAAGTAACTCAGATATTCTCTTGTAAATTAAAAAGTAATGCGTTACTTTACTAGTTACTTGAAAAAAGTAATCTGATTACGTAACTCGCGTTACTTGTAATGCGTTACCCGCAACACTTGCCCTAAGCCCACTGCTGCTGCACCACAGCAGACACGGTCAACCCTTTGTACTTGTCTTTTTCACCCCGTGGACGTCTGCCTGCGGGACTGGCAGTCACGGTGCCAGAGCGGGAAAATGCGATAGAGGCGTCTGTGTGAAATTTCTTTCATGGGGGACTAGGTTGCACATTTCCCCCTCTTTTTCTGGAAGCCACAGCTAATTTTACGCACCCTTATCTGGGCCCCTTTCGCTGGCAAGGCGCCTGCTTCTGCATGGGTTGGAGGCACTGGGCCATTTGCCACGCTCGAAGACGGAGTGCGCGAGAGAGATGCTCCTTGGGGTCTCTCCCTGCTCGGAGGATGTGGGGTGGCTCTCCTCCTGTTTCCATGGCAGCGCCTGGCTTTATTAGAATCCCGTTCCAGATGCGGCACAACAGCCTTTCGCCCCTGCCCCCTCCATGCACAAGCCATCTTTCCCCTGCCTCATGCCCCTGACTGTTTTCCAGCGGTTAAGAAACTTGTCAAAAGTGAGGGATGGCGCGGTGTGTTGATAAATGAAGCGTAATGGGATAACCACCGTGCGATTTCACACTTCGATAGCCCGTGGCACTGCCACTACTCAAGGCAGCCCGTTCCCAGTGCCACACAGGGGGAAAGCAATTGTGCCCGAGCCTTTCCTGTCAATATGACACCACTACTAGGGTGGCACAAAATTACGAATTTAAGAATTGACTCCATTTTAATTCATGAGCGTTCACATAATTCAAGTGAACTGGCCACAACAGACAGGAAGCTGGAATTTGAGTTGGAATGACAGGGAGAGTAATTTTACTGAATTGCAATTCAAAGAAATTTAACACAGGTAATGCATTCTGGGAAATGAAGTATTCTTTATTAAATGATAATTATAAATATAATTTTTTTTTTTAAACGAAGTGAACAAATATAATATAAATATTAATCTATATTAATATTATTTATATTTATAAAGTACCTATTAAAAGATAAATATAAAACTAAAATATTAAACGGTTAATAAAAGAAAGGGCTTGATAAATCTGACACTATTGAATAGATCTCTTGCCAACAATAAAAATTAAGTATAAGGTTAGAGTATCAAAAAAATAACTATTAAAATACAAAAATTAAAATCTATATAAATTATAAAAAATACATCTATTTAAAGCTGTAAACGCAGTAAAAATAATTAATTAAAACGTTTGAAAATAACTAGATATAAAAATGTGCCAAGGATTAAGCTGTGCGTTAATGTGACTAGAAACACCAAAGGCCAGAAATGTAAAGCAATCTTTCCGTTATGAGGCGGCAGGAGATCTTGCGCGTTCCCAGGAAAAAGGTGGGATAAATTAAATATTTTAAGATTTTTTTTTTCTTTTTTTATATACCAGTGATTAGATCTATTCATCCATCCATCCATCATTTTCTCTGTACGCAAACATTGAAACTGGAATTGTAAAAATGTTTTACAATGTTCAAACGAGGCTTTGTCAAGTCAATATTCGGTGTTTCAATGAAATTTAAATCTACATTCAAATTCGAAATGTAATTCTGCACACAGTTCGGTACCTCAATTCAAATTCAATTGAACCTTACCAATTGAATCAGAATTCAAATGCCATTCTCAATTCAATTCTGTACATTGCACAACCCTTAAATCCTACCAACATCACGCACTGATGACCCGAGAGAAACGTACAGAGTCTGTTGAGGGCATCCGGAGCATTGTGTTTTCTGACGTACTTTCCAATCCAAATATGGGTTACATCTCGATCTGAAAAAAAGAGTGATGGAAAATGAGATGATTTAGCAGGCTATTATGGGCTATTATTTTTGTTAGACAGCCCTCTGGGTGTGGGGTGCCAAAACGTGGGCCTGACACCCATTAGCCAAACTCATCCATGTGCATGTCACGGTCAATAAGACCCCACTAAAATGTCATCGCCCTAATAGCTACTTACTGCCAGAGCACACACAGGACCCATCTCACGCTCCTCTTATCACCATCACGATGGTTCGCAGACGTCCCATGCAGCTTAGCAGGAGATAATAGCTTTCCAAGCATCACGAATCAGCGTCTGAAAAAGAAAGGCCAACTTATTTTTCTCTGTTCATGGGTATGGTTGGCATGCTAGTCTTTCCCGCTTCCTTACACTATTGTACAGAAAGGACAGCGTAGGGAATAGGGATGCAGTGATGGATGATGGCTAGAATACTAAACACACCGCTGGGTATTACAAAAGCCTGTCTTACAGGCGGAGTTAAATTTGTTTGTATTGCCAGCTCAAATGCTAAGGATTAGCGAGAATGTGAGGAGAATTCTTAAGTTGGCAGATGTGAGGCGACCTTGTCACACACAGGAAGGACGGCCGTTTGCAACAAGGGAGACAACGGTTATAGATATAACACATTCATGCGAGAATATCAGGTTGGTATTGATGAGGGCGATGAAGCTCTGCCATTTTTAATGAGCGATGTGTGAGAGAACTGGAAATGGGGAGACATTAATGCAGCCAGTTTTGAGTTCATACATCTTTGCTATATTCTGGAAGGTGATTTTAATAACAAACCTGAAGAAAATCCAGCCAATAACATGTAGATCGAATAGAAATGCATGGTATTCGCAATAGTAGGCTCATGGGTTCGATTCCCAGGGAGTGCATGCACTGATGCAATGCAAATGCAATACAAGTACTTTGGATAAAATAATAATTTATGCAGAATCACTCCTGCTTTTAAATGCATTTGTCACAGTTTATGTGGCTTATGTGTGCATGTTAATTGCCTTTGTAATATTTAAAATCCAAATACACATTTGCCTATATAAACATTCAGATGTACTATGTGCAGATATACTGTACAGTACTAAACAGAACATTTTTTATCAACTCAATTTTGTCTATGTAAGAAACAAATATGATATTACTATACACTTTTTATATTCTTTTTTATATATTTTAATTTGATTTAACATCTGTCCCATATATAGTTATATCTATTAAAATCTAGATTTATATACACTAATGATATATTACCAAAAATTGTATCTATGTATATAGCACGTTTTATATATTATGTTTATAATATGTCAATATTTATGTATATCATTTGTTTATAATTATTTATATTTAAAATGATTTTGTTCATAATTGCCTAAACATGTTTTATACTAAAGATCTTTATTATAATATCTCGTGTAATATTTTTTTGTGATCATTACTATGTTTTTAACATTCATCTATATTTGCATCTGTCTTGCCACTGATTCACACATTTTCTTGGAATTACAAAGGCTTGATGTTGGCAAACATATGCTTTCTATTTGAACTCTACTATTTCAACAGTACAATTTGTAGTTCAAATAGTATCAATATATCACAGATTTTTCAATTATTAGATAAAAGTATTTGCCAAATGCATACATGTCATTGAACTAATTAAAGGTCATTAAACCGTAACAGTGAATAGTTCAAGCCAAAACCTGTGAAAAACTACCTAGCCCTGTGCCCTCCATAAACTTGTGGCAAGTTGATAGTTTTTATCTGCCTCAGATGGCCTTTGCAAGTAACAAAGCAGCCGAATGTGTTCTCCGCATTTATGTGCGAGAGTGACACTGAAAAATGCATAATTCATTTTCATTTGTGAGAAATAAATTGGGGAGGGTGGGGAGGGGGAGGCTCTGCTCCAATATCTCGATGAACGCCTCTCTCCGAGACAGCTGGATGCACGTGGCTGGGTAATAACAATAAATTGGTTTTGTCAGGTAATTTCTACAAGTGTTTGCCACACTGGAGGCTGGGGTGCAGTGCAATCAGAAAGAAGGAAATCTTCTGTGTGGGGGGGGGGGGGGGAATCGCACATCCGGCTCATCCTAACTGCTCTGTGGCGCCTCCTCCTCCCTCCCTCTCCCCATGGCCTCCGTGAAGGGTAATTGCAATCTGGGGCTTGACGCTGTACATATTGACCCTCTTACCGTTTCTTCTCTGATGGGATTTCCTAACTGGCTGGGACGGTACATTTGGGTGTGTGGGAATGTGTGTGTTAGAGACGCGTTCTACTAGAAATACTGATTGAAAGATCATATGGTGTATATAATATATATAATATATATATATATATATAATATATAAGATACGTGATTAACACATATCCAAACTAAAAGTTTTTGTTTACATAATATATTTATTGTGTACTGTGTATATTTATTATTTATATATAAAATACACACACATACCGTATATATTTTGGAAATATTTACATGTATATACATTTATATTTTATATTATATATAAATATATTTATTATATAAACATAACATATTTTTCTTATATATATATATATACACATGCATGTGTTTGTATTTATATATACATAAATAAATATCCTGGACACAGTACACATATATATTATGTAAACAAAAATTTTTATTTTGGATGTGATTTATCGTGATTAATCTTTTGACAGCACTAATATATATATATAGTATGATACAGTATGCCATCAAGCTTTACATCATAGCTATTATCCAATATCTTCATTATAGAACTAAGTTTTAACATAGTGCGAATGGAAAACATCCTCCAGTTTTCCATCTTTTAGATACATAAGCCATCCCTACTCTTCTGTATTGCCCTCTTAGTTTCTGAATTTGGTTTTTTACATGAATATCCATCACATTTCACAACCAAGTTTAAAAGCAGCATGTGACGAGTGGGGGCGGGGGCGGGGCCGAGAGCCGTGGGAACGGAGTGAGGCCGGTGGATTAATTGATAATGAGCAACACCTTCACCACTCACCGGTTCCTCGTCCCACGGATAGCTCCTGAGGATAAAGGAGGTGACGAACAGTGAAAGACGGATAGGACCCGGCCTGAACATTTATTTGTTTTTTTGTGTGCGGCAGTTGCCGCGATGGGCTCCGCTTAACTTTTTCGTTTTTGAGTGTATTTTATTATTAAAGTTTCTTTTAAGTGTTCGCTGGTTCCTGCCTCCTTCTTCCCGATCTACGAACATTGTTACACAGCAGTTTAACAAGGACAAACAAAACTGTGCCTCTATCAGTAGAAAATCACAAAATCTTCAATGTCTGACTTGAAAAGGGAGAAAAAAAAAGTTCGGCAAAAGGTGGGATCGAACCCGAGTCGATCGCGTCAAAAAGCCAATGACACACAAAACGACGCTTTTTACCGCCACTTTTGACCAAATGTAAATAGACACCCCGTATTTTTTATTCCATAGTAAGGGCAATTCATAAAATACTTTTAAACTGAGCTACTTTAATACCATCTTCAAACTTTCTACCACGACTCTGCTGTTCTTCGGCTGATTCTTCCTGTATACGCTGATTGACAGATGTCTCGTCCAGTCAGCAGTGAGTAATCCCAAAACAATGGTGCTGTCTCAAACTATGCCTACCTCTTCCGGTTTGTCTGATTTGTCGTTGTGTTTTCTGACTTCTTATTTTATTTTCGAATTTGTCATTGTGTTTTCTGACTTGTTAATTTGTTTGTCTGATTTGTCTTTGTGTTTTCTGAATTGTTGTTTTGTTTTTTTAGACTTGCATTTGCGTTTGTAATTTGTTATTTTGTTTTCAGAACTGTGATTTGTTTAGCACTTCTCTGTCACCATATTTCACCCTGACACCTGTTCTTGACTTACCTTGCAGGCTTCTGCAGTTCTCTGCCACACTAATAAAGCCATGCAGTGATGTTTGAGCTGAAAGAAGTTGCTCTTTTAGGAAGTTTATAATGTTCTACTGACACCAGCGTCTCCTATTACTCTTGATCTATGGGCTCTGTAAGGTCATTTCATCCCCGTGGCAACACCAACGTCACGCTGTTCCTTGACTCACATCTTAGACAAATGCCACTGACCGCTACTGATCTCAAACAAACAATTGGTTCTTTTCCCATCGCTAATGTCAGCCTCACAAACACTAACTCTGACTGACCCGAACACCAACGCATAAACAAAACAAAAAGCCATCAATGCAATCACATCGGCTGAGAGGAGTCTGTGCACGGATGGTGGGAAGGTTCTCCTAGGTCTTATCGCTTTGATCCTTCTCTTAAGATCTGCTGAACTTCTATCCTTAACCTCCACACAGCATTTAGTGGTGCTTGATTGATAAGACAAGCAACCAATCAGAACACCCTAGCGATCCCAAAGCAGCATTTAAAAAAACACTCAGAGCACCCAAACCAACAAGCTAAAACCTACAGTTTGACTGGATTTTTACCGATCCAGTTTTTTTTAGTGGTAACTAGGTTGGACCAGACTGACCGACAACCGTTTAATCAACTGATATTTTTTAACTCTTTCCTGGCCATTGACGGAATTTGACGAGTTTCCATTGTTATATGGTAGGAGGCACTAATACACATCTTCTGAAAGAGTATTGAACGTCTGGAGCAAAAGGTGAAGAAGAAGCAGAAACAAGTGATAGCATATGTAAGCAGATGCATATGTAAAATAACGTGATCGCCAAACATTAAACAGCATATGAATCAAAACTGCCTAATGTTACTTAATGAAATATTGAGACAGTAGTTTAGGACTGTGAAAGCTTTGGGGATGTTGATGAAGCAATATTCCATCATATTCTCATCGTCATTCTGAATTTGATCAAGACATAGTGTTTAACAAAAACACATCTGTTGCTTTTTTATGAAACTTGAACATTTGTGGAAGTCATGAAAATGTTGTGGAAAAGATAAAAAATGCTGGCAGTGGTTGGCAACTTTTTTGGGGGGTACTGAACCATGAAAATGTGCCATTTGGAATAGAATTTGCTTATGTTTTCAAACACGTAATTATCTAATCAAAACAACAAAGTTGAGAAGTACAGTGCCACGTCATGTCTAGGTTTGCAAAAGGGTAGAAAATTTGCGGAAACTTTCCAAAATGTTCATGAAAATTCCCAAACTTTTCTGAAAGTTTACAAAATGTCTGGCAAGTTTCGGAAATGTTCTGCCTTTTTACAACCCTGGTTACATGCGTACCGCACGTGTCACATTCAATTCAAGCAGTGGTCTAAAAGAGTTTATTTAATCCCTAAACAGGCAAAAGTTCACTTTAAGAGTGAACTAAGTGGCATAGATGAGTTTGAAGTTTGACAATTTGGATGTTGGCATGAACATATCAGTGCTTTCACACATCACTATCTTTAAATATGCAAATTATCTGGCTAATGAATGCATAAAAGTGACCAACTGGATCTAAACTAATGCAAACAGATGGTAACAATCATGACATTAAACATTTGGATCTGGCATGCATCTATTTTTGTCACATTGTTTTAGCAGTACATCAAGTGGTTAATGCTAGCATCCTCTCTGGATGCCCTAGCAATCACACAGAAACATGCTAAAACACTCAGAACACCATATAGTTATGCCCTGACAACCACCTACAACACCCTATCATCATGGTGACTAGTTTTGCACGGGCTAGCACCATTCACATTTTCTTCAGAGATTGTAAAATGTGTCTCCAGCTCTTTCTCTTTTTCTTTCCTCTCCCAGGCCGATATTTTGGGGTCTGGGACCATCTACAGATCTAATGAAGTGGAGATGAAGCCAATGGGCTGCAGTGAAGCACACAGGCTAAAAGGCTGCCGGTCCAAAATAGATTTTAATCATGTCACTGCTATTTGACATCAGCACTGGGAAGTCCAATGCTTTTTAGTGAAGCGCTTCGTTTGTCTCAATGAATCCGTTCAAGAAACCAATTCATCATTCAACAGTGCACTCAAAAGCCTCATGCTGCATTTTCTGATTTTATGTGAAGCATTTGCTAAAACAAGAACTACTATTGCTTTCTTATGAAAAGAGAGTTGAAAACATGTTATACTGCTATCTTTGTTCCTGAGTCTTACTCCATATTTTGAGTGCCAAGTAATCTGATTCAGAAGATAAAACAATACATTGATAGCATCTTCACGATATATATATATATATTTATTTATTGTTTTACACATAAATCATAATATAGCCCAACAGGGAAATGAAGCATTGAAACAAACGTGCAATGGCACAGACCACTATTTCCTCCGTGTGGTGCTTTTGAGCTGCAGTGCCAAATTACAGCCAATTAATTAAATGTTACGCAAGTTGACATCTTGTGTCCAAACTAGTAAACAGATCATACTGTGAAATAAAGGACTAAAACTTTCACAGAAAGTTATTCTTAGGAAACAAAAGCCTTATTTCATCAAGTTGCTTGAATCAGTCTTGACAAATCCTTCACTGAAAAAACCCCGCATAACTTGAAATTCTAGTTAAATTTTGTTCCTTTGCAACCAGATTTTGTAATAAAAACAACAATGTATAAAATTGATCATTTTTATACTTAAAACATTAATATGGTTGCCTTAGTACAATTAGGAGGTTTTAAATGTTGTTAGTCATATCTATTATAATATATACACACTGTTCCCTCCGTAAGTATTGGGACAGTAAAGACAAAATTGCACTTATTTGCTGCTGAGTCAAGAAATCTGTAAATATGATTTAAAAGATGAATATGAGACAAAACTACAGAATGTCACATTTTATAATTGGGTGATTCAACACATAGATGTTTTACCAGCTAAGAAGATCAGCACTTTTAGAGTTTCACTATCTGATGTGAGCATAAGTATTGGAACAGTTGCCTCACAGGTCTTTCTAAGTGATCAGCTGTTTCCTGTTGCATTAATTGTTCAGATATTAAAAGCAGGGAATGTGTCGTATCAGTTATATCCATTGCTTCTGCATTCTGAGTCTTGCATTCGATGATGACACACAAACCAGGATGAAGACGAGGGAGCTGACTTTGAGAGAAAAGCAAGCAATTTGGATGCTAAAAGAAAAGAAGTCGTCACTTAGTGCTATAGCAAAAACAAAGGGCATGGACAAATTTTGGAGACCGCCGGAGACATCAGCAGCCAACAACGACATGATCGCCTGAGAAAAACAACAGCAGTTGATGGCAGACAAATCATAAAAGCTGTGAAAATGAACCCTAAAATATATGTCTGTAAAATCACCAACAACCTCCAGAAAGCTGGGGTGATGCTCTGACAATCTACTGTCCGCAGGAGACTTTGACACAGAATTACAGAGGCTACACAGCAAGATGCAAACCTCTGACCAGCACCAAAAATAGAAAGGCAAGATTAGAGTTTGCAAAAGCCAGTAGAGTTTTGGAACAGATTTTATGGACCGATGAGAC
The DNA here is from genome assembly GCA_018155175.1 of Sinocyclocheilus anophthalmus. Classification (NCBI taxonomy): domain Eukaryota; kingdom Metazoa; phylum Chordata; class Actinopteri; order Cypriniformes; family Cyprinidae; genus Sinocyclocheilus; species Sinocyclocheilus anophthalmus. The sequence goes on from JADLZN010007197.1 coordinate 79,094, forward strand.
AACGATTAACCTTTATCTAAGTGATGGGAAAGCAAAAGTGTGGAGAAAAAAGTGATTGCAAATGATCCTAAGCATACAACCTCATCTGTAAAGCATGGTGGAGGTGGTGTCATGGCATGGGCATGCATGGCTGCCTCTGGAACAGGCTCTCTCAACTTTATTGATGACTTAACGAATGATGATGATAGCAGAATGAATGCAGAAGTGTACAAAAACATCTTGGCTACCAATGTTCAAGAAAATGCCACCAGACTCATCAGAAAGCGCTTCATATTGCATCAGGACAATGACCCAAAACACCCTGCCAGTTCAGTCAAGGAGTTTATCAGGGAAAAGAAATGGAAGGAATTAGATTGCCCAAGTCAATCTCCAGATTTAAATCCGATTGAACATGAATTTCACCAGCTGAAGAGGAGAGTAAAGGCAGAAAATCCCCAAAATGAGCAACAGTTGGAATTGGCTGCATTATAGACTGGGAAAAGCATTTCAAAGGATAAGACCAAGAGTCTGGTGATGTCTATCGGTCGCAGACTCACCGCTGTGATTGCACGCAAAAGATCTGCAACTAAATAATAGATTTTAATCTTGTTAAACTGCTGCTTTTAAACTTGGTTGTGAAATGTGATTGTTATTCATATAAACAACCAAATTCAGAACATCATGAGGCAAACAGAAGAGTAGGGATAGCATGTACGTGGCCATAAGAATGAAAACTGGACTGATGTTCTTCCATTGCAGTATGTAAACCTTCGTTCTATAATGAGAGATTGGATAATGAGCTTAGCTCTGGAAAAAATTAAGAGACCACTGCAAAATGACTAGTTTATGTGTTTTTTACTATTTCTAGGTGTGTGTTTGAGTAAAATGAACAATTGTTGGTTTATTCTATAAGCTACTAACAACATTTCAAATAAAAATTGTCATTTAGAGGATTTATTTGCAGAAAATGGTCAAAATAACAAAAAAGATTCAGTGCTTTCAGACCTCAAATAATGCCAAGAAAACAAGTTCATAGTCATTTTTAAACAACACAATACTGATATATTAACTTTGGAAGAGTTCATAAATCAATATTTGGTGGAATAACCCTGATTTTCAATCACAGCTTTCATGCTCTTGATCAAATTCCAGAGGTTTTCAATGGGGTTCAGGTCTGGAGATTGAGCTGGCCATGACAGGGTCTTGATCTGGTGGTCCTCCATCCACACCTTGACTGACCTGGCTGTGTGACATGGAGAACTGTCCTGCAGGAAAATCCCAATCCTCAGAGTTGGGTGACATTGTCAGAGCAGAAGGAAGCAAGTTTTCTACCAGAACAACCTTGTACATGGCTTGATTGATTCCAAAATTTAAAAAAAAAATGCTCTGGGTAAATAAGTTCAGGCCACTCATTTGCGCACTGACATGGTTGACGTCTATTAATGCACAGATTGACTAACTGTAATATTGTACTGCACGATTTCCATTTTAACTAAATGCATAAATCTAGGCTATGCGCTGCCGCAGAGCAAATACACAAAACTGTAAATAAGCAAAACATTTGATTCACTGACGAGTTTCACTTGGCAATGCTTAAACCGGCAGTGCATATACTTACTTGCCGGCAACCCAAACAAACAAACAAACAAACAAATAAAAAAGCTTGCCCGTTTAGGTTTTTTAATAAATGTTGAAAATAATATCTATACAAAAAAAATATATATATCTATTATAGAATTTGTATATATAATATATATTATATATATATATAATATATTTTTATATTATATATATATATATATATATAGTAAAAAAAACTAAACAAGTAAATATTAAGTATTTTTATTTTTAAGTGTACTATAAAATAATTGTTTTATTAATATTTTATTTTATTTTAAATATACTATTATTAACTTTATTTATTATTTTTTATTAAAAAGACTAAATAAGTACAATAATAATATTCTTAAATTATTTTTTTTTTAAGTATAATATTCCATGGGTCACAACTAGTGAAGTGTGAGGACTAAACCAAATCTCCAAATCTTTGTTCTTTCTTTGTATAATAATTACAGTGGTGGCCAAATTGTTAGAACATCTGACAGGTCTGAAAATATTGACCTTTTTTTGCCTCCAAAACATGATTTAATTTCATAATGTTCATGAAACATGCAGATGGTAACTCTGAGCACAACAAATATCAGATGAAGTGAGTCGTACTGTTTTTATCTACTTTTAACGTTAATATTTGGTATGTCCACCTGCAATTACAGCAGCACATCTCTCTGGCATAGTGTTAATATATTTCCTGAGAACTTCAACACTAATGTTATCCCATGCCTTCTGCAACTCAAGCCAAAGGCTTTCCTTTGAATGTACAATAGATCTGTCCAGTCTATTTTCTAACTCACCCTAAATTTGCTCGATGGGGTTGAGGTCCGGACTTTGAGGGGGCCAGTCCATCATTTTCAATGTTCCAGCAGATTCCTTCCATTGCAGGTACATTGCACATTAAAAATCTTGTTAAATAATGCTACATATCAAAATAAGATTTACAAATTGTTTTAAATATTTGGTTTATGGCTTATAATTCATGCCACTCACCTCAGTTTCAATCTCAAACTAAATCAATGTGAATCAGTTTGACAGAATTATTAAAAAGAAGAAAAACTAGCTCTGTGATTTAAGCTGTTTTTTGCACGATTCTAAAATAACCACCTCATTAACTGCTTTGACGTGTCTTCTCGATGCTTTCTCAGGTGAATCCGAAATCAATCGTTCTTGCCGGTCAAAAGGCATTATCTCTACAGCCAATGCAATTTCAGCAACTGATGTGAAGGTGAAAGTTTGAAGCATGAGAAGCTTATTAGCGGTTAATTTCCTCTCCAGACACAAAGCAGCTCTTTCTACGGCTGTGGTGGAGCACACAGTGTCCGTAATATGGCATTGTAATAAAACTATAGCCTGCGAGCTAGCTGATGGTCAGCGTTTTTGACCTTTCTCGACTGAACTCAGGTCGCTTTTGTGCCACAGGTAGAAGCAGGTGCAAATAACCTAATTCCTTTTCTATCCCCTTCTAACCTCTTCCACGCTCTTCTCCTCCTCATAGACAGACAATCAATACTTTATCAGCCGCCAGACAGCCAAAGCTACAGCCGCGCCACCAGAGAAGCAATTAGCCGCCTTAACAAAAACGGACGCTTGTCTCCATCCTAAACAAAAGGAAGCGACGGCCGGGAGAGAGAAAACAAACTCCACATCAAGGTGTTTTTGTCACTTTGCATTTGGATGCCAAGCGCTTCATGCCAGCCCCTAATGGATATTGAATAGACAGGCGCACATTAGGAAACCGCAACAAACAAACAAGTAGTCCTTATTGGGGCAGGCTATTCATTTAAAAAGCAATGTGGGAACCCTGAGGGGACCCTTGAAGAGAAAACAAGAGAGGGACCGAACGAGAGCGCACACGAGAGAGAGAGAGACACTTCTTTGTTCGACTCATCCCGGGAGTATTTGCCGCCGTCACGTTTTTTCCAGCTACGATCATTCAAAGCTAATTGGGTGACAGGAGTTCTGAGTCGGCAATATTGTGTGTTTGCTTTGACACAAAGGCAAAACTCAGCAGGGCAAGATGGCGAGTAAACAAGCGTGACAGTCGCTCCTGACGCCGTACCATTCATTTGTTAATTAAGATGGATGACTCATTATGGTCTCGTAAGCTACATGTGCTACGGGGAGAGACGGAGAGAGACACTTCATGCCGGTTGTATAATTGATGCCAGAGCTTGCCGGAGATCTGACGCGCTCTTCCCTCACATGTTTCCAACGAGACGAGGGCCTTTCATTCACTGATGACACACAGGAGGCAGCGTGGGTAAGCCTGCGGCAGAACACTAGCCTACGCACTTCAAAAGGGCATCGTATACTGTACAGCGCCGACATGCACTCGTCATTTCACACGCCGTTTCCAAAAACAAAAATCTGTCTCGAAGGGCAAGCCAGATTCAAGATGTCCAAGAACCCCACATCTACTTCCCATTCGCCTGGTCTCAGAAAAATAGCAAGCACTGACTGAAATTGACAGTTTTAGTCTCATTGGGTGGCTTTTCGCAACTTGTATAAGTCAAGTGACTCATGTAAATTGTGGTTTATACCATGGTAGACTGGAAATAGAACTACTGTTTAATGAGTTTTTACACCTCAGAGTCCCTCAAAGTTACTAATTTTAGTCACTTAAAACTCATCTTTGATAATGGCTTCCAAGTCACTCTACACCCAGGAAACAGGAATATGCTAATTAGTCCCCCGTCTCCACTCAAACCTTGCTCCACATTCACTTGCTTGAAGTAGTAGTAAACACTGAAGTAGTAAACGCTACATAATGGCAAGTGTCAATATTAGATCAATCCATCCGTATATGTTTGAACTGAAACTGATTCTGAAGAAGAGGAAGAGCGAATTATACAGGGTCGTATACAAGTCAGGGTATCAGAATGGTAATGCATATTATGTATCGCTCTCTATATTTTTGGAAACGTAATGGTAATTGATATCATTAGCTTTTGGCTTGACTGCATTATCAAACAGCTAATAATGTGTCACAACTGTTACACAAAGCATGTTCCTGTTGGACATCTCAGAGAGCTACCTTCTAAAACTCAACATCCTTAGAAACACTTTGATAATTATATGAAAAGCTCCACCCACAACAAAAAAAATTGTTAGAAAAAATAACCACTTGTCCCTTAATAATAGAAATAATGAGTGCTATTGTTGTTTTCACTAATGTGCAACCTGTTCATATATGTTGTTAACATCTCAAAAAATGTGTTTTAGGGTTTCATGACACTTTAAAACATAATGCATTTAGGTGAAAAGCAACAGCGCATAGGATATTATTTTGTATTTAAATATAAACATGTTTTGTCTCACAGCCAGTGTAGGTGTTGCTTGTCATGTCAAGGATTTATAGATATGTAAGTGGATATAAGTGGAAAATTGGTGCAGCTATCTGTGAGAGCAATATTAATCCAATGGCATCAAAGGAACATTAATTCATGCACAAATACAGAGGGCAATGCATAAATAATTTAAAATAAGAACTTGTTTTTAAGAGTTAAACAACATGCCGCACTAATAAATCAAATAATAAAAATAATAAGATATGGTGTTAAATTCACATTATTTAATATACTGTGTATTTCCAGCAAAAATAACTATAAAAATAATCGGTATAGGAGATGTCCACTTGTATAGATATTCATGTAAAAAAGTGAAACACTCAATATGGCAGCTGTAGGAGTCAATCACCTGTTTGTTTAATTTAATAACACTACTATTTTAATAATTTATTGTACTATAATACCCTAATGCATATGAACTACAGCTTGGGATCAGTAAGATTATTGTTTTTGATCAAACATAACAGTAAAAACATTCATAAAGTTACAAGTAAGGGTGGGCGATATACAGGTAGACATGATTAAGAGGTAGAAATTTGTCAACTGGTTAGAGATTTTGGATTATCGTCTCTCTTGCGGTTACAAGCTCACAGGACGGTGCTGTGCTGTTGGTCCCGAAAAACATGTATTTTTAAAAGGGTATTATGCTTTTTCCCTTTTTGAATTTTAGTCAGTGTGTAGTGTGTATGTTTGGGCATAAAAAAGATCTACAAAGTTACAAATCTCAAAGTCCACTCCAAAGGGAGATATTTAGTTTTTTAAAAATCCCTTTTCAAGAACTACAATGAACGGCTCATTTGGACTACAGCGTTGATTTCCAGGTTTTGTGATGTCACAAAGTGGCCCATTAGAATATCATTAAAATAATTCCCGCCTACGGAAATTCGAATGGTTGCGGGCTGGGGAGGGGCAAGGTCCTGGTTAGAACGCTTGGTTGAGTGAGCAAATGACGACGAAGAAGAAGTGCTGCTACAGAGTAGGGGTTCTGATTTTTTGAAGTCGACTTTTATCTGATGAAGGTCAAGTCAAAGTCGACTAGTCGCTGATGACATCATTAAAACACATAAGTCTGGAGCTGTAGAAAACACCTTGTTGCCACAGTTATGGCATTAGGACACATGCGGCCACATGGCTGTTGCTCTATAAAAGATCTTTATCAGTTTCTTTTGTCTTTGGGGTATATTTTCACAGATTCTGCTCATTAGGGAGAGCAATTGGTGGTGAATAATTGCTACTGGGCAGCAACCTTATATTAGTGAAGCTTGGGAATTTAGTTATTAAGAACTATCTGCTGGAACTTTGTCAGTGTCGAAGCTATGTTACTGAGAAATCACAGAGACAAGGGTGACAAGCATTTCCGAGCTGAATGTTCTGAGGTGCGCGTGATGTACGCACTACGGTCGGTAGCCTATGTGTGTTTGTACAGTGCAGCAGCACATTAGAATTAGAACGGCGATTAGTAACCTGACCTGAATAAGTGGTTTAAACGTGCATTCTCCATTCACTTGCGAGGCATGCCAGTAATCTAACACACAGGTTGTGGAGCGCTTTCAGGAGGATGCATTAGTGTCATTTTGAAATGTTTGGAAACGAGCGTAAATGTGGAAGTACTTCAAATGGCGCCGCCGGTGTGTCTACACTCATAGAAAATTATGTATTTTAATTTTAAAGATGTGGCGCGATGCGACGCTGCGCTTCTTGTCCTGTGTGCGACCAAAGCTTTTGTTGAAAGACGGAGCAAGGGGCGTGGCAGTACTGAAACACCGTTTAAGCTGTTCACCAATCACAACGCACGGGACAGCTAACCAATCACAACACATATTGTTTTTCGGAAGGCGGACCTTCATAAAAGCCGGAACTAATCGAGCCGTTTGAGCCAGGCTGGGAAGAAAGGTATTTTAATAATGTAAATGATGTGAAAAATAAAGTGTTTTTCGAACAACCTAGAATGAGAACCTGTTCTAGTATACCCCCAAAACAAAATCAAGACTTTGAAAAGAGCATAATAAGACCCCTTTAAGCATTGTGGTTAAAGAAAAAGTAATTTTTAAGCCATTGAAATGCAATCAGCAGGAAAAGATAATTCATTTTGCTATATGCGCTCATTTCGCTATAGACGGTGCTCATAGAGCACAGGAGTATTAAACAGAGTTATTTTTGCCACTTTATAGGCCTTGAAAGGTTAAATACACACACTATGTGTCAAAATGCCTGTCTTTGCAAGTATCCTTGTAAACACATTAATTTAGGTCTTAAGTGAAAGCAAACAGCTTAGAAAGAAAACATGTGTAACAGTATATTTGATCCAGGCAGCTCTTAAAGTGACAGTGGTTTAATATTCCTGCTGTCTGTCATTCATCTTAATCAAACAACAAAAGAGAGAAAATCTCTCACTGCTCTTGACTAAATCACTTTTGGAACTTTAATAAGAATAAATATATATTAAATTTACACAGTGAAGAATATGCAGTGTTTTATACATTTGATTACTTTATACAATATATGTAGCATTTCTTATTTATTTGTTCTACTGTAGTTTTGTCCTATTGCATGTAATTAGTTTTTTTATTCTTATATAATCACTGATTGTTCACTTGTCTTCAGTGACCTTGAGGGAGTCTAGTATTAATTTTTAGTGATATTGTCACTAGTGACAAGAATTATGAAATTTCTATGGTATCAAATATGTGGCTATCAAAGACCTTTTTAAAGCAAAAATAACGAGATGTATATTATATAGATATATATATAAAATATCTAATACGTTAACATGAAAAAAGTTACTCATATCGTGATATAGATTTTGTCACCATACAACCCCTAGTTACAAGAACATTTCTATTTCGGAAGATTCTTTTTGATCTTCATCAAAGATTCAGTTTTCAAAAAAAAAAATGTAATAAAAAATATATATCAACCAGCACAACTGTCCTCAACATAAGAAATATTTATTGAGCAGCATATCAGAATGATTTGTGAAGGATCATGTGACACTTCAAACAAAACAGTTATTTTAAACTGTAATAATATTTAATAAATATTTGCTTAAACAAGCAGCATTTTTTTTTTTTTTTTTTCATTCATCCCATTTTTTTCATTGCCCCCATCCCATTTCATTTTTTTTTGTATCTTTCTTCAGCATAAAAGACATAAAGACTACAATTTATTGTACCATACAAATTTATTTCTTACATTATTAAAACAGAATTTCGACAAACAGTCAAGTCTTTACCCATTCTTCTAGACAGCGGATGTTCTTATATAAGGTTGAAATAGCTGCCGGGGGCGTTAATAATATGGTCATGGAATGAACTGACTTGCTTTAAAGTACTCATTAATTTTGAATAGACAGAAACTTTGATCACAAAGTCTACACAAATTTTCCCCCAAAAAAAATTTTTCTAGCATGTTTGCAAAAACTGTTATGCAATATTTCAAATGGACCATTTTTTCCAGGCCAGTGTGTTATTGTGATAAAATGCATTTCAACCACTAACCAGTAATCAAACCAGTGTTTGGTCACGTTATACATCAGACAGACAGTCTGTTCTTCTAAATAAGCTGCAATGAGGACCAGACTTTATGCTGATTACTAAACAACTACAAGTGATTAGATTCACACATACGGTGGCAGGCTGCCCGTTTTTCTAAAACGAGTCAAACTCTCGGTCTCAAAGGCTTGAACGTCCTCGGTCGACTGCTCATGGCACTCGTTGAGCAGTGGGAGTTGGTTTTTAATGGAAAGAGAACAGTGGGAGACAATCTCCTGTTTGAACGTGGGAGCCTCCGCACTACACACACACACACAAGGCCGATGAGTAACGTGAACGCAAGTGAGCGCCGGGTGAATGAATTCAACATCCCCCTCAACACGTGCACATATGACAGGCTGAGGACGTGCGGCGGGCAGAACAGCGGGAATCAGTCTGAATCAAGCCTCCTCTCTCTCTCTTTCCCTCGCTGTCAATCATAACATATCTCCCCATCTTTCTCTTTCTACCCCTCGGTGCACAATCCATCCCAGAATCCTTTGCTTTCATTACCAGCGGCGAGATGCCCTGCTCACCCGCTGTCTGTTTGGCCCTCACCTCTATCTGAAGTGACCAAGACCTGCATCACATTCACATCACACATTTGACATTTAGAACCGATGCAATTCTGCTAAACACGCTGAGTTCATTGCATCCCCTATATGAAGTGAGACCATATATACCGGCATTTACTTATAAAGGAATTATTCATACAATATTCTGTGTCTCAGGATGTTTAATGTTTTTTTTCAAAGAACTTTCTGGGTGACGTTTCTGGAATTTATAACATAGCCCCAAAGCTTTTATGTAAATTCATGCACTTCATCTTTCTGCTAATAATAATTCACATTGTCTACGGTCTAAGATGCATATATACAGATGCATAAACCTAAATTTGGTGTTTTTATGGTAATACTTTACAGTAACGTTCAATATGTTTAATATTACTTTATGCATTAGGCATCAATAACTAACAATGCACTTTTTTATCATTTAAAATATGCTATTATTATTTTGGTAACACTTTATTTTAAGGACCAATTATCAGTATTAACTAGCTGCTTATTAGTATGCATAGTACTAGAATATTGGCTGTTTATTAGTACTTATAAAGCACATATTAATGCCTTATTCTGCATGACCATATTTTAGATCCCTTAATCCAACCCCATACCTAAATTTAAAAACTACATTACTAACTATTAATAAGCAGCAAATTAGGAGTTTATTGAGACAAAAGTCCTTATAGTTATGTCATGTTTGCTACTTTTTAACAGGTTTTATAATACAATATAATATCATATAAAAATAATTTCGTTAAATGATCTAATTATGTTGTATAAAGAAAAATACTGTCTAATTTATTCATTTCTATATAATATTGAATATATTTGTATTTAAAATAAATACATAAAAATATTTAATATTTTATTTGTTTATTACTTACAACCATATAACTTAAAATGTTACAGATGTAAATGCAGAAATGAACATTATCCTAAATACTGTTTGTAAATATTGTTTGTTGTTATTTCATAACTAATGTTAACATATACAAACTTATTGTAAAGCGTAACCCTTTTTAATATTAAATTAGTATAAGAATAGTACATAAATATACATAAAATCATCCAACTTTATACATCTACAGATGTTCTGAAGAATTTTCTCCAAAGCTCAAAAAAAATTACAAGTATACAATATAACTATCAGGTAGATTGGGGAACACTGTTCACTATTAACTAGTTGCTTATAAGCATGAATATGACCAGAATATTGGCTGTTTATTAGTATTAACCCATTTAATCCCACCGGTCACAATTGTGACTACAATTTTTGCTCGCATATTTTTCTGTAGTATTAAAAAGCAACTCTTATTATGAAGCACATGTTCATATATATAATGAAAATTTAAGATGTCTACATGAGTTCAGGGCAGGTCTAACATGATTTGGTAGTTTGGCCATGTGACCATACACATTCATTTTCTGGTACTGCCATCTTAATTGAAGGATAGTGTCAAAGCTCAGAAATGACAGGTAAGTTTTCCAAGTTAATGTTTGAATAGCTTATAAATGTTTTACATACATCATCATGAAAGGGATATCTATACATACATATTGAAATTATATTATTACATGGTTTATTCTGTTGTCAACCTGCTGATAATTGAAGACGGTCACAATTGTGACCAGTGGTATAACACAGGGAGTCTATGTCCCCCATATGTCATTCTGTGTTATTCTGATGAACTCTCTTTCAGACTGACCTTAAGTCAAGTTTTGGATTTACTTGATGCTGATGATCCAGGGCCTGCAATTTGCTATATAGCAGTGGTTCCAAAGACAGAGAAGGATGCAATAGAAAGCGACTGTGATAGCGATGCATCTGACATGGATTTTGCTGGTGACTCCGCTCACCTACCATCAAGAATCTTGAATTCTACTGCAGAACTGTTTGGATCTGATCATTTTGAGGAGGTTGAACCTGCCTGCGAGGACCAACCAAACTTCACAATCCGAACAAGAAGTCTCACAAAAAAGCTTGAAGCTGCTTCATCCTCTTTATTGTTATATTCAGATGCTACTACTGCCACCATACCAGTGACAAAAGGCAGAAAGCATCTCTGCTCATCTGATTAAAAGGAACAACAAGAGTAGACATTTCAGAAAGTAAAAAAAAAACTGCAAAAAGCCATTTGCCTGACTACAATGTGTATGAACCAACAGCAGCACAATGTCTAAAGGCAACAAATGCAAATCCATTGGATGTGTTTTTAGCAATGTACCCACCATCTCTGAGAGAGCTTACCATAGAAATGTCAAATCTCTACAAAATTCTGTCAGTTGATGAGATCATGATTCCCCCAAATCGCTATGGCTATAAGGTTTGGAGCCTGGCATCCTCAGGGGGTTACCTCTACCACATGGAGCCTTATGCTGGAGTGCATACCCTTCTTCCAAAGACCGGGCTAGGTCAAGGGCCCAGCGTAGTGCTGGGTTTGGCTGAAAAAGCTGGTGTTCCAGGAGGATGCAACTTCATGCATGACAACCTCTTCACCACATTATCCCTGATTGATGAGATGACAAAGCGAGGATATGGGTGAACTGGGACCCTGCGGCAAAACCAGTTGTTTGATGTGCCATTCAAACCAATTAATGGATTCCAGAAGTTACCGAGGGGCTCCACTGAATTTCTGTCTGAAGGAGAAAAGCTACTGATGAGGTGGAGAGACAACAGTTGCAAGCAATGTGGAAAATATCTACTCTGAGGTACCAGTTAAGAGATGAAACAAGGAAAGAAAGACATATGACTACTTCCAGCAACCTCAAATAATCCGCTCCTACAACCAGCAAATGGGAGGAGTAGATCTACATGATCTTCAGGTGTCCCGTTACCACAGCACAATAAGATAAAAAAAAGTGGTGGTGGCCAATTTATGTAGAATTTACAATTCTAATCCATGAGTTCCACACCTGCACACATTTGTGATAGATTTTTAATAATTCCACTGTTATGTCTGAGGGAGGGCTCATCTAATCCATGAGTTCCACACCAGCACACAGTTGTGACTGTTGATTGATAATTGTTGAGACAATTGATTGATATTAATGTATTGTTACATGCTTCTTGACATTGTAACTATGTTTCCTACCATAGGCTCATATTTCATCATATGTTTATTTATTCATTAATTTTTAAAAACCTTAAGTTTTTTTTTTTCATTTTGTATTTTTACTTATGTTATTTATTTCGGTTTATAATGAAGTTTATAATAATTACCTTCTAAGTTCCTATAATTTGTCATTTTGTCATCATTTTATATATTTATTTGTGCCAAACTGCTGCATAAGATTGATGTTTTGTCCTTTTTGAAACTGAGTCAGACAATGTTTACTTCTTTGTTAATGGAATAAAATACTTGTTTCAACCATTTAAACCAGTCTTTAAACTAATTTCTGGAGATTTGTCATTTTGAAAGTGCATTTACGCTATAGACCTAGACTCCCTGTGTTCTACTACCGGTCACAATTGTGACCAGACATAAAACCCATTTTTTCATGGACTTTTCAATCATTTTTTAAAATAATTGACATTGATTGTTTAATATCCTTACAAATATCACACAAATTCATATATGTCATATCTGGGAAAAATTTGGGATTAAATGGGTTAATAAAGCACATATTTATGATGTTTTATTTTATGCATGTCCACATTCTAGATCCATAAAAGGGGTGGTTCACTGTTTTTTTTCGGCTTGATTGTGTTTATGGGGTGTAGTCTAACATGTGTTAATGCTTAATTTTTCACATAATTGACCTTTATTCCACACCGCTATGTCCTTCCCTATAAACACGCTGATTATTTCCTGTTTTTATGAAGCCCCTCCTTCAGAAATACGCAATGGGCTCAGATTGGTTAGCTGGCCCAGTGTGTTGTGATTCACTAAACCGCAATGCTAAACAGAAACGTCACACCCCTCAGCTCAGCGGCATGTGCTTTCCGGGGGTTTTTTTTTTTGTTTTTTATTGGAACAATGGCGTCTCATAATAAAATCGATTGAGCCCAATTGAGAGCAGCGGCTATTAGGGCAGAGGAGAGGCGCAGAACCTGTGAAAGCACGGCTCTTAATGGTATGTTTTTTTCTTTGTTGTTGTCTCATACTTTTAGATATGCGGTTATTAGTTAATGCTACTGCTTCGGTTAGCTTTTAATATACGGTTTTATCCTGATTAAAGCTTTAATACAGCACGGCAAACGCACGTGCGTCCATGTATAATGCTTCTCATAACTATAGTATGAGAAAATATTTGTCTGCTACACAAAAGTGTATAATGGAAACAACAGGTTATTGGAGGCGCCTGATGAGCTGATTAGGTGAGGGATATCGAGCAGGGGGTGCGAGGAACAGGATAAAGAACCGCTGCTTTAGAACATTAATTTTTAAACTTGTGAATCCATTATAATCCAAATCCATTTTTTTCGTGGACCCCTAGTTTTGATGGCATGGCAACAACACTTCCTCTTCTCTAAAGCAGAGCAGCATGGCCTCGCCCCCTTCGTTGCGTGTTCCCGGGGGCGGGGTTTATCAGGGTTGTGATGTCACAAACCCAGGAAGTAACTCGTTGTAGTCCCTACGAGACGTTTTTGTGGGCATTGAACTGCCATCATTTTAAAAGACGATATGTCCGTTTGCATTGAACTTTCAGCGTCGTAACTTTGCAGATATTGTTTATGCTCAAACAGCAACATTACACACTAACTAACGTAAAAAAAATTAAATTGCAATCAACCACCCCTATAACCCTACCCCATATAACATACTACAACAACTGCCTTACTTACTATCAATACACAGCAAATGAGGTGTTTACTGAAGAAAAACTCTTAGTTAAAAGTGAATGTGTTCCCTAATCTAAAGTGTTGCCAACTATGGGTTTAACAGAAATTGCATACATCTACATATTATATACACACACTACAGACTGTCGAGGATGACCTTTAATTTCTGAAGATTTGTATCTGTATAATTTAATCAATGTTAAAACCCAGTCTAGGCCTGTGGACAACAGCATTTTCATTTTCAGGAGAACTACATCTGTAAGTGTGCATACGTGTCTTTACATACGCTGTTCTCTATCCTCCGTTCTGTCTCCATATGTCCCCGCTCACGTTTATCCCTCTCTCCATCTCAGTGACATCCCTGTCTCATGTTATCTCTCTCCCACACACATTCTGTCTTTTAAAGCTGTGTATCTATCGCTCTCACTCCCCTTTCAGCTCGTCCATTCATTGCGTCTATCTCTGCTTGTCTCTTTCTGTCTCTCTGATGGACCGAGCGTGGAAAGGAACTACTTTTTCCCCCAATATCTCTGATTCCATCTACTTTTCCGCCCCCTTTTCTCCTCCACATCAAAACCCAGACAGATGTCTCATCGCTTTCTTCGGAGATCTCTGACAGCTAAGACGAATCGCACGACGTATAGAATGTGCTTGCAGGTTAAAAACTATCAAATGAAACAACAAAAAAAACATTGGAATTATGTGTCTGCAGTAAGGCAACATCTCGGCGAGCGCGATTACGGTGTTATCAGAGTGTGTCCTCTACGAAATGGGTTTTACGGGATTTCATTTGCTCTATGAGGGAATCAGGTGCAGAATAGAACATCTACTTTACTGGTGTGATAGACATTGAGACATGCGACCCGGGGCAACACACATTACACACACACACTCTCACTCACTAGTTATCATGTGGCAGCTGTGAGGAAGTTTGACACCGTCTGCCATTTCTCTTTGTTATCCAGACAATCGGAGCAGAGCAGAATGTTTCTTCTCTCTCCGCTCTATATAAAGCTTTGGGCTGCAGTGTCTGTCAAAGAGGTACTAAGTTTTCTATAGAGGAACTTACTGTAAGATTCAAAGTGAAACTTTAGAGGAGAAGATCTCCCGGGGTTTGGGATGTGTTGAGAATTACAACATCCCTAATAGGAAAGACAACCTTATCTGACTTGGGTAGTGGGTGTACAAGAATATACACTGCCATCGTCATGATACCATATCCATGTATTAGAGTTATTAAAGGTGAAATGTAATTTCTGAGCCTGGGGTAATGAGTGATTTCACAAACACTTACCCCATACCTTCCATTGCAAACCAAACATATAGCCCTGCCAGTTGTATCTTTACAGAAACTGGGATTGGATAAAGTATTTTAACATTGAAAGATGGCATGCATCAGCTACAGTATAAAGAATGATCATATTTACAAAAGAACCATGATGCACTGGTTTTATTTGAGACCTGATTTGAGTTGGCCGGTTTGTTAATTAACATATGGGGGATGATAACTGGTACAGGTCATAATAAAGGTTTAGTCATGAATCTTGACTGTAGAATTAACTTTTATCGATAACAGAGACAAAGCTAGTTGGAAAAAAACTACTCATTTCAGTATGAATATCTAAACATTCCTCAAGAAATCAAGAAACATTTACTTGAGAAGTAAAATGATTTAAGATATAAAGGCTTGTTTGAGATTTGCTTAGCACAGGAAAAATATCTGCCAGCGGGGTAAGAAAAATAAACTTAATTTAAAGGGAAAACAAGATTACTTTTCTTATCCCACTGGCATAGTATTTTTCTTGTTTCAAGAAAAACTCACTTAAAAATTGATGCTTCTTTTAGAAAATAAGACTAAATATGTAATTTTGCTTTTCAAGTAAATGTCTTACACACACAAAATCTGTCAATGGGGTAAGAAAAATTAACTTAATTCAAACAAGTTAATTTATTTCTTGTTTTAAAAAAATTATTTGAATCCTTTTTTTCAGAAAACAACTTAGTCATTTTGCTTCTTTGTTTAAATATTTGTAACAAGCCAAAAACAGTCAGCAATCAAATTATATTTTTTTGCAGCAAGTTCTTGTGAGAACAAACTAATTCTCAGTAGTAACGCAAAAATGATCAAATCCAGATAAAGCATCAATTACAAATTAAGATGCTTTTCATTTTGTTGCATTTGTGCTATAAAAGCTTACCGTTTTTGTCAATATGTGAGGATGAAGAAAGAAAGATTATGAATCCAACACAACCAGTCCATTTATTTCCAACCAAAATCAATTTTGATTAATCCAAGCTCCAAGACGACTTGGTAAAACAGCAAAATAGTTAACTTAATCATAGTTTCACATAAAATATCATGCTTATAGGTACGGTTACAATAAAAGTATCTAGTGTCATTCAAAATATCACTTAAATGGCAAAAAGTTCTGCAAGATTTTTAGATTTTCTGAAGAAAATGTTTGTGCAAAACCCACTGATGTTTTTTTTTGGTTGGCTACCAGGTCATTTCCATTATCCAAGTCTTTAGATCTAGCTTAGGTTCCTCCTTCAGTGTAAGACTAGAGGATCTGATCACCTGCCAGGCAAAAAAGTTTATAAACAGCGATGGAAACACCATAAAAACCATTAATAGTTGGAGTAATTATAGTATTTTGTCAAAACTGTGGTCAATGTTTGATAAAGAAGCAAGCAACTTCTGAGAAAACCATCGTTCAATGCTGAAATGAGCCACGATTCCATTCAGTCAGAGTGTTTTAATCAGTACAGATGACAGTCGGGTGAAAGCAATGCGTCTGTGTGAAGCAAACATTCATTCATGTCATTTCATGGATCAAAACCGCCATGCAGAAGGGCTCCATTAATCAGCATTAACTCACATCGAGCGGCTTTGACGTGACAAATCTCACTTGACGGGTCTCCTCTCACTTGTAATTCAACATGGCAACTTACGCTTGGACTGCAATCGAGCTTTCGAAAAAAGAAAAAAGTCGAGTAAGAACCTCTGAGGATCTGGCCCTCAGACAGGATGTGACTGGCTTACAGCTCCAGCTTTTAGACCTGGAGTTTTCTCAGAGGATTGACAAAAATCTCCCTGCCAGACGAGCATATGCATCCGGGGGTGGCGGGGGTGGCAGGGACAGGCTCAGACAGGGACATGCGGATGCTTGGTCTATGTGTCATCACTTTTTCACCGGGTGAGATGGAGAGAACGCGTCGAAGGACGCCGGTGACACATGGGCGAGCTGCTTTATTAAAATTCTGCCCACGGCGTTGCCCCTGACACTGACTCAGAGCCACAGTCTACCCCCTCCACCTGCTCCCACAGAGGTCGATCTGCTAATGACGTGGCCACTGGCCCCAAATGTCACTGGATTTCAGCCGATAAGAAGACGAGGTGAGTTTTGTGGCTTTTGAATTGCTGGGCATTGTGAGCCAATATGTGAATATGTGGAAAAAAAAGGGGTTAATGTTGAGCGTGTGTTTGTGTACTTGTGGGAATACGGTCTGTGTTTCTCCATAACTTGGTGCGTTGACTTAATTAAACATAATTACTTTCACGGAAGAACACCTGCACGATCCAAGAAATATGATCCAAGACATGTCATTTATTACAGTCTTTACATTCAACATGCAACTGTTTACTTCATCAAAATATGTTCTCAGCATCTGACACAATTTTTCTTTTTAGTGACGTCACATTGCACTCTTAAAACTAAAGGTTCCAAAAGGAGGTTTCCACTGTGATGCCATAGAAGAACCATTTTTGGTTCCCCAAAGAACCTTCCAGTGAACAGTTCTTAATGGGATAGTTCACCCAAAAATGTTGTCATTAATTACTCATTCTCCTTCATGTCGGTCCAAACCCGTAAGACCTTGGTTCATCTTCGGAACACAAATGAAGATATTTTTGATGAAATCTGAGAGCTTTCTGACCCTGCATAGACAGCAACTGAACTGACATGTTCAAGGTCTAGAAAGGTAGTAAGGACATTGTTAAAATAGTCCATGTGACATCAGTGATTCAACCTTAATTTTATGAAGCTAGGAGAATACTTTTATGAAGCTAGGAGAATCATTTGTGTAACAAAGGTCTTACAGGTTTGGAATGACATGAGGGAGAGTAATTAATGACAGAATTTTTATTTTTGAGTGAAACAATAAAAATTTTATTAAAAAAAATAAAATCCTAATCAATAAACTCCCAATTTGCTGCTTACTGATAGTAATAAAATTTCTTTTTAAAATTGTTTTTATTTTACAAATAATTTATTAACAAAAAAAAAAATAAGAAAAGAAAAATATATTAGTTTACCTGGATGTAATGTGACCACAGGGGTTATGTGCAACAAACTTCCAAATTCTGCAAAACAGGTCACGCTGCTTCTGGTTCAGGTCTTTTTTTTTTTTTGTATTTGCTTTGTTACATATGGAGCTTACACTCAAGATGCCTTCTAAGGAGATACCAAAGATGGTCATAACTGATGGCCAATCATATACGTAGATTGATATTTAAAAGTGTTTTTTATTTCTTCTTCTCAATAACATTTTGGTATTAAAATTGAATAAAACGTTTCTGCCAGGACATTGTCTGTTAAGTGTATAAAATTCTTCATACTGTATTCTCCCAATTTTTAAAGACTTTTCTTAAAGTGCTGTTAATGCTGCCTGTTGGAATTCTTGCAAAGTAATAAAGGTTCTGATATTACAACTTGAAAAAGAGGTGTTACCTTTGTGATATGTTGCTCTCAGAGGTGAATTTGACTTTCTGCCTCCATGTCCTAAGTACTCCTAAAAAAGTGGGTTTTCTTTTAAAATCTTAATCAATAAACTCCCAATTTGCTGCTTACTGATAGTAAGTAGTTACTGTATGTTAGGGTTAAGAGATGTTGAACATGGTCATGCACTAATATGAGCTTTATAAGTACTAATAAACAGACAATATTCTAGTAATATGCATGCTAATAAGCAGCTAGTTAAAAGTGAGTGTTCCCTCATCTAAAGTGTTTGCAACATAACTACCTTAATATCAGTAAGTAGCAAATTAGGAGTTTATTGAGGGAAAACTCAAAACATTTCTCATTTTCTGAGCTATCCATTCATTTTATAGCTCTTTACATCTAAAATGGTTTCTATTTGTATTCCTCCAGAGGAATTTGATGAAAAGCATCTGATACAAAGTTGATACCTACATAAAATATATCTGAAAATACCATCAATCTCAACAAAACAGCAATAAAATGGTCCTCTGGACGGACACTTTTTCACATACTGAATCCGGCCAAAATGCAAATTCTCCATATTGTGGAAATAACGTCAA
Organism: Sinocyclocheilus anophthalmus; assembly: GCA_018155175.1. Classification (NCBI taxonomy): domain Eukaryota; kingdom Metazoa; phylum Chordata; class Actinopteri; order Cypriniformes; family Cyprinidae; genus Sinocyclocheilus; species Sinocyclocheilus anophthalmus. The sequence goes on from JADLZN010007197.1 coordinate 98,230, forward strand.
TGAACTGCAACATTAATGCATCCCGGGTGCTCTTAATTCTCACCCGTTAGTTAATAATCCCACAACAAGCCGTGGCAGATTCCAAGAATGTGGCGGGGATTTTTTTCAGATTACTTGTTTTAATGAAACAGCTTTTCTCAAATTAGTCGGGCACTCTGTTGACGGCAGCCAAAAGCCTGCATTTGTATTCCCGTGCACAGATCGGGTCCTCTCATGAATCAATTTCAAACAGAGAATACGCTGTGAAATTAAATAGCCTTTAGCGAGATGCTACACCCCTGAAATTATTCAAACAGGCAGTGGAGAATTGTTATGGTTATGGAAAAGTGGGGGTGGCACTATTAGATATCCAATCTTATAACCAACTGTGCAGAAAGCTGGAAACACTCTTCATTAAAAGACTATTGTCGGAGGATTGTTTGCGATGCGCTGACCTCTGCGTCTCCAGGAATCAAAGGACTTTTGTCTGATTTCAAACCGCAATTTCCTGCCAGTGCCCTCAAAAAGCGGAGGGCGCTCTGCATTATCAAAAACGTGTTGATGATTTTCATTGAGTTTTGATTTACAATGTCTGCTGTTTCTTATTTCAGTTCTTGTTCTAGCTTTAGACAGAACACACAAAAGAGGCTCTTCAAACCTTTCATACATCAGCTCGATGCTCAAGATATGTCTGCGGGCTACACATTCTGCTTTACCATGGTTTCATGAGAAAGATGGTCTATTATATTCAGTATCATCAGTTTACCAAAAAAAATTCCAATATCTCTGTACACTGTAATACAGACAATATGACTGACTTTTATAGGAGTGTGATGGTATATGGCCTTTTTCAGCAGATGATATTTGAATTGCTCCATAAGCAAAGGCTCATGACACTGGTCTGCCATCTAGTGGAGGAGTGTGACATCAGCTCACACTGAGCAACACAGCATCTCTGGCACTTCAGATGCCACATATTCTACATATTCTAAAGCTGCTATATTATATTTACTATATACTACAGAGCGGCAGGGTGGACATGTCAATGATTCTAGTCCCTCAGAAGGGTTTCTGTAGCTTTGGAAAGAAAGAAAAATAGAAATAATTTCTATAACACTGACACTCAGAAAACATGTCTTTAAGATACTCTATTCTAACTAATGTTTCAAGATGTTGTATTTATTTACTATCCATTTTTCTAGCCATCCTACTATTAGTCTATGGGTCTCCATGTCTATTTGTCCATCTATTCATCTGACCGACTATCTATCTATCTATCTATCTATCAATCCAAATATGCATCCATTTTTCCATCTATCATCCATCCAACTTTCTATCCATCTGACTAGCTATCCATCATTAAACTATAGCATGTATTTATTCACCTGACCATCCATCCATCCAATTATACATCTATTCATCCGTTCAACTGTCTATTCACCCATCCATCCATCCATGTGACTGTCCATCTATCCACTATCCATCTCTATCTATCTATCTATCTATCTATCTATCTGAATGTGCATCAATCTTTCCATCTATCTATCATCCATCCAACTATCAATCCATCCGACTAGCTATCATCTACAGTATGTTTCTATTCATCTGACTATCTATCTATATATCTATGCATCCGACTATGCATCTCTTCATCTATCCATCTGTTCAACTATCTATCCATCCGCCCATCTATCTATTAATCTATTACACTGTAAAGTTTAAAATAATATTTGATGATAAATCATGTATCTCTGTGGCCTCTTATTAAATCATATTTAATGAACGATGTTGATAATTAAACAGCAATCATATAAATCACTAGAGGACGTGTTAGTCGAGAGGACATTTTACCTGTCCTCTGTCTTTGAAAACTTTGAAGGTCTTTTGTAAGTCGTCTTTTGTTGGTTCCAGTCTAACAGCTTGTTTTTCACTGTCCTCATATACCTGTTTCTCCTTTATATTATCCTTTGATTTTCCTAAACCCCCCATCACTCTCTCTCTCTCTCTGTCTGATTCTGATATCAATCTACCACTCTCAACCTCTGCCTCATTTCTATCATTTGTTCATCTGTCCTCTCATCCTCTCTCTCTTTCGCTCTCTGAGGTCAGACATCTTGCTAGCGGGCTGGAAGCGAGAGCTGTTGATTGGGTTTAAGATGTGGAGGAGAGAGGGTTCAGGAGAGAGATGAGACGGAGAGAGAAAGCCGGAGAACTCGAAGCCTGCCGATGCATGAAGGGGCTGCAGCAGACATGTATTTAGAGGACAGATAAAGAGAAATAGCGCAACACTCCCCGAGAAACATGTTATTGCTCAGACATAGCTTTTTCAGCACTCAGGAGACCTGAAGGCTTCTGCTTTTGTTTTGATGTTAAAATAGCAGTGCAGAAATGACACGCTTTACCTTTAAGTCAAGTCTGCCTTGTATGTTTCTCCTAAAATTCTGGAGAAAATTATGCACTAGTCAACGTACAATAAAACAGAGTATGGTTGCACAATATGAGGGGAAAAAAATCTAATTAAATTTTTTTTATATATAAAAATGTGTGATCTTATTAATGTGATTATAAAGTAATAAACAATAATACTAAAAATACTAAAAAAGAAATTAAAAAATACAAAAAAATATATATTACTATTGTACATTTTACTGTGTTATAAAACTAGCAATTAAAAATTAATAATAATAATTTGACATTGCAAATATTGCAATACTAATATTTATGGTTGTCTTCATTTCTTCATTTTCAAACAATAAACCATCAAACTTTTCTTTTGACAGAAAAACTGCTGCATGGCAGCTGAGAGCATTTGATCTTTGGAAAACCTGATGAGAAATTAGTTCATATTGAGAAATTCGATGCTAGACTTTGGTATCTTGGCAAATCTGAGCACAGTTTGAGACACTGCTGAGATCTATTCTATAATAAAATGGATAAAGCTGCATAAACATCTCCATTTAATCTAGGAGAAACAATTATGATATGCAAAAACATCCTGCAGAAAAAAAAATGATGGAAAACAAGGCTTGAGGAAATGAGACGTGATCTAGGACATTAAACGTCTTCGCCGAGGAACTGCTCGCATTGGAAGCTTTAAAGAAACGCATGCATAAAACATCACAAATTTATTGCACAAGTACGTTTAGTGCTCCAAGGCATTAAAGAACACATGTATTTCAATGAGAGGTGTAAATACGTTACTTGAAGCAAGAAGAAAGCGCAAAATGACAGCCGAAATGATGGAATGGGAGGATGAAGACAAACTAGCTGTAATGCAGTTTATTCCCAGCGAGCAATATCTACTCAGAATTGTTTTTAGTTCGGCGTACAGCATTCACTCAGCGTAACCCCACATGCTTATGCAACAGATTCGATTTTGGGTTGTTAACGGAGCACAACCGGCCCTCCCCGCTCCACATCTGTCCTGTTCTGTGATGAGATTCAGAACACAAGCTGGGAAAAAAAAACTTTCTACAGAGGGAAATAAACGTCTCGGCATCTCCCGAGGCCTTGCTTCGTTTTCCCACAGATAAAAGTGGGGGGAAAAACCGCAAACAAATGTTCCACTGAAAACAGCCATAATTATCTCGGTGTAAAGGCAATTCACACACTGCTGGGGAGGTGTCAGCGTAGACTATTTTGAGCTTCTATCAGCTTAATGATAGGACTGCTGCCAACGCAGACAAACTAATGATAAACACACTCAATTTAAACCCAAAGATAACTCTGGAAGGACATGCGTGTTAAAAATAAGTGTCAGGTGAGCACAAATTGCAAAATAGCAGTTTAACCAATGTGTCACTTCTGCAGGTTACCACATATGAATGCTGGTTATGTACAGTAGTTCCTTTGCAATTTATGTGAAATATGTCACCCTACAAATCAGTGGTGAGACACCAAATTTAAGAGTTTACCAACTGGTTTCACTTCTGGCATTCCAAAATGGATATTTGAAACTCTAAATGGAGTAAACAGCATTATTTAGATTGACATAAATGAAAATTAGGCTGTGCACTGCAAAAAAAAACTATTCAATACAAGTATTTTTGACTTATTTTGCAGGTAAAGTATCTAAAAATGGACAATTTTGCCATTATTTAGTCAGTTTCAAGTTGTTCCAAACCTTCATGAGTTTCTTTCTTCTGCTGAACACAAAAGAAGATATTTGAAAGAATGTACGTAACCAAACAGTTGTTGTTCCCCAGTTGACTTTGATGGTACTTTTTTCCATACTGATTTTTGGGTTAACATTCCCTTTAAAACAAGACAACTTAAGGGGTAGTTCACTGAAAAATGTAAGTCTTCATTTACAAACATTTGATGGTAGCCATTGACTATGGAAGGCAGTGCTACCTTCAACTGTTTGGTTACCAACATTCTTAAAAATATATTTTTTTGTGCTCAACAAAGAAAGAAAACTTATACTTGAAAGTGAGTAAATGATCTCCCTTTATTTGAGAAGCAAGAATATGATGTACTTTACCGCATCTTTTTTTTTTTTTTTTTTTAATACAAAAAAAAACCATGAATTTTGGTATAAACATGAACAAGTCCTGAAAAGTGAAGCCAAAACATTTCAATCGCCCCTGGTTGCCTTGCTGCAGTATAGGTCATAACCCAACCCTCTCATTGTAACAAATGGATGGCGAGTCAAATGTAAAAATCATCGGCAGTTCAAGATGGTTTCTGTTATTTGTACGTACAGTAGCTCTTTTCACATGACTGTAATACATTTCACAAAATAGACAGTAGATGTTTTCAGGTAAACTACAGCCTTAAGGCCGTTTCACACTGAGCACGATGCGAAAAAGCGAGGCGAATCGCCGACGATCGGTGCTTTCACACCGACTGAAAACATTGTCGCCTTCCTGCTAATTCACACACCGACCTAGGTGGCGCTAGCCACAATGCCTTTTCCTCAGACATGTATCCCTTAGATGGGGCAAGTTCAAGCTCAAACCTGTGTGTACTGTTTTGCTACGGTTTCCGTTTTGAACGACATGTTTCCTGGAAACGTTGTGCAACGGGGTTTGAGATGCGTTTTTCTCTTGTTTGGTGTGTGTGTCAAACATGTCAGCCCAATCAGTAGCAGCATATATATAAACCACCTAACCACATAATAAACTTGTAATATTAAAGAGACAGCTGGCACAATGTAATTAACATCAAAATAAATTCACAAGAGCAACTATATTGTTTACACATGTTTATTTACATTAAAGGCAAAATATTAAGGGCACAAGTATAGATCTGGAACTTTTTAAGTCTGTCTTAATATCATTTAGTAATTGTCTTCTGGTCCATATCCTTTCCTTTCCTTAGGAAGTTGTGCTAAATACTGATTAATGTAACATATAATACTATACATATTTATATATTTTGATATATATATGATAAGCTTAAAACTCACAATAAAAATAATCATATAGATCAAAAAGGCCATATAGATCGTAACACAGTCTCGGAGGTAAGAAGTGGATTATCCTTCACCTGAAATGTTTGTCTTTTCATCCTGAAATGCGAGGCAAATGTTGGATCACAATAATTAGGAACCACAGGTTCCACAAATCCCTTCACTCGATTGGAATGTTCTTTTTTATTCTGGACGGCAAGGGCAGTAACTGTAACATCGAGCATATTTTGCAGTATTAAACACGTATTTATACTGATTTCATCAGGCTCCGAAAATTCTTCAAAAAGAACACAAAGAATGGCCTTCTCAGCTGCCATAGTTGCAACTCTTTTGCATCATCAGAACAGTGTTTAACGCACCACCGTTTCAGTTTAAAAAACGTTTTGCACCGTTTTGTGCGTGGCTGGAACGCATCCCTTGCTTTGACATTGTAGGCAGACACATGCACTCTTTGTGTTTAATAACGCTACACTGCTAATATTTGTCATATCCTTTATTGCTATAAAAAATACCATGAGGTGCATACAAAACACATACAGAAAATATATCGTCATAATCATATGTCTATTTGTTTTCATATTTCATGTGTAGAAAAATGTTTCAGTCGATTTTTTTTAATAAGGAAGATCTAGAGAGTGAACGCACTCTTACTCATATAACACTTGCGCACGTGGAAGAAAATGGACACTCCAGATCACATAATTCAGTGGAGAATTAATTGAAATTATATTAAGAATTTGAGAATAAATCTGTTCTAAGATAACAAGAACTCTGCATCCACTCTCTTCTCTCTCGGGATACTCTTCTTCTGTGTTTGTTTACACTGGTTTTCGAAACAGCGCCACTTTCATCTTTTTGTGCAACAGCAGCTGCTCTGGTCACGTGATCTTAGCTCAAATCTGATTAGATGGCCCATTTCATCGTGGAGCAATGGGGAAAAAATCGACACACAGGACGAAAAAAAAAGATCCTCGCTTTTTCGCTCTGCGAATGATCGCGCCCGGGGTGAATACCCCAGTCATGATCTATTGTTGCGTTCAACAGCATAACCGCTCCAAAACATTCCCCCAATTTTCGTGTTCGTTGAGAAAGGACTTGTACTTAACCTCTTTGATACTGTATACTGAAAAGAGGCCAGAGCTGGTAATTGGCATATTTCCAATCGGATTGTAGGCATTTACACATCTCCTTGAGTCGATGCAATGGTCCATTCGGGGTAAACAAAATCAGGTTACCTAGATAAAGACTTCAACATAGGATTTTAATGACGAGCACAGACTGGATTTAGACCTATGTCTTCCAGTTAGTGGCATCATTTTACAATATTACACGTTTAATCCTTTTTCTATAAGCCACGTACAGTTCAGCCTTTTGAGCAGTCAAATATATATATAATATATAATTATAATATAAACTGTACATTCAATCTAGTAATTCTCTATAATGATTGTATAAAACTGTACATACACACAGATAACAGGTGCATCTCAATAAATTATTATGTCGTGGAAAAGTTCATTTATTTCGGTTCAACTCAAATTTTGAAACTCGTGTATTAAATTAATTCAGTGCACATAGACTGAAGTAGTTTAAGTTTTTGGTTTTTTTAATTGTGATGATTTTGTCTCACATTTCACAAAAACCCACCAATCACTATCTCAACAAATTAGAATACTTTAAGACCAATAAAAAAACATTTTTAGTGAATTGTTGCCCTTCTGGAAAGTATGTTAATTTACTGTACATGTACTCAATACTTGGTTGGGCCTCCTTTTGCATGAATTACTGCATCAGTGCGGAGTGGCATGGAGACAATCAGTGACGCTGTGACACTGCTGAGGTGGTATGGACCCCAGGTTTCTTTGATAGCGGCCTTCGGTCATCTGCATTGTTGGTGGTCTGTGTCTCTCCACATCTGTCCTCTTAGCAATACCCATAGATTCTCTATGGGGTTCAGGTCAGGTGAGTTTGCTGGCCTGTCAAGCACACCAACACCATTGTCATTTAACCAGCTTTTGGTGCTTTTTGCAGTGTGGGCAGGTGCCAAGTCCTGCTGGAAAATGAAATCAGCATCTCCATAAAGCTTGTCAGCAGAAGGAAGCATGAAGTGCTCTAAAAATTCCTGGTAGATGGCTGCGTTGACTGTGGACTTCAGAAAACACAGTGGTCCAAATTCCTCTTTTCAGATGAAAGTCAATTTTGCATTTCATTTAGAAATCAAGGTCCCAGAGTCTGGAGGAAAAGTGGAGAGGAACAGAAACCATGCTGCTTGAAGTCCAGTGTGAAGTTTCCACAGGCAGTGATGATTTGGGCTGCCATGTCATCTGATGCGGGGTGTGGGTTGGTCCACACTGCCAACAGGGACCAAAATCTGGTTCATAACGAAAAAAAAAAGAAAAAAAAAAAAAATCATGGTGTTACTGTGCTTGATTGGCCTGCAAACTCGCCTGACCTAAACCCCATAGAGAATCTATGAGGTATTGTAAAGAGGAAAATGAGACACCAGACCCACAATGCAATGACGGAAAGGCCCGCTATAAAGCAACCTTGGCTTCCATTACCCTGAAGAGTGCCAGCAGGCTGATGTCTCCATGCCACGCCGCAACGATGCCGTAATGTCATGCAAAACAGGATCCCCTGGAACGCCAGTGGGAGGTTTGTGCGGCGGTACACATCCAGTCTCTCGTGTGAACATACCGTTCCAGAAGGCAACAATTCAGGCGTCAAAACAACAAAAAACGTTTGTTTGTAATTGGGCTTTGAAGTGTTCTAATTTGTTGAGATAGTGAATTGGCTGGTTTTTGTTAAATGTGAGCTGAAATCATCACAATTAAAAGAACCAAAAACTTCAACTACTTCAGTCTGTGTGCACTGACTTTGAGAGGGTTGGTGACTACTGTTGAGTTTCACAATTTGTTTTGAATTACTGAAATAAATGAACTTTTCACGACATTCTAATTTATTGAGACGCACCTGAACTAAAGAAATCCATTATTTTTGGGTTGTGTGGATAGTATCAACTAACTACACATTATTTGCCCCTAAATTACATGTAACAACAAAACTAACATTGTTCGATTGCTTTAAATGTCAATCAGATTTTTTACTTTTTAAGTGGGTGGTTCTTGGCCAGAAGAAGCTGCAAAATGGATCAGATTTTCAGACTTCTCATTCTATGTCTCATGACCTCGCTTTCATTCTCCCCAAATTAAATGTGGTGTCTTCTGACTAAGGTCTTGCTTGTATAATCATTATGACATATGAATCAGAGCTATTAGAAATGCTAGTTGACAGCTAATGTTGTTGTCAGTGAACTACGGCTCTACCAGGTTTTATTGTCTCAAGATGAGCCTCTTTGAATGAAGATGCAGTCTTAATGAAATAGTGGCCGTCTTCATAGGGACGCCTTTGCCTTTCATCTCTTTTGTTCTTTGACTTAAGAATTATCCATTTGAAGCTCCTTTAACTGAGGAACTTGCATAATTCAAAGGCCAACTAATGCTTTTGCTGAGAGAGGCTAGTGCCTTTCATCCCTCAGCGTCTCCGAGCTGCTGTGGTGAAACCTGGAGCCGGCGCTGCTGAGGGGAGTTCTGCTCTAGCTTTCACATGAGATGAGAGAGGCTCTTCTCAGAGAAGAAAGCAAGAGCAATAGCTGTGTTGCATTTGAGTGGAGTTGGCAAGTGTCGAGCCTTTCATATAAAACTGCCTTTAAAATTGTGCTGAAATAAATTAGAAATAGGGTCAATATTTCAACCCTCACAATACTTAAAAATTTTGGTTTTAATTTCCCATTCGCTTTATGTCATGTCATAAATAGTAGACACTCAAGTAATTCAGAAACATATTAGCTGAGCTCCCACACATTTTTTTTTGGATAATTATGGGCCATTATTCGAAGCATAAACCATAAGATATGTCCACCCTGTCATGGACATATACATTACTGTTAAATACATTTTCATTGCAAAATTTAGATGCAAATTATATTTTTTGAAAGTTATGATGTCCCTTTCCTAAACAGGGTTATTTGTTTGCTTTCAAATTATAAATACATAAAAGATTTTATGTAAACCATGTGTTTTTAAAGAAACTCATTCAATTCACACATGTATTTTTTCTTATTTGGAGAAAACTGTGATATTTGGATGCAGTTTTTTTGTTTGCATGTTATTGCCCCCACACCTAGCTATTGAACACACTGGATTATATAGATATGATTGAATTATTATTTAAAATATTATTGTAACATATCAAGATGACAGGGTGGACCAGCACATGACGGGGTTGACACATAATACGGAACACACAAATCATGACAAAATATGACAATGTAATCACTTCTGGCATATTTTATGCCGACAGGGTGGACATGTTAAGCTTTGGCAAAGCAAGTAAGCAAACTCATACGAAGAAAATTTGTCAATTGAAAAGTCACCAATTTATTCACCTCAGCCATTGAAATTCCCTGTCCTGATGTCACTAAAGGGGATGACCTTTTCTTAAAGGGGTGGATTCCCCAATACGACAGGGTGGACACCATTCAAGGGACTGGGACAACTTTTTTTTTTTTTTTTCACTACAAAGATTTGTTTTTTATTACCAAATGTCATTTTTATGTTAATTTATCATGGCAAATTAGTTATTTATGTACAGGACACCAAAAGGCACCCTACAGTGATATTGACCCAATAATACAGAAAATAACCTAAGATTTGTTTTATTATAGTACGTTATACATAGTATTCTACAACTTACAAAACTTCAAAAATTGATTTTTTTTTCTACTGAAAAATATAATTTTAATAATCAAACAAAGAGGTTTTTCAACATCTTAATGAATAACTAATATTTAATTAAAATGCAATTTCATTTAATTATATGAATGATGAGCGAAAATGTTCAAATTATATGAATAAATAATTGGATTATAATTTATTAAATTAAATCAAAGGAGTAGTTGAATTTAAAAAAAATGTCGATGATATTATTGTTTGGTTCAGTAACATGAGATTTTGTGTGATCACATCCTATAAAAACATTAAATAAATCACAAAAATAATGAACTATTTAAAATCATCTACATAAATCTAACAAGCCATATGACTTTTATCCAGTTTTGGGTGTAATACATTATAAGTAATTAATTACTGTAATTTTACTGTAAAAATTAGTATAATTTTTACTTTTTCTGTGAAAAAGTCAAGTATAGGATTACTCTTAATTTTTCATGGTTATGTATTACAGTTTACTTCTTATGTAATTGCATTAAATATTTTATGGACCATAGAACAATTTTAATTCAAACTATAAAATATATATAATAACAAGATATGTACGTTTTTAATGTGGCAAGTTCAAGAATACTTAATAAAAATGTTATTACTTATTTGAAAGAATTAAGAGTAGTTTCATGGTTCATCCTTCTATTGTTCCACTGTTTCTATTGTTCAATGAATCTCTAATATAAAAGACTGTGTAACGCAATCCTTGATTAGTGCAGTAATCTAATTTTGTTGAATGAATGTAATTAGTAGCGAATGATAATGTTTGTTTTAGAGGAGCTTTACCCATCCCACGGGTGCTACACTGCTATTCACTACACAATGCACACAATTACAGTAAGGACAAATAAAATAACTGAACAGTTTCCATAAGTAGTCAAGTCTATATATATATAATATACTATATATATATATATATATATATATATATATTATATATATATATAATATTAATTTCCTCCTTTGGGCTAAGATGTTTTTCTCTCCGAGAAAAAAAGAAACAAACTTGAATGTATTCCCAGAATGTAGAGGTCACCAGTCACACTTATTCTGAAATCTCTTTTGTTCTGGCCTGCGAAAATATATCATCTTCACGCAGTGTAACGGAACGATGACATCACAGTCTGATAATGGAGCTTTTATTGCCACCAAGGTCATCAGAAAACTAGCAATTGGCTCTGACTGAACGCAGTGTGCATGCGGCCCACTGACAAAGAGCATCACTAATCAGAATTAAGCCTCACTGAGATCTCAATGAGATGAATTGAGAGGAATCTCAAGAACACAGTTTGTTCCTTTGTCTTCTGCTCACCTCACGGTTGGGTTCAGATGGAATTTCCACCAGGAGAATAATCACTCTTATTTTCTGACCTTGCGGAGTGATTATATTTCTTGTACCACAGAGCGCAGACAATTCACCCATTCCTTATAATCAACAAGTAAATAAACAAGCTTATTGTTTTTAGTGATTGTTTACAGCACTTTTCTGATAAATGATTATTATACGTTTTAGGATTATTAAAGTATTATTAAAGTCAGATTTTAAAACTTGGTCAACATAAAAAGACATTCATGGCACATTTGAATTCTGTACCATGACATATTTCTGAGTGGACGTCTAAATGGCTTTTGGGCTGAGAAAGTTATTACATTTTGATGAAAGACAGTAAAGAAAAAAAAAGGTTTTCTTTGGAATGGAGTGAACTGGATTTGTTCATGGCAACATTTTAAGACCGTAAAATAGGGTACATTTTTATGGGTCATGTTGACTTTAAAACAAACTAAAAATCTGTCTCAGATTTGTTTAACACTTCTGAATGATTACGACATATGCAAAAACCTTATTTGCTTACAAACATCCTAAAAAAAGCACAAATGATGAAGAAAAGAAGTAAAGAAGAAGAAGTACATTATATCGGAAACAGATGAAGCATTTGTATGATAGTAGAAGAAAAAGAAAAGAAGCCGAAAAAATGCTATTGATATCAGAAATAGAGAGATTTTGCATGTAGAAGAAAGAAAGAAATAAGAAGAAAGAAAGAAAGAAAGAAAGAAAGAAATTAGTAGAGAAAAAGTTGTAGAGAAACAGTAAAGAAAAAGAACAAAAAATTGCATGTCATAAAAAGATAAAGAATTTGCATGATGAAAAAGAAAGAAAGAAAGAAAAGAAAGAAAGATGAAGGGAAAAAAAGAAGTAAAGAAAAAGAAGTTGCATGATATAAGAAAAAGATGAAGAATTTGTATAATATGAAAAATAAAGAAATTGCATGATATTATGAAAAAAGAAATTACATGATAGAAGAACCAAAAGAAGGAATTTGAAGATAACAAGAGAAAGAAGAAGAAATTGATGAAGAATTTTTATGATAGAAGAAGAAGAATAACAACAACAAAGAGGAGAAGGAATTGTTTGATATCAAAAAGAAGAATAAGAATCAGTAAATATTTCTCAGGCAAAAGATGTGTACCATAACCTGCAGGTGAATGTTTTATAAATGATCCTAAAAGGACTTTTACTAACAAAAAAAAAGAAAAGAAAAAAGAAGGAATCAGATGACAGAAGGCATGTAGTAGATTGTGTACAACAGGTTGTTCAGAAAATTGTTGATCATGTTGTTGATCCTTTAGAGGCCATAGAAATGTGTGTATCAAATTTAAAACACTAGGCTTTATAGGGTTAAAAAAGCAAAGATCTTCAACAGAAGCGCTAAAGTTCTGAAGAGCAGCAGCAGACGTCCCATCAGGCACTTCTACACAACGTCACAAAGGAAACACACTCCTAAATGAGAAGAGGATACAGCTAAATCGATCGAGAGCCTCTGAAACGAGTTCTCTCACAGGGGGAAACCTTGATGAAGAGTCTTGTTATCCAGTCAAAGTGCTGACTCCATGCTTTCCCCGCACAGACTCCATCAGACGTGTCCTCTCTCCCAGGGTGTCTCCTCTCACCGCATAAATCACAGCTGCAGATTGTTCTTGTGCAAACACGGCGGGTCCTGCAGCTTGCCACCGCATCACACTCCTGTTTGTTCATTAAATATTAACCCCGGCCGTTTGGTGCCCGCTCCCCCTGAAATAGATTTTCATTTTCTGGAGCGTTCGTTTGGCCCCGCTCGGATCCGAGTTCACTGTGAAGGGCATCGCTGATCTAATCAGATCTCAGCGTGTTGCCTGCGGGAGAGAACCCTGTCCCTCTGCTGTTCAATCTCTTTCTCTCTCGTTCCCGACAAGGTCACTCAGCTGATTCGGGCTCTTTGTCAGCAGAGTTTTCCAGGTTGGTCGTCTGAGTGACTCAGGAGAAAAGGCTCGACTTTACCAACACAGCTCACTTACAAATACTCAGTTCTGTCAGATTTAGATTCGTATGTTGATTATTGTCAGTCTAGTGATGCCAAGTACAACTATATACAGTATCAGCTCAGTTTAAAAAAAAGAATCTCTCACTGAATGCAGAAGAATTCACAAATTCACCTCAAAAGCCAGCATTTTCGATCTTGCGCTAAAACAAAGCGAGAAATGTCTAGCTATTTCATGTTGACATCATGATATAAAAAAATTGACTTTTACTTGTCAACTTGTTGTATAAAGCAACAAGCCAAAGTTTTGCAACATCTATTCAGATTTTTTTTTAATGTTTTTGAAAGAAGTCTTTTATGTTCAGTTAAGTTAAAGGGATAGTTCACCCAAAAATGAAAATTTCATGTTTATCTGCTTACCCCCAGGACATCCCAGATGTAGGTGACTTTGTTTCTTCAGTAGAACACAAATTAAGATTTTTAAGTCTGTCTGTCAGTCTTATTATGCAAGTGGATGGGAATCACGGTTTTGAGAGTCAAAAATCGCAGACTTATAAGTGCTTCGTATCGCGCGTGCAGACTTATAAGTGCATTACCGCCCACCTATCTCTGAATGGACCATTGACACTCTAATCTACAATCTCAACTAGATGTCAATGTCCACCTTTGATAGATAGGTGGTGGTAATGCCTATAGTCGCGATCCGCCCTAAAGCAAGAAGAAGAAGACGCGTCAGGCGCCGGCTGTTGAACGCGCTCAGGATGAGCTCTGGACAGTTCGGACATTGCGGTGAAATTCAGCGGTAAAAAAAATATATAAATACTGTTCAGTTTCTTGCACAGACCGATCGTTTCGTGTGTTAGGACATCAGTGTGTCGTCATGAGCCGCAGGGTTTAATTTGGTTTTTGTTTGTGTATGTTTTGTTGACTCTCAAAGCCGTGATTCCCCTCCACTTGCATTATAAGACTGACAGACTGCAACGGTTTGAGTTAATAATCTTCGTTTGTGTTCTACTGAAGAGACAAAGTCACCTACATCTTGGATGCAGATAAACAGATTGGTAAGCAGATAAACATCACATTTTCATTTTTGGGTGAACTATCCCTTTAACCTGTTAGCATTCTAAATTTCTGCCCGTGGAATGCTTTTGCAGGAATGCTTAAAACCTTTCTGGAGTTTTATTTTAGGTTTTGATGTCCTTAATAATATATTTTAGCGGTATAAGTACCAAAAACCATCTCAATATTTTTTTACAGCTCCTCTCTCAGGAGCTCTGCAAAGGACAGGTCGATTTTGGCCCGTCTAATTAATATTTATGAGCCTCTTTTCTGATTGGCCTGTTGTGTTCTGAGTGACGCACGGCCAGGCCAACCACAGTTAACTAGGGTCAGCCGACGTCACAGCTCTAGCTGGAGGCAGCAAAACAAAAGGGGAAACTGGAGGCGCCCATTCAAACCAGCGCAGATTCGGATACATAAGGAGCTTAAAATATCATCTTTTTGTAATCGATTTAATACGCCTCAAATTAGAAATCTTATCGCCTATCTTCTGCCACTGCCAGCGCAAAAACCGACGCCAGCTGTGGTTACACGCTAACTATCAGACTGGCAGAACATCGTCAAAAATGCTCGCGCCCTTTGCAGCACACACTTCTTCAGAAAAGGTCTAATAAGTATTGTCTTTTGTTTGTTTTTGGGGCGCTTCTTACAGATTTCTTGCCATGATTTCTATGTTTCTTGCATATCACGATTTGTCATGTAGAAATAATTCTGTGCATGTGTATAAAACAACAAACTGACAATTTATATATATAATAAATGACTGTGTAGTTCTGACGTCAACTTTTTACGGAAGTCACCACGGTTCGTGAAAAATTCACAGCTACTTTAAGCTCTTGTGTGCATTTTACTGTGGACTGCCTGGTTTTGAAACTTATATCTGCTTAGTTCCTCGCACCTCGACCTCCTTTAGCATGAAACAAGCCAGGACATTTCAGTTTTGCAATATGGAAATTTTGTCGCATTTGATAAAAAAAAATACAGTAAAAATAATAATAATATTGGAAAATATTATTACAATTTAAAATAAAAATGTTCTATTTTAATATATTTTAAAATGTAATGTTTATTCCTGTGATGCAAAGTTTAATTTTCAGCATCATTACTTCAGTCGTCAGTGTCACATGATCCTTCAGAAATCATTCTAATATTCTCTTCTCCATCAATAAACATTTCTTATCCCAAACCCGCGATCACTACCATTCAAATGTACTTTGATTCATTCTAAGAGCATTATATGATTCAAAGTACAGTAAACATTTATAGCACAAAGGATAGAGGATTTCTATTTTTAAATAAATCTGTTCTTCTTTGTTAGTCCAAAAAATTGCTTTGAAAAAAAAGGATTATCTTATTAATAGCAGCAAAAAAATTTCACATTGAACTAAGAACCACTAGGTCGGGGGTTTTTTGACACAACTTTCACGATTCGATTGATTCTCATTCAAGCTGCTATGCGATCGATTACGCGATTCGATTCGAGTTCAATATCGGTTAGTTTGATACATATCGAGGTACATACAATGCCAAATTGTCTCGAAGGAAAAAAACTATGCTGTAAAAAAATATACATAAAGTCGTTGAATTAAAATTACTACAATTACACTTAATGAGTTTAAAATAATAAAGTTTACAATTCCATAATATTTCTACTTCCATTTGTTTTTGTTTAATGTAAACATTTAAATGGTGGCTGACATAAAAACCTGATGGATTTATTCAAACCGAAATAAACCTGAGAACAGGAAAACTGAAATGAATATGTTATCTGGTGCATATATTACAAAATGCCCCTCCTACAGTTATTTTTCATATGACTATGGAGATTGTTATGTCTTTCTTGTGGTAAATGTGACATTATGTGACATATTGTTTACAAGCCGTTATATTGACATCTTTGCGCTGCTGAAACACAGATTGAGCAATAACATGAGACAGGATATGGATTGTAAAGTTATACTCTTTCTTTTAACTTACCTTCGGATGTTTAGTCATGTTTATTTTGTGCTGAAACTGGTATTAATGTGGAGGAGATGATCAGCTCACGTGCACCTCACGCTGCCGCCTCTGTTGCACTGAGGTGCGCCACGCTACAGCGATCAACTCCACAAAACAGTGCCAAAACGGCATTTATTGTTTGAATACTGCAATACAATGGACAGAATTCGTATTAAAAGTACCAAAGCACAATGCTTATTGCGATATATTGGATGGGAGGTGCCCTTCATTTTTCCGTCAATTAACTGAAAACATGCTCACTATCGGATTCTTTGGGATTTAATATCGTCATCATTCCGTAAAAATGAGGATCGATTAAAATCGAGATATTTATATTTTTTTCCCAGCCCTAAGAACCACCATTATGTGTGTGTGTGTGTGTGTGTGTGTGTGTGTGTGTGTGTATCGAAAAATATATTAAATACAGTAAATTTAGATTGTAATAACATTTTACAATATTATGTTTTACTGCATTTTTGATCCATTAAAAACATTTTTAAAAAACTTTAATTATTCAAAACTTTTGACCAGTAAGGTCTGTGTAAACAAAAGAGTCAGTGAATGATTTAATAAACTTTAAAAGATTGGGGTAAATGCAAAACTGTAAATTTCAATAATGAAAAAAAAAGTTTCCATTTTTCCCATGTTGCTTTCCATTTTGGTTACCAAGGAGACCACAGTGTCTCTGAAGAGCCTGAAATGAAATATGAGACATGATATATGAAGAAAACTAAGGGAAATCAAGGCAATTAATTATTGTGAACAGTTGCATCATTTGCAATCAAGCTGTAATGTTGTCAAATTATTCAAAAGGTGTTAAAATATGTCACTGTAATGAGAAGTTGGATATTTTATTCCTCAAATGTTAACAAAAAATTATTTCAACCACAGAATGTTATTAAACATTAAACATTACATGTAATATGCAAAGTATACATACTGCATTCAGTCTAACAGCACTCCACTCTCATCAAGACCTTTCAAAGTTCATATAGAACAAAAAGGAAACGTATTCACATATTCTGTACTTTAAACAAAACTTACAATAAATGTAACAGATTCAAAAGATTAATTAGGTTTGCATGGGTCCAAATATGCTGTATCACACTATAATGCAGTTACTGTTTCTTCTTTTTCCACCGTCAGTGGCCCTCAAAGTGTCTCGTCATCATGCTATAAAATCAAAGATGGATTGTGTTGGTATTTCACACCATTACAAGTGCCTGAACCAATTAAGGGTCACTGGTTGGTTTTAATGTTTGCAGTTTTAATCTTTTAGAGAAAGAGCTCACCATCAGATCCTCACTGCTGCTTTTATGTCCACAAACAAAGTCTTTCTATTTGAAATTAAGAGGGAAAGCGACACTGAACTTCAGCATACAAAACTTATTTGTACCGCTCACCGAACAACAAGGTTATGAGGCAAACGCACGCTTTGATCATGTTGTTTGATGTGTTCCAGTAGTTTCCACCACGAGGGCAATGTGACACTTTCATCCTGTCAGTCCTGGCAGCACAGAGGCGTTTGACGTTTCAACAGAGCCACAAATCTTAACGGCCCTACTTCACGCTATTATTATCATCAAAGCTGATAAACGATCAGATTTATGAAACCTGTTGTGTAAACAATCCTAGTTTCTAATATCAATATTATCCATTCAAAATAATAAGAATAATAATCATTTTTAAGGTAGAGTGTAAGGTAGAATCAGGGGCGACATTGGGGGAGATCTGACAAAGAATCTGGCGTTTATATTACATATAATATATATAATATTATATAACCCCAACAGTAATACTCTTATATAAGAGTTGCACTTGCAGAAAAGTACTATGGGATATGATAAACGTGTTGAAAATGAGGAATTACAAACATTTATATCGGACTAGAACAGGCTCTTTTGTTTCTAATTTCACAGCTACTGTACATTTACTGTACAAACAAAAACACTATTAAACCAATCCTGACATTTTCAAACCAACGTTTTTGCAGTATGATATTCCAGCTTGGTTAACACTGCACACAAAATATCATTTTGAGGTCTCTTTTATTTCTTTCTCCAGGTCTCAGTTCACCTGTAGCTTTTTCACTGACACGGTGCTCCTTTTAGAAAACAAGTACAGCCCTGCGTCGGGTGGTCAATGATGCCATTACAAAACTGTGATGACCGCTAAGAATTGCCCTCGAATTTTTTTTTTTCCTTAGGGTGCTGAGCAAACTTTTCTCTAGTGGAACAGACATTTTCGCCACCTGAGAAAAACAGTCTTTACTCATACCCTACACATCACGCACACACCAAGTGTGTAACTTTTAATTTTAATGTGCTCTTTATATTTGAGTTGATCCTTGATGCAACTAAATTATGCACATTTTAGGTTACATGAGAAAACATTTTTTACAGTGCTGTTACTTACCAAGAAATTCTATTAAAAATCATTTTAAAAAGTCTCACACAGAACAGTTTAATTCTTTATAGTAATGGAAATCTAATAATAATGATAATATAATATAATAATATACTATCATAAATATAATTAATATATAGGGTGCTCCGATCAGGATTTGAGCCATCGCTGATCACAGCAAGCAGCATCTGCTGGTACCTGATATTTTTAAAGCCTTCTTTTTATCATTTATAACTATTTATAGTGAAACTCCAATCATGATTTTTAGACATTTATTCAGGGCCTAAATTTAATTTTTTTGAAAATGGGGATAATTCTCCCCTCTTAGGTGACTCTTGTGAGAGGGGAAGCAGCACGGACTCTCATTGTGCTTTCAGAAAAGCGTCCGGCTGACCAGGATACTGCTGTTTACCGCAAACACAACATTTATCCATTATTTTTATTTCAAATCAAAACATTGTCACTGAAAATGTTTTTTTCAGCATTGCAATTCTTTTTTTTACACAGTACAGTAGTACAATCTTTCACAGACATGTTTAAACACAATAAATGTAAGCAACACATTATTCAATGCTTTTTCATTTTGCATTTACTTCTAGATTTATATATTAAGTTGCTCAAGCAAGTGGCAAAATATTTAAACTGCTTTTCTTACGTTATCACAAACTTGCCATTGACTGAAATAGTCAGCTCTACTGCCTTTTCCTTTTGCATTTAAATCTTTATTAAATGCAACCCTGCGGTTCATAAAGAACTTTGCGGGGCCGATCTCCAACTTGTGCCATCATTTTGTCATTCGTTCTAATGCTCTTCATCCTATAACCTACAAAAAGCCATATGTGTTGTCCTGTGGAAACCAGCGGCGAGTAGAGGCGTGGTTAGATGTGCATTTGTCGGCGGTTTCATTCATGTTCATAGTTTACTGCAAACAAATTGCTGTTAACTTTAGATTCACTGTGTGCAGGACGAATGGTTAAACACTGTACAATACTTAAATGAAATGCAATTTATAAACTTGATACGATGGTGAACTGCCCTCGATTGTTCCAGTGACCACTTCCTGTGCATACTTTCAGTGTGCAGCTCCTTATTAGATAGACTCGATGTGTGATTTGAATCCATTCGCGTTTTTGAGAGATAAGAGAGAGACCACGCGGGTGGTGATTCACGATCACCGTTTTGTGAAATTACTTCTCACACAGGTTTCAATTACTTATAAGTTATTTAATTGAAAAAAAATATTAAGGTGATTAATTATTTCACGGCCGCGATCCAGACAGAACTGAACCGTGCCGCTTCAATGTCGTGCCAACAACTTCTCATCGGCAGCGTATCAATTGAGAGAGGGTTTTTTTGATATCTGCCTTTTTTAAGAAGACCGCCGATCAATCATCCTCAACTTCTTATCGGCCGATAGTGATCGGTACCGATCACTCGGAGCACCACTAATAATATAATATATATCTAAAAAATATGCAGTTATTTCTCAGAATTCCCTTTTTGATAATGGCGTAATACTAGAATAAAATAATAATAATATAATATATATAATATATACTTATATATATATATAATATATACAGTATATATACCACTTATCAGTCCACCCCCACACTTCTTTAATACATGATGACCTTTATTTTTACGTCATTGCTTTGCACTAAGCTCTCTGTGTTGACCCCTTATGTTTGTCCGCCCATAAAGTATTCCGAAAGGAATGAATTCGTTGATTTCATTCTCTTCTTGAGACCATGTGAACCGCATTCAGGCGCTTCTAACCTTAGCGACACTGATCCTATATCGGGTTGTCCTAGCCGATTATGCATATTCTTGGAATTCCATCAACTGACTTTCTTTCGCAACTCACATTTGCGTTTCGTCTTCCGGTGCACGTGGCTATTATTTCGTCTGTAGTACAAAACGCTAGCTAGAGGGAACATTGACTGGTAAGAATGTCAATAAGTTTGGTAGGAAAATTGTAAAAAAATATCTGTCACATAATTTCACTCTTGTATCAGAGAATCATAAACTTAATGACTAATTAAAATTACATATGTATAATGAATAATTGCGATTATTTTATAAATTATATTTATATATATAATAGATTATTTAAATTTATTTATATAAAGCAAAAGCATTTAAATGTTGAAAAAATAAATGCTACTGCGAAATGATACATGTTCGAAATGCAGATCATGTTATAAGATAATATAATTAATATTTTAGATATTATATTTATATTTTATTTATCTTTCTAATATGAATCATTAAAATCTATAGTCACAAATAATGCATTTGGAATTAGTAAAACTAACCTACTGTCATATAGTGTTGCAAATAAGTCCGCTATGCGAAATGTCTAGATTTACAGAATCTATCTTAGAATAAGTACTTCTGTGAGTTCTTATATATTTTTAATATGACTTAAATATAATTAATCACTTATGAGGGACCATCACAGCTCCAATCCTAGAAGGCAGCTGCGTTTGTAGACGGTAAACAGCAAGGCAGCTTACTCAGCAGTACAGAGTCTGTATTTACTTTAAGAAAAAATATAAAGCATAATTACTTATATGAATTACTTATATTTTAATGTATTTAAATGTTATCAATTAAACTTCACTTGAACTGCTAAGTAACAGGGCCTATAAAACATCATTTACATTTATATTTATTCATATAGCAGAAGCTTTTATCCAAAGTGTCTTACAAATGAGGAGAATACAAGCAGAACAGATTCATCCTATAGAAAACTAAATCAGACATGCTACTATACCAAACTTCAACAACAAGAAGAGGAAGTGCATAACAGCAGATAGTAGAGAAGATTTTTGAGTGCAATTAAACAAAAGGTTATGAGTTAGTTAGTTAATTAAGGTCTTCATTATTTATGCTCCACTTCCCATCAGAGTTGAGGGTTTATTTTGCGATAATGATCGTCTAACTGCACATGATCCCTTACTGAAAGCCACTGTTTCATTACAAATAATTGTGTACAGAACATACAGTACTAAGAAAGTACAGAAAAGTCTATCTTTTTTGTACCAGTAACTTTAGTCGTGGTCTCCTGTAAACATCACTATCAATTATTGACTGATTCTAACATAAGAAATAAAATCTGCTGACATGCTTCAGCAGAAAATGTGTGGAAGGTGCACAACCCTCTATTTCTGCCGTACCCATGGTTCTCTGAACCTCATTTCAGTGAAATTACTTTTTCCAATCCAGGTGTGAAAACCTCATTTGGATGCCTAATTTTTGCTGAGTAGTACTCGTTCTACTGCTGTCCGGGTCATTGGCTCTGAGATCTTCTGCTATATGCAGTGCACTATGTATACAGCGGTTTAAAGACACACACGGATACACAAACATCAACAAACCTCATGTTTGAAATCGAGCTGGAAGTTGTTTGAACATCTGAGCTGCTTGCTTAATGAAAAGGAGCTTTGACTGTCTTACCGCTGTGAGACACACAACATCTAACAGGGGTTTTGTCAATTTGCGGCTGCATTTTAACACCCCTCTGTGTTTTAACGGAACAGAACTAAACCGTAGGAATAGTTCAGAAATTCTGTCATCATTTACTCACCCTCATGTTCTTCCAAACCGGTTTGACTCACTTGCTTTGGTGAAACACATAAACAGAAGTTTTGCAATACCACTGAAGCGTGTCCACACGGCTGCAATAATTGTTACATTTATACATAAAATAAATATTGGATGAAAAAATTAGAAATGAAATAAAGTGAACTAACTTTAAGTATTAAAACTAGTACTTAAATTGAAATAAAAATAAAAAGCTATGTGTGTGTAGTATTTATATTCAGTTTTAGTGTATAATATATATATATAATATATAGATATATAAGTCATATATAATATCTATATATCTATATATTGCTATAATTTATATTATTGGGGATTCCGTTTTTTGTTGCAATATCTTCAAGTTAAAACCGAACTTTTATTTTGTAGGGTTTGCAGTGAATATTGTTACGTTCTGTGTGGTGATATGATATGTGGATAGTTTTACTCAAATGAAACGGTTAAATGCTCATTAAGTGACTCTCAAAGCAGTTCTGGAGATGTTGTTCATGTATTATGTCCTCATTAGTGAGACGGCAGACATTAATATCACCGGAAGCGTCACGCGCGCTCCAGTACGAGTAGTAAACAAAACGCGGCTTCTGTCCCATTCCGCAGAATTCATATTAAATAGTCCGTTTTGCGGCTTACTATTTACAAGAACTAGTGGAGGTGGGAGTGGGCTCAGCTTGGTGCCGTGCATCGGCCATACAGAGATATATATAATATATGGTAGGGCTGCACGATTAATCAAATTTATTGTCATGCGCAGTGTTAGTAACAGGCGTTCTGTAATCAGCAGTAAATCATCACGTGCTTTCAGATGGAGCAGCGTTTACTACACAGAGCTGTTAGTTCACTGACAAGCTACGCAAAAAAAAATCGCAGACGATATTAGGTTGTCGTATTTATCAGTCTAAGAATCATTCTCGACAAGGACAGCTTTTGGGCATAGCTTCTCAGTGACAAGGGAGGTGGGGAGAAGGGACGCATTCTGTGTAGTAAATTCTGCTCCATCTGAAAGCACGTGAAAATACACATTTAATAACATGTTGTTTTTACTCCAAACTCACTTCATATAACGTCAGTCGAGTGTTTGAAATAAAACCTTCTGTGAGATGATGTGGCTTCTTAAAACAGAATAAGGCACGCAACATATTTCAAAGTATTCCAAGCAGTGATAAGCACTGCAAATTTAATTGAAGATTTAGATTGAGAAATATAATAGTAAGACCTCGATAAACCATATATTGTCAAATCGTGGTTTTATTATACGTGAATCATAAAAGCAGTTAATCTTCTGTTTACACGCTACCACTATAGGCATTTTTTCCTGGTTCTTCTGGCGAGCCGTATTGGAGTCTGCTCAAGAGCGCTTTGGATGTAGCTTTTACTGCTGATCACAGAACCGGGCGCTTCACGTAAAAGGATACTCATGACCATCAAATCTTGATTTTCGATGATCCTATTTCGCTTTATCATGCAGGCCCATATTACATACATACACACACACACACACACCACCCACATATAGAAATATAGTAGTATATCATAGATATATATTTTTTGTTGATATATATATATATATATCTATATATGATATATATATCTAATATGATTATACAGTGGGTATGGAAAGTATTCAGCCCCCCTTAAATTTTTCACTCTTTATTATATTACAGCCATTTGCTAAAATCATTCAAGTCAATTTTTTTTTTCCTCATTTATGTACACACAGCACACCATATTGACCGAAAAACACAGAATTGTTGACATTTTTTGCAGATTCATTAAAAAAGAAAAACTGAAATATCAAATGGGCCTAAGTATTCAGACCCTTTGCTGTGACACTCATATATTTAAATCAGGTGCTGTCCATTTATTCTGATCATCCTTGAGATGGATCTATACCTTCATTTGAGTCCAGCTGTCTATATGTATACGATTGACTTGATTAGGAAGGCCACCACCTGTTATATAATACCCTTACAGCTCACGTGCATGTCAGAGCTAATGAGAATCATGAGGTCAAAGGAACTGCCTGAAGGGCTCAGAGATAGAATTGTGGCAAGGCACGGATCTGGCCAAGGTTACAAAAAAAATTTCTGCTGCACTTGAGGTTCCTTAGAGCACAGTGGCCTCCATAATCCTTTAATGGAAGACGTTTGGGATGACCAGAGCCCTTCCTAGAGCTGGCCAACTGAGCTATCGGGGGAGAAGAGCCTTGGTGAGAGAGGTAAAGAAGAACCCAAAGATCACTGTTGCTGAGCTCCAGAGATGCAGTCGGGGAGATGGGAGAAAGTTGTAGGAAGTCAACCATCACTGCAGCCCTCCACCAGTCGGGGCTTTATGGCTGAGTGGCCCGACGGAAGCCTCTCCTCGTGCAAGACACATGAAAGCCCGCATGGAGTTTGCTAACAAACACCTGAAGGACTCCAAGATGGTGAGAAATACGATTCTCTGGTCGGATGAGGCCAAGATAGATTTTTTTGGCCTTAATTCTAAGCGGTATGTTGTGGAGAAAACCAGGCACTGCTCATCCCCTTTCCAATACAGTCCCAACAGTGAACCATGGTGGTGGCAGCATCATGCTGTGAAGGTGTTTTTCAGCTGCAGGGACAGGAAGACAGGTTGCAATCGAGGGAAAGATGAATGAGGAGGCCAAGTACAGGGATATCCTGGACAAAAAAACCTTCTCCAGAGTGCTCAGGACCCTCAGACTGGGCCGAAGGTTTACCTTCCAAGACAATGACCCTAAGCACACAGCTAAATAACGAAGGAGTGGCTTCACAACAACTCTGTGACTATTCTTGAATGGCCCAGCCAGAGCCCTGATTTAAACCCAATTGAGCATCTCTGGAGAGTCCTAAAAATGGCTGTCCACCAACGTTAACCATCCAACCTGACAGAACTGGAGAGGATCTGCAAGGAGAAATGGCAGATGATCCCCAAATCCAGGTGTGAAAATCCAGGTTTTTCCCAAAAAGACTCATGGCTGTATAGATCAAAAGGGTGCTTCTACTAAAACTGAAATACGGAGCAAAGGGTCTAGAATATTAATATACCAATGTGATATTTCAGTTTTTCTTTTTTTAATAAATCTGCAAAAATGTAAACAATTATGTGTTTTTCTGTCAATATGGGTGCTGTGTGTACATTAATGAGGGAAAAATTTTTTTTAAATTATTTTAGCAAATGGCTGCAATTTAACAATGAGTGAAAAATTTAAGGGGTCTGAATACTCTCCGTACCCACTATATATATATATATATACACACATATATATATATATATATTTGTGTGTATATATATATATATACATTATATATATACTATAGTAACATATATAATAATATATGATAAACACAGTTTTTTGTTCATTCAATCCGATTAGAGCAATTTAGGTCCACATCTATACTTTTTAACTTGAGCCAATGAAAAATAAAATACTGCCCTTAGGCAAGTCACATCAATCAATCGAATTGATTAATCGGGTCGCCCTACACTATATATAATATTATCATTCCAGTGTTTTCCCCTGCCATTATTTTAGGGGGGCGGCTTGCCCCCCCAACGGCACCCCCCGCCCCTCTTGAAGGTCAAGTTAATTTTATTTTCTCTATTACGCCAGATCACAACAGAAGTAATTTAAAGTAACCTTTTTTATAGAACATGTCTATACCTTGTTCTCTTATTAAACAAACTAAATAGCCTTATGTGGTACATGGGTCGCGCTCTCTGTATCACGCCCAGGGAGTTCCCCCCAATGCGCACAAGACACCGTGAGCACACTCCCCACTCCGGCCCCTAAAGGGCAAGTTATTTATTTTTCATTGGCTCAAGTAAAAAAATATAGATGTGAATCATTACCCTAATTTATTTATATATATAATATAATATATATATATATATATATATATATATAGATACATAAGTATATATATATTAGGTATAAGGAGACTATTTGGGTGTACTACACAAACAATACAATTGCATATTAAACTAACAGGTAAAATTCAAATTAAATAACTAGGCATATAATACTAACCAGGGGGGGGGGAAATGAATGCTTCAATTTCAGGCTGGTTCCTCAGAGCAAACCGACCGCATGTCGTCATAGAGAATCTCTTTTTTTTGGGGGGGGGGGGGGCTTTTGAGTTTCATAAATCCTGTATCAGTTTTATGCACAAAAAAGAGCAGCGGACATTCAGCAAATTGCCTCATTCGTGTTTTTCGTCACATGAAAGAAATTCATACACTGAGATCTTAATGAGTTTTAAGTGATTTTGGGTTTGTTTTTCCAAGTAAAATATCAAAAATTCCTTAAAAAAGATAAAAAAATATATTTTTTTGAGAAGCAACACTGTTTAAGATATAACGACTTGTTTTCAGAGAATGGATCTTTAACACTAGTGTTTTTGTACTGTACTGTCAGATTTGTAAACTTTTTTTTAAAGTATAAACAAGAAGTAAAAAAATCTGTCAGTGCAGTAAATATATTATATTCAAGATGAAATATATTCTAATATAATAGTATGTCATTATACAGTGTTGCTTCAAGCAAATGATCTCGTTTTAGAGATTTTTAGACAATTAAACTGTAAAACAAGACAACAGCACTCATTAAGAACACGTATCAGCACATAATAACCTCTAATGAAGTCTTTTAACAGTGCATTTCTTTATTAAAACCAAACCAACAACTGACTAGCCATTGAAAACCTGCACTTAAGTTTCTCAAAGCTGTTCCCTAATTAGTCTACCCAGACATGTTTGATGTCTCTCTTAGAAGCGCAGGCTAATAACCGTGGGTCGTGTGAAGATGGTAAACCACAAAGCAGAAAAGGTTTGACAGCTTAGTACAGCGAAACACAGTTTAACCTTCCACTAGACAGATCAGCTTATTAACAGCATCCACAACACACACAGACTATTGGGCCACAGCCATATTGAACAAGCTCCGGTGTGAAAGAATCACAGTCTCCCGGCAGGCAGAGAGGGCTTGTGTGATGAAGCGCTCTGATTGGCCGTTGCTATAACAATAGGGGAGGAGAGACAGCCAAGTGGGGGTGGAGACCCAGCATGATTATAAAATCCTTCAGAGAGACACATTTACTTCCTGTATGTGTTTATTTTTTTTTATTTTCTGTTATGTTTTCCCGCATCTCCTCCTGTCAGAAGGCTCTCTCATGAGCAGAAGCAGGAGGGAGCGCAGATAGGGACGCGAGACAAACGCCTGTGCCTCTCTCTACTGCATTCACGTGTGCTATGCGTGCTGCAGACTAAATAAGACACCTCCAGTTTTGGATTATCTGTCTGGCGGTGCGCTGACTGCTGACTGCCTCCAGACTTGAAGGCCGCCCTCCTCCTTCTCTTTCTCCTCCCTTTCACACTGAAGGAAGAGTAGAGTAGAGACGGTCTACTGTTTGCCTCCTGCAGACTCCAGCCACTCCTGTGAGTATGCAACCGTGTCTGTGTTGTGACATGAACTGTTGTGAACTGACGTTATGACATGCTTGAGATGATGTTGACCGTGTTGTTATTTAGAAGCTGAAACTGTGTACATCTACATCTAGCATTGGAATAATGCCATAAAGGCTCTTTCCATTCAGGTTTCGCTCATCTTTCTAAACCCACACGCTGACGCAATACATGCGGCTTCGGGGTCACACGTGTTCAGCGACGTGGGCTTTGATGTGCACATGATTCACGGCCGGGACTATACATTTGCGGAGAGCATCCTTTAAAGTGACACATTGCAATGTTTACATCACGCCTGCTTATTGCAGCCTATCTGACAGTAGGCACACCACTCGAATGCACAAATAGTCGGTCAATAACATTAGTGTGAAGCAGGACCAGTGTGAAGGCACACTAGGCGGCTGGCAGTGGCTCATTAGTGCAGAAAGGAGCTATTAATAAAGGAGTCATGCATCTTGAAGTCAAACAGCCCACTCACTGGCTGTGGCCGCGCTCTTAAAAACAAAGCCTATCAAGGCTGTTTTGGGCTCTTTGTAAAAGTAAAAAGTTATCTGCAGATAAGTGTTTTGGTTTCTGGATCTTGAAAGCAACAGTATGTGATGGTTTCCCACAGAACGAGCGAGTAAAAGTTGTGCTGTTTGAAAGAGTCAACAGAGAAAGCAAGAATTCACAAGCAACTTGCGCAACTTTTCAGAGTAGGTCTTGAAAAGCTCATGTGATCATGGAGATGATCCAGTGAGGGCATGTGGAAAGACGCAAATCATGTTTATGTTTGCTTGAGGGAAGGTTACTTTTATTAAAATGTTAAAACAACTTTGGGACTGGCTACATGTTGCTCATGAGAAATCCACAGTAATTGCATTAAGCAGCAACTCTCTCTCTAAAATGCTTTTGGAGAAATTATTTTGAAATAAAATTCACAAATATAATGATTTTGGTGCATAAGAGCGCAATGTTATATAGCTCAGATGATTTGGTCTTTGTAGCACTGAATGAGAAACATTTGAGTTTATGGTCACACTTTTTTAAAGTCCAGTGCTTGCCATCAACAAACCATTAATTACGACTTTTGCCTCATAAACTCCTAATTAGCTGCTTATTAATAGTTAGTAAGGTACGTTTAGGTATTGGGTATGATTAGGGATGTAGAATATGGTCATGCTTTATAAGTACTTATAAACAGCCAATATGTTAATAATAGGCATGCTAATAAGGCAACTAGTTAATAGTGAGAACTGATCCCTATTCTAAAGATATTGACAGTAACTCGGCAAATGCGAGCAGAGTTTGAACACAACTCAACAGTCACATGCGTGCACTGGAGAAAAAAATGATAGCAAAAGTCTCTATTTCATCTCAAAACAAAACTGAGACATAAATAGGTTTTTATATGTGTGTGTTCCTTGCTATAATTGGAAAACCAGTGGAAACAATAATAGAAATGGTTATTTTTATTAGTTACTCATGTTAACCAGTCAGTCTCCTCATAATTTTCTCCACAAACTTTATTCCACGTGTGGAAGATAACCTTCATTTAATAGACAGAGAGAATATGAGGACAAACCTGAGATGTGGTGAAGACAACAGCATTACATAAGTTTATGAGTTCCTTAGGATGAGAATATGACAGATATTATCACCTCAGTCTAGACAGCCAGCATTTCCTCTCAAAGCTAAATTGTGTATTCAGGAGGAGCAATTGTGGTTTGTTGGTCTTCTAACTCAGTTAATTTTCTTCCTCGGCTGTGAAGCAGAACTTCGAGAAGGCGATTGAAGATAATTGCGCAATTGGGCCTAGGAGAACAGCATCAAATGAGAGGTTTTATTGCTCGTTTGAGATAAATGGTGCCTGGCATATAGTGATGGCTACAGTGACGCACAAAAATGTCCTAAGCAAAACATATCATATATCATGTGCTTGGATCCGGTGATGTTAATGGCTTGGTGTAAGGCAGCAAAGTATCAAAAGACAACAAAAGCTCCTTCAAGAATTTCCCTGTTGTTTGTATTCAAGCTGGGGTACAATTTCAGAGCCCTGTGATTATAAAGAAGTGCTCTTTGCCTTTCTTCTCCGGCTTTGAAATGGAAATGACACAAAATTCCCTGTCTAGATAGAAATAACACACGGGGAGAATGAATATGCACAAACGCTACCCTGTATTGGGCATGGTTCTTGTTAGTCAAAAGAGCTGCTGTGCTTTAATGGTGACAGGAAGATGAGAACGAGGTCGACCCAACATGGACACCAGGGTACAGGCCCGGGGCGGCACGCAGCTCTCTGTTCAACCTCTTCACCATCTGCCCTCTCGCTATCTCTCGCCTCACTGGCATCAGTGCTCACGGTCCTGTGAACAAATAACCTCTGTTCACACTGCTAGCGAGCGCTTCTCAGTAACGTTCACACCACCGACGGATTTATCACACAAAACAAGATGCTGGATGTTGTCAATGAACTTACGCAACTTATGTCTGAAACTTTCACGAGTCTGCAACAGGGATGGGAGGAATCTTAATCACAGTATGAGTCCATTTATACTATGGTATATAATCACAATGTAGATATTTTTGCATGAAAAAAACTCATAAATAATAGTTAATCACAATCAACTGTGCCATTTATGAAGTATTTCAATCATTGTATTTTCAATCATGATTTAATTAATTTATATTTAAAATATTATATAACATAATTATAAAAATAATAACAATAACAAGTAATACTTTTATTTAATATATGTTAAGTTTACATGCTAAATATAATTTTTTTAATCTTAATATATTTAAAAAAAAAATGATTACATTCTGAAACATTTAAATGTTTTAAACAAATAACACATTTGCTGATTGTCTGATTATTTTAATAAGTTTTACTGAGATTTTTTTATTCTTATTGGAACTTAATATACATTATATCTACCTGCCTCCTTGTACACACACGCACGCAACACACACACAACACACACACACACACACACAGCACATATATATATATATTATATATATATAATTATATCTATCTATATATATTATATATATTAGTGCTGTCAAATGATTAAACGCGATTAATCGCATACAAAATAAAAATTTTGTTTGCATAATATATGTGTGCTCTGTGTATATTTATTATGTATACATAAATACACACACATACAGTATATATTTTTAAAATATTTACATGTATTTACATGTATATTTTTATATTCATATAATTTATATTATATGTAAATATAAATATTTTATATATAAATATAATTTTTTTCTTAAATATATACATGCATGTGGTTGTATTTATATAACAGTTTTTTATGCAAAAGTTTGGGCACCCCTGATAATTATCATAATTTCAATTTATAATCTGCTAGGCTTTCGAAGCTGCAACTTCATTTGGATATAATTTATACCTTATGGATATAATAACATATTTAAATTCTGAAATAACATTTATTGAATCAACAGAAACAAATGCAATGTGAATCACAACAAAAGCAGACAGGTAAATATTTTGGGCACCCCAATGGCATAATCACATCATTATTTATATAGCCACCTTTTGCGAAATAACAGCCTTGGCCGACTTCTATACAGCCACGTTAGTAAGTCCCTGATTCTGACTGCAGTAGTCTGACTATTCTTCTGCAATGTCTGCCGTTGGTGATGGCTGCCCGAGTGGTGCCAGCCTGCTTCAGTCAATCCGGATAGATGTAGAATGATGATTCAGTAGTCTGTGCCTGCGATTGCCAGTTCTAGAACAACATTGTATCTGGTCTGGGCGGATAATTCCTTGGTATATTGGGAGCTATGCTTTTATGTCATTGTCTTGCTGAAAACAACCACCCCCCCTAGGCGTAACTTCACCTCGGACTGATTCTTGAACCTTGTTTTCTTAAATCTGCTGATCTGGTGATACATCCATGCAACTCTTAACTCTGATAAGGTTTCTAGTGCCTGTGCCTGCCACACAGCCCCATAGCATGATGGACCCTACACCAAATTGAACAGTGGGGAGCAGGTTCTTCTTTTCCGCCATGCAAAGCGCCTCTGGTGGTGACCAGATAACTCTATCTTAGTTTAATCAGTCAACAGCACATTATTCCAAAATAATTCAGGCTTGTCCAGATGGGCCTTTGCATTCCTCAAACAACTCTGCTTGTTGGCAGTACAGAGAACATACTTTTTCTGCATCACCCTTCCAGTGAGCTGTTCCTAGTGCACAGTGCGATGGATTGTGGAATGGTGTACAATGACACTACCAGCAGTAAGATGTTCTTGGAGCTCTTTGGAGGTGGTCTATGGTTTGTCTGAGACCATTCGAACCATTCTTCACCTTTGCCTTTTAGATTTTTTTCTTGGCCTACCACATTTTTCTTTCACAAGGACTGTTCCTGTGGCCTTCCATTTTCTAACTATATTTCTGACTGTGGGGACAGAGACCTTAAACCTTTGTGAAATGTTTTGTATCCTTTCTCCTAATTCATATTGACAAATTATCCTAGTTTTTAGTTCATTAGGGAGTTCTTTTGAGGTTCCCATGTTGCTACTTTCCAGTAGAGAATCAAGGAGAATCACAACTAGCAATTAGCTACCTTACATACCATTTTCCATGATGTGTTTGCAGTGTTAAGGTTCACTGAGCCAATCAAATATTGTGTTGCAATCAATCAGCATTAAGTGACTACAGGTATTCAAATCCACACAACTGAGAGGGTGCACAAACTTATGCACAGCCTATTTTTCACATTTGACTATTTCATACAACACAGTACTGCTGCACTAAGAGTTTCTGTCTGAAAAACATCACATTATGCAGCTTTCTCTAGAAACTGAATGGCATATCACTATAATATTTTCTTATAAAGAAATAGCTAATTATTATCCAGCCTCAGAGGGGTGCCCAAACTTTTGCATAAAACTGTACATAACAAATAGACACAGTACGACACTCATAATTAGGCTAACAAAAAACTTGTTATTTTGGATGCTAGTAATCGCGATTCAATCGTTTGAACAGCCCTAAATATATATACAGTGGGTATGTTAAGTATTCAGACCCCCTTAAATTTTTTACTTTTTGTTATATTGCAGCCATTTGATAAAATAATTTAAGTTATTTTTTTTTTCCTCATTATTGTACACACAGCACTCCATATTGACAGGAAAAACACAGAATTGTTGACATTTTTTGCAGATTTATTAAAAAAGAAAAGCTGAAATATCACATGGTCCTAAATATTCAGAACCTTTGCTGTGACACTCATATATTTAAACTCAGGTGCTGTCCATTTCTTCTGAACATCCTTGAGATGGTTCTACACCTTCATTTGAGTCCAGCTGTTTTTTGATTATATGATTAGTACTTGATGTAGAGAGCCACACACCTGTCTCTATAAGACTTACAGCTACAGTGCAGCAAGCAAATGAGATCCGAGGGTCAAAGGAACTGCTCTTCAAAGCTCATAGACAGAATTTGTGGCAAAGCACAGATCTTTCCACGGTGACAAAAACATTTCTGCTACACTTAGGGTCCTAAGAGCACAGATGGCCTCCATACGGGAATCCTTAATGGAAGGGACGGTTTGGGAGCGACCAGAACCCTTCCAGAGCTGGCCGTCCGCCAAACTGAACACTATCTGGGGAGAAAGCGCTTGTGAAGAGGTAAAGAAGAACCCAAGATCATGTGTCTGAGGCTCCAGAATGCATTGGAGATGGGAGAAAGTTGTAGAAAGTTAACCATCACTGCAGCCCTTCACCAGTCTGGGTTTTATGGCAGAGTGGCCCGATGGAAGCTTCTCCTTAGTGCAAGACACATGAAAGCCTGCATTGGAGTTTGCTAAAAAACACCTGAAGACTCCAAGATTGGTGAGAAAATAAGATTCTCTGGTCTGATGAGACCAAGATAAAACTTTTTGGCCTTAAATTCTAAGCGGTATGTGTGGAGAAAACTGCTCATCACCTGTCCAATACAGTCCCAAAAATGAAGCATGGTGGTGGCAGCATCATGCTGTGGGGGTTTTTTCAGCTGCAGGCACAGGACGACTGGTTGCAATCGAGGGAAAATGAATGCGGCCAAGTACAGGGATATCCTTCTCCAGAGTGCTCAGGATCTCAGACTGGGCCGAATGTTTACCTTCCAACAAGACAATGACCCGAAGCACACAGCTAAAATAACGAAGGAGTGGTTTCACAACAACTCTGTGACTGTTCTTGATTGGCCCAGCCAGAGCCCTGACTTAAAATCAATTGTGCATTTCTGGAGAGACTTAAAAATGGCTGTCAACCAACGTTTACCATCTAACCTGACATAACTGGAGAGGATCTGCAATGAGGAATGGCAGAGGATCCCCAAATCAGGTGTGAAAAACTTGTTGCATCTTTCCCAAAAAAACTCATGGGTGTATTAGATCAAAAGGGTTCTTCTACTAAATACTGAGCAAAGGGTCCTGAATACTTATACCATGGGATATTTCAGTTTTTCTTTTTAAATAAATCTGCAAAAATGTCAAAAATTCAGTGTTTTTCTGTCAATATGGGGTCCTGTGTGTACATTAATGAGGAAAAAAAATTAACTTTTTAATGATTTTAGCAAATGGCTGCAATAATAACAAAGAGTGAAAAATTTAAGTGGGTCTGAATACTCTCCGTACCCACTATATATATATATATAATATATATATCTGATATAGATCTATACATTATCTAACACACACTTTTTTTTAGTGTATAATAATAATATTACTATTATTATTATACACTAATCAACCACTAATTATTTGAAACTTGAGGGATGCCAATCAAAACAACATTATTCATAACAAAAAATGATTCACAAAAAATTAATAAATCACATTATTACATTTACATTAAGTAGAGGCTTTTATCCAAATCGACTTACATATGAGGATAATGGAAGCAATCAAAATCAACAAAAGAGCAATGATATGCAAGTGCTATGACAAGTCTCAGTTAGCTTAACATAATAACAATTAGTAAACGTATCAACATTTAACAAATATTATAAAATGTATTGCTCTGTTTCTGACTGAATGAGCCATTGTTAAATACTGTTGCACAAATAGTGCTTGTGAGCACATTTAAATTTCTATATTAATATGGTAAGGTGCAATCTTGCTCAAAGACCAAACATAAGCATCTAAACTCTGAATACCATGTGGTACATATCCTCACACCACCCAGCCCTTGTTTGCCCTAATCAGCAAATTGCATGTTGATATGTAAGCTTAAGTACGTAAAGTCATGTGCAATTGAAATAATGAGTAATTAACATTCAGCTAATTACATTCACAGAGAGACACGTGCTCTATTGTAGAAATACAATCAGTGTGCAAATTAAATAATGACTTTCAGGGTGGAGTTATTAATTTTAAGTTTGTTGTATTTTGGTGCACCAAGCACAACTAGATAATCAGTGATCATTTTGATACTATACTTGTAAATATTATTTAAAAAAAATAATAAAATCCTACAAAATGGACTAATCTTAACAGCTGCAGATTGAAAAGGGTCAAAATTAAGTATTTACTATAATAGATGTATTTTATACATACACAACCTTCTGTTTTGCCTTCTTTTGGGAGATTCAACCCTCTCCCTCTTTATAACTTGCACCCTGAATAGTAACTGAGAGAAAGAGTGAGAGAAAAAGAGATACACTATTGATCTGCACAGACTAATTTTGCTGTTTAAAGTCTCTATAGGGCACTTATTGATTTACTAGAAATAACTTATTGGACTGAGTGCTTATTGATCGAACATCTGATGACATCACTATAACTCTGTGAGTGATTACAGGAGATTAATGGCCTGCTAACTAGACAAATAATTAGACCCTCATAATTTAACAGTTCTTTATAACACGGCATATGGCACAGAGAGACAAAGGTTGTGCATTCAGTGTATTTTAATTACTATAGGCAAACGTAATTTATTGTGTGCTGTGTATTTTATCTCTGGCTATATATACATATATAGTACATGAGCTTAACATGTCTGTCTGTAGATTGTCAGAGCTGCTATTGTTGCAGAATAAATACTACCGTTCTTCAAATAAGAGAAATTATCGAATGAATGAGGCATAGTATTATGGCATTTGCCCAGTCAAACATGGAGATGAAAAAAAAAAAGAAAAAAAAAAAAAAACCATCTAACCACCCCAGCGACTGTCTAGCAACACACTAAAAACCATCCAAACACCTTACCTTCACAATGATAAAAAAGTAAAAGATTACTTAATACACTAACACCAGGAAGAATACCCTAGAAACTACTGCATGCAATAAACATTAAAAACGAGAAGTGGGTGTAAACACCCCACAAAACACTCTCAAAAGCCTGAACCTGTAAAAATATCCTAACAAAACGGCTCACACATACTAAAAACACTCAGAACAGACTAGCAACTGCAGCAGCACAAAAAACACTCAGAACAGACTAGCAACTGCAGCAACACAAAAAACATTCAGAACAGACTAGCAACTGCATAGCAGCACAAAAAACACTCAGAACAGACTAGCAACTGCAGCAGCACAAAAAACACTCAGAACAGACTAGCAACTGCATAGCAGCACAAAAAACACTCAGAACAGACTAGCAACTGCATAGCAAGACAGAAAACACTCAGAACAGCCTAAGCTTAGCAACTGCATAGCAACACAAAAAACACTCAGAACAGCCTAAGCCTAGCAACTGAATAGCAACACAAAAAACACTCAGAACAGACTAAGCCTAGCAACTGCAGCAACACAAAAAACACTCAGAACAGACTAAGCCTAGCAACTGCAGCAACACAAAAAACACTCAGAACAGACTAGCAACTGCATAGCAACACAAAAAACACTCAGAACAGACTAGCAACTGCATAGCAACACAAAAAACACTCAGAACAGCCTAAGCCTAGCAACTGAATAGCAACACAAAAAACACTCAGAACAGACTAGCAACTGAATAGCAACACAAAAAACACTCAGAACAGCCTAAGCCTAGCAACTGCAGCAACACAAAAAACACTCAGAACAGACTAGCAACTGCATAGCAACACAAAAAACACTCAGAACAGACTAGCAACTGCATAGCAAGACAAAAAACACTCAGAACAGCCTAAGCTTAGCAACTGCATAGCAACACAAAAAACACTCAGAAAAGCTGTATAGTAACACAAAAACTCAGTACAGCCCAGCAACTGCATAGCAACAACAACAAAACACTCAAACAGCCTAAGCCTAGCAACTGACTAGCACACACAAAACACTCAGAAAGACTAGCAACTGATAGCCCCACAACAAACAACTCAGAACAGCCTAAGACTAGGCAACTTGCACAAACAAGCAAAAAACACGCAACAGACTAGCAACTGATAGCAACCACAAAAAAACACTCAGAACATACGAATTTGCAGAAACAACAGAAAAAAAAAAAAAAAAAAAAACAGTTTCAGAACAGACAGCAACTGCATAGCGACCCAAAAACACTCAGAACAGCCTAAGCCTAGCAACTGAATAGCAACACAAAAAACACTCAGAACAGCCTAAGCCTAGCAACTGAATAGCAACACAAAAAACACTCAGAACAGCCTAAGCCTAGCAACTGCAGCAACACAAAAAACACTCAGAACAGACTAAGCCTAGCAACTGCAGCAACACAAAAAACACTCAGAACAGACTAAGCCTAGCAACTGCAGCAACACAAAAAACACTCAGAACAGACTAAGCCTAGCAACTGCAGCAACACAAAAAACACTCAGAACAGCCTAAGCCTAGCAACTGCAGCAACACAAAAAACACTCAGAACAGACTAGCAACTGCATAGCAACACAAAAAACACTCAGAACAGCCTAGCAACTGCATAGCAACACAAAAACACTCAGAACAGCCTAAGCCTAGCAACTGCAGCAACACAAAAAACACTCAGAACAGACTAAGCCTAGCAACTGCAGCAACACAAAAAACACTCAGAACAGACTAGCAACTGCATAGCAACACAAAAAACACTCAGAACAGACTAGCAACTGAATAGCAACACAAAACAAACACTCAGAACAGCCTAAGACTAGCAACTGCAGCAACACAAAAAACACTCAGAACAGACTAGCAACTGCATAGCAACACAAAAACACTCAGAACAGTCTAAGCCTAGCAACTGCATAGCAACACAAAAAACACTCAGAAAAGCTGTATAGTAACACAAAAACTCAGTACAGCCCAGCAACTGCATAGCAACAACAACAACAAAAAAAAACTCAGAACAGCACACCAACTGCATAGCAACAAAAAAACACTCAGATCAGCTGCATAGCAACACAAAAAAAAACCACTCAGAACAGCCTAGGAACTGCATAGAAACACAAGAAACACTCAGAACAGCCTAGCAATTATAACTACTCCGAACAGCTTAGCATTAAGAGCATTAAGCAGCACTCACAAAAATGCATTCATTTAGTTCGCTCAGTGTTTGACACATGGTGAACAGCTAGTCACAAAGGTTTAGCCTAGCTTAGACAAATTGTTAATCAAGATTTGGCTTCAGCTTTCATGGAACTTGATCATATCCCACATCTTAGTTTTGACAAGGCTTTACATTTTAATTTCATATATGATTTCAATAATTACCCCATCTATTTGCATCTGAAGGCAAGTAAAGTTATTTAAAGTGACCCCTGGATTGTGGAATGACTCATATCACAAAGGGGTGACACATAAGACCTATAATAATAGACAAACACTACAAGTTAGTCACTGTAAAGTCTCCCATGTGTTGCATGTGTCTGTTTCTGGTCATTTACGGCCAACTTCCCCTGTTCAATCCTTTCATTTTGGCATTTTAAAGAAAAACTAACTGTTCTCAGATCAGTCTTATCTCTGTGAATATCAGGGTGAGGATGTGCCACCCACAGTGCAAACAGAGCTAGTCACCCAGCAGCTCTGAGGAGGTTAGTCTGTCAACACACTTTTATTTCTATAAATCATCGCTCGTTGGGGCCATTTATGGGTCATAACTTCTGTGCAGCCTCTAGCAAACCAGCATGGGACGGGTTCCTTCGACACAACACACACTGATGTTAAATCCTGCACAGAAAACCCTACTTCACAGGTGGCTAGTCATTTAGCTGTATAGCTTTATTTTCTGTGCTGTTGCTTATACAGACTATGTCCAGTAATGACTTACTCATTTTTTAGTTGCGGTCATATAGGAAAGAAAAATCACAAATTTGAGCAAGAGGTGTCAAACTCATTTTAGGTTGAGGGACAGATCAGAGAAAATATCCCCTCGGGCAGACTGAATTACCTTTAGTTTTGTTTAGTTTGCTAACAATTATGCTAATATTAGTCTCAGCCTCAGATGTCATGCTCACGAACCGTTGGCTGAACGTCTGATGCATATCACACACAAAATTGGAAACACTTCAGGTGTTCGAAACTTCTTGTCATCTGATTGGTTGAATTCTGCAGGATTTCCAGGAGATGTGTGTGTCGCGTTCTTTAACGTTCTGCCTGGAAACAAAGATGCTTTGGCGCCAAACCCCCTCATGGAGGAAGAAAGCTGTCATGTTTACAACTGTGAAATTGACTATGTTTACATGGACATCAGTAATCTAATTATTTACCTTATTCTAAATAAGCCAATATTATGATTATGGTGTTAACATGTTTCTTTTAGAATATTCCTTTCATGTTCCCGTTTTATATGTTACAGTAAATAGTTTGATTAATGGCACACGTCATTGCATCCCCATGGAGGCAGGGCCGTTTCTAGCCAATTTGACGCCCTAGGTGAAATCCCTATTGCCCCCCCCCCCCCCCCCCCCATTTTATATATATTATATATATATACCTATTATATATATAAGTATATAGTAATTCTTTT
This sequence comes from Sinocyclocheilus anophthalmus, assembly GCA_018155175.1. Taxonomy (NCBI): domain Eukaryota; kingdom Metazoa; phylum Chordata; class Actinopteri; order Cypriniformes; family Cyprinidae; genus Sinocyclocheilus; species Sinocyclocheilus anophthalmus. The sequence goes on from JADLZN010007197.1 coordinate 138,105, forward strand.
CAGACACCAGTTGCTTGTCACATTCAAATTGGTTGTCATAGTAACGACACTAATTTGTGGAGATTCAGTGCATTGAGTTCCACAAATCTGAATGCATTATTTGTAAATTGACTGTTAAGATAAACATTTTGCACAATTTAGTATCTGTAATATCATTGTGTTGCCACTAGATGCTGTATAGCCCTATGTAACAATCCCTAGTGGCTAAGATATTGCACATAATTTACACATAAATCGCACATAAATACATTTTGATTTGGATACTATATACTATACTTCTACATATTGTTTAGATATTATCAATGGCTACTTTTTTTGTCTTTATCTGTTTTTTGTTCAATTTTTTTGTTGTTGTTTCTTGAAACATTGATTTAAAGTGTCAGTTATTGCATTATTATTTCAGTCAAACCTATAAAACCCCTTTGTTACCCCAAACTACATATAAAAGCTTTATCAGTGGCATAAAAGTAACCAATGCAGCTACTTAATCATTTGCTACTCTTTAACGCGTTAACGTCCTCTTTAAATAACGTGACGCTCTGCCCTCTATGATGCTGCTCCCATTAAGCACTTTTGGAAGTGAATGAATTGATTCAGCATTTAGACACCTCCGTAAGGATGCATTTAACTCGACAAAGCAGACTTCACCGCCCCAATGCACAAATCTAATAAAGGATGTATTGATCTCGTGAATTAGCGAATTTTACTATACAAATATTTTTAATTGGATGTTAAAGTTTATATGGGAATATTACATGACACGCTGATCCTTTAACAATGCATTGGCGCAAAAAACGCACACCTTTTGGACAAATCTGCCACAAATATTTGGACAAATGTGCCACAAAAGTGCCACAAATACTGCCTAAACAAAATACTGATTTTGTGCACTTTATTTACTGTACCAATATTTAAAATTGGCCTTTGAACTTAGCTTTATTGCATGGCAAAAAAAAGCCTTACCTTGACAAAGCACTGACAGAACCCATTGATCTAAGGTGTTGTTGAGCGCTCCAAATGCAAACTTTACATGCAACAATCAGGCAGCAATTGACAGCACTCTGATCTAGTGGCATACAGGCATCGTCAGATTGACAGTACTCTAGCCCAATAATGTTGGGGGATCCAGTGGGGGCGGCAGTCATATTTCAGGGTGACCGTGCCACTCTTTATCACAACCCTGCTAAAAGTGCCAGTACGTGCGCTCATTGGCGCCCCTTCAGCTGGTGGAGCCGGCCGACTCACCCTAGCTCGCTATGCCTAGAAACGTCCTGTCCCCACGTGATGCCATCCGACGTCCCCTCTGGAATTTCACATAAATTTAAAAATGAAACACCCAGAACTGTATATCGCACCATAACAAAGACGAACTATATGTTTATATGTGAAATTCTGGAGGGGATGTCAGATGGCGTCATGTGGTAACGTAATGAAGTGTGCCATTAATCGATCTATGTACTATAACATGTAAAACGGGAACATGAAAGGAATATTCTAAAAGCAATTCATGTAAACACCATAATCATAATACTGGCTTATTTAGAATAAGGTAAATAACTAGATTACTGATGTCCATGTAAACGTAGTCAATGATCGCTTATTAGTATTAATTACAAAAAATATGTAAAGTTCGCAGTCTGTTATTGTGGGGACATTTTCACACCCTTAAACATGACGTGGCACAAAATAAAACGTGATTGGTTGTTTTAGATGTCAGTCATATGGCCTCTTGGGCGGGCCTTAGCCATTCAAAGCAGCAAAGGTTCCCAGACCTTCTGCCGTCAGTCTGAAGGTCTGGCTACGAGAGACTACGTTAATATTAACCATACAAACAACAATATAACTTACAGGAAAACAAGGAAAACTTTTTTTTAACCTAAAGATGATGCTAGGGTATTTTAGGGGTGCGTGATATTGGCAAAAAAAAAAAAACTGTTGTTCTTTTTCTTTATTTATTTGTTTGTTTGTTGTTGATAATGATAATTACACCAAATTTTGCAAAGTGTGTTTTTGAGATAGAAGCCTGTCTTGATAAATAAATCTGAGTATATATGTATAATTATACCGCATATACATGTCTCTAATAGTTCAGAAGACAAAAGTCATTGAACAGACTCAAACACTCATCAACTTTTTGCAACACCAAAATTACCTTAATCCACAAAATTATTAATGAATATAATATAGTATAATCATATCATATAAATATGATGGTATTATATTATATATATTTACCTTACTACATTAAATAACATACAAGATATTATATATATTATATATATTATTATATATATATATAGAGATATAGATAGAGATAGAGAGAGAGAGATGGGGGGGGGGGGGGGGGGGGGGGGCGGGGCAGGAAGAGGAGAATAAAGATACATACAATAAGCATACTCTCCTATAGTTTAGAAGTGATCAAAAGGCGCAGAGAACAAATATCGACTATAACATTTGGCCAAAAAAAGATACGCAGCGGAAGGGACGATATAAGATAAGAAGATATAAGCTGACACATGGGCCAAGGCGGGAAAAAAACAAGGACACAATGGAACAAGATAATAACTATAATATACGAAAATAGAAAAATATTACACGGCGACGGGCGCAGAAACCCAGTCAGTGCTCGCAGGTAAACCACAGTCAAACAAGGAGCGACAAATTACCACATATTGTACATTTTTCATATACTGTATAGTAGTTTATAGCTTTAGCCTTTAAAAAATCGAATTATTACCATAAAAAGACATTTGAGGAGAAACCCAGATGCATAAAACCTCACCCAAAACCCTATTAACTCTCCTGAGCTTTGAAGGAGCAACCACTGAACATAAAGCAATCAAAAATGCACATGTTAAATCAGTAGTAAAAGAGAAAGAGAGCTTAGCAAAAGCACTAACGTTCATGTGTGCCTCATCCGGGCTCGTTCCCAGTAATGTTTACAGTAGTTAGCCTGCTGTTTGCAGTAAATAAAGGAAGGTCTTCACAAGAATGTTGCCCAACATTTCAAGCTAATCCAGTTTTACTTATTAAAAGGGCAACATTTTGACTTCATATCAAATAAAGCAAAATGCTGTTTTTACAGATCGCTAAAGATTTTGATAACAGCTAGAGCCTGCTAGCAATCGTCACAGCAGGAGGGAACAAACCCAACACATCTAAAGAGCAACAAAATGACCATGTAGTCTCGATAAAAATCACAGTGTGTTCCTTCTCACCAGGCTTAGTTTCTTTTCACATAATTGTGAGCCAGCTGAACGAACACAAGCACAACTATTAAACACGTTTAGCTGATAGTTGGCGGTTGTGTTTTGTTATGGCTTCTTTAAATAGACAAACACTAGAGCCATTGTTTTAGCTTGACGCCCGAACATTTTTTTGCTTTGTGCATCTACAAAACTAAAGAAAGAGCTTCTTATAGTCAAACAAGACCTCTCTGGCACCGATTATAGCGACGCGTACAGTGAAAACAAAAGGTCGTCTTTATTGCTTCGTCTAAATGGGACGGGGAACGGCAGGCATTTACTGCTGGTAGGCTTTCTAAAAATATATAATCACTCCCTCCCCCAGATTTATGTGCATTTTGGAGCCACGTCAACTGTTTACTCGTGTAATGAAAAGCGTACGAGCAAACGAAGGAAGATTATATGACACCAGCACTAACAATATTACTAATGCATCATTCACAGCTCGCTCCTTTCCGGTCTAATGTGGCCGTCAAAGTAATATGCATCTTTATCTATGTCCACACATGCCATGAAGCCAAAGGGAATGACAAATGGCCCTTCCCGTCATGTCATTTTCAGCTTTGCCGAATATTAAGCTATCTTCGTGTCCATGGAACCCATTTGTCTTAGTTTAGTCGTACGATTTTCAGCTTGACAGGCAGGAATATTGTATCGGGGCGCTATGCCTGTGAGGTATCGCCATCCGTCTTAAGGGGGACGTCTCAATTTCACAAGCACCAGGTCGAGGTCAGTTACAGTGCATTCAATCAACCACTGGCTCCAGATAATAAAATGACTAGAGAGCCACTGGCGCCCAAAATGAAGCATTTAGGAACCAAATGAATTTAAGTTGTCAAATAACAGAATCTCTCAATATAAGTGGTTGTTCAAAAGCAAAGTTCTCCCTTAAATTCAACTCTACAATTGGGCCTAAGTATACACTGTCAGAAATAATTGTAATTTTAACAGTAAGATACTAAAAATGCTACAGTAAAACCTGCTGATTAGTTTAGGTTCCCTTATTTTTTATGTTGAAAAACTATAATATATCTAATAAGACATTTCATGTAATTTAACAGCAAAATACAGTTAAATGTAGTTTTTGGAAGTGCAAAAGAACAAGTCATCTTATAATTTACATTGAAAAAACGAATTGAAATTCACTGTATGACAGCTGACTTTGTTTTTTTAATTAAATAATAAAAAATTTATTTCAAAAAAGTTTCTTAGCTGGCCTGTTATGTTTATTAGAGTTTACATCTAATGTTATGTTGCGATATTTTATGCTTTTAAGCTGTTTGTCGGTGTATTATAAAGGTACTGTCAACACTCTAAAGATAAAACTTACCAAATCAATGTCATAAAATCACAAATTGATGAATATAAAACTTTCCTGTCCATAGCAAGTTTAGATTTCAATTTTTCACCACAAATCTGTAAATATTTTATTCACATTCTGAAGCCCTGAGAACTGACAACTCAATAGTTAAACAGACAAGTCAGAGTGTTTCTCTTTTCTTTTTGCCTTCCTAAAAGAACAGGCTTTGGCAGATAGAAGGATGTTTTCCAGGAGGAATCCAGTGTAACTGCTTGTAGCGATGCCATTCTGAAAAACAAGGGCAACGCTGTGCTGGCATATTGGGAGTTGTAAAACGGCACTGAAGCATGCATCTGAGTGAGCGCTCCTGTCACTGAGGCGTAAACTTATCTGACCGTAGGACTGAGCTCGGCCTGTCTTTATGTGGTTGAGAATCTGGGTTACCTCCTAATGTAGCCATTAAAGCATTATTGCAGAGACAAACCATCTTTAGATGATGGACATGAATCTTCTGACGGACAGGTAGGCTAATTTAATACATTAGATTAGAGAGAAACTGGCGACAAATGCATCAGTTGTAAATGTACCGAATATGATGCACAGATGAGAAAATTATCTTTGGAATCACCCATGGGAAAAACTAATCACAAATGACATCTTTTCAATATCTCACTTGCTTCTCCTAGACAGCAACAACAGGCTCGGTATGACAGAAAATACTTATCTAATTCTTCATTAGACTATCTAAGATATATATATTAAATAAAATAAATAAAGGGAGGGGTCAACCCAAAGCATACAATAATACTCACTCAAATTCTTAAAATAAAAACCTAGATGCTTAATTGATAGGAACTCCTTTTAAGAAATAAGATAGCCAAAGAGCGATTCTCTTCCAACAAAGGAAAATACAACCATCAAAATGAATTACCAAAAATAAATAGGAAGTTCAATATCAAAGCTTGATTCCTTCAATAATAATAATAAATAGGAGGTTCAATACGAAAGCAAAGACTTCTTAAATTCTTCTAAATATAATAAAATATGAGACACAATATGGAAACAAAAATTTCTCAAATATAAATAAATTACTTGTGTTTATTGCTTTTGTACTCTGTCAACAATGGTCTCATTTGTGTGAAACTTATCTCAATAATATCTTTAATATCTCAGATTTGATAGGTCTGCAATCTAAACTCAATATGTTAATTCAAGTTCTTCTAAGACTAAAAAATCCGATCTGCTATCCACATTAATGTTGTAGTTGAATGTACTCTTAATGCACTTCAGCTATTGAATCGTTCATGTCTATGTTAATTTTAGGAGAAAGAACTGTGACAAGGATACTTAACTGAGCAAATGATCTACCCTGAGTTATGAAGGAGTCACCTGTGGACAATCAAATTCTCCTCTGGCCATTTCCACACTCATATTTCTACCCATGAAGCCACTGAGACTGAAACATTATTGTTTTTTTGTTTTTTAATACAGAGACACTATCCACAGCTCTGTGAGAGATCATGATTCATTACAACGCCAGAACAAAAGTAAAACACCCTTCATTGCTCTGACCAAGTGTGTGGAAGCGGACTCTTTTTCTCAAATAATCTGTTTAGACCCCCGACCGGTCCTGTTTATTCCACTTCCACTGTGTCCTCACGACTTCCCCAAAACTAGCACTCAAACAGAGCAATAATGAGAAATGTGATTCCCCTAGTTAGCCATTCCTCCCTGAACTGATTTAACTCAAACAACAGCCATGCTAAATTACACGTCTGCTCCAAACTGCCATAGTTTTCACTAATTTTACTCAGAATATTGGCAAATCTAGAGGTAAAACATGTCATTATCTGTTGCCTTTCATTATCAAATTTAAAAGCAGCCCCACAGTTTCAGGCTCGAATGGTTTTACGATTTTTAACACCAATATCTTAGCAAATTGTCTCAACACTTTGGGAAAATAAAAGCCAATGCAAGTGACTCTGGATACCTGGATTTTTCCTCTTACTGGAGTAGCACCTTTATTCCTCCTGAGACGACATTACAGGAGAGCACTTCCAGATGAATGACTCAGTCGATCCCCTGGGCGTCTGACAGGATCTAGGTCATCTTTTTAGAGACATATTGAGGGTTCGTACAAAATATGATGACTGTTTCTGGATGAGTTGTTTTCAAGAAAAGCTTCAATAAGTGCAGAGCAAATCTTCAAATATTTCAAACGCATGAATCACATTGTTTTTCTTTCTATTTGAGTTGATCACACATGACATCAACAATCCTATTACATTTTTTCCCCTGCTCTTATAGTGCACAATTCATCAGTGAATGTTTTTAATTAAAAAAGGTGATTACTGATATCAGAAAAGCTATTGAATATTGTGATGTTATGGCTGTTAACCAATAAATCCCTGATATAAAATTCAATACTATTTTGTGTCAATTAAATTACAAGTGAATTTGGGAATCATAACAATATTTTATAAAAGTGTTTATTATTATTGATTATTAAATTAAACTTTTGATTATTTTATGAAACTATTATTGTTACTAAACTGTTTGTTTCATTTCAGATTACATTTTAGTGCGAGTTAATGGTAAATTAACTTAAAAAAAAAAAGTCAGAAATGAGCATGCAACTTTAAATATTTTATATCAACCAATATACATTTAAATTAAACCAATAATTCAATCAATAAACTAAAAAACTAATATTACCCAAAAACCAACATGGTACATATATATTGTGCATCAAAATGTAAAAAGTTTCTTTATTATTATTATCATTTATTTATTTATTTGTTGATTTATTAATGCAAAAAATGTAAGACGTAAGACACAACCATCAAAATGAACACAAAATAAATATTTGTATATTAAAAAAATATAAATGTTTTGGCATAGAAACAACGTTTCTCCACATTTGTGAGAAAGTGCCTTACAAACCACCAAGTGAACAAGCCAAAATCAATAATAACAATGGCACAGAGGAAGAAACCTGATGAAAAATATCCTAATTTGCATAACCTAATATATATATATATAATTTTCCTAATCAAAACCTTGGTATTTCCCGAAAAGCTGAAAATGACAAAAATGTCAGCGCTACTGCTGATTACCAGTGACATTTCCTCTGTACAATTACAAGCAACAAGCTGTCATTTCTTTGTGCATGAGACGAGGATATCCTTTTTCACCTTCCAATCAAATCACAATACTATTCAGCACCACCGAGGTCTCCTCGTAGCCGTCTCTGAATGCTCTCTCCCTGGACAAAAAACTAGCATTTGATCAGCCGCAGTATTGAATGAACCGAACCCACGGGTGCTTAAGCATCAATTAAAGTGTAGGTGAAATGATTTCCCTCTCTGTACGTCAGTACTCAGCCTCCACAATGCACTGACGCCGCTCCGCTGGAGGGCTTAGCCATGTTCTCCAGAGGCCAATGTCATGTCGTTTTCTCATTGTTCAGTAAATGGACTTGGTGGACAGACATCTATGCAGTAATGCCAGTACTGTAATAGCAGCAGCAAAGCCAGATGGGAGAAAAAACATTGTTTTTAATGTCGCAAACAATCTCTGCAGGGCGTGCGAATGCTTGAAAAGTTTCGTAACGCATTCAATAACCAGACTCGCAACTAGATTTGAGCTCCATTCTTTGAACAATAACCACATGGCGATGACCTTGCGGCTGGACGATTCTTTGGGGAAACAAAAAGGGGTCAAACTTAAAATCAAACGCCATTCTACTGTCACTCGCTTCCATGAGTGGGAATCTAATCAGCAGATGAGTAAAAAAAAAAGCCTTTGTTTTCTCTCTAGTTTGGACGAACACAGAAAAGGCAAATTATTCTGACACGCAACCGTAGAGAAAGCAGCTTGAGACATCACTGTTGCACCATCAAGGGCGTCCCGCTGCCAAATGATGGGTTTTCCCGCTCAGAGTCGAGGGCCAAGATGATCTGGCATGAGAAAGAGAGCAGATGCCATTTGATGATGGCGAGCCAGAACGGAGCGGCCAAACTCTGTCAGAGAGATCAGAATCTTCTCATTATTTTCTCACATCTTTTCATGTGGGAAGTCGCGTTCCCAATCAAAACCGCCGTACCCCGCGGAGTGTCCAGTCTACGGAGTCTGTGGAAAACTAAATTAGGGTTTGTTTTTCAGTGTGTTTTGCCATGCAGGGGTTCTGGTTGCACTTTTCGCTTTGTATGCAGGATAGTGAATGAGACCTGCATGGATATTTGCCTTTTGGCCGGGTGCACAATGTGCCAGTGTGTGCTCTCTGGTCCATGCAAATCCAGATCTGTAGTTTGTAAAGAAGACAAATGGGGCGCATCCTGATTTGGAATGCATTCCTGGCAGTGAGCTATTAAGCTGCTCTGGAAAGAAAGAGTGAAAGAGGAGAGAAAAGGTGGATCTAATCAAAGTGTCTTGTTTGTGCGCTAATTTATAAAGGGAAATTTATTACTACTGCTCAGGCCTCAATATTAAACTTTGACGGACGAATGGTAAAAAAAAAAAACTGAATATCACAGAGGCTTAAAGGGATAGTTTATCCAACCAAAAAAAATGTAATATTTTGATTTTATCAAAGGTCACCGAAAACAAACCAAACAGTTGACAGTAGCCATTGGCTTTCATAGTACATTTCCCATACACTGAAAGTAAGTGGCTACCATCAACTGTTTGGTTACCAACATTCAAATATCTTTTTTTGTGTTCAATAGCGAAATAAATTCATAGATGTTTGGAACAACTTCAGGGTGAGTAAATGATGTCAAAATTGATGACATTTCGGGCTGAACTATTCCTTAAAAAAGACTCGGCAACCACAAAGCAGCACTATAGCATCATGGTGGTAGGAGTGTGTGATACTGACAAAAAATGATCTCAATATTTTTATGATAAAGATCATTAAACAATATTTTGCTGAGTGTTTTTTTAAATACACAAAATCCACCAGTAGGTTGTGACTTAATGAGTGATTCATTGAATCATTCATTCAAACTATTTGTTCAAAACTACGGATTCATTTAGAAACAAAGCAAGCGGCTGTCTTTATGAATGGAGTATTGAAACATTGACTCAAATGATTTGCCCAAAAACAGATTAATTTGGAACTAAACACTGCAATGTTGCTTTGAGATGCACAAATGTTCTGATCCAACTTTATTTGGAACTATTTTCATTTGCAAAACAGAAAAAAAACAGGCAATGCTGTTTAAAAGTAACTCACTCAATATTAACTCATTTTTTGAACTGTTGTATAAAGTTAATATAACTACTTACTTAACTATATCATATCTTAGAAATATAAAAAACTTTTTGTTTGTTTTTGCAAAATCAGTGACATTCTATAATGTTAGCTAGCCCTTAGAACACCAATTAAAATATTCTCGTGGACAATAAATATTGACAAACAAAAATGTCTCTACATTTTGGGGGGATTTATCAGATAACGATAATCAAACAATGTTTTTATGAGTGTGTTTTTTTGCTGGTATTTTGGCTGGGTAGTCCCTATCTTAATGAGTGATTAATTGAATCATTCATTCAAACGATTCACTCAAAATGGCTGATTCAGTTAGAAACTAAGCAAGTGACTGTCTTTATGAATGGATCATTGAATTATTGACTCAAATGATTAATTCAAAATCGAATCATTCAAGAATGAAACACTGTAGTGTTGCTCTGAGATGCACGAACGTTGATGATTTAATTTTTTTTGGAACTGTTTATGTTGGTGAAAAACAGATACTATTGTGATAATATTAATTTATTCTTTAAATAAATACCATTACCATAGTGGTCTGGCCTTTATATTTTCCTCAAAACATTTGGTCCATCCGATGATCTAGACATGATTACGGCCTTGTTTGGTATAAATAAAAAAGTTAGTTGAAAAGAGTCACCAGTGTAGAAACAATGATCCAGAGAAAGAGAAAAAAAGGGCTTTTTATTATTTATTTCTTTTACTATTCAGTAAAGAAAAAAAATATTATTTTGCTGTGAAAGTGCATGATATTGTAGGCTGCCCATGAAAGTTTTCTTCAGTGTACATATACTGTAATATGGCTAACATAGTTAATATAGCAATATCTACAGTATAAATATCTTCTGTGATAATATGACTAAAAATGCCCACCCAGGATATCTGCCAGCCCACCCTTCTATAGCCATCAAGAACTGGGCCTGCATGGTGGTGACTTTTGAACTCAAATTTTCTTCAGGAAATGAAAAGTCTACTTTTATCTGCCTTTTGTGGCAAACAACAAGCACACACAGACAGAAATGTTAAACATACAGTGCCTTTGCACATCTCACCAACGTTAATGTGATCTTTGATCTTGGCGTCTGGCGGGGGAGATGGAGAGGGGTATTCAAGGACAGCAGGGGCTTTTTGGTTGAGGTTTGGCAGAACAGCTGTGCCTCACTGGTTCATCCACAGATTCATTCAGAGGTCAATACGTATCAGACTGCAGTGCTCTGCTTTGCTAACAGTGCAGAGCTAAATTAAGAGTCACCACTACCTATTGACTCGTTCTGGGAATGTAAGCAGAGATCGACACAACAGTGGGAAAATTACGTATCGAGTAACTGAACAACTGGAAGGAGAGAAAGGGCAAACAATGCGATTATCCACCTTATTTTTCACGCAAGCGCGCGCACCGCCATTTTCGAACTATAATGTGTCAGATTTCCGGTAAAGCACTTCCGCTAATAGTAGTTGTATTGTGATTCTGTAGTTTTGCGTTCACTGTGTAGATTTTACAGGCTAGTTTACTTTTAATATGGACCACAGAAAGACTGGCGTACTTTGTGTAGTTAGGTGGTGTCTTAATAGCTGGTTCAAGTGTAAAAAATACCTGCAAGACATTTGTTTTGACCATAATCCACGCACCAGAGCTGAATGTGGATGTGGGGCACCCTATGATTTGCACGTCCCTCCGAAGGGAGAAGCAGCTCATCGGCTTTGGTTAAAAGCCTTAAACTTAAAGAAACCACGGACATTTACATACGTTTACTCTTTCCACTTCGTTGATGGCAGACCCACGGAAAATCATCCATTCCCCGAGAAACGATGCTCCAGTGAAGACTCCGAGGTGACGTCTCGTTACGATATATCCACAAACAGGTATGTTACAGCTTCTTGTTAAGATACATGCTCTAACAAAAGACATTGTTTAAACTATTTCTTTATCGATGACACTACTGGGCATGAATAATATTTAGTGCTAAGCTGAAGTTGTTGATAACAGTAGAAAACTGTTACAAAAAAGCGCATAGAGGGATAGCTAAAATTTAAATTCTGTCATTTACTTACTCTCGAGTTGTTCCAAACCGGTGTTCATTTCTTTTTGCTGCTGAACACAAAAGAAGATATTTCGAAGAATGTTTGTAACCAAGCAAATCTTGGGTCCCATTCACTTCCATAGTAGTAAGAAATAATACTATGGAATTGAATGGGATCCAAGAATAGTTTGTATATTAACATTATTCCAAATATCCTCTTTTGTGTTCAGTAGAACAAAGACATTTATACAGGTTTAGAACAACTCGAGGTTGAGTAAATGATGAAAATTTTCATTTTTGGGTGAACTATTTCTTAAAGCCAGGTACTGTGATTGTATTGAATAAAAATACCACTGTGACTGGAACACCATGGTGCCATGTACAAAATACTTTTGCTACTTTTTTGTAATACTTTTTGTAAATAGGGGGTGGAGAATTTATCAGTTTCTCCTGAGCATCTGACTGACTTCAGTGATGTGTTTTGCAGATGATGAGCAAGGTGGCCACGAGCCATTGCAGCTGCCCCTTCAGTACAGTGACCCTGCACTCAGTGGGAGGTCCAGGCATTGACAGACCACTCTTATGCCTCAGGGGATAAAATAATGTTACACAAGGCAACACAGCTCCACAGTGAAGATCCCTTAGCCCTTGCCATTCTCAAGAATGACACTAGCTCTTTATTGTACACTGGCTTCACCCTTAGTGTCTTTAAAGAACATGTTAAATATCTCCAGCAATTCTACACTTCCAATTTTAAGATGCACATAAAGGATCAAATTCTGATGACCATGATTGAAGCTGAAGTTGAATTTGCTTCAAGGAGATCTTGCTGAACGCTTTGATGTGTCCCAGAGCGTAGTAAGCCGAATTATCTCCTACTGGATTGATACAATGGAGGAGCACATGAGAGCCTTCATTCCATGGCATTTTATATGAAATTTAGAATGGTGTAGTAATTTTGGATACATTGTGTAGTTGTTTGGAATTATTCAGTGTGACCATTAAATATACTGTTTTTAAACAAATATTTTCAAGATCTATATTTCTATATTTATCTATATGTATTTCTCCTTATACTGTATATGCACACACACAAACACACAATTAATATGTCAAGGTGCAGTTTATTTTGTTTTACAGTTTAGCAATGCTAGGTAAATAATCGTCAATTTTTTATTTTTTTTTAAAATTCATGGAACAAATGGAAAACATTCTGAATAGGGGAGTCAAACGATTAATTGCATCCAAAATAAAAAGTTATATAAATGAATAAATTATTATATATATCTATTTTATAATGAATTATAAATTCTGCACTGCTGTATAGTAATCAGCTTACGGATAAGGACAAAAAAAATATTTAATTACTACTTTAAAACTATCAACACGTGCTTTCACAGATGAAAGAGACAAAGGAGACATTAGTCATTTACCAGTTACCTAAATCCTCAATGCAATCACATAACAGTACTGGGATTCACGTCTGCTTTTAAAAACACGAATTCGCTTTCTGTTTCATGTACCAGCACTCGACCGACTTTTCCGCTGTGTAGGTACTGATATGCCTCAGTGCTTTTATAATTCCGCATTGAAGACCCGTCTACTCAAAGCAACAAAACGAAATAATTAAAAATGTCCTCACAAGTTATGGCAGCCCACTTCTTAATTCCATCCTCCCACTGTGTTATACACCGCAGGTGTGGTAAATATTATTTACCATCATGGTGTTTAATAGTGTTCTGTGTGTACTCCCACAACATCTCTCCTTACCTACTGGACACTGGCTAGCGAAACGGAACTTTAACACATTATAAGGAAGTACGTCATCCTATTTACTTCCGCGTTGCAAAATAAGGTGGATAAAGACCTAGAGTTAGAGCTGTATTACATGCATACAGAAAATCTGCATACTATACACAGCATACATACTGGATACTGCAGAAATAGTAAGAGTAGTATGATAGTATGGCATTTCGAACACAGCCACTGTCTTAGGATGGACAATGAGACACTGAAGATACAAAATGTATTCATTCAAGAATGAAACACTACAGTGTTGCTCTTTTTTTAAACTGTTGTATAAAATCAATACAACATCTGTGATCGTGCTTACTTAATTATATCCAGAAATTGGTAGATTACTTACAAATTGTAGTCCGTTACTGAATCCAAATTACATGACAAAAATTGTAGTTTGTGACATAATCCATTACTTTACATATTTTAGGTCTACTTTAAGATTACTTTTGACGTAACTCATTCATCAAATTGATTTAAATAGGAAAATATTATTTTCTTTGATAATCTTCTTTTCCCTTCATTGTTTTTAACATTAAGTGCCTTTAACATTAAATTATGTCATGGTTTCCCAAACTGGGGTTCGTGAAGGAACTACAGTGGGTTCAAGATTTTAATGAAAACTAAATTAATTAAATCAAAAAAATATAAAATAAAAATATCAAAAATAAATAACATGAAAATCAAAATTAAAAACTTTAAAAAAAATTTATTTGTTTACCGCATGTCATGTGACCATTAACCAACGTCAGAGAACCATGTATATGGCATAATTGTGAACTTATTATAAAATATGATTTTAAAATATAAGGGGTACTTCAAGGAAATACTATAGCGTTAAGGTGTTAGATGACCAAAAAAGTTTGGGACATCCCTGCATACATCCATGTAAATAAGAATAACGGAATTTGTGCTTTTAATGGGTTGGAAGCCAAAAGCCGACGACTAAAAAAAAAAAACCTGACTAATGACTGTATGTTCTGAAGTGAATTGGTCACACAAAACTGGGACAGATTGTCAATACAAGCAGTAGGCTATTTCAGAAAGGAACATTTAAAAGATGAAAGAGAGGAATTAGGGAGAATCAATCAATCAATTATGAATAATTTATTGTTATTGTGTGAATAACATGTAATTAGTAAAAAAGTATTTTAAAATGTAATTTAATCTAATTACAAACTTATTTCTTGGAATCTAATTACACAATCCAGATTACATGTAATCAGTTACTACCCAGCTCTGACTATATCATATCTTATAAAAACAAAAACCCATAGAAGAATATTTTTGCTTTCATAACTAGAAATATAGGGGCATTAACTATGTTCTAACAGGCTTCATCACACAGTGAGTGCTTCTGGACTGTCAAGAAGTGCTTTTTTTTGGGCATAGACTTGATTTTACACTATTATTGTAGATGATAAATATCACATACCACTGCATACTGCAAATACTGCAAACTATATATATATAGTGGTATAAAAAGGTTAGTATACCGCGGCAGCCCTCGTGTGAAGCCCTCCTCGTGTGAATACCGAAGAGTGTAAAGACCATCGACTCTACTGTGTGACTCCACCGTGCAGAGACACCGGCAAGTAGGGCTGTGCAAAAAATCAAATGCGATTTTCATGCGCATCTCGTCAGTAAAGCTGCTCCTGTGATTAGCAGTAAATCTCCAGCACGTGTGTTCAGATGGAGCGGCATTTACTACACAGAGCCGTAGTTCACTGACAAGCTACATAAAATACATTCAAAATCACAGGCGATTCATTGCAGATTTTGAACGCAATTTTGTGTAGCTTGTCACTAATCAACTACTACTAATCACAGGAGCGGCTTTACTGATGAGATGCGCATGAAAATCGCATTTGATTTTTTTTCACAGCCCTACCGGCAAGGGACATAAGTATCGCTTCTGATTCGTCCTCTTTTCTACACCTTGCTTCACTTCTGTTTCAGTTTTAATGATCAACTCTTACTATGTGTTTCCGTATCCCTACTATTACTACCACTCGCAAACCACGCATCACACACTGTAGGCAGCGCAATACTAACAACCTGCGCACTTTGCCTATGTCTGGCTAATACACTACTTTCTTTTTCTACTGGTCTCTGGAATTGCCAGTCTGCAGTAAACAAAGCAGATTTCATTACATCTATTTCTAGTCATTCAAGACTAAACCTCATGGCCCTGACAGAGTCCTGGAAAAAACCAGAGGACACTGCTACACCTGCAGCACTCTCCAATTATTTCTCATTTTCCCACACTCCCCGTCTGACTGGAAGAGGTGGAGGTACTGGTCTGCTTATCTCTAATAATTGGAAAAGTAATCCTTTACCATCTTTGGGTATCAACAGCTACTTTGAATCTCATTCAGTTACTATTACCCACCCTCTTAAAATCCATTTTGTAGTTGTTTATCGACCCCCAGGACCACAAGGTAACTTCTTGGATGAATTAGATGTGCTGCTCTCACTCCCCTAGTTATGCTTGGAGACTTCAACATCCACCTAGATAAACCTCAGGCTGCAGACTTCCACACTCTGCTTGCCTCTTTTGATCTCAAGAGAGTGTTAACTATGGCTACTCACAAATCAGGCAACCAACTGGACCTTATTTACACACGACACTGCTCCACTGATCATGTGCTGGTTACTCAACTACACACCTCGGATCACTTCCTCCTCACTCTTAACCTCAAAATGGTTCCTGACAACCCCCCAACACATACCCCTCCACACTCCCTTCCACATGTCATCTTTCGACCGTAACTACACTCATCGCTGCTCCACTCTTACATCTTGTTTAGACACTGTCTGCCCCTTGTCTTCCAGGCCAGCCCGTACCACCCCTTCTGCCCCTTGGCTATCTGATGTTCTCCGCGAACATCGTTCTAAGCTCAGAGCTGCAGAAAGAGTATGGCGCAAATCACAAAATCCTACTGACCTTAATGTATATCGTTAACGCCTCTCTTCATTCAAACGACATATAATCATAACAAAATTAACAATTCGTCTAACTCTCATTTCCATCACACGCCTGAGGAATTCGGCCAAACACAACACACTGGATAGCTGGCCAATCAGAGCACACCTCGCTTTTCAGAACGATGAGCTTTGTAAAAATCGACGCGTTTCAGAAAGGTGGGGCATAGAGGAGAAACAATAATGTACAGTATGTGTAAAATAATGTGTTTTTTGAACCTCAAACCGCATAAACACATTTCATTACACCAAATACACCAAATAATGTTCTTTTTAGCAACACCATATGACCCCTTTAAGAAACCCACCCTTAATCCATCTCTTTTAGAGAACTACAGACCGGTTTCTCTTCTACCTTTATTGCAAAAACACTTGAACGAGCTGTGTTCAACCAAGTCTCTGCCTTTCTCACACAGAACAACCTCCTCGACAGCAACCAGTCTGGTTTCAGAAGTGGACATTCAACCGAGACAGCCTTGCTCTCAGTTATTGAAGCCCTAAGACTGGCAAGAGCGGATTCCAAATCTTCAATACTTATCTTGCTGGATCTGTCCGCTGCTTTTGACACGGTTAACCACCATATCTTCCCGTCAACCCTATTGGCAAAGGGCATCTCAGTAACCGCACTCCTGTGGTTTGAGTCTTACCTCTCAGATAGGCCCACATCCATATCAGCCATTATTAAGCTCTTCAGCCACAGAACAAATGAGCTGATTGACTGTTACTCTAGCGGATTATGAGCAATATGACCCCAGCCCAGCAATCATAATCTGACATCTAGATGAAACGTTAATGCATGCAGTTAAAGATGATTAGGCTACATGAACATGAAAACCACACATCAGCGGTCTTGAGTGCTTCTGCACAACCTATGAGATGGTAACCAACTTTAACATACTGCTGTTTACTGCTCTAAGAGGCTTTGTGTACCAAATCACCAGATCACACTGGCTTACATGAAGCAACAACTAACCTAACCAGCTACTGCCAGTAACAGACTATCACTGCATCTACAACTAGCTATTAAAACACACCAGTTTGGCTAATGCATGATCATCAGAACACATGAGATGAGCAGCTTCTCTATCACCACTTCTTCAATGACTAGCCTGTGTAGCTCTTGCAACCCCTCCGGTGTCTGCGGCGTCTCGGCTGATCTCAGATCAACAGAAAGGGGCCCACTCCAGGAACACAGAGTCCCTCAGCCTCCAAATGCCACACTGCCCACTGACCAAACCAAAAAACACCTTATTAATAGATTCCCTGGCGAAGAGAAGTCGTGTCCCCGCGGGGCGTAGTGAGTACAGAACGCCGAATGAGTCACGCTGAGAATTCCTTCAGCTTCTTCAGACACGTCTGGAGGAGATGGCATCATGGCGGAGGATAGGTGGCTCTATTTTGAGTCACCGTGATTCCCCGTGGAACAGAGGCACGTAGCAAATGCAAAAGGCAGCGAGGCGGTGTCTGATGGACGGGGTCGGTCAAATGAGACGAGAAGGCTGTGAATTAATTGAAGTACATGAAGCATCTTTGGGAGTCAGTAAGTTGGCAGCACATTAGTAAAGTCAGACAAATGCAAACTCAGTTTTATCAGCAATAGCATTAGAGAGATGAAACTCTCCTTCAGAATAAGAGTTAGAATAAATTATAGATGGAAAAACCAGCCACCACAGGAAGTTTGACAGAGAATATAAGGTCACCTCTCCGGATGATTCGGTTAACATCTGCTTATGACACCCTCACATCTTTGGAGGGTCCCTGGAGTTCAGGACGTAATTACACTTGGATGAGATTTTGGATTCAATCAGAGTGAATACAGAAGCGGGAGAGAATATCAATAAAATATTTCCACTGTGTGTGATTAATACTAGGAAACTGTAAAATACAGAGATCTTTAAAAATCATGTTAATATTCTGCCCTTTGAATCCAACAGTTTTAGACTTATTTTAGTGACACTAATAGTTTGATTTTTCTTTCACAAAGACTTGTTCAGACACCAGTTGTTGGCACACATGAGGTTGAAGTATTTGCTGGTTAGCTGGTCTATGATAAAGCATTCATTTTCCTCAATTAACAGCCATATATTAAAATAAATAAATGTATTATTTAACTGTATTATTTAACTAAACATCATCAGTTTTTATAGCTATATATATATATATATGTAATTGATTTAAAGGTGTGTTAATGTATGTTGTATTCCGTATATACAGAGTATATATATGTGACCTTGGAGCACAAAATCAGTCATAAGTAGCTGGGGTATATTGTAGCAATAGCCAACAATACATTGTAGGAGTCAAAATTATCGATTTTTCTTTTATGCCAAAACCCATTAGGATATTAAGTAAAGATTTCATGTTCTCGGACGATACTTTTGTGAAATTACTCTACAAAATATTATAAACTTAATTTTTGAGGAGTAGTACATAGGCATGCTATAGAACTTCATTCGCACACCTTTAAAGGCAATTTTTCTCAATATTTTGATTTTTTTTGCAACTTGCACCCCACTCAGATTCCAGATTTTCAAAATAGTTGCATATTCTTGGCATAATATTGTCCTATTCCAATCCAACATACATTAAGGTAACGATTAGCTTATTCAGCTTTCAGATGAGAACCACAATCTTCATTTGAAAAATTACCATTCTTATGACGGTTTTGTGTATCCCGGGTCACGACCATAATATAGATATAGATAGTTTTTATTGTATTAGAGATTTTTATTATATATATATATATATATATAGCTATATAATTATATCATATATATAATAGGCCTATATTTAGGGGTTGTTATATGGGGTCTTTCGTTCGGTAAGCAGGCTGTCCGAACAATATTCAGCATTTTTTCCCCCCTGGAACATTCAACAATTACATGCCGTTTTGTTACAAGTTTTGTTTCTTTCGATCGTGTGCCTTTAGGTACAGATCGCGGGTAATAATACGCCTCCCGGAGAGCGTCTTCTGGAAGGTTCAGAAAATGCTGGTATTAAACACACAGATTGATAGAGGGGACACATACTTCAGCTCCAGTCCCGTTTGTCTTGACCGGCCATTGTCCACATTGTAAAATGGGTACGCGAAAGTATCAGTTTCCCTTAAATTTTTTTGTTATATTGCAGCCATTTGCTAAAAAATCATTTAAGTACATTTTTTTCCCCATTAATGTACACACAGCACCCCATATTGACAGAAAAACACAATTGTTTACATTTTTGCAGATTATTAAAAAAGAAAAACTGAAATATCACAGGGTCCTAAGTATTCAGACCCTTTGCTCTGTATTTAGTAGAAGCACCCTTTTGATATAATACAGCTATGAGTCTTTTTGGGAAAGATTCAACAAGTTTTTCACACCTGGATTTGAGGGTCCTCTGCCATTCTTCCTTGCAGATCCTCTCCAGTTCTGTCAGTTTGGATTGTAAACGTTGGTGGACAGCCATTTTTTTAGGTCTCTCCAGAGATGCTCAATTTGGGTTTAAGTCAGGGCTCTGGCTGGGACATTCAAGAACAGTCACAGAGTTGTTGTGAAGCACAACTCTCTTTCGTTTATTTTATTGCGTGTGCTTTAGGGTCATTGTCTGGTTGGAATTTTGTAACCGTCGGCCATCTGACGTACGGAATGCTTAACTCTGGAGAAGATTTGTCGTACAGGATATATGTACTTGGCCGCATTCATCTTTTCTCGATTGCAACCACCGTAGTCTGTCATGCAGCTGAAAAACACCAAAAGCTATGACTGCTGTCACCACCCATGGCTTACCACGGTGGGACGGTATGGGCACAGGGCTGATCGTAGTTCTCATTCAACTGGATTGGTCCTTCAGGTGTTTTTACAAAACTCCATGCGGGCTGTGTCATGTGTCTGGCCACTGAGAGATGGCGAAGCTCGGGACACTCTGACATAAAGCCCCGACCTGGGGATGGGTGCAGTGTGGTGACCTTCTTCATTATCTAACGTCTCTCCATATCCGATTTCGCTCTCCCTGGAGTCAGCACAAGAGCTTTGGGTTCTCGTTACCTCTCTCACCAATGGCTTTACTCCCCCTTCGATAGCTCAGGTTGTGCCGGTTTAGGGCCAGCTATAGGGAAGGTTCTTCATCGTCCCAAACGTCTCCAGTTAAGGATTAGGCGGCCTTTTTTTTGGAACCTTGGCCAGTCTTGTGCCCTTGCCACAATTCTGTCTCTGAGCCGCAGGCAGTTCCGTTTGACATCTGAACTCTCATTTGCTCTGACATGCACTGGAGCTGTAGGTTTATGTATGACAGGTTGTTGTGTTTGCTGTCTCCCGATCATTGTTTTCACATCAGTCAATAATCAAACACCCGTGGACTCAAAGTAAGGTGTAGAACCATGCTAAAGGATGATCGAATTGAGAAATCGGACAGCACCTTCTGGGAAATATAGGAGTGACTTAGCAAAGGTTTGTATGATAAATTAGCTGTGATATTTCAGTTTTTTTTCTTTTTTAATAAATCTGCAAAAAGTCAACAATTCTGTGTTTTCCTGTCAATATGGGGTGCTGTGTGTACATTAATGATGGAAAAAAAATTCTTTTTTTTTTGCCCTAAATGATATTAGCAAATGGCTAGGCAACTATAACAAAGACCCGTGAAAAATTTTAAGGGGGTCCTGAAATACTTCCGGACCACTGTATATAAAAGAAAAAAGTCTTGACCAGGGGCGCATCAGGTACTCACGAGCGAGACTATGGGTGCTCCAGGGAGGGAACAAAATGTCAAAAACAAAAAGTGGATCCCATTGCAAGAAACAAAAAAAATAATTCACGTCCAGGCACTCACATAGCAGGCAAAAAAAAGCCTTTATTGTAAGACAGAGCTACATGTTAAAAAACACCAACATGTATCAGCCCAAACAGGCCTTCATCAGGGTGTATGATCATATGAAGAGTTCATTTGCAAAAATCATATGAAGAGTTCATTTGCAAAAACCGATAAACGCCACTTTAAAAAAATGAGCTGATTGCCGTGCATTATTCTCCACATTATAGCGCGATCTGAACCCTAAACACGTTTCGTCAAAAAAGCCGGTTTTGTCCACTTTTTCAAGGCATCGGCGACGTCAAATTTCACGCAGAGCGACAAGGCCCTTTGGTTTTTGCACAACAGAAGACGATTAAGCCATTTTAGCGATCCATCAGCGCGTCTGCTAACCGTGCATAACATTTATAATTTCTAAAAAATAAATCCCGATAGTACATGCTTATGACCGGTAACCATGTGACATTTATACCTGGGAGTAACGGCTGATGGAACTTTAGCTTGCATCACAGAAAAAATTATTTTAAAGTTTATTAAAATAGAAACCATTATTTTATACTGTAATAACATCTTGCAAGATTACAGTTTTTCTGTATTTTTGTTCTAATAAATGCAGCCTTGATGAGCAAAAAAAGACTTCTTTCAAAAACACATTTTAAAGTCTATCTGATCCCAAACTTTGAGCAGTAGTGTCGTTGTATAATCTATTATTAGATATACGATATTATATATATATAATTAAGATATATATATATATATAGTGTGTACGGAAAGTATTCAGACCCCCTTATTTTTTTCACTCTTTGTTATATTGCAGCCATTGGCTAAAATCATTTAAGTTAATTTTTTTCCTCAATGTACACACCGCACCCCATATTGACAGAAAAAAACAAAATTGTTGACATTTTTGCAGATTAATAAAAAAAGAAAAACTGAAATATCACACGGTCCTAAGTATTCAGACCCTTTGCTGTGTGACACTCATATATTTAACTCAGGTGATGTCCTTTTCTTCTGATCATCCTTGAGATGGTTTTACACCTTCATTTGAGTCTAGCTGTGTTTGATTCTACTGATTGGACTTGATTAGGAAAGCAAAACACCTGTCTATATAAGACCTTACAGATCACAGTGCATGTCAGAGAAAATGAGAATCATAAGGTCAAAGGAACTGCCCGAAGAGCTCACAGACAGAATTGTGGCAAGGCACAGATATGGCCAAGGTTACAAAAAAAATTTCTTCTGCACTTAAGGTTCCCAAGAGCACAGTGGCCTCCATTCTTTAAATGGAAGACGTTTGGGATGACCGGAACCCTTCCTAGGGCTGGCCGTCCGGCCAAACGGAGCTATCGGGGGAGAAGGGCCTTGGTGAGAGAGGTAAAGAAGAACCCAAAGATCACTGTGGCTGAGCTCCAGAGAATTGCAGTCGGGAGATGCGGTAGAAAGTGTTTAGAAAGTCAACCATCTACTCAGCTCCTCCACCAGTCGGTGGCTTTATGAGAGTGGCGACGGAGCTATCCTCAGTGCAAGCCACTATGGGAAACGGCTCCACATGGTTGTGAGATGTGAGAAATAAGCTTTATCTGGTCCGGATGAGGACCACACGAGAGAACTTGTCGGCATTAATTCTTAACTGGGTTATGTGTGGGAAATTTTCCAGGCATCGCTCATCAAAGGTCTAATACTTCCAGTCCACACAGTGAAGCATGGTGGTGGCAGCATGATGCTGCGGGGGTGTTTTTCAGCTGCCTAGGACAGGAGTGATTTGTCTGGTTGCAATCGAGGGAATGATGAATGCGGCCAAGTACAGGGATATCATGGACGAAAACCTTCTCCAGAGTGCTAAGGACCTCAGACTGGTTGCCCCCGAAGGTGTACCTTCCAACAAGACAATGACCCTAAGCACACACAGCTAAAATAACGAAGGAGTGGCCCCCCATTTTCACACACACACTTCGGTGACTTGTACTGAATGGCCCAGCCCAGAGCCCCCTCACTGACTTTAAACCCCAATTTTGGAGCATCTCTGGGGCACCGAGACCTAAAAATGTGCTGTTCATACAAACCGTGTACCATCACAACTGACAGATCCTGGAGATGGATCTGCAAGGAGAAGGGTAGAGGATACCCACATCCAGTAGTTGAAAACAAACTTGTTGCATCTTCCAAAAAGACTCATGGCTCTGTAATATTGATCAAAAGGGTGATTTACTAAAGTATCCTGTAGCAAAGGGTTCTGAACTTAGGACCACTGTGTTATCAGGTTTCGTATTTAATAAATTTGCAAAAATGTCAACAAATCTGTGTTTTTCTGTCAATATGGGGTAATGTGTGTACATTAATGAGGAAAAAAAAAAATAACTGAAATGATTTTAGTAAATGGCTGCAATATAACAATGAGTGAAAAATTTAAGGGGGTCTGAAGACTTTCGTACCCACTGTATATATATATTATACTTATTAAATTTGCATATATACTATACAGTGGGGCAAAAAAGTATTTAATCAGCCACCAATTGTGCAAGTTCTCCAAATTAAAAAGATGAGAGAGGCCTGTAATTTAATCCTAGGTACTCAACTTATGAGAGACAAAATGATGAAAAGAAAAAAACCAATCCAGAAAAGGATGCAAGAACATCACATTGTAGGATTTTTAAAGAATTAATTGTTAATTTCCTCGGTAAAATAAGTATTTGGTCGCCTTCAAACAAGCAAGATTTCTGGCTCTCATAGACCTGTAACTTCTTCTTTAAGAGGTTCCTCTGTCCTCCACTGGTTACCTGTTTTAATGGCATCTGTTTGAACTCGTTAGCAGTATAAAAGACACCTGTCCACAACCTCAAACAGTCACAATCCAAACTCCACCATGGCCAAGACCAAAAAGCTGTCAAAGAACACCAGAAACAAAACTGTAGACCTGCACCAGACTGGGAAGACTGAATCTGCAACAGGTAAGCAGCTTGGTGTGAAGAAATAAACTGTGGGAGCAATTATTAGAAAATAAAAGACATACAAGACCACTGATAATCTCCCTCGATTTGGGGCTCCACGCAAGATCTCACCCCGTGGGGCAAATGATCACATGAAATGTGAGCAAAAATCCCAGAACCACACGGGGTGACCTAGTGAATGACCTGCAGTGAGCTGGGACCAAAGTAACAAAGGCTGCCATCAGTAACACACTGTGCCGCCAGGTACTCAAATCCTGCAGTGACAGACGTGTCCCCCTGCTTAAGCCAGAACATGTCCAGACCCGTCTGAAATTTGCTAGAGAGCATTTGGATGATCCAAAAGAGGATTGGGAGAATGTCATATGGACAGATGAAACCAAAATATAACTTTTTTGGTAAAAACTCAACTTGTCGTGTTGGAGGAGAAAGAATGCTGAGTTAACACCATACCTACTGTGAAGCATGGAGGTGGAAACATCATGCTTTGGGGCTGATTTCTGCAAAGGGACCAGGACGACTGAACCGTGTAAACAAAAGAATGAATGGCGCCATGTATCGTGAGATTTTGAGCTTGTGAAAACCCGCCCTTCCATCATCAGCAAGGGCATTGAAGATGAAACGTTGCTGGGTCTTTCAGCATGACAATGATTCCAAACACACCGCCCGGTCAACGAAGGAGTGGCTTCTTAAGAAGTATTTCAAGGTCCTGGAGTGGCCTAGCATGTCTCCAGATCTCAACCCCATAGAAAATCTTTGGAGGGAGTTGAAAATACGTGTTGCCCAGCGACAGCCCCAAAAAAATTACTGCTCTAGAGGAGATCTGCATATAGGAATGGGCCAAAATACCAGCAACAATATGTGAAAACCTTGTGAAGACTTACAGAAAAACGTTTGACCTCTGTCATTGCCAACAAAGTGTATATAACAAATTATTGAGATGAAATTTTGTAATTGACAAAATACTTATTTTCCACCATAATTTGCAAATAAATTCTGTAAAAATGTACCCGACAACCCCTCGTGATTTTCCGGATGTTTTTTCTCATTTTGTCTCTCGTAGTTGAGGTATGCCTATGATGAAAATGACAGGCCTCTCTCATCTTTTTAAGAGGGAGAACTTGCACAATTGGTGGCTGACTAAAGACTTTTTTTCCCCACTGTATAATATATATATTATAGATATATATATCATATTACTAAGTTAATATTACATTTTATTTATTCGCAATATATAAATACAAATGTAAACCAAAACTAAAATTGAAATTGATTATATCAAATTTAACAGTTGTTGAAAAACCAAAAAGTTTGTAAAACATTTGCTTTCATGCTAGAACAGAATTCCCATAAATAATCAATTTAAATATTAATATATATTATAATGCCCACCTCCATTCTGTCAGTGGATCAACAGCTTCCTGGCAGACTGGCAGCAGCTAGTGAGGCTGGGAAAAATACACATCCAGCACCCGTACGAACAGCACTGGAGCTCCTCAGGGCTGCGTCCTCTCTCCACTGCTCTTCTTATCCCCCTGTATCTACCACGATTTCTTCACCCCACCCCCTGCACACATTAAGACCACCTCCTCTGTCAAGCTCCTGAAGTTTGAAGACGACACCACACTCATCGGCCTCATTCACGACGGTGACGAGTCTGCTTACAGACAGGAGTTCGAGCAGCTGGCTGTTTGGTGCAGTCTCAACAACCTGGCGCTTAACACGCTAAAAACTGTGGAGATGACAGTGGACTTCAGGAGGAACCCCCCTGATCTCCCTCCACTCACCATCATGGACAGTACTGTGGCTGCAGTGGAGTCATTCAGTTTCCTGGGCACCACAATCTCTCAGGACCTGAAGTGGGTCACACACATAGACTCCATTGCAAAAAAGGCACAGCAGACGTTGTACTTCCTTCGCCAGCTGATGAAATTCAACCTGCCACAGGAGCTGCTAAAACAGTTCTACTCCGCCATCATTGAATCCGTCCTCTGCACTTCAGTAACTGTCTGGTTCAGCTCAGCTACCAAATCTGACCTCAGAAGACTTCAGAGTGTAGTCCGGACTGCTGAGCGAATCACTTGTTCAACCCTCCCTTTTCTCCAAGAACTGTACTCGTCCAGAGGGAGCAAAAGGGCTGGCAGAATCACTCTGAACCCCTCACATCCAGCACACTCCCTCATTGAACTGTTGCCATCTGGTCGCGTACAGAGCTTGACACCACAGAAGACCAGACACAGGCATCGTTCTACCCTCAGGCCATCCCTCTCATGAACCCCTGCCAATAACTGGGAACACACCACGATTTATTCACACGTTAACTTACACTTTTATCTAACACACCACTCAGTCTGTACATTCAATTTGGCACATAATTTTATACCTGTACATACAAACTGTCTATGTATATCCTGTACATAAAGTGTCGATTGTATATTTTTCCTTAGTTACTTGTTCTATTTTTCTTTTTTTTATTATCTGTGTTTTTGATCTGTCACTGTCATTCTGTTACACTGAGGAAGCTTCTGTCACGAAAACAAATTACTTGTATGTGTAAACATACCTGGCAATAAAATAAAGCTCATTCTGATTCTGATTCTGATATGATGTAGATGATGAGATTATTCAGACAGACACTGGTCTGCGTTTCATCAGCCCTATGATGGTACTGCATGGAGCAATTATTGTCTTATGAGAGTCATGTTTCAAAGACAGGAAGACTAAATCATTATCCTCAGCAAAAACAACCACTATAATCAAAGAGAGGAAGAGAACGCGAGGCAGAGAACAAGTTTGAGAGGATGGAGAAACACCACCACAGCTGACAAGGGAACTTTTTTTTAGCACTATTAGTATTTATTTTATTATTTTGCATTTCTGTTTCAGAGTCATTTGAGAACCAATGGTGCTCTAAAATGCAGTTATTTTAGGGGTAGCTGACGCTAATTGGCAATGGGAGTATTGGCTAGTCTCCCACTTTCAAAATAATTAGTAAACCACACAGCACAATCTCACACCCGGAATTAAACGAACAGCGCTGGAATCCTTAGCAACCGCTCTGCCTGGTAACGTAGGAGCGGAAAGGAAGAGAATACAGGAGATTCTGATAAGCTCCAGTGAGACAGAGTTGAACTTCGGCTGTGGAGAAATTGAATATCATTAGACATCTATTAATTCTGTCTCTTAAACAGAGTGTTAGTCCATATGCATACAGCAACCACTTTATCGCTTATAAGGAACGTAATGTACACTTTTCAAGTGTATTATGGTACATTTTTCCATACGCTTTATTAGTAAAGTCATCTTACACCAAAATTATCTTAATTTTAACCCTTTCTCCAATTAACAAGAATATTGAATGAGTTGCATTATAGACACAATATTGTTTTTTTTAATAGTTCCAAAGTCTGATCAGAACGTTTGTGCATCTCAGAGCAACACTGCATTGTTTTGTTCCTGAATGAATCCGTTTTTGAATGAATCATGAGTCAGTAATTCAATGATCCATTCATAAAGACAGTCACTTGATTCGTTTCTAAATGAATCGGTCATTTTGAACAAATCGTTTGAATGAATGATTCAATGAATCACTCATTTAGACAGGGACTTGCTGCCACCTACCGGCGGTTTTAATGTTATAGCCTATATATTTTTTTATCCATGATGGGTCTAAACCAGCCAAAGCACCAGCACAAAAACACACTCAGAAAAATATTGTTTAATTACTATTATTGACAAAATCCCCCCAAATACAGAGAAATTATTATGTCAATATCGCACACCCCTAGTTGGAAAGATATGAACACATCGGTTTTGATAGATTTACCCCAAGAAAAACATATTGCTCAGAGGTTGCTCTTTTATAGCTCATGAATCAAAGTCTCAGATTGTTCTCCAAAAATTCCCTTGGGGAGAAAAAAAACAGACACAATGATTCAATAGCTGACCTTAATGAAGAGTATAGAGCTACAAAATGAATGCAGATAACAGCTCAGATCATTTCTCCTTGGAGGTATTTAATGAGAAACATTTGAGTGCATTACTGAAATCTCTGACTTTTAATTGCAGACTTGATATATACGAGTTTTTGTGTACACAACACCAAACTTGGCGCTCTGACAGAGCGTAAAACAGCAAGCGATGCCAGAACAAAGGCAAATCTCTCTAAAAAGTTATAAACATTCAATCGCAGATTCTTCAGCTAGATTTTAAGACAAAAACACAAGAGAGCCCAATAAGATCACGACAGCTTTCATGCAGAGAGCACAACAAAACAAATGTCATCTTCTCAAATAAAATAATCAACACATTAACTCACACTGTTCTTGCATCCTCCACAGGACTTCTGGTCCAGCGACATGAATAAGATGAAGAACTTCAAGAGGCGTTTCTCACTTTCTGTGCCACGAACAGAGACGATAGAGGAGAACGAGTTTACCGAACAGATAAACCAGCTCAACATCCGCTGCAATGACGGTATGGCTTTGATTTGACTTTTGCATCTCCCATTCAAAGCACAAGAGTCTGACGTGAGCATCATGAACCCCACTGAAATAAACAAGACTTATGTAACTTATTATATAGATCATACCTGATGCCGCTACTACTCACTTGACTCACTTGAATCACAAACCATTATTTTATCCAGGAAATTGGTTCAAATCTATAAAGACAGTGCACCATGTAGCACAATGAGAAAAGTAGATTCATTGGTTTCCAACAAAGGTCAAAACAAATGAGGAGAAGGGTAAATATATACTATGATCAAAGATTGATTTCTCGGAGGACGCCTGAGTGAACAAACAGATTCGGATGGCATTAAAAAAAATACAAATACAAATACAAATTCTGTATAACACACATGCACCTGGCCTCCTGAGGGAAAACTAGTGCCATCCAAACAGGGCTTTAGTCTACAATCCCACAATATGAACTGTTTGTTTTTCATTAATTTCATGCATAATCAGAATTTATAATAACAAAAGACATTTAATCCTAATTTTGGCATCTAAGGTTTGTTTCCTTTGTTGTGGTCTTTTAAATGTAATAAGTGTAATAAGAAAAAAGTGTAAAAATTGTAAATTAAAAACATGAAACTTTACACATTATCTACGTGTGAAACTGAATATTCAGAAAGAAATGATGATCTTTGGGACTTAATTTTATTCATCAGGTCAGCAGGAGAGATGTTGGTTAGAGAAGTTGATGCTTATTATTGTTAGCTTCTGTAAAAATAAAACTATAAAAAATAAAAACATTTTTGTTGCTTGAAATAAAGATGAAATAAATGAAAATATTAATATCATATAAAAAAAAATATATAAACCAAAACAAAAATTTTATTAAATCTAAATAGTACTTTAATAAAAACGAATACAATGACAAAACAACATAAAATTAATTAAAAAATGAAAGCTGAAAATATAAAAGTTAATTCTAGAGGTTCATAAAAAATATAGTAAATATACGTATTTCCTATAAACTACTGATTCTGACTGAGGTGGAAAAAATTTACTACATTTTGATTTAATATTAACACCGCTTTGTTTTTTTTAATTCAACCAAATACATTCCAAACATCCATAACATGACATATTCATGAGGGAATCAGGATACTACTACCTTTCGCAAGGACTGCAGTGTCTGGATGGTTTCGCTCAGAGGTACGAATCAAAACAATCATATGAACACCACAACAAGGAACCAGGTGTTCAGGTGCACATCAAATAACTTGTATTCAAGCACACACGTCAGGAGAAAAATAACTAGACCAAAAAGGACTTGAGGGCCTTTCACAAAACTCATGTTTCCTATGAATTCTGTGGAGCAAAACACAAAACAGATACAAAAGAGAGCATTCCTGAGAGGTTAAATGATGCATTGCAAAATTCAAAGTTTAAGTCAAATTTAACTCTATATGTGCAACTCTATATTTAACTCTCTGAACTGTTAAAACATCTCATTACAACACTTCACCATTTTTTTTATTATAAACAAACCCTAATTGTGACCCGTAAGTAAATAAAAGCAATCAATCAATCATTAAAATTTGGTGTCAAAGATTTTTTTTTTAAAAATTAATCTTATTCAGTAAGGATGCATCAAACTGATCAAATGGCAGAAAGCCTTTGTAAAATTATAAATATCGTGTACATTCGAATAAAAGTGTTCTGTTTATATTAGCAAATAATTATGAACAAGAATCTACACTGTTTCACAAAAATAATTAGAGCACAACTGTTTTAATAAATGACTTCTGAAGGATCATGTGACATTGAAGACTGGAGTAAGGGCTGAAAATTCAGTTTTGTCATCACAAGAATAAATTGCATTTTAAAATACATAAAAAGATTAACTTAGCTTAGTTAATAAA
The DNA here is from genome assembly GCA_018155175.1 of Sinocyclocheilus anophthalmus. Taxonomy (NCBI): domain Eukaryota; kingdom Metazoa; phylum Chordata; class Actinopteri; order Cypriniformes; family Cyprinidae; genus Sinocyclocheilus; species Sinocyclocheilus anophthalmus. The sequence continues at coordinate 168,834 of JADLZN010007197.1, forward strand.
TATAGTTAATAACTTTTAACAATATTGCTGTACTGTTTTTGTATAAAATAAATTGCAGCCTGGTAAGCATAAGAGAATTTCTCTATCAATATAAAATAATGAAAAATAAAAATTTACTGACCCCCAAGTTCAACGTAATATTTCATTAACACTTGACCATTTTTTTTATATATATATAAAATTATTAACAAACCTATTGTCTCTTAACCCTAACACTGCAGGTGGGTTAACCAAAACATTTTTCAAAACAGTTTTTGTTAATAATAATAATTTTTAAAAACTTGGCTCAAATGCATGGCACCTCGTTCATTTGCTTTCACTAATCTCACGGTTTACTGAGAACACTTTCTTACTACCTCCCCACTACCTAGCTAAACATAAACTCCCTCTTCCATGACTTTACATACGGTGGTGGCCAAAGCAGTGCATTATGAGGCTACCTTTTGCAATTCGAAGCCTTCTGGATTGTTCTCAAATGGAATGAGGCCGGGAAAATGAGTGGCCCATAAGAGTTTGATAATCTCTCCAAGAGATGGAAGAGAGATGCACCTAGCGGCCTGCGAGGACCTCGGGGGTCAGAGCCGCTCCAGAGAAGATGAGGAGGAAACGGGATTCTGACCCTCCAGCGTCTTCGCTCTTCGTTCACAGTGGTGCTTATCTCTTTGTGCCTACATTATTAATGCAGTGGTAATAGTACAATTCTGCTCCGCTCTCTGGCTCTATGGTCTTAACACCTTCTCGAGTCAATATTAAATCGAATTTCAAGGGAGAGACTAAAAGCAAGACCACTTTAAGAATTTAAGACTCTGTCAAAGATCTACAGGGGTTTTCGCGCACCTTCGGTCTTGCAATATAAATCGATAATGCTTGTTATTGGCCAGTCTGTATCTTGTTTTAACTCTAAAGAAAGAGCTTTTATACTCTTTATTCTGGATTCCAATCAACTTTTTGTACAAAAAACACTATTATTATTGTAGCAAAAAAAGAAAGAATATATATTATGTTTCACTTGGAAATGCATAACATTATGGAAGTGTTGTGTATCCTGTTTCATGTCATTTAAAAACCAGTGACATTTTCAACCTTCGTGTCTGGATTTATATTAATTATATTATCTTTTATTATTTTTACTCAGCAAGGATGCATTAAATCATAAATAAAAAATAAATCATGGTTTCCACAAAAATATTAAGCAGCAAACATATAATATAAGTTTTTCCAACATTAATAATAATACGATTTTTTTTCTTCAGCAGCAATCAACACATACTGACTAATGATGCTTAAAATTCAGCTTTGCGTCACAGGAATGAATTGCATTTTACAATATATTCAAATGAAAGAAGTAGTAAGTAATCTTGAAACTGAATAATATTTCATAATATTATTTTTTGATTAAATAAATGCAGCTTTGGTGATCATAAGAGACTTAAAAAAAATAATAAAATCTTACTGACCTCAAACTTTTAAACAGCACACAGATATTCTGACCAATAAGGAGACAGTTTTCACACACGTGGCTCACGAAAAATGCTGATCTGTTTTTAAATGCTGCCCTTTAAAAGCAAATCAAGGAGAAAATGCAACTTCCTAAGAATTTAGTCCATTTTGCAACAACTACAAACAAAATACAGGTCTTAAAACGCCCGCAATAATGCGATAGTTCACCTAAAAATTTAAATTACCATAAGCTCCAGTAAGAACAGTGACAAACGCGGAAGCGCAGAGGAGAGAGCAAAACAAAAACCGGGTAACAACTTTGCAGAAACGTTGGGATTTCGATATAAGCCAAGAGGCGAGGGTTTTCTTTGCTGTAAACAAAACTTGGTTCTCACGAGACTAACATGTTCTCACCGGAGCTTACACTACACCTACGTCATCCACTGGACGCCACTCTCTATAGTGAGCGAGTGTATGAAAGTTAGCGGAAGCTACACTCTAAAAAATGCTGGGTTGTTTCAACCCAATGTTGGGTCAAATATGGACTAACCCAACTGTTGGAGTAAAAGTAATTAAAAGTACCAAAGTGGTGTTCGTCCATATGACCCAAATGGTTGTTTGAAACAAACCAGCATTTTTTTAGAGTGTAGAGATTACAGTTTATAAAGTTCTAAATATGTCAATTTTGTTTTACACAAATGCATCAATTCACTTCAAGAGGCCTTTATTAACCCTCCGAATCCGTGTGGAGCACTTTTTATGATGGATGGATGCACTTTATTTTGCTTCAAAATCTTGAACCATTCACTGCCATTATAAAGCTTGGAAGAGCCAGGACATTTTTTAACAATGCCGATTGAATTCATTTGAAAGAAGATAGTCATGTACACCTAGGATGGCTTGAGAGGTAGTCATTTAAATTTTTTGGTGAACAATCCCTTTAAACTGAAGCTGAAAATTAGTGGCAACAAATTGCCCCAAATTTGCCCTAAATGGCAGTGTTTGGTCACTCTGACGATCTCTTCTTCTCTAAGCTAGCATTTCAAAGTCAGAATAAGTTGTAAGGTGCATAGGACTTTGTTATAAAACAAAACTCTGGCTACACAAGATTGAATAAACTCATACTAAGAAGCGAAACCAGGCGATGAACCCTTGGTCCATAGCAGGATGGTGATTTGGACCTGGTTGCATGCTGGGAACAAAGCATTTGTTTGGGGAGCAATCAGGCTCCTCAGCTGTCTGAGGCAGCTGTTTCCACAATGCCCCATTTTCCCCCACCACGAACCAGCTGCTCCCATTGGCTGATGGGACAGCACGCTGTTACTTCCTCCACCCCCGGGAGACACGGCAGCGATGGAGACAGCTGGAGCAGAATGGAGTTTGGAAGAAGGGAGCGGATCCGAGGACAGGCGGGGAGTAGATGCAAGAGCACTTTTCTTCTATTTACCCCGTCCCCTTCCCTCCAGCTGCAAATGAACCTCCAAGCCAAGCATGGCGGGAGAGCCGTCTACGGGTCGGGATGGGAAAAGCATCGGAAACGCCTTGAGAAATGGAACGCTTCGTTCCAATTTACTCGCCCATATACCTAAGATTATTAGAACTCAATTACTGCAAGGTTAATGTGGAAGAAAACGATCCGAGTCACATTAGGGAGTCGGACCTCATATTTCCTCCCTGCCAGCATGTCTACCTCCATTATCTCGTTATATTTGTGATGTATCGCTGATCGAGACGCAACCGAGTCATTCTCCATGGAGAGGCGCCCATGATGGAGCCATCATGCAAATGTTAGCGCAGTCTTTTGGTTAACAAGTGTTTCTTGATTACCACAAAGATGTAAGCTATATTTAATGATAATAATGCTTACAAAATGGCTTTTCGACAGATTCCTTGGAGGGTTTGAACATAATTACAGACCCAGAAACACCCACACACACACACACACACACACTAAATCTCATTGAGTAGTTTATACTGCAAAGGATGAATGTAATGTGTGTTGGGCAGAACTGAAAGGAGAGGAATCTCATTTAGAGACAGCCATCAAAATAACCACCAGCTGTCCCGTGTGGCCCTCTGGCTAGGCATGAATAAAGAGTGTGCTCATTTCCGATGAAAAACGGCAAGGACTGCAGTGTCTGGATGGTTTCGCTCAGAGGTACGAATCAAAACAATCATATGAACACCACAACAAGGAACCAGGTGTTCAGGTGCACATCAAATAACTTGTATTCAAGCACACACATCAGGAGAAAAATAACTAGACCAAAAAGGACTTGAGGGCCTTTCACAAAACTCATGTTTCCTACGAATTCTGTGGAGCAAAACACAAAACAGATACAAAAGAGAGCATTCCTGAGAGGTTAAATGGTGCATTGCAAAATTCAAAGTTTAAGTCAAATTTAACTCTATATGTGCAACTCTATATTTAACTCTCTGAACTGTTAAAACATCTCATTACACCACTTCATTTTTTTTTACTATAAACAAACCCTATGGCAGTAAGTAAATAAAAAGCAAATCAACCAATCAATCATTAAAATGTGGTTATTAAAATATTTTTTTAAACAAATTAATTTTATTCAGTAAGGATGCATCAAACTGATCAAATGACAGAAAGCCTTGTAAAATTATAAATATCTGCCTTTTGTTAGGGGCTGACGGGGAAGGCGTGAGACTATGCGGATCAAATGCAAGCTTATTGAGCAGAGAGGTCAGAAACACAGGCAGGGTCAAACAGTGGCAAACAGGTATATGGCGGGCAAGACACAAGAATAGTCCTAGGGCTAGCGTAGGTCGATGAACGGCAAACAGAATCAGAAGGGACAAGACTAAAGGGAGAAATCCAGGAAACCAGGCGAAGATCAGAAAAAGGCTAAGGCTAAGGCTAAGGCAAACGACTAGGGCTAAGGCTAAGGCTAAGGCTAGGGATAGGAGGACTAACGGAGGGCTCTGTAGAAGCTATCAAGAGATATGCGCTAAACAATACTCGGCAGAAGGAAGGGATCAGAGTGCGTGTTAAATAGTGAGTGAGTGATATGAAAAAGCTGTGTGCAATCAGTGCTGTGTGCAATTAGTGAACCAGCTGTGTGCAATCAGTGCTGTGAATGATGGAATATGTAGTCCGGGAAGATATGCAACAATGTGAGTGCGAGAGTCAATGAAAATGGGAAGGGTGACTTCTGATGGTTAGCTGACGGAAGTTCATGGACCGGCTTCGTGACCTTTAAATAAAAGCTGTTCTGTTCTATTTATCAAATAATTTGACATAATTCTACCACTGTTTCCACAAATATTTAGCAGCACAACTGTTTTCATCATTGATAATAATAATTGTTTCTTAAGCAGCAAATCAGAATAGTTTCTGAAGGATCGTGTGACACTGTGAAGACTGGAGTAATGGTGCTGAAAACTTCTGCTTTGAATAACAGACATAAAATGACATTTTAAAAAGACTATTAAAAGATAAAATTTAGTATTTTAATTTTATATATTTAAACAATAGTATGATTGTCTTTTTATCAAATAAACGCAGCTGGGTACGCATGATGACTTTGCAAACAAAACAAAACCAAAACAAAACCAGAATATACATAGAATAAAATAAATAAAATTCTTACTGACCCAAAATTTCAACAGTTTTTTTGTACACATAAGTATTAAACAAACTATTGTTTTAACACTAACCTGCAGGTGGGTTAACCAAAAAAAATTTCAAAACAGTTTTTGTTAATAATAATAATAATTAAAAAAAAAACTTGGCTCAAATGCATGTCACCTCGTTAATTTGCTTTCACTAATCTCACGGTTTACTGAGAACACTTTCTTACTACCTCCCCGCTACCTACCTAAACATAAACTCCCTCTTCCATGACTTTACATACGGTGGTGGCCAAAGCAGTATGTCAAAGCATTATGATTGCTCGGATATGCACGGAAGCCCTGACAGCAGTCATATGAAAGTGTCTTTAGTCTAAATATATAGCCTTCTATGCTCTTTTATTAATTCATTTGTAAATGAGGAGTGCTAATAGTTTTCTACATAATCAATTATAGTCCAGCGGGTAGCATTTTGTGCCTTATGACACAAAATTTGCCTAATATCTGATGACCTACTTTCAACCGGCTGCATGTGTCACCTGTAACCCCATTATGAAGTAAAATATCACTGGCTAGGTTAACAGTAACATTAGTTTTACAAGCGGTCTCTTGTGGTTCAAACCTACAAACCTTTCAGTTACTAGCCCAGATCTTTAATCACCACCCCAGAGAAAGGTTCAAACCCACAAGGGCACAGCAACACGGCTTATCAGTGATTCACCTCAACCACTGAGCCACCTTTGTTTCAATGACAGCTCGATTTCTCTGCATTATTAATGTGTTGAGGGCTTTCGTCTCTGAACTGGGAATGTCTACTTGAAAAAGGAAGTTAGGCTTGGAAAGAAAGCAAAGACAAAAGTTTCGTTTCCTTTAATGAAAGGAATTAAAATCATATCATCTTTTACTCACGCTCATGTCATTGCAACACACATAACCTTGTTGCAAAGCCATGTTTGAACCACTCTGTATAGTCTCCCAATATTGCACAACACCACGAAATCTCCACAACACAACGGAAACAAACTGCAACACAACTGAAACAAGACACAACACAACGGAAACAAGCCACAACAACAAAATCAGCACAACACAATGAAAACAAGCCGCAACACAATGGAAAAAACAAGCCGAGTACCCCAATGAAATAGCACACACAATGTGAAAACAAGCCGAAGTTGTGTTTTGGGAACGTACTTTAAAGTAATTGCATGACATATTGCAAATCCATAAAAAAAGTAATAATACAATTACTTAGGTCTTTATGGAAGAAGTAACTGGGTTACGTTACTTTGCGTTATTTTTAATCTGGCAGGGCTTGTTTGTTTTAAAATCAAAAAGTTAATTTGGCAAAATATCTAAACGCCTTCACACTAAAAGTGAAATGAATAAGACTCAGGCTGAAGGGAAAGTAAGTTTATGTCCGTACAGTAGAATGCAGAAGAAATACACTTCAGCAATAAAAAAAGACACAGATGTTTGTCTGGAGTAATTTGTGTTTATTAGTACGGCTGAACTGGATCATCGAATGTCAGAAGCAAAGACATTGGTTAATAGAATGGGATTAAATACATAAAGGGTATTTGTGTTGTTTAACATTTAATTATTGCAGGTTTGCGTCATATTCTGAGTTGCATTATTTTTTATTCATTTTGAGGAATACTGAAATTTTTTTGTTTTTGTAAGTGAGATGAATTAATGCATATTCATATTTATTTTAGATCTACTGTAACATCTTATGATTTCTCTCAACAAGGGAACAGGAGATGTATCAGTGAATAAATGGGAAAACAAAGTAACTAGCATTACTTATTTGAAAAAGTAACTCAGTTACTTTACTAGTTACTTGAAAAAAGTAATCTGATTTTGTAACTCGCGTTACTTGTAATGAGTTACCCCCAACACTGGCCGCAACACAACGAAATCAGTACAACACAATGGAAACAAATCGCAAGGCAATGAAATTAGCACAACACAATGAAAACAAGCTGCAACGAAATCAGCACAACAAAATGGAAACAAGTCGCAAGGCAATGAAATTAGCACAACACAATGGAAACAAGCCACAATACAATGAAATTAGCACAACGCAACATAAGCTGCAACACAACAAAATAAGCACAACACAATAAAAAAATGCAACACAATGGAAATAAGCTGCAACAATGAAATTAGCACAACACAATGGAAAAAAATGCAGCACAATGAAAACAAGCTGCAACACAACGAAATAAGCACATCACAACGGAAACAAGTCGCAACCCTGCGAAATTAGTCCTATGCATTGTGTTGTGGCGATTTCGTTGTGTTGTGCACTACTAGGCCACTGTAAATCTGGGTTTACAATAAACTTTTAAGCAAAAAATTCTTAAAAGAACCATTTTTTCTAAGTGTGAAGACCATTATATAATAATGTAAAGAACCTTTTTCCGCTCTAAAGAACCTTTAGTGACTTCATGGATGTTGGAGTTTCTTTAACTATCGATGCCAATAAAGAATCTTTATGTTTAAGAGTGTACAAATTTGGAATGACATAAACAGGAATAAATGACGATGTATGTTAGGATGTTCATGTTAGGTGAATTTTTGCTTTAATCATTATCTGGTTGCCTAGCCATATCGCATCACTATTGGAATATCAAAAAAACCAATTCATGTTTCTCAGCAGCTACTAGTTCACCAGCTGTTTTATGCCCCCTTGGGACTTATGGGATAGCTTTGATATCGATATAAGCCTCCGATACAATTCCTCAAGGGAGGTTTATGCTCTTGGAAGTTCACAGAGATGTAGGAAGGTTCATAATAGACCTGATACGTGTGTTTAGATGTGCAGACAGACTCTGCTGGAGCCCAATGGGAGAAAGCGGTCTGGGCAGAGGGCTGTCTGAGCCCTGAGGCCTCTAAGAAATAGGACACACACATACTCTGACCTCCAGGGTAGACAGCAGCCTACTGGCAGGGCAAGTATAAATACTAGTGCAGGTCCCAGTGCACAGAAAGTCATTCCAGGACAGAGCGCTGGAAACTGATGGTTTAAAGCAGTTAGCTGTATAAAGATGTTGTCAGACATATCTATTATTCCTTTTGACCTTTTCACAGACTCTGAGGAGACACTACAAAGGGTCAAACTACAGGGCTTTGCTTCTATTTTCTACTTCAATATTTCATCCAACAGTAGCCAGGTTTTCATCCAAAGTTGCGAATTTAACTTATGCGCAACATTGGAATATCACACAAAACATTTGCGATATATATTTGCAATAAGCACCGTTTCCATCCAATGAGTCAAAGATAAACGGGCACTAAATATCACTAAGAAAAGTAGGAGAATCCCCTGAATATAATAGTTTTCACATATAATAAATGACTTGCACCTCAGAGCAAGCAGACGAAACACAATAAATGTGGTCATTGCTTTTGGACGTGGATGCCTCCTTTTTAGGAACGCAGTCCTGTAAGACAGTTCTGGGAGGCAATTATACAGAAATACTTTGACGACAGACTTTGCTCTGGCATTTCTGAATGACCATAACAACAGTTCAGATGCTGTGCAAGACGATCATAATACTCTTCAAGTAATTGTGCGAAAATTACGCTTTATTAATCGAAACTCTGTAAATCATACTCTGTGTGAAAATGAATTAAAAGGTGTCGGAGTTTTACTGCCTCTAGTGTTCATTTTTTTGGAAACTGCAGTGATATGTACTTATTGGTACGTATTTCGTGTCTTGCAAAAATGTGCCCCCAGGTACGTATTTGCCATGAGACTGGGTTGAGAAGATCGGTCTGCCGGTTAGTCAGATTATGCCGTCCCATAGAGCAAAGTCACATGGCTTTTTTGATGCGCATGCAGAATTTATTCAGCAAATGCGTTTCCATCTCCCATCATTCGCATTAACCCTTTTTCGCACAAGTGAAAAACCAGCTCAAGCAAGCGTAAAAACTTTTTTGCAAATTAAGGGATTTTTTCTGAAAATTGCTGTTTCCATCACTCGTTTCTGATGCGATATTTCAAAATGTGCATAAAAACAGTGATGGAAACATAGCTAGTAACTCTTCTGCAAAACAACATATTTGTGTTTATACAGATTTATTATACATAGGTAAGTTGTAATGACAGCACAACCATTTCCAACATTGATAATAAATCAGCATATTAGAATGATTTCTGAGGGATCATGTGACACTGAAGACAGGAGTAGATTCAGGACAGATGGAAATTGAGTTTTGCATCACAGAAATAAATTATATTTTAAAGACCTTACGAGCAAACCATTATTTTAAAGTGCAATAAATTACACAATATTACTATTTTTTCTGTATTGTTGATCAAATAAATGCAGCCTTGATGAGCATAAGAGACTTGCATAAGCTGCCCTAAACTAACAGTATTGGTGATTAGCAAAATACCAAATACCAAAATAAATGTTCATGTTTCTGTAATGGTTAATCCACACCAGTATGCGTAAGCCTCTTTAGTCACAGTAGTGTTTCTAATACAAAAGACAATTATTGTTGGGATTTAATGGATTCAAAGATAGATCAAACAAAAGGTTATTCAAAAGCAAATATTTGGGAACAACTAGAAACTATTTGGAAGTCAATAACAACAGAGACTCTGGGAAAGTACATAAAAACAATGCCAGCAAAAATGTAAGCTGTTATCAAGGCCAAAGGAGTCCATACAAAATATTATTATTATTTGTTATTATGTGTGAATAAAGACTATTTAGTTGTTTCAGTTTGTTATTTGCCAAATAAATGATAGGATTTTTAGTTTTAAACACGTTTTTGACAGATTCCTAAAATATTTATTTTCTCTCTTCATTATGACAGGTGGTCTAATAAATTTGTTAAGCACTGTATAAATAAATATTTAGTATATACATTACAGATTAGTATTAAATACAATATGTAGTATTTATAAATAGCCTATTTAAATATTTTATATATTACACAATCATTTTTATATTTAGTATTTTCATTATAAATATAAATTACAATATCAATATGTATACATTTACATTTATATATTATATATCTATGAATTGACTTTGTTTTTGTTTTTTTTTTTTTTCCTTTTTTTTTTTTTTTTTTTTTTGTTTTTTTTTTTTTTTTCTTTCTTAATTTTCTATTAACTCGTTTCAATTTGTGCTATACAGTGGAGAAGCATCGAATGCTTATAACTGTACATTAAAATATCAATCTTGAAATTTTAAGAAGGAAAATCAAATCATTCAAATCAAAACAGTTTGAGTGTTTTGTCTTAAGACAATCTCATTCGTTCGTACGTAGCACCAAACGAATGCAAAAAGGACTAAGTGACATTCAACAAATGTATGGTTTAAAGAACTATAAGCTATAACCTTTATTGTACAAAACTACACAAAACAAAGTTTTATGTCTTGAAATATATTGTTGAAGACAGTGGATTTGTTACAAAAGCAGTAAAAGCAGTGCTTTAGAACGGATGAATTTAGAGATGCAACTCTATGGAGAGCATTTACCATACTGACAGCATAACAGCATGGTGTCTGCATGCGGAAACCCTCTCCGCATTTATAAATACATCCCTTTAAAGCAGCACAGCTGAAAATATTAAAGCTATTATTAAAAATTAGAAGGAAAAATGTAACTGTTCAACCCTTTTCCGCTTTCATCTCAAAGATTCACAGCTTACGCAATCTCTCCTCAAGACTGGACACCTAAGAAAAGAAGGAAAGACAAATCTCCTGAGCGCATCCCCTTGTATTTGCTCGCCCTGCTTGAAACCTTCAGCGGCGCATCTGGATTTTGTCACTAGAGAAGGCCAGGATGGGATTTGACACGTACAGTAGGTAGATGAAGGATATGAAAGATTGGTGGGGAGTCCAGATTGCAGCAAGAAAATCTCTCAGATAGAGCGCGAGAGGGCCAGAAAGAGAAAGAGCAGAAAATGACTCGCCTGCTACGACCCCAATTACCACCGAGGAGATCAAAGAGCTCGCTGCCACTGTGATATTTAAATGATGAGCCTGGATAGGGCCTCGCTTTTCATATCTGCAAATGAAGGAAACCAAGGCCCACCGCCGCCCTCTCCCTCTCTCGCTCATTCGCCGTGCCTTTGTGCCGGGGTTTGAAAGCGGTATATAACAGTTTCTTTCGCCTACTGCTGAATTATAATGAAACTGAAAGCCAACTGTAGGAGCCTGTTTAATAAATTCATACATTTTCAGAGTGCCATAATATATTAGAGTGTATAATGGTCATTCAAATCTTACATAATATTGTTTACATGCATCATTTGCATTGAGATTACATTGATTTGCATGAAAAGCGGTACTGTCTCTTTAAGACTATCAACTGGAAAAAGTGAAAGCAGCAAGAACACGGAGCAGAAGGTACAGACATTCATCGCCTAAATAAAACAATATACTGGCTTCTAAAATCATTTTTTTGTAATGTCCATTCAATGATTTACTTATTTGCTGTAATCATTTTTTTTTAACGTAACTCTTTGAGGGGGAAAATATGTGTACGTGATTAACTGTGATTCATAATCAGCATATAACAGAATTAATCAGATGTAATTTTTGAATCAATTGCTCTAGTTTGAATCAAGAACAGACTGTCAAGACAAGAATAACAAATATTTTAATAGAATCATTATTCAATACAAATGTGTAGATGGATGCATGAATAAATTTATGTATATCTGGACACAATCAGTGGAAGTAGTGCAATAAACCATAGAAAGGCCACAAAAACACCATAAAGCATCATGAAAGTAGGCCATATGACTCATTAACTAAAGTTCAAATCTTCTGAAGCTCTATGATAGCTTTATGTAAGAAACACCAATATTTCAATAGCTATTCGAGTTGAACTCGAGAACCAAATCATGATTTCTTTATTGATATGTTTAGGTTTTATTAATTCATGTAGTAGTAGCAGTAGTAATAACAATAATACTAATAATATTTTATAATTATAATGTATTTTACTATAATACATAGTAATATATCATATATTAGATATTTATCGTTCTAATATATATAATATTATAATTACATATTATACATGAATTACTATTAATAAATAATTTACAGCTCAACAGTATTATAATGACTTTCTTTATTGGTTTGTTTATGTTTTATAAATTAATTTAGCAGTAGTAGTAGTAGCAATAATAATAATATTAGCAAGTAGATGTCTTTCCCTGATTTATTCTGCCCTTTTTTTAATGGAATAATACACATATGGTCAGTAAAAATTATATTTATGGTCGGTATATTTTCTCAAGTCACCACAAAATGTTAGTTTTAGGCCCTGCTTGAGTCACATGTTCTACTTCAATGATATCTGCTTTTTTTGGAGTTCAACATCCTCAGTCTTTACTCTCCTAATTACCGTCAGGTTGTTTTACTGAAGAAAGTCAGTCCTACAGGTCTGGAATGACATGAGAGTGAGTAAATGAGGACAGAATTTCCATTTTTTGGCTGAACTACTCCTTTAACCTTCATTCTCCTGATGTTTACTGAAATGCAACACCAACCAGCCCTCCAACGCTCCTCTCACTAGTCATTCTCTCAGTTTTCCACTCTTTGTCTGTTTTTTAAATGAGCATATGTGGGCTAGGGGACATTTACCTCTCTCTTAACAAATCAAGGATAGCAAAACATTTACCCGTCTGTTTTGGCAAAACCATCCCCCGCTGCATTCCTAGGCCAGGTGTAAACATAAAATGCAATTAAATCAATATGAAAACGATAGAGAAAGAGCGAGCGAGCGAGAGAGAGAGAGAGAGAACAAACATCTAAGGCTGTGTGGGGGACCTGGTATTGAATTTCAGATCTGCTGAAAAGCAGGATGTGATATAAATATTGATGAATCAGATGGCTACCTGAGAGACAGAATAGCTATCTCTTGTTATCTGGATCCTGACATTGCCTTTGTTAACAGTCTGCGTTGTCATGGCAACAAGCAATTAAATGGCAGCATGCATTTAAACATCAGAGACAAGTTGAGATTCATGCTGCCGAACAATAGAGGGAAAAAAACATCGGCTGTGTGTGATTGCTAGGGGAATCGAAAAACGTTTCAGAGTGAGAAAGAAAAGTTGTGAGGTACCGCTAAATTGATGGTAGATAAAGGCCATGCAAATGCTAAAGTACACTCTATATCTCACAATACATGAGAGCTTGAAGCCTAGTTTACTAAGGTACACATACAACACGTATATGTAACAGTGACTTCACACTTTTCCCCCATTCATTTTCTCCACAGGCATTTCAAAAAGATCTCCAATAATGCCATGAACGAATCAGCAAGCTCTGATATGAAAAACAATACATTTAAAGCAAAAAATATGAAAATCTGATAAAAAAATATTTAAATTCTACTTATTTTATTTTTTTATGTATCGATAGACACCAGAGACAGAACACATGTACACAATGAATGGGCAAAAAATAACACGTTTAAACTCAAGTAGACTGATATAGAAATATTATTTGTATTATTTTGATGTTTTATTAATATCATTAATGAATATTGTATTAATATTTAGATGTTTTAATTTACTTTTTAATTTACTTCAAGTAACTTGTGTGTTTGTCATTTTTTCATTTTCTTTTTAGATTGTCTCTTTATTAATTTATATTTAAATTCTTTATTGTATTTTAAATCTGTGAGTAATAATAATAAATAAAGATTTAAAAATATATTCTTATTAATACTATCTATATATATAATATATAACATAATATATCATACTATAGCATACATATATTTATGTAATATAATATTACATTTTAATCCATTATATATATATATCTATATATATAATATATCTATATATATGGCATCATACGTGTTTATCTTGAATAAATTTGTCAAAGATGTTTAAAAAACCTGTTTATTTGCTTGTCATTATGTGTAAGCTGATGTGTGAAAAAAGTAATTTAAATTCATTTAACAAGATAACGGGAAAAAATAACTGTATATATTCTTGCAAAAACGGTTTTGCAAAGCAGTGCTAGGTATATATATCTATATATTATATATTATATTATAAAGTCTTATATATTATATAAAATATATAGAAGATATATATATAGATAGATAGATAGATAGATAGATAGATAGATAGATCGTATTTTATTCCTTCTAATTAATTTGGCCTGACAACAGCAAGTTTAAGACTTTTGTTATTTTAAGTAATTTTTTGTAGTTTTAGTTAAAGATAATAGTCCAGTACTTTGACTATAAGTAACGAAATTGAATCAGATCTAACATACAAAAATGCCAGACTTAGTTACAAAACATGTACAGATTTTAACAGTGATTCCATAATTTGCTGTGCATGTTTATGTTTATCACTGCTCAGCTCTTTGTTTCCATGCCAACAGCTTCTTTTCTGATTGGTCGATATCTCATTAGTATTATAGATAGTTCAGTTCTTCAAAGTGAATTTGGTTTTTAAACATGCTTTATGAAGTTGAAATCACTACAGAAGAATCAATCACCACTTAACGCCCACAGATCTCATGGGAGGTCTATCCTTATCACTAAATATCACTTTCTGGATGAAGAAAAAGAATTAGACTTTTACTTTGAGATATCTACTGTGCTCAGAATCCAAAAAATGTAAAGTGGACATATGATTGGTTGAGGTCTTTGGCATCCTCCAATCAGAAATCACGTTATTGAGTGAACATTAGGAAACATATACATAAATGCATTGATATGACGTGTTGAACGATGCTATTGCTGAGAAAGTGAAGAGCCTTCAGGGTGCACTTTGCAGTTATAATCCTATTACTAATGATCTTCCATTGAAAAAACTAATTACCCGAGTATGATAGCCTTTGAATATGCAAGTGCTAAGCCACCCTTATTACCTGAAACATCAAATATCACTGAATGGAATCTGTGATTCATCCTTGCAATTCGCCATGTTAATGGGGATACTGTACTCAGGTTCGCCAAATAAAGAAGGGAACGGTCTGAAGGCCTTTCCACACTGAAGGCCTTTTCACACTGACTGCGATGCGAAAAAGCGAGGGGAATCGCCGACGAACGGTGCTTTCACACCGAGCGCGAAACGATTGTTCGCTTTCTGCTAATTCACGCCTGCACGCTAGGTGGCGCTGACCAACAATGCATTTTTCCTCAGATATGTATCTCGTATATGGCTTTAACATCAGAAGGCGAACAATTGTTTCGCGCTTGGTGTGAAAGCACCATTCGTCGGCAATTCGCCTTGCTTTTTCGCATCGCGCTCAGTGTGGAAAGGTCTTTAGTCTCATTATGTACAGAGAGGGAGGGAGCGAGACAGGCTTTTGATCGCCCAGCAAGGCCTACTCCTGCTTTCAAGGCTGTCATTGACATAAAGGAGCATTAGTGATCTTTTGTGCACCTAGAAAGGGTTTTAAAAAGAGAATGAGAGGAGGTAAACTGAGTAAAAAAGGAGAATAGAACGTTCTGTCAGCTATTCATTTTATTTATACTCAAAAAGTGACTGTTTGGCTGTTTCGTGAACCGACATCTTATCCTTCACCAGGACAGTGATTATTATTAGTTATGCCATGGCTTTTCCTGAACCAGTGACAATGTCAGACACCTAAATATGATCTCCTTCCTACATGTTGTCACGATTTCTCTGGGAGGAACGAGGAGACACAGGAGAATACTTCAACATAGATTTTAATCCAACAAGCAAAGGGATATAAACACTGGAACTCTAGGATGACATATAACAGCGGACTCAGACTCAGGGAAACACAGGGTTAAAATCCAAGGGGAAATTAGATAATTAATCAAAACACGCTGGATCAGATTAACCAATGAGGACAGGACAGGAAACATGAACAAAAAAGGACAAACAGGAACTAAACGGGAACATACACGTGACATTACTCCCCCCTCCCGTAACAATACCACCCGGGGAGGGGGGGTGGACACCCTGGAGGCTGGTGCAAGACAGGGACACGGGAAGGCCTCCAAGGTGGATCAGGGAGCTTCGGGAGCCATGGTGGAGCAGGCAGTTCAGGTTGCCATGGTGGAGCAGGGGACTCAGGAGGCCATAGCGGAGCAGGCAGTTCAGGTTGCCATGGCGGAGCAGGCAGTTCAGGGAGCCATGGTGGATCAGGCAGTTCAGGTTGCCATGGCAGATCCTCCGTGACCTTAGCCGGCTCGGCACCACAGCCACCACTGGCATATGGTCCCCCCCCCCCCCCCAAATTTATGTGGGAAAATTAGGATTCTGGGGGGCGCTCTGAGACGGACACTTGAGAGCGCGCCTGGAGAGCGGGCACTAAGACCCCTGGAGGTGCGGGCTGGCTACCATCGGGTAATCAGGAGACGAAGGAGGGCTAGAACGGGACCAGCGGAGACAAGGATACTCCGGGACGATGGGAGCTTGACGGGAACCAGCGGAGATGAAGAGAACTTTCTGGAGCGGATCTGGGTGAGGATAAGAGCCAGACTTCTGGAGTTAGCGTCATGTCCCAGAGCGCTGGATCAGGGCCGGACACTCTCCAGACACCGTTGGATCCCTTCCCTCCAGCTTAGTCCCATTGTGTCTGGGAGGTCCACGGGGCGATGGTAATTAGCCCGATCCAGAACATTGAGTTTGCTCGTTGATCGTCCCCCAAAGCCGTCGCTGCGGCAAGCCCGCAGAATTCCCAAGCGTACTACATGAAGGGGAGATCTCGGCGGGCTAAGGCAGAGAAACAAGCAGCACTTTCCATGATCCGGGGATAAACGGGGAAACAAAAAACTTCAAAAACGGAAAAACAAACACGTGGAGTAGACTCCGCCGTTCACTTTTTTGTTGGTCCGCTACTTCGTCACGATCAACTCTAGAGACTAGGCTATTCGGAGAACTGTAAACATAGATTTTAATATCCACAAGCAAAGGTTATTAACACTGGAACTCTAGATGGACATTAACGCGGACTCAGCTCAGGGAAACACACGGTTAAAAATGCATGGGAAAACGAATAATTACAAACACAGCTGGAATACGAATAGACACAATGAGGACCGGACAGTACACAGGACCAAAAAATGCCAAACAGGACCTAAATGAACAATACCACTTGACCGTGTAGGTAGCTACCTGTTTTCTAAACTGAATTGACTTGAGCTAGTTCACCCCAAAAACTGAAATTTCTTTCATCAGTACTCGCCCCTCAATGTAAGAATCTTTACGAGTTTCTTTCTCTGTGAACACAAAAGAAGATTTGGAAGAATGTGGAAAACCAAACATTTGCTGGTAGCCACTGACGGCCATAGTATTTTTTCCACCCCTTTCTTCGAAGCCAATGTTATGCTTTACGGGATTGATTGTATTCAGTACCGACTGAATTGTTACAGACCCTACAAAATGTTCTAATAGTATACTTGTATATTGACTACACCATCCTGAGGATTTTGTGGCTGTGCATGTTCGGTAACTCTTTTTGCAGGACCTTTGACACCTGTAGGTGGCATCGTTATAGTGGAGGGATTTGGAATAATTAATGACCATTCTTTCCTTTCAAAAATGCTGATTCGCCTCAGGACTGACTTAAGGAACAAATCATGATTTTTCGCGAAAACGTTTCATTTAAAAAATTCGGATCAAACCTTACTACTTTTATATTAATGAGTCATTAATGAGGCCTTTTAAAATTCATTCACAACACATTTTACTCAGATCCCTCTCGTCTACATACTTGTTTCAACTGTCGACTCATCATTTTATATATACTATTATAAATATTTTAAAGAATATTATAGAATAATATAACTGCAACAGCGCCTCCTCAAGATATTGGATGAGAAAAAAATTGTAGTACAAAAATAAAACAAATATTACAAAATATAACATTAAAAAGTGTATAAATCACTCGATTTTCTAAAGAAACATTGTTAGCGACACCAGCAGGTAAAGGTACAGCGAGTGTCTCTCACTCTCCCTAAAGCTGGCAGTGAGTTTGGTGGGGGGTAATTGAGAATGAATGGGGGAAAGTCATGTGAGAGGAGGCAATGCCTCCATAGCAATATGATTGGACATGACTGGTTATGTTTGGCAGTGATTGGTTTGTGCAATAAATCCCGCCTCTTGTGTTTGGGCATGTTCGTGAATCAGTCTAAATGAACAATATAAAGGAAAGACTAATTTAAAAAAAAGTATACAACTCACATACTTCGATATAACCACTATATTCTTGGCATAATATAGAATATACCATATTTTGACATCAATATTTTAGTAATACTTTATCTGAAAACAATGCGGTAGATATTCCTCTTCTCACAAGGTGCCTTTATTAATAACAAAACGTGAGCATCTGTCCCAGCCTTTGTCATTTCCCATCTATGACCTGAGAGTCATGTCTCTCCCTCCGTCTGCTCAATTGGATCTTTCACACCCTCATGCAGCTTTGATGATATTCAAAGCTTCACATCTCTCCTCCTTGTTCGACAGTACAGAAACCAGTGACTGTGCGTTGACAGTCTGGGCAAGCGAGTCGATGCAGGCGGTCATCCTTACCTTTCATCACGTCGCTGTTAGCCCGAGCGGAGAGGTACAGTGAGAGCGTGATATTGGAGGTCAGTTTGTGTGCCTGCCCGGATCAGATGAGATGGGCTTTGATGTTTGGTGGGGGCCCGAGTCGCTCAAGCAGTTCAGATCCAATTTCTGACCCTGTCGTCGACACACACTCTGGGGTCAGGACTCTAATACCCCTCTGGCCTGTCGACAGGGAGGGATTCTGATCCCTGCACAAACTCAGAACAACAGAAAATGCCAAGTGAGATTAGAGCCGTCGATATTAACCTGTGCGCACCACAAGGAATTCAAATGCCGTATTAGATGGGCAACTGCAGGGTCTGATTCCGAATCACTCGTAGATTCAGTAGGGCTGGGTTTCACTGACACAGATTTCACGATTTGATTCTAATTCACAAGCTCTTGATTCAATATCAATTAATCTAGATATATCTCAGGTACAGTACTTGTTATTCAGACAGATTTTTTCAAAAATGAAATAAAATAGAAATAACAGGCTAAGTAAAAAATGGTAACAATTCAATTAGGTCCTATTATTTATTATCTTTGGTTAATGCATTACCATTACCTTCTGATGAGATACCTTCTGATCTTCATTTATGTCTATTTCATGCTATAGTAATAAATAGGAAGAGATGATCGTTCACATGCTCTACAGTTATCTGTCATGGCACATTAAATAGTGACAAAACGGTTTGAATTTAGTAATACAATTGACAGAATTTGAAAGCTAAACCATTGTTTCTTATAACAAAACTGCAATATTGGTTGGCAGGCATGCTACAAAAAATATTTAGTTAAGTTTTGTTCATGCATCAACAGAAAAGACTTAAAAGCCTGTTCACACCAATGGCGATAACTATAGCAATAAAGTTTACAACAAACTAAAATAAGTAAAAATCATTCTAATTCAATGAGAATAGGGAACTCTAACAAAATCATTACAATCATTCTCTGAACAATTTTTTTCCAGCTGATGAACAACAAAACATTGGGAATTATAATTAAATCATGCATTTAAAGGAGCTGTATGCAATTTTTTGACTCTACTAAAGTATAAATATATTTGCAAATATTTAGGAAACATGCCAAGTACACATTTGTTTCTCCAAAAAAGAATGCTACGTTCAGAGTCTGTGTGACTCCGCCCACTGCCAATTTACCCAATAGTATTGCAACACCACGGGTTGCCAGTATGTGGAAAACAGCGTATTAGAGCCATGGAAGCCTGCAAATTAATTTAATCAGAGATCGCAGATTCTACCCAACCTAAAAAGCCTCGGCATCCATCTAAAAAACTCTATGACCAGAGGTATATTAAAATGTGGAAATCAACTCATCAAATTACAGTGTAAGGCTCGTCCCCTTCCATTTTGAATTGTGCTCGTTCCTGTTGCATGTCCTCAATCTGGCAACCCGCATGAGCGTTGAGTCTGAGAAGGAAGAGGGCGGGATTATCAATATTTTGAATTTGGACTGCAGTACCCATTTCAACCACTAACTAGCAACATGACATACTGCACATTTAAAG
Source organism: Sinocyclocheilus anophthalmus (assembly GCA_018155175.1). Classification (NCBI taxonomy): domain Eukaryota; kingdom Metazoa; phylum Chordata; class Actinopteri; order Cypriniformes; family Cyprinidae; genus Sinocyclocheilus; species Sinocyclocheilus anophthalmus. Next base: position 188,942 of record JADLZN010007197.1, read on the forward strand.
CAACAGCTGACATAAATGTATTAATAAACAGAACATACAGTACGATTGTGTGGATGCTAATATAGTTCTCTAAATGGTTATTTTTTAGCATTAATGGGCCTTAAGAGATCGACCTTGTTATTTAAGAATGGATATCGAGATTAAATGAGGATTGATACAAAAAATGATTGATTGATACTGGCAACTCAGCCCTAATATTCACAGTAATAACAGGAACACGCAAAACAGCTGTCGCGATCATCTCGGATAAAATAAAGACAGCTGTGGGTAATGCGACCGCGTCGACCGGCCGTCTCTGCCAGATGTGACATTTCACGGCGTTCCCATCTAAATGGCTCCGATAAAGAGTTCACTTGTGCGGTCCGGAGAGGATGAGACCGGCATAAATGAGAACGGATGAGCCTGGCAGGCAATTCTCATTCAGCACCGGGCTCGGCCCAATAATGAGGTGGATCTCAATTATGCCGCCACGGCGCTGTGAAATGGACCAGGGGCTCCCACCCCGATGCCTCCGGAGGCCCTTCAAGCCCCCTCGTCCAAATTGAACTGATGGAGCAGAAAAGCCATTTTGATTTTCGTTCTCACTCTCCGAAAATACGGTTTGGCAGTGATAATGCCAGGCTGCTGTGTGCTTGCGAAGGGGGTCAGCCGTGGCATCTGTGGGTCCCTATCGGACGTGCCGTATAGGGGCGTAATTGGATTTGTGCTGACAGTCTGTTGACACAGACGTCATTAATTGGGGTGGCTGGATTGACATGCACTTAGATAGCCACCTCATAAATGCATGAAACTCGGCGCGATAATTGCGATCACTTTGCTAACTGCGGTGGGCTTGATTAATGATGCCGTCATCAGCATATGCCAAAGCTGACCTCATGGTTATTGTGTTAGCGGGCTAATCAGAGAAGAGGTGGGGCGACTACAGCTCAAGAGTGGCACAAAAGATTGTTGAGGCTCTTCAAACGACTCTTATGACCTAATGAATGCAACAGTTGCCATTTAGGTTTCCGGAGTAATAGAAGCAACAACCAAACAAAGCACAGCGGGATCACTAAAACATGGCCTATAGGCTTTGAGTGGGGATACAGAAAATAAAGATATATAAAGTTTACTGTATATATCAAGCAATTGTTTTTTTCTTTTATAGTACAGCATGCTCAGAAGTGTTCGCTTATGCTCTCCTGCTTCTTCCATTCGCTCACAAAATGTGCTTTTCCTTGCCTGTCACTCAATACCCTTAGATACAAGAATACTGTCAAATATTTATTATAAATATTGAATGAGTTGAGGCTACAGGATGGTTTCTGACTATCAGCTCCATCTACTAAACCACAGTCAGACAGAAAATCCTTACAGTGTTGACAAAATAATCACATTCTGCACATCACATCTATAAAACGCTGCAGACGGTTTGTTTTTATGGTGATGCTAACTATTAATATGGCCAAATTAAAATAAGGGAAATTATATTCACATTCCAAACAATTGTACAAGACAATACTAGGACAATTACTTAGTTTAAAAAAGAATGTATTATTATTATTATTTAGTATTATTCTTAAAGGTTAACATGGTTTTTTTCAGAAATATTCATTATATTGCAATATTTTAGATTCATTATCATTATTAGGCAGAAAATAATAGCACAATAAAGAAAAATAATAAATATTATTATTAGCATTGTTACTACTACAAAATATGTATGCACAATTGCTTAATTATTATAATATAGTTTGTGTGGCATTGTTAATAGTATTAAATTAATTGGCATTTGTGTTAAGCACATTTTAGCGATCCTCCCTTCTTACCATTTTCAAAACTACTGGCAGATAAAGTTGAAAAAAATATATATATCTCTAAAGTAACTGTAAGATGTGTGTTTGTGTCTTACAGGTGTGGTGCCCAATAGTCTGGGTTTACACAGCCTGCAGCCCAGTCCAGTGGCTCCAGACAGCCAGGCTCAATCTCCCACCCAACTGCAGTACCGCAACAAAGTCCAGCACCGCCGATTCTCCATGGAGGTGAGTCATGTTTAATCATCTCATCCTTCTCCATGCTAAAGCCCAGCCAAGTGCTCTTTCCAGAGGATTTGATGGAGTCCTAGTGATCCTAACAGAACACCACAAGCTCTGCTTGTAATCTTGTCTGAGTACTTAATAAAGTCCTTGCCAGAGGCACTAAAGCCTCGTTATCAAATGCTTTGTTTCTCTTTAAGGTGAGACTAAAAGACGAGTCACTAAAGCAATGACAAGTTTTTTGTCTCATTATAACTTGGGATGTAAAGATTCACAAAGATTCATTGCGATACGATTCACAATACTGATTTCACGATACGATTTTCTCACGATTTTTTAACAAAATGATATTTAAGACAAATTAGAAATGAAAAGGTGTCCTTTTATTATTTCTCAGACGAAATTGCTAAATATTTCTTTGTGAAACTGAAAGCAAAACAAGATTGTAATTTTAAAACACACTCCAAATCAAATGAATAACACATATGAAAGAAATCTCTCAATATAAACAAACTATAAACAAACAAAGCTTTGTCTGTGCTCTTTCCATTTAAAATTAGGAGGCAACCTCTGTAGGGCTATTTTAATTATGATCCAAACAAAGATGCTGCATACATGCATCATGAGCAGTTTTTAATCTAAATTACATTGTCTAATTTCGAAATTTGAAGCAAAAACAGAATGATCTGACTTTAGCTTTGTGAAACTATACTACATGAAACTTATCTGATCGAAACAAAAACAGCAGACGGCCTGAATGAGATGCAAATACACTCAGCAGGTGGTGCTTCTGGAACAGCAGCGATACAGCGTTTCCTTGGTTGCCACTGTAAACAAAGCAGCACTGCGGTTATGAACACTAATTTAATATGAATTATACAGAGGCGAGATGAAAAGAAAATACCATGTAAACATTTCTAAAGATAGTCAGTTCCCCTCAAAGATACATTCATATAAACTCAAAGTCCCACCCCCAATTGTATCGCGATTTGTTTAGCATCTCAACCGTTTTGAATCGTCACATATTTGTATCGATTTTCGGCCGGCTCGGAGTGCATCGTTACATCCCTACTATAAACACTGCTATATATAATGAGAATCATTTTTACGGAGGCCCTAAAGGGACACGGTAATGGTAAAAATATAAAATGGGAGGAAGAATTATATTTGAATGAATTTGCATTCTCCGGTACTTTTGTGTTTCCCTTTTGTTCGTTTCTTGAGTGCTAAGTTTTTCCAGGGGAATGCAATAGTGCAAAGGTTAGACTTGCCTTTTGATTATTTCTGCTGATGAGTTGGTTACTGCAGAGCGCGTTTTCAGTCAGACTTGAGACAGTCTCATGCCGAGACAGATCCTTACCCTTACCCTGGCGAGCAATTCCAGCTGCAGTGTTGAACCGATTTCCCATTTAGATTCTCCACGTTATCCTGTTCTCTCGTGCATTTGTCTTTTGTGGACGACCAGTCTTTTGGAGGAACTCAAATGAATTAGTGTCATTGTAAAGCTGCAATATTCGAGAAATCACAGATTTGGAATGACCAACTTCTCTTGCAATGGCTGAAAGGGTCATCCCTTTGGCTCTCATCTGGACAGCCTACTGTTGCAGGGTTTCAGTCCCCTTAGAGCAGCCCACAATCTTACAATCTCAGTGAAAATTAGAGGAATGCTGCCAATTAAATACCGTTTGTCTCATAATTAAGGAAATTAGCACCAGGTGCCAGATTAACACCAATAACACTAACACTTACGCTTGAATTTAAGGAAATTGTAGGTTGTTCTCTCATTTTCATCTCCACTGTTTGTGTGTGTGTATTATATATATTATGCACCTTTTATAGATTTTGGTAAATAGTCTAATTTTCTCTCATTTTATTGGGATTTTAGCAGAAATTGTGAAGTGTACATATATAGTGCCATAAATAAGCAAGTTCAAAATATACCATGCCAAGTGGATTGCTGAATGACAACAGACTAATCAGAGGCCTGCCTTGATCAACTTCCCCGTTTTTCTCCTCTCTTCCACCATAATCATCCATGCGATTCAGTATCTGTATGATAGGAAAGCCTCCGTTGGAGGCACACGAGAAAGATGGAGTCCATCATTAAATGAAGTGGAAGTATTACCTGCAAGTTAGTCCGGCGCCACAAAAGACAGACTCCACATTCAGAGTGTTCTTTGCCTCGGCTGTCAGCTTTCTTATTCAGTGGCCATGAATCTAGAGGGGGAAAATTGGAATGAATGCCCTCTCCCATTTTCAAATCCGACAGCTTCTTTCTGCACTCGCAACCCTTTTATCTGCACCATGCACCCTTATTTTATTCCCACAGGCATGACGGGAGAGCGCCGAGGAGAAAGGAGGATTTTTTGTTCCCTGATTTTATTGAGAATCGCTGGCTAGTTTTATTGCACGACCGTACAAACTCAGCCACAAGGCAGAGTGGGAGGAATCACAGGGAACGCTCTCATTTTTCAGAGCACATAAGATTCCCCCTCATTGCTGTGCTATTTTTGGGCCTCTCTTAACCATGGCGATGAATCGAGTTACGAACTAACTCCATCAGAGCTTCTTAAATGCAAGAAGATTGTTGGTTATACTTCAGCCCGTTGTAAGATACAATATTTTGTCCTACCCTGCCTTGGCGTGTTTAGATTATGCCAGAATCCTTTATTGAGTGAGAGTCTTCGTACTGGAGAAAAGTGACAGGTTTTCTCATTGTCATGCCAAGTTCGTCATGGTAAGAATAGTCAGCTCTGCCTATAGGAGTTGCGCGGTGGAGAAAACTGTCATATTCACCTTGACATGCTGCGTTTTCATATGTGTGCTAGCTGAACGCAAATAACTGACAGCTCTTTGATGTGTGTGCAGGATGTAACTAAGAGGATGTCTCTGCCCATGGATATTCGTCTCCCGCCAGAGTTTCTGAAGAAGTTACAGATGGAAAGTCCTCCACCGTGCAAACCGCTCAGCCGCATGTCCAGAAGAGCCTCACTGGTTAGTAATCAAACTAAACTCACTTAGACAGTTAATTAGACTATGTAATGTCCTCGTTTTGATTGCTAAGTTCACATTAATAACTACAGACTAACAGAAACTCTAACCCGCCTAAATTTTGCATTTAAAATTGAATAGCTACAATTAAAAAAGGAAAAGAAAAAAACAAAATTATATGAAGATGTAGTTAATATCTCAACAAAATTGCAAGAAAAGCAAACCTGTCTGCATACATACAAATCCTGTTCCAAAAACATAAGAGCTTCCTACCCAGACAACATTTTTAGGCATTATAGCCATACAACAGTACACAGATACCCATTTAATTTCTTTTCTTTTTAATCTTAAACTATGGAAGCCCGTTTGCACCACTGAATAAAAAATAAAAGAGGTAACTGTGAATTTTTATCTCGCAATTCAGACTTTTTCTCAGAATTGTGTGATACAAACTCGCAATTGCGAGTTATATAGTATTGCATGATATAATCTCGCAATTGCGAGAAAAAAAAACTCAGAATTATGAGATATAAACTCGCAATTATTTTTTTTCTCAGAACGTGAGTTTTTATCTTGAAATTCTGAATATATTTCTCGCAATTGTGAGTTTATATCCCACTATTCTGACTTTATAACTCGCAATTGCAAGTTTATATCTTACACTTCTGAGAAAAAAGTTTGTATTGTGCAATTCTGAGAAGAAAAAAAAAAAGTAAAACATTTTTTTTAACCAAATGGCATGAACCAGAGGTGAATCACAACAAACTCTGATTTGAAGCAAAATAGTATTTGAAAAATTAGACAAAAAGACAACAACATGCTTAATGGCTTTACTAAGGAAAAGAATAACAATCCCATGAAGCATAGTGAAAACTGGACAAATAAAAGTATTAAAGTTGTTACTTAAAGAAATATAAATGTATTGCAAAAATGCATATTATGCATACAAATAATAGTAGTTTGAGAGTATAAGAAAACTGACATCATTAACAGTTCTCTGATTGGTGGAGATTTCTCTGCAGAATCATGGGAAATGTAGTTTTCACCAGGTATTCCACTGCTGTATGCAATAAATTGAAATAATGTTGGCTGATGTCTTCAACAGAAGCAATATAATATTGATTAACAACCTTGTAGCTCACAGTAGGTCTGATTTGTAGGTTTTTAAGTTGGGCCTACTATTCAAAAATAATTCACTATGGAGAAAATGAATGGTATTTTTACTTCATTACACTCTATAGTGACCATTAAGTTCAACTACTGTCAAACTATAGGCCTACTACTGCTTTCGAAATATATATTGTGAATAGTGCTATACACAACATGCACAACAGGTTTGCACACTTAATGCATTGGTCTAGAATTTCTGAAAAATATCGATAAAAATACTTACAAATCATAAGGTGTATTCACCATTACTGCAAGAACTGCTATAAAAAAACATTATCCTAAATGTCTTCTACAGCCATTCTTCTCTTTCAGGTCAATTTCTATAAAATAATTATGCTGCTGCTGCCACACAAATAAAACTTGATGTACAACAGGTTTACAAGGCATTGGTCGCATTCACAGAATATGTTTTTTTTATTGTCTAAGCACGTCCTTCTGCTACACACAGGAAAAACCTCAGTGGTTCCTACACAATGCCCTCCACTCGCTCTACTTCACGTTAAACAACATTAAAAACAGCCTCACTTACATATCTAGCTCTTCAATGTGTTTATTTACATATGTTGATATCAATGCACTGTTTACAACTTCTAAAACTATTCATAAATGTTGTCAACAAACTATTATTTCAACAAATTGAAGACATGTTGGTCACACTGTATTCCATTCTTTTCCAGTCGGACATTGGCTTTGGGAAACTGGAGACCTATGTGAAGTTGGGCAAACTAGGAGAGGTAAGATGTTTTCACTTTCTTTGGTGGAAAAAAAAAAAAGATGCTATAGGCAAAAATTAAAAACATAAAACAGCAGCCATCGAAATGAAGAATCAAATGTGTTCATTACGAGATTCCCCGCAGGCGATCACAGTGAATATGAGTCGTGTTGAATGTGGATTCTGATTTAATGGGCTTGAAGAGACATCAGTCTTTATATGCTCAAAGCTGTACTGTGACTAGTCCGTCAATTTTCCATTAAGTGCAACAAAGCATGCACATTGCAAATTGTGAGAAATAATGTACTACATACAGTACAACCCTGAGGAATACCGTATCTAATGACCGTGTGAGAAAAGCCTGAAGTATTGGAAAAATACTGGACTCGGGCTGCAGTGAATTCACTTCAATAAAGAAACAAATAGCGGTAAAGCAGGTTTTCATATCTTTGTATCAGTTATAAATGTTTTCATTAACGTTTAAAGGTGCTTTTAGCTCTGCCTGGAAAAGTCAGGGAAATTAATACAAATTTTAAAAGTGCGATATGGTTTTATTCCAGTTATTCTCAGCTCTAAGATATTACATCAGCTAGAAATTGCTCTTTTGTGAGTAAAATATCAGTAATATCACATTTAAAAACCTTAATAGGCATGTCATTTAGCAGACACTTTTATACAAATTAATTTATAAGGATTATCAATTTACAAGGACAATCACCTTTGAGCAGTCTTAAATTAAAATTAATACTTTTATCCAGCAAGGACACAATAATTTGATCAAAAGTGACAGTAAAGACATTCATATTGTTACATTGTTGTTACATCACCATTTCCACATAAATATTAAATAAATTATTATAAGAAATGTTTATTTAAAAAATCAGCATATTGGAATGATTTTTGAAGGATCATGTGACACTAAAGACTGGAGTAATGATGCTGAAAATTCAGCTTTGCATCACAGGAATAAATTACATTTGACAATATCATCACATAGAAAACTTAAATTATACAAATATTTCACTATATAAAAATTTTTTACTGTATTTTTTGCAAATAAATGCATTATCCACTTAAAACGAAGTATACCAAAAATTGCCATAAAACATCAAAAGTTCATTTTTGGAATTTGAAATTTTTTTTCTAGCTATGCTCATCTCTAGCCAACATACAGTGAAATACGGTCAATAAGAAATGACTTTCATAGACAATAGATCACTGGTTTTAAAGAGCGGTTTGGATTTTCTAGACATTGTGGTAGACAAAGATCTCTAGCCAAACTAGAAACTAGGATCAACACTCCCAGATTTGTCTGAAGACTGTGTGAAGTTTCATACTGGTCTAATTCAGTGGCTCTCATCTAGTGAATCGCAAGTCTGATATAGTTTAGGACAAAACAATGCTGAATGCAAAAACGCAGTGCAATTTACCATAATAATTTTTTTTGGACGAACAAAGTGGTTTCTTGTTGACATCAATGACCACATTTCAAGTCAACCTCTTCAATGTTTTTGCACAAATGAATCTGTCACTTGGTAGAAGCTTGTGAAATCAGACAGATGCAGGCAGGTTGCGTGACATGCCATCAAAACAACAATTGTCCATCAAAATTCAAGAGACATTTGAGAACCAAACATACTCTTTAATATGTCATATTGCTGCAATTACGCAGTTTAAGGTAATAATAATGTTTGATTTCAAGACAATTCTGTTTGCTTGTGTGCAATACATCATTTTGAGCTACTCCAGTAGAGAACCACTGATCCATTCAGCACCACTTTTTTCCATCATTCCTCTTCCCCATCAGATTGAACCAGATTTTTGTTCGTCCTCTGATCTTCAAACAGGCAACATAAACGCACGGTAAATTCGAAGGCCCGCCAGCAACTCACAGAAACTGGTGGCCCTGACCAAGAAGATCTCGTCCCTGATCATCAAGCAACGCAGGGGCGCCCATGCATACGGCCATTGGGAATAGCGTCCTCTCTCCCCTCAAACGGACATCACTATGATTTTTCGGAGCTCCCACAGAATCTGTTCAAAACCCACATTGTCACGAAGAGTATACATTCTAAACTGGCAAGCCACAGGCATCTTCTTCAGCCCCCTTATCTACGCCATCTCTAAATGGAAAGGAATGGAGTCGTGCGCGGGGTTGCTAATGGAAAACACCGATGTGAAGCAGGGCCTGCCACTCCATCAGTTGCTCTTACCTCTCCTCTGTCTAATAGACATCGTTAACCCCCAGCCTATGTATGAATGCATTACCAATCCACATGTCCGTTGGTAGAGTCACGGGTTCGCTAAACGTAGTTCTTTCTACCAGCTCTGAACTTCATTAATGTATGCAACTCTGTTGTCAATTTAAACTTAAAGGGATCCCTTCTTTAAAGAAAAGCAGAGACACACATCATACCTCAGCAATAAGTGTGCATGCTTCATTCTTCAACCCGCTTTTAATATTTAAATATTTTCTATTTGTGCATAAAAAAAAGACTTAAAATGACTGTTAAATTAGACCTTCTTACAAATCCGTATATTCAGTAATTATATTCATTAACAATCGACAAATAATAAACTCCTCTCCTAAGTATTAGATTAGATATAAAGCCTATCTCTTCTTCGTTAGAGCTTTCTTTTTTAATTCAGCCAGGACACAATAAATTGATCATAATTGACAGTCAATATTCTATCTGTGCTACAAAGATTACACCCAACAAAACATGCTCGTTTTTTTTGAAAGTTTCTAATTCATTTAAAGACTCCTCGTAAAAATATCTTTTAAAACACTTTTTCCAACAAATCAAGCCCAGTTTTCACACTGCTCTTTTTACACACAACTTATACATTAATATGTGTCTTTACCTCAAGCTTCAATATTAGAATAACCTTTATTTCCTGAGGGCCGTTTTACTTATTACTCCCTTTTCATTCGTTCAGAGTAAGTCCTCTCTTTTGTATACACCAATCTTGAGTTACAAATCTTATTTTTAAATATATTTAACATTTAGGTTCTTTAGCTAACGCTTTTTAAAAGAGACACTACAGCATCACAACCCACAACTCAGCGCAATCCTAATGCAAGTGCGTCTGACATCTTCGTTAGCCCAATGCCATGTACACTTATCAGGTGTGTTCCCTTCGATTTTTTCTTTCCCTCTTTTTATATAGATAACCGTAAATTAAAACGAAATACTCCAAATAGATGAGAATCTCGACAAACAGAAAGTGGAAATTCTCTTTTTAAGCCAAAACATAGCAGTTTAGAAAAGAATTTTGTAGCGTTTAACTGTTATAGGGGAGTTCATTCTTCTTAATAACCACGAACACATACTAAAGAGAATTAGATTAGACACCGTAGTGCTAGATCGTTATTTTTAGCCTTTTATTAAGAAATAAACTATTAATTATATGTTTTCTAGAATATCTCGCAAATTGTAGGCTGTGTTATGGGTATAATATATTTCATTTTTCAGTATGAATTATTACAAAACAACTCTTAGAATAGTGTTCTCATTTGAATGACAATTCTGCATCCTGTTTGGCTCGATTAAAATTCAGGAACTGGATTAGAATTTCAAAGGCCAATTTCATTTCAAATTCCGGATGTTGCACAGCCCTGCTGGAGGTTATTATTATAGGTGCTCATTGTCGTCATGTTGTTGTTGTGTTGCACCAGTGTCGCTGCTGAAGAACCTGAAACACGCCAACATCGTAACGCTGCATGACATCATCCACACGGACCGATGTCTCACCCTTGTCTTTGAGTATCTGGTAAGCCACGTCGCACAGCTTTTCTTTTCAATGCTATGAAAACAGTATAGCAGCCTGTTTAGGCTACAGTTCATCCCACAGTGCTTTGTGATTTTGGGGCGGGGTGGTATTTGACATATTCCTCTTCAAAGTGACAGGACCAGTCTGTTTTAAATGCCATTTTAACGTCATAACCTATTGTCTTTGCAGGACAGTGACTTGAAGCAGTACCTCGACAACTGTGGAAACCTAATGAGCATGCACAATGTGAAGGTAACAGCGAAAAACATCAACAAGCTTACCAATTAAAAGTCAACAGAGCTGTCTACATAGGCAGCATCCTAACGCTAAATAGTATAGAGACAAGACAGTTGATTCTGATAGAGTGTGACATGTTGCTAAGTTTCAAATGAGAAGCAATTTGTCAATCGATTTCGAGCACAAAGCTGCTCGACAACATCACAGCCAATCAGAAGATATGCTTCAATATACAGTTACGAAGAGCAGGATTTCGAGAAACGAGATTTCACTGGGCGGGGCTACCTAGCAGACCCAGAGAAACAATGAGGTCTCGTTTGTGATTTTTCTTACCAATAGAGAAAACTCTGGTGGAAATTAGAGCATTTGGGAACCCATAATTGACTCATTAGTTTGTTTAAATGACTAATAAGTCAATTTATTAAAAGAAAATTAAATAGAAATTATGTATAGATCTCTAGCTGACATTTTAAACATTGATTAGCAGCATCTAATGATTTGGAAATAGCCCATATGTTTTATGATAATGGGGAATTTAGGCTGAAATATAATCAATTAGTAAAAACTACACTAACAGCAGTCATCAACTTTTCTAATTCGACAGCTAATAGCTTTTCGCATGTCACTTTATCATTGTTGCACCTGGAAAAAACATGGTGTCAGGATAGGATAGGATAGGATAGGATAGGATAGGATAGGATAGGATAGGATAGGATACGATAAGATAAGATAAGATAAGATAAGATAAGATAAGATAATAAAATATGGGGAAACGAGGTCTTTAAAATTTTATATTAAACAAATTTCATTGACACTTGTCATTGTTGAATGAAAAAATATAGCTGAATTTTAAACGTTCAAATATTGAGAATATTTCGCAATGCATTCTGGGATTGCGCTTCAAAGTGTAAATGCGACAATTTTCATTTCAATATCCCTTTCAATGCAATGTCAAATAAACTGAAATAAAATATATAAAAATTCAAAAAACATTTAGTTTAACTATAGATAAAATACTAAATAACTACCTAAAACTAATACAATCTTTAAAACACAATTGCCACCACTCACATAACTAACTAATAAAATAAATATAAAATAGCAAAAAATATCTATATAATTAAAATCTATACTTAGTTCAACTATAAAATATATCAGTCATAGTAATAGAACCTAGGCCTCCCAATTATACTAAAATGGCAGTAAATGATAACTATTTTCAAATTTGCAGTGGATACATACATGTGATGTTGCCTTCAAATTTGCTCAAAATTAGGCATCTTAGAAGGCAGCTGGCTACATTTAAAATGCTGTCTTTGTTGGTACTTTAAGTTTAGAAATGCTAACATCTGCCTCTCTGTCCTTGTAGATATTTATGTTCCAGCTTCTTCGTGGTTTATCATATTGTCATTTGTGGAAGATTCTCCACCGGGACCTGAAGCCTCAGAATCTGCTCATTAATGACAAGGGAGAACTCAAACTGGCAGACTTTGGTGAGACTTTCTTACAAGGCCTGAATTTTCACTGATGCGTTTACTTTGGTGCGCTGTACAAAGAATATCTGACTTGTTTTTAGCACATTACCCAGCAGCGGTCTCCCATGTGACTCTTGGCTCAGATTCTGGGTTACCCAGCAACGTTTGTTCATCGCCTTAACTATCTGTCTAATCTTGCTTGTTAAGGTTTGGCCAGAGCAAAATCAGTCCCAACAAAAACCTATTCGAATGAGGTTGTGACCTTGTGGTATCGACCTCCTGATGTCCTGCTGGGTTCTACAGAGTACTCAACACCGATAGACATGTGGTAAGATGTTTCTCCCAAAAACCGCTGCTAGAAAACACTGCACACCATAGAGCTACAGTACGGCATCGGCCACAATCTGTTGCTAACATTAGGAAAGCTTCAATCTAAACTAATAATACTGCTCATACACAATGCTAGGAGACTATAAAAAAAAGCAAAAATAGTCCATAATCTAAAATCATAATAAACACCATTTTTATGTCTATTTTTACAACAAAAAAAAATGATGGTTACATAGGTTACATTTGCAAACAAAGCACTAATCATATTTTCTTCAGCAAATGTGAAAACCTGTCTTAAAATTAGTAAAACTTAAATTAGAGAGATTTAACCATTTAAACTAGACAAGTTTAACCATGTAAATGATATAAAATTAACCAATTTAACTAAACCAACTGAAATAACTCGCATTTAATTTAATATAGGCAATTTTAACTATTTAAATTAGACCGTTACATTTGCAAACAAAGCACCACTCATCTTTTCTTTCTCTAGACACATTGAACCATTTAACTAGTCAATGTAACCATTTAAAGAAATAAATGTAACCATTTAAATTAGAAATTAGTTGAATTAGATACATTTGCAAACAAAGCACCACTCATATTTTTATTTTTTAGATTTATGTTAAATTAGATTATTATTCAATTATATTTCAATTAGAGATTAATTGATTTAGATCAATTTAACTCTGTACGCTCAAAATAAATCATGGCATAGCTTAGAATTTGCATCGATATGAGTTAAAAAATACTTAATAAGGCACTATTAAATAAGGTAAAATTATTTTAATTTGAATAAACTGAATACATTGAATTGGTAAATAAAATAAAATAAAAGGGGAAAGGCTTGCTGTGGAACAACCAATATTCACGTAGTTAAATGTCATGAATCAGGTTTAACAGATTGTAAATGTAGATGTTGATTGTACATCATCCCTTTATTTGAAACATTTAAATAAATTCAATGAATTAGTACTGTTATATAAATCTTAATTGTTTTATGTATCTATGACTGTTGAATATGCATCACATTAATCTAATGTTAAAACTGTAATGGATGAAAAAAATCTTAAATATAGGCCAAGCATTTATTATATACTGTTAACATGAGTCAGGTTTTATTTATTATAAAGTGTTCTTGAGATGATTGCCATCACTGGAACTTTTTATTTTTTTGCTTTCTCACCACTCAAACATTCAATTCAGTCTTTTTTTATTTATTCAACATCTCATGTCACAATAACTAAATAAATGAGTTCACATGACCTTTTGTTTTAGAAAAAAAATTCAATTTATAAACCATATGAAATAATACATCAAACTGCCTTTTGATCGTGCCAAAGAGCTCTTGACTGTTGCTCAGTCCTCCAGAAGAAACGTTAAGTTAGAAAATTGAATTCTGTCTTTCCTGACATAACCTTTTAACGTCACACGCGCACCCTGACACGCACTCCTTGGGCAACCTTGGATAGCTGACACTGACTCGGACATAAATGCTTTTTTAAAGCTAAGCCGTCCTGTTCGATCTCCAAAACATACCTCACTCTGGGTTTAATCTCAAGGTAGGCCCTCCGTTCTGGCTCCCTTTTCCCCGTCCGACGCAATATCCGACCCGTGACAGCAGCCATGTGGCCTTGTCCATATCTCGCCCCCTCACAGCTTTCCCGACACTACACGCCCGGGCAAGCAACGTCAAACTGTGTAGTACAATATTCTCAGAGACGCCAATCTAAACATCGGTGACAGTCCTGATCTGATATTCAATGATGGGTCGTGCTGGCCTTCATTTAAAGCTTCGGACTTATAGAATACAGCACTGAAATAAAGAGATTTTATGTCATAATTCTGCACGCAGTAAAATTGCTGGGGTGGGGTTCGTGGCTGTATCCCTGTAACCTGAATGGCACATGGTGTCCCCGTTCCCTCCTGTCTTTTTTCCTTGATCGACTGTCCAAAGAGGAACGACAAACACCTGATCTGTTTTCGCCTCCATGGTACGAGAGACATTTATTCTCTTGGTTCCATTTCTATTATGCTATTATAAATTATACAGTTTCTTTATTTTGGCATCTGTGGTTCAGGACGAAATTTGAACATTAATGACTCTTTCCATCCACACAGCTTCTGTTAAAGGGAAAAGTGCTTGAGATTATCAATGTTCTTACACAGAAAAAAAAATAAAATAGTTATTTTAAGAAAGGTTCTTTTGGGAACCAAAAAAAATGGTTCTCTTATGGCAAATGTGAAAATCTGATTACATTTGCATATTTCAATTAGTTACATTTCTCATTTTAATTAGATTGATTTGTCTAGTTAAAACAACTATACACAACCATTCAAACGTTAGTTCGTTTTTCTTAATGTTTTTAAAATATGTCTTTTGCTCACCAAGTCTGCATTTATTGATTAAATAATAGCGTAAAACACAGAGCTCTCAAAAATGCTGGGTTACGACAACCCATTTGGGTTATTGGCGCTGGTAATTTGGCCGAACCATGCTGGTCTTTTGCCCAGCTGGGTTGGATTAAATGTACTCTTCCTTTAATTACCACCCTTCTTGGTCCTTGTTTTATCTTAAGTCCACTATTATTAAAAATTATTATGGTGCTGGCTTAAAATGGTCCTGTCAGTTAAAAACACACACACCCCACACACCACACATACGTATTACTAATGGCATCGACAGCACTACATGCATAGCGATGAACCTCCTATTATAAAGCAATAACCCCATGGGCAAGAAACAAGACACATTGTATTTATTTTGGGTGAATATCAGCAATAGTTTTACAATATTACATACATGTAATACTTTGTTAACAAGCATTTACATAACAAATATACCATTTACAAAGCATTTAATTTAAATGTATGCACCGTTCTCTTTCATCGTGTTTTACACACAAAGAGTGGGTAAAAGTTATGCCTCTCTGCTGTTCTTTGTCGCCGAAAGGTGAGCCGGGGAACTGAGCTCGTTCGCGGGTGAACTGCTAACTTAGCCTACCGCGCGCCCAGTTCGCGTTCACTCGAGCTGAGAGATGCCGTGACTGACTACCAAACCTTGTCCATACACAAACCAACGGGAGATTTAGAGAACATATTTTAAACAGCAAATTTATTAACTCAGTATTATAGACAAATACATCAATACATTACTAATCGAACTAAAACAATGTTATGCTAGCAAAATGGTTGTTTCCATCGTGCGTATTGCACCGCCTGCTGACTGACATCTCGTCCTTTGTTGTCATTTACAGCAACAGCAAATACTTTACATAATTAAATTAATGTATACAAACCTGTCGCTGAATAAGTGCCCAAATCAGCGCGGCGCTGAGAACCTGCTCTCTATGTTGCGCTCAAAAGCCTGTGATTCTCCCTGTCACTCTCAGCAGTCTGGGTTGTTTTGTTGAAGACGGCTCACCCGCGGTTGGATAGAAAAAATCACCCAGCATATTACATTTGCACCACCAGCTAGCCTTATTCACAGAAAAACTACCTGTCCCGCCCCTGGGTAAAAAAATATTTACACATACCCAATAGATATGACTCCAAGAGGCAGTGATCCCAGCATCTTGTGTAAAACCCCAGCATTTTTAGATATGGCCTACTATTGCTACATATCTTATTACAATTTTAAAAACACACAATTGTTTCGTTTGTGGATATATTTAAAATGTATTTATATCCTGTGAGCAAAGCATATTTTCACATCATTACTGCCATTTCAGTGTCACATGATCTTCATACACCCTTCTAATATGCTGATTTAAAATTAAAACCTTTAGTAACAGTGTAAATGTCACTTTTTTGATTAAATTAATGTGGCCTTTGTGAATAAAAGTAATAATTACTTTCAAAAAAGAAAATATATAGGACAAGACCAGACTGACATATGAACTGAAAAATAATTACAATGAATGTAATGTTCAACATTTGCCATTATAGAAATCATACAAAAACATGTAGACTTTCTTTGTATCCAAAACTACTTGTTTCAACTTTACTACTAAGTGACTTCCTGGCACACTCTCAGACTGAGTGATTACATGCTCCTCAAAAGCGCTCGTTCCAGCAACCAGCTGTAAACATGACAACCTGTGCAATTTGATTCAGAAGCTGTGCAAAGCCAGCCAACCGGATCGGAGCTTGCCAGATCAACAAAACATCTGCTATTTTTTATGCAATATGCATCAGGCGGTCAGTGAACGGGCTGTGGGTGGTCGTGGGTGCCCCGTCTGAGGCTGAATGGAGGTCTAATTATTTCACTGTAGGACACATACTAAAATACTTTCACTTTTTTTCCATAACCAGGCACCCCAACTGAGGAGACCTGGCCCGGAATCACAGCTAATGAGGAATTTAAATCCTACCTGTTTCCTCAGTACAGAGCACAAGCGCTCATTAATCATGTGCCCAGGTACCACAGAAACACCACAAACTAACTTGCAAGCAACAGGACTAGCTTTCGGCTTCTTTAAATAAAACGTACAAAAACAAACACACCTGTATGTATAAATAACAACAGAGCGCTATGTTTCGGAGACTTTGCATGCTATGAATATTGTAATATAAAGCATGTTTTTGTTTTGTTTTTAAGGCTTGACACAGAGGGAATAGATCTTCTTACCGCTTTATTGCTGGTAAGTGAAATAATCTTGAATAAAAAGTTGGATTATTCTGATTTGAGCTAGAAACATACTTTATGCAAGTATGCAAACACAAATTTGAAGCCTCAGCCAATGCACCACGAGTGTGAGTATTTCTGGGTTGTTTATAATTAAAAGTCCTGCATTGTACAATTTTTATTTTTTTTTGGTTACAAAATAAACCATGACATTAATTTCAATGTTTAGAATATACACAATTTCATGATTATTAAAGCAATAGTTCACCCAAAAAATAAAATTTGCTGAAATTTAACTCTCTGGCCATCCAAGATGTTTGAATCTTCATCAGAACAGATTTGGAGAAATGTTGCATTACATGACTTGCTCACCAGTGGTTCCTCTGCAGTGAGTGGGTGCCGTCATAATGAGAGTTCAAACAGCTGATAAAACATCACAATAATCCACAATCCACACCACTCCAGACCATCAATTAATGTCATGTAAAACAAAAAGCTGCATCTTTGTAGGAAACAAATACATCATTAAGATGTTTTAACTTTAAACCTTCACATCTGACTAAAATACAGTCCATCAATGTTAGACCTCTCCAGCATATTTATGTTTAAAAACTTGCCCTATTTCTCCTGCATTCTAGTACAGCAACAAAGTTCCCCTCTGAAAAGACATAGGCTTGTCGTGGTCTCGAAGCGACTACATACTTTGCCGCTGAACGCAATCTGGGTTTGAAAAGGGTTACTACTCTGATCTATTCGTTTCTTACAAACCCCCGCTTTTTGCTTCATTAGACGTTAATTGACGGACTTGACTCGTTGGGTTAATTGTGGATTATTGTGATGTTTTTGTTTGGACTCTCGTTCTGACGGCACCCATTCACTGCAGAGCATCCATTGGTGAGCAAGGGATATAGTGCCACATTTCTCCTCAATAGTTCCATGAGGATAAACTACTGGCCTTTCATGCACTCTACTCTACAAACCCTTCATTGCACTTTTAATTCTTTATACCCTCCTAAATATTTAAAATTAGCAGCACATATCCTCCTTGGTAAAAAAAATAAAATAAAAATAAGTAAGCGTCAAGCCCTTTATTTATGTAATTGCACATTCTTACTGAAAACATATTATCTGAGGTGCACTGTTCTGTCAATAGTTATCTTTCCTTTTCTTGGAATGTTGAGGAGGAGCCAATAGGATTAGATAATAGATTTACACAATATGAGGATTTGCCAGTCTATATCAGATGTCAGAAACAACAGCCCTGCAGGGCTGGACTGAGAATAGTCCAAAAACACACACATACCTAGCCAGCAGTGGTATTGTGTTTAGAAACGCCCTGCTGATGAAGAAGGTCATCGGAGGACAACATATGGCAGAATAGCAGGAAGACAATATTTCTGATAGCACAGCATGGATAAAACAGGAAAATTACTGCCCATTTTGACAGACAAATGTGAGTAAGTCATGTCTATACATCTGATAAAGGGTCCATTTATTGTTAAAAACACCCGTCTTAACAGATGATAACAATAATGCACCTGTAAATACAGCCATGCAACTATGCATGCAATTCTGTTGACATCTGCATAATAAGAGATCAATAATCCGATAATACTGATATTCACACTTTTCTATTGGTTAATATCAGGTCATACTGATAAATGTCTCCAACACATCACTACAACATGCTATAATTTATGTAAAAGCTGCTCATTCTCAGCCGAGAAACATGTATCGGCAGCATTTTTTGTACTATTATAAGTATTATTATTATTATTATTTAATACAATTTAAGAGCTCAGACTGGTCACACATTTCAATCTTTTTTTAACACTGGCGTTTTTAGCCCTGTTGTTACTCTAATTATTATTCATCGTGTCAAAAATCACATCATTATTGAAAATCCGAATGAAAAAAACTTCTAATTAAATGCCACAATAATAAGCATTAATAATTTATCAAGAATGTTATCTGCAATCAAGTTCACAAATTATATCTACAAGTACGTTTTACCTAACCCAAGGCCCTAGTCTTCTAATAGTCTATAGACTCATGTATATATGTTTTATCAATAATATGAATTAGTGTCAAAATTTAGAAATTATTATTACAAATAAGATAAATTAAAAGATCAACTATTAATCAATTAATCTGAATAATAATAATAAAAGAAATCACAATTATGGCAAAACTAAGCAATAAAAAAAATTGATAAACTACTAATCAATTAAAAATTATCTGTACTATTCAATTAAAATCAATCAATCATAACTAAAATCCATATCAAACAAAAAAGAAAAAAAACAACAATATCGGTCAAGTTCTAGCATTAGAACAGACATTTATGTATGATTTCTAACAAGCTCACAGCACATGTGCAGACTCGGAGGCCAGTGAGATGCTGTTTAATGCCATGGAACTGCAACTGTCTTCAGTTCCCACAAATCCCCGGGTGAAAAAAGGGCCTTGTTAAGAGTTTCGCTGCCGAGACGGAGTGAGCTCAGAAGCTAATTATGGTGTCAACTTCCCCTCTCTGCCTGCTCTCCTCCAGGTCCAATTAGTTTGATACAGGCAGGGGTGTCAGGAACGAATCATTATAGCGTTATCAAAACATAGGTAAACAAACGCAGGCTGACACCTCCACGCTTCACTCAGGTACAGGCAAGAGTAAGGACCTTTCAGAGGAATATTGTTCAAGATTATGTTGGGGGAATGACTGAACAAAGAGGAGTGCCACTTGCTAAAGACTCAATGCTGATCACAGCGCTCTGACTGTAGTCTACAGTATACGTTGCATATACAGTAATGCTGGCGTGTGGTGGTGTTTTAAAATGAGGAGGTCAGTTATATAAATACATACACTCGGCCTCTAACTTACACTTTACACTTAATGTTGTCACATTTTCCTGGTTAAATAAATATTACATAAAGAGAACAAATATAATTCTATTTTGTATTATTTATTTTATTTTTATATATATACTCTTATATATATATATTATATATATATATATATATTACCACACACTTTTAAATACTATTATACAATTTCAATAGTGTTTTTTTGCATTTATCTATATTTAATCCAAAATAACGAACTAAGGAGTAACATTTGACAATATTTTGGAAACAATTTACATAATGCTCCTTTATTCACATTAGCTCTACTCCTTTAGCCTAAACCATTGGGAACTAAGCATAACCCATAGCCTCCTTCTACAGCATTTATTAATCTTAATATTAATTTCAACATTTACTAATGCCTTATTAAAATCAAAAGTTGTGCTTGTAAACATTTGTTAATGCACTGTGAATTAAAAATCGAACAACTGTATTTGTTTAACTAAAGTACACAAGATGATTAAATCTGTAATAATGTTCTCTGTTTGTTCATGTTTTAACACAGTCAATGACCCGTTATTTAATGCTTACCAAGAGTTTTATTTGTGAACTGATGTTCAGCGTTCTTTTTTTATAGTCACTTATTCGGGTCACTCATAAAGCTCTGTACACTATCACATCTTCGTAGATTCTTTCATTCATCCCGCTGAATGCTCGCTAATCAATGACTCGGTCCTCATGTTTTCAGACCATTTCAAGTTTATTTGACGTGACCAAGCATTAGGGTATCTCAACGGAGATTTGTTTACGTTACTTTCCAATTAGTCAATAACACGCCATCATTTCTTCTTCAGACAGAAAGCTACACGAAAACACTAGAGGCGGGATTTATCGCATGAACCACTCACGTTCAATCATAACCGATCATATCCAATTATAATGCAATATAGGCATTGCCTCCTCTCACGTGACTTTCCCCCATTCATTTCAATGAGCCTCCAGAAAAGTCATGGCATGCTAAGGGGTCTCTGTTGTAAGTCTATGGGCCGAAGGGAAACAATCCGCCGCTGTAACTTTACCTGCATGTGCCGCTGTTAGACAGCATTACTTTATAAAAACTAGTGACTTTTATACTTTTAATGCCATATTTAGTAATATTTGCGATTTATGTTTGTAATATAGATTATGTAACCCTCTCTGTGAAATCAGACTAAAAGTCTCAAAACTATTATGAGATAACAACATCAACGTTTTGCTTTCAACCATTACTTCACTTGACATGGGCCGTACTCAGTCAATATTACGATATAACGGTTTACATTTTCACCGATTGTTCTTTCCTTATGAAGGATGATTTTAATTGCAGAAAACAGTAATCACACAAAAACATATGTGATAGTTTTCACAGAGAGGGTTACATTTTGTCATCACATTTTTTGAGGAGACACTGCCTCCCTTGCCTCCTCGGAGGGAACGCCCCTGAGTAGTTCTACAGTTTGAAGTTTTAATGTTTGAGGCATATAAGAACAGACAGATAGTAGATTGATCGCTCGATAGATAGATTGAACGTTACACAGCTATACATTTTTGAGTTTGGAAATGTTTTGGCTGCTTAACCTCTTAAGTTGAAATGTCTTTGTATGTATTTTTTTCTTAATGCACTACAGCATGCTGATGTCCCGGCCTGTGGGCTCACAGCCAGGTTTTCTAGCAAGATTAGCATGTTTACTATGCTGTTTTAGGCAAGGCAAGGCAAGTTTATTTATGTAGCACATTTCTTACACATTGGTAATTCAAAGTGCTTTACATAAAATAAAAGAAAAAAAATAATCACAACAATAAAACAAGGAATTTAAAAACTTTGAAAATGATAAAAAAAATGTATTTAAGAGGTTTAAAATGAATTTAAAACAGTTAAGAATAGAAAACGATTATACATAAAATACAGTGCAATCATTTCGACATTGCACAGTGCTCATTCAATAAATGCTCAGCTAAACAGATGAGTTTTGAGTCTCCATTTAAATGTGACTAATGTTTTAGCACATCTTATCTCTTCTGGAAGCTGATTCCAGCTGCGGGTGGCATAATAACTAAAAGCAGACTCCCCTTTTTTTGTGTGAACCCTTGGTATTTCTAACTTACTTGATCCTAATGATCTGAGTGGTCTTTTAGGTTTATATTCAGTGAACATATCTGCTCTGTATTTAGGTCCTAGGCCATTGAGTGATTTATAAATGAGTAAAAGTACTTTAAAATCAATCCTAAATATAACTGGAAGCCAGTGTAAGGACCTGAGGACTGGTAGCATGGTTAGCAAGTTACTATCATGATTCTAGCATTATTAGCATGTTAATAGCATGATGCTAGCATGTTTCTAGCATGATTATCATGTTTATTAGCATTATTGCCTTTTAGCATGATTAGCATGTTGCTAGCATTATTGGTATGTTACTAGCATGTTGTTAGCATGCTTAGCAAGTTACTAGCATGTTGCTAGCACGATTAACATGTTACTAACATGTTGCTAGCATGTTTTTAGCAGTTTGCTAACATTTTGTTAGCATGTTTCTAGCATGTTGTTAGCATAATTAGCATGTTACTAGCATGTTGCTAGTATGATTAACATGTTGTTAACATGCTTTTAACATGATTAGCCTGTTATAGCATGGTTAGGCATGTTTTAACATGATTATAGCCATGATTAGCATTATTAGCATGATTTAGCAAGTTACTAGCATGTCTTTACTAGCATGTTTACACGTTACTAGCATTCTTTCTCCCTGTTTTTAGCATGTTTCCTAACCTTTGTTAGCATGTTGTTAACATGTTCTAGCCTGATTAGGCATGTTGCTAGCATGTTCTCTAATCATTTTCAAACAGTTTGTTAGCATATAACAAGTTAACACCTAGTAGCATGATTAGCAAGTTACTAGCATGATTATAACAGATTATCCTGTTACTAACTAAGCATTGCTAGCATGATTAGCATGTTACTAGCATTATGTTAACATGTTTCTAGCATGCTTAGCACGTTACTAGTATGGTGTTAACGTTTTGTTAACATAATACAATTACTAGCATTATTAGCATTTTTCTGGCATGATTAGCATGTTACTAGCATTTAGTTAACATGATTAGCATGTTACTAGCATTTTTCTAGCATGATTAGCATGGTACTAACATGTTGTTAACATTATTAACATGCTGATAGCACATTTCTAGCATGATTAGCATGTTGCTAGCATGATTAGCATGTTGTTAGCACGTTGCTAGCATTTGTTGTTAACATGTTTCTAGCATGATTTAGCACACTGATAGCATGTTTCTAGCTTTTGTTCTATGCTAATCAGGTACCCGTTGATTCAGTAAAAAAACAAACAAAAAAAAGTAAACAGTAGACCAGCCTGACCTGCTAAAAAGTGGCCAAAACCACTTTAAAACCAGCTTAGGCTGGTTTTAGCTGTTTTTTTTCAGTAGGGAGTTAATAGCAATAGACAGCTTAAATACACCATAAGTCTTATTGTATAAAAGTTTTCACCCCCTCAATGAAAGTCTATGGGATTTTAGGTGGTTTTGATAGTCTGGTTTACGAAAACCGTAAGCCGGATCAGTTAGAAAAGATATAGCACACCGAGCCAGACCAGTCTGAAGGTCTGGGTCGAGTTTGGTGGTTCTAGCTTGAAAGCTCTAGGAGGAGATAGGTGTCGAAATTTTGCTCAGAAAAAGAAGAATAATAAGTTTAAATAGTAGATCAGTAAGTTGGCCTTTCCTCACAAACCAACTTAATGTGTTACTTGCCATTTCTCTGTAATTAATTCTGAAATTTACTAGCAATTTCCAAGTTATTTTTTTCAGTGTACATGTCAGGACAAAAAAAATGCAGAAAAAAGGTGTCTTCAGAATCTGAGAAGATCTTTTTGGAATTTATAATTCAGAGCAACTAAATATGTCTTTATTCACTTCTTTAAAAAATGACTGATCTTTTAACTGGTTTTAGAGGGATTTTGACCCCTTTTTAGCTGGTCAAAGCCAGCTTAGATCATAGATAGATAGATAGATAGAAATAGATAGATAGATAGATAGATAGATAGAAATAGATAGATATTTAAAAATGTCTTAGTACTAAAAAAGAAAAAAAACCTTAAAGTTCTTAGTTGGTCTTAGTCTCCCAACCTGGTCAGACTCTTTGTTTTTTGCTGGTTTTAGAGGGGTTTTGGGCCACTTTAGGATGGTCAGACTGGAAAGCCAGATTAAACCAGCTAAAACCATCAAACTATTAGCTTAATTTACAACATTTTAAAGTCAATTCACTTGGTCTCCAGTATGACAGTTGGGTAAATGTATTTTAAAATGTTTATAAATGTGCCAAATAATGTCCTAAATAAAATATATACCTTCAAAATTGACCCTGATGGTGTCAGATGGTAAAAAGCATAAAAAAGAGGTAGGGTCAGTGTGTAATAGTTACGATTCGTTAATTTAACAACAGAAGAAGTCAATGGGAGGTCTAAGATTGTGTGCGTTTGTATTTCGGTAGAATGAGGTATTTGTGTAGAAACGTGAATGCGTTTCTCTCTTTCTCTCTGCGCGTTCTGATGGCACGCGCAGCTTGAGTGCTCGCTGACCTGTCATTATGATGAAAGACCGCAGAGCGCGCGATTCGTTAATGGTGACAGCGGCCTTAATGAGTCCGAACCGTGCACCTGTTTCTCATCAAACCCCGCTGCCTGATCGCGCCGTCAGCCTCACACAATGCGCTCTGAACGCTCTGCTCGCTTGAAACACTGCCAAACTTCACCGGAGACAATTTTATAACTTTGTGTGTGATGACAGCATGGTGATGGGTGCTTCATTATTTAAAACTATTTTATAGCTCAGACATCAACAAGTCAGGGGAGCTGTGCTCAAATCGAGTCATCAGTGAAGAACACACACGACGGGGAAGATCACAGGTGGCTACTGTAACGCGCTCTAGTGCGCACAAAACACTGAAAGAAGCGTTGCGCATGAGCACATGTCACAAAGGATCAGCATTCAAGTTCACTTTAGTGCACTTTTGTTAGCTTTGAGAATATCTACTGTACTTCTAAAAATCTATAAAACAATTTAATTCAATCTTAGGTTGACTAAAACAAAAGTGTAGTCTTTCTCTTCTACAATTTAAAATATTCTGAAATGTATATTATAGGTATGTGTGTGTGTGTGTGTAAGATAGATAGATTTGGCAGTAACTAGATCAATTGTTTTCAACGGGTGAAAACACATCGCATTTTAAAAGCGAAAAGAAAATGATTTCTTTCTGAACCATTTATCCATTAGAGAACATCACTTTTTAATGTTACAGAGTACTTAATTAATGAAAATTAAATAAATCTTAACATATGGTAAATTCTAATTATTGTCAATACAGATTCAGACTCGTAGCCGTGTGATATAGCTCTATATCAGCACGGCTGTGATTCGACCATAGGTAATGAATCCCAGCAGGCCGATACACAGCCATATCGCACGGCTACGATTTTGATGCGTTTATACAACAGTTCAACGGCACAAGTGTAAATATATAAGAAAAACAACAATGGAGTGTCTTTAAAAAAAACTTTTAAAACATGGTGTCCGCATGACAGTCGCTGTGAGAAATACTGCAGGTGGAGTGATACAAACAGTGAAATGGTTGGAGTTCTGTTATCACAAGAATATCGCACTCCTCTCAACCAATGAGATTCGAGGACCAAAAAGAACTGTTGCACACAGAGGCGGTTTCTTCATTAGGGCAATAGGGCGATGCACCACCAAAGTGTGAAAGTTCCAAGAGGGCTAGCACTAAGACTCATTATACATAACCTTAACTTTTGCAGCGACTGATGGGAACAAACATATCTCTATTAATAAGAAATATGAAGTCGAGGCTGAAGAAGAATGTTTTTATAAGAGTTGCATGGTCCGTGGTGTTTCTGTATAATAAATGGGCATCAGCACTATATGACAGAGGAACTGCCTCAGGTATGTCGAGCTGATAAGATCAACCACATCGACAAATTTCGACGTATAATTTCAAAGGCTCATTAATTAAGTCTGATAGAGATCCGTATACATTTATATAGTAGCGTTACAGTCAGGTTAAGGCGACTGGTATTTTAGTTTGCTGTTGGCATCTCCGTATGGTCCTGCTTGGTATTTCAGCTTGTTTGTAGTATACATGATAGAAAATGGTCGAAATAAATGTACCATTCATTTCGCTCACGATTTGCGTTGCATGTAGGCCTTCCATTCAATTGTGAATATTATTTTAAAATTAAAAACCAATGTTTCATTTTCTGAAAAGGCTTGAACTGGTAAACAATTACCTTTATTAAAATGTTTAAGTCTTAAAAGGATCATATGAGCGATTTCAATTTTTCCTTTCTCTTGGAGTGTTACAAGCTCTTGGTCTACAAGAAGATCTGTAAAGTGGCAAAGACCAAAGTCTCAAATCCAAAGAGACTATTCTTTATACAGGGAGTCAACACGCACCTAAAAAACGCTCGTCTAACCGCCCCACAGGTTCCGTTCAACTAGTGGAAACGATTTGCTCCGCCGCCAAATGTTCACGCAAAGAAGTCGGCGTAACTTTTATCTCGCTGTAGTTTGTTGTTTCCCGCCGCCGCCATGTATAAAGGTGCTTGTGTTTCGTGTGAAGCGAAACTATTGTTTGGCCGTCCAAAAGGGATGATATCAGTGCGGTTTCATGCCTGGAGCGATCATGCTGGTGCTGAGGAAATACCTCAACTCGTGGGGGATCGCTGGATCAGTTTCACAGTGGACGAAGTGGAGTGCCAGCCCGGGCATCACATGTGGCTTGGCAAGCGCTCCTTCGCGAATCGCGGCCGCGCCTTTCAAGCCCGCCGCTATTTGCTCACTCCAAAGCCGGCCTCGTCACTAGCCTCCGGGCATCAACAGGGCCAGCGGTGTATTGACGCGGTTAGTGTGAAAGCGAAATACTTGTTTGCTTCAAAGAGAACAAGACTAGCAATCAGTGGTTAACAGTTGTATTTACAACACTGTCCCCGCACAGTCAACCAAATTCGAGTCCAGCGCATTTATGGAGGACAGTTTATGCTCCTGGAGGAGTAGATTACAATGCCGGATGTTTGACTCACCGTGTAAGTACAGTTTATATCTAAAGAATTTGCACTGACGACAACCGAGAGTTGTGCGCAGTGTAGGTAGCGATTGTGTTGTTTTCTACGATCACAAATGCAGCAGGGTTTTAGGGTGTACACGAACGAGCACGCACGGTAAAAAGACGTATAAGCCATTATAACCGTATTAGGTCCCAACTGGAGCAACAAAGCCTGTTTATTAATATGGGTTTTAATATTTGGTCTCTTCACCGCCGGAAGGGCATCACAAATGTGAGGGGCGTAAAAGTCGTAACACTTGAGGGATTGCGGCATCACAAGCAAGGGATCGCTGGCAATCAGGCAACACTCGCTTTTCAGAACGAGTGCGCTTGGGAAAATCGACATGTTTCAGGAAGCGGGGACATCGCGGAGAAAACAATACTGTCGTATGTGGGAAAATATAATTAGTTTTTTGAACATTAAACCGCATAAACACGTGTCATTACACCAAATACACAAAATAATGTTATTTTTAGCAGAATCATATGACCCCTTTAATACTTTTCCTTTTGTTATACTGGGATAAATCATATCGAGATGTATGCTAAAATTTTTGGATGTGGCGCCTCACCTAGAAAATTTTCCACCAGCCGCCACTGGTTGCATATATTATAATAATTCTAGATTTTTTTTTTATTTATTTTGCACCATGTTATCATATTTAGTCAGACGATTATATACGCATCACAAATCCTGTAAACTTACAAAACCCTATCCAATAAAAAAATGCACCAATTCTCTTTTTCCCCTCATTTTTCTTTTGTTTCTGTTCAGTACGACACCAAGCGCAGGATTGCGGCCGAGTCGTCTCTGAGACACTCTTACTTCCTGACTCTGGGCGAGAACATTCACTCCATACCTGACAGTGAGTCTATCCCAATATTTTCATCATTTCTAGATTCTGCTTATATAACATCACCTTAACACGAGCCTTATAATCTGTCTTTCACTTTGACGAAACGACAAACAAGACAATACATTTGCTTTAATCATCAGCCACTTGTCTTCTATCCTCTCTAGCCTCGTCTGTGTTTTCACTGAGGGAGATCCAGCTACAGAAGGATCTGGGACACAAGAGCTCAGTATTTCAGCCGCTGGGTATTCAATTGCATTGCTTTGACATCACTCATCTCTATTTGCAGAGCGCAACTTGATGATGTTTAGTCATGCACATTAATCCCATCCATAAACCTGTAAGATTAAATGCTTTAAAACATACTCACCTGCACTGCATACTCCGTCTAACAGTGGATCATTTTCTCAAAATCCAGGTCGAGGCAAGAACCGCAGACAAAGCATATTCTGAAGACAAGAATCAAAGTGGTGTGCATGAAGAGATCGCCAGAACAAAACCATTATGAAGCAAACAACTTTTTTTTCTCCATTCAAAACATGCATGCATCCATTCACATACACACCAATTTATTAGTCTGTACTTCAGAAAACGGACTGAATAAAAGTGAATCATCCTCAGTCATAACATGCGCTGGTTACAAGTGTAACCAAGGCTAAAACAAATCTCTCCTGCAGTCTATTGTAAACCTAAAAACCACACTGATCCTAAAGCTCAAAGCTTTAAATGGAAAGACATTTAGACTTGAGTTCAGCCTCTTCTCCTCCTGGATCTAGTAGTACTTTCAGACGTTCATAGTATTTTTAATTGTGCGTGAATGTGTATGTGCAGGAAACATGGTAGCGTCATGCCCTACTTTTTCCATTGAGTGAAATCTCCTTCATTTCTGTTTGAGGTTTAACTTGTTTTGCCATACGTGTTTGATCATTGCACAAGCTGATATTGCGGTTTATTTCATAAGCATTCATTCAATACTATAATACAGAGAAGAGTTGAAACATTAAAAATGTAAATTGTCGTATAAATATTTGAGCCATTGAATAGAGAATTACTTGAATTCTGTCATGATACCATTTAAGTTCAACTACTAAAGGTGCTGTAAGCGATTCTAGAACAGAATTCTTCTAAATCCCACCCTGTCCACAAAATGATTGACAGGCAAAGAGTGTATCTGGCTAGAAAAAAAAAGCTATACTCGCTTACAGCATCTTTAACTAGTTATTAATTTATGAAATCTTCAAAAGGTGCCTTTTGCAGACCGTAAGAGATGATGGGGTCCAATTTTATGCCTTTCGAAAAACCATCTACTTCAATCTCCTCAAGGATCTCGGTCCTTTCAAGTAATTGCACATGCAGATATTGGTTTTGCCATTTAAGCTAATTGCTACTCCGTATGGCATGCAAGTGTCTAGACCTGAAACCTAATGTCGTTCACCTTCTCCTACTGTATTTTGTAGTTTAAAAATGAAAGCACTATGACTCTTTGTTGTAAACGGCACTGAGCACAAACTAGTTTTACAGTGGACAGAAATGAAAAGCTTTGTCATTTAAAGGCCACCAAGGAACAGAAATATTGAGAATGACTGACAAAGGGGAAATTCTATAAAATAATATGACTTAAAAGGATTTAGTTTAACGTTACTGCAGCAGCGGCACTAATTTACGTGTTTTGTGGTAAATGAAAATATTTTAAATACACTATTGAAAAGAATTAATATATAAATATATGTATTTTGACAAGTGTTTTCTTTATTCTCCGTGAACTTTTGCCAGAAAAAAAAATAAACTAGGGTATTAAATAAACTTAGATGATGTCTAAATGTTTTATAAAAGATTTAGATTTTTGTATGAAATGTGATATTAAATATTTGGTGTGAATTTGTCTATTCTATTATGATATTCTGAAGCTGAATGTATTGTGACTGCGAAAAATGCCAAAAATAATTAAATAACAAACTAAATAAATGATGACGTTGAGTTGAACCATGGGAATGTGACTGCCCTCGTCTCAAACTTATGTATGCATGGATGTGTGTGTGTGTATATTACTATAGATATAATATTATATAATGTATATAATAATGGTTTTTTCTTTCTTTGTACCTGGCTTTAGTATGTATTGTTTGTTATGTCGTTTAAAGCATAAAAAAAAGAAGAAGAAAAAACCTTCGTCTCAAACAATAGTCTTACTGTCTTGAATGGTACTATTTGTCATTAGTACACTTCACAAAGTAAACTTGAAATAGGATTTGGTCTACTCTAGGCAATATACTATCAGCAAGATAAACCTGTGTGCAAATAAGTGTGTGCGTTACCACAGCTGCAACAACAGACTCGTTGGACCTGTCAGATGCACTCGGTACGGTTCACACGAAAATATCTATAAAACAAAACAGTCCAAATATGCGTGACGCCCCAGGCAGCAGTGCGTGATTTCTTACCCTCACATTATGATGAGACCAAAAAACTGGTGGGAAATGGGAAACACACCTGTCGCACGGATCTGTTTGAATCTTGAATCATTTCGTTTTCTTGAACCGGTTCGTTTGAGTCACGAGTCGACAGTGTTATTTTTGGCCAGGTCCAGGTTTGATTCAACTTGTGGCACTGATCTCCTCCTGAGAGTTTTTTTTTTTAAGTTATAGATTGAAGTTAAATGTTCGTCGTCGTATGTTGGTATATTTGTTATTTAACCGTAGTAGGCCAATATATGTCATATTTTGCATTGAAAACGACTTCATTATGTTTATTTTTAATTTCAAAAAACACACATACAACATCAGTAACATTCCTGATGCAAAACATGACTGAAATATGTTTTACCAGCGTTCCTCCATAAACGGGTCAGTTCAGACTGAATCATTCAAAAGGACCGATTTGAATGAACAACTGACTCGCGAGTCGGACAAGCCTCGCTCTGAAGATGACTCTGAAGTCTGAACACTTTAGGCAAGTCTCCTGTCACGCCCAGGATGAATTCCACTGCCTAAATGCTTCAAGAAACACCTCAGAACTTTCTCCAGCATGAAGCAACTGCTTAATGAACGGATCTGCGCATTATTCCGCAGTAACTGGCAGCATACTCTCACATATTGGAGTGTTTTCTTTAGTTTTGGACTATGTGTCGCTTTTCTGGGTCCGACCATCCTGGACCTGAGATGTCAAACTCAGTCCACGCTGCAGGAGATCACTCTGGTCTTCTTCTCCCAACAGTTTTTCCTCTTTATTGGAAGCACCATTGGAGGATTCTTCAGTAAAACGTGAGTGTTTTGAAGAGATCTATTGTAATTTATGCATCAATTGATTGTATTTAATTTCTTTATTCTCGAGAGGTTGACATGTTCAAATATCCCAGTTTATATCCCCGACCTTAATGATTATGCTACACATGCAGCTCTTATATTAATGGAATATAGAATGTTGGTACTTTAAAAAAAAAAAAAATCGAAATTATTTTAAATCAGAAAAAAGGGTATTATAACCCCCAAAGATATACACTGTAATCGTAAATATCTGTGCTGAATAAAAAGGGTTAATGGGCCTTTTGTATGGCAGCTTCCTCGTATAATATTTTATTTACAGTTGTGGTTTTACAGTTTTTAGGAAAAACATTTACTTAGCCTACTTCCTCAAATCAATAAGGAACTGAAAAAGATGGCTTTCGAAAATTATCCATCCATCCATCCATCCATCCATCCATCCATCCATCTATCTATCTATCTATCTATCTATCTATCTATCTATCTATCTATCTATCTATCTATCCATCCATCCATCCATCCGCCATATGACATCCAACGTCTATCCGTCTATCGATCTCTTCATCTGTCTGGCTTCTATCTGGCGTCTCTCATATCATCATCTCATAACTATTATCTATCTATCTATCGTTATCGATTACTGTCGTACTATCTCTTATAGTATCATCGTTGTATCTATCTGTCTGTCTATCATCTATCTATCTATCTATCTATCTATCTATCTATCTGTCTGTCTGTCAATCTGTCTATCTATCTATCTATCTATCTACCTACCATCCATCTATCCATCATCCATCTATCTATCTATCATCTATCTATCTATCTATCTATTATTATCCATCTATCTATCCGTCTGTCTGTATTACATCTATCCTCTTATCTCTCTATCATCATATCTCTCGTCATCCAATCATCTAGAAAAAACATTTTTCCCGTCTTTGGCGTCGTGTCTGTCCATCTAGCTACATCTACGTCTGTCTGTCATCCATAGTCTCTGGCCTCGCTCATCTCTCTTCATTCTCTCCTCTCTCTATCTCCTACTCTCTCTTTCCATGTCTGTCGCTCTATCGCTATCTATCATTATATCCTCTATCTATCTATCTATCATTATCTATCTATCTATAACCTCTGTCTGTGGGAGACTGGACAGACCCGCCGGCGGAACATCATCTATGCTATCCCTACCTGTCGTCTGTCTGCTCGCTTATCTAATTATTCCTTTATAGTGCTTCTTTTGTCGGTCCAGCACCCCAGAGGAAATAGGGACAGAGAGAGAAACCATCAATCGTTGTCTGTATCTCTTCTTGTAGGAAATGAACAGGAGGAGTCATAGGTCCTCTTATCTAGTCCTAGCTGGTTGTTGTCATCTATCTATCTACTATCTATACTATCATCCGCTATCGATCGATCTATGATCTTCATCTATCTAGTCTATCCGGCATCTACATCTGTCTATCTATTATCTATCTATCTATCTATCTATATCTATTTATTATCTATCTATCCGTCTATCGTCTATCTATCTATCTGTCTGTCTGTCTCATATTATCATTATCCTCATCTGTCTGTCTGTCTGTCACTATTCTCTATCCAACCCCCCCCCCATTCCGCAACCAAACATCTATATGTCTGTCTGTCTGTCATCTATCTATATATCTATCTATCTATAATCTATATATCTATCTATCTATCATCTATCTATATCTATCATCTGTCTGTCTATCTATCTATCTATCGTCTGACTAATCTATCTATCTATCTATCTATCTACTCTATCTATCTATCTATCTACTCTATCTATCTATCTATCTACTCTATCAGTCCTATCTATATATCTATCTGTATATTATCATCATCTACATCTGTCTATCTATTATCTGTCTGTCTGTCTGTCTATCATACTGTATATCTATCTATCTATCTGTCTATCTATCTACTATCTATCTATCTATCTACCTATCTATCTATCTGTCTATCTATCTAACTATCTATCTATCAATCTATCTGTCTGTGGTCTGGCACTCTATCTATCTATCTATCTATCTTTTTTTCTGTCTGTCTGTCTGTCTGTCTAGCATCTATCTAGCTATCTATCTATCTATCTATCTATCTAGCTATCTATCGATCTATCTATCTATCTATATATCTATCATCTATCTATCTATCTATATATCTATAAGCTATCTTATAATCGTCTGTCTGTCTGTCGTCTATCATCTACATATATCTATATATCTATCTATCGTCTGTCTATCTATATATCTATCTATCATCTATATCTATCTATCTATCTATCTATCTGTCTGTCTGTTTGTCTGTCTATCTACAGTATCTATCATCTATCTATCTATCGTCTGTCTGTATGTCTGTCTATCATCTATCTATCTATAATCTATCTATCTGTCTTCTGCTATCGTGTCTGCTGGTCGTATCTAATCTATCTGTCTGTCATCTATCTATCTATCTATCTATTTTTTTATCTATCTATCTATCTATCTGTTTTTCTATCTATCTATCTATCTTTCTATTATCTATCTATCTATCTATTATCTATGATCTATCATCTATCTATCTATCTATCTATTGTCTGTCATTCTATCATCTATCTATCTGTCGTCTGTCGGTGTCATTATCATCTATCGCTGTCTGGCTGTAAATATCGATTACATCTATCTATCATCTATCTCCTATCTGTCGGTCTGTCTGTCGTTGCGTCTGTCGTCTGTCTTCATCTATCATACTATCTATCTTCTCTGTCTGTCTTCTGTCATTAGTTATGGGAGGAACCATTGTCTGAGAGAGCAGCACTGAGACCCTGTTACTTTCTGGTCTGTATTGTTGTTAGTATCACTCTATCTGTCACTGTCTTCGTTCATTATTATCATCTATCTGTGCATCTGTCCTATTGTCTTTCTGTCTGTTCTGCTGTTACTTATATCATCTATATCATCCTATCTATCTATTATCTATCTGTCTGTCTGTCATCTATCTGTCTATCTGTCTGTCTGTATCTATCATCTATCTGTCTCTCTCTCTATTCTATTTCTATCTATAGGCAGGCGGTAGAAAGACAGGGAGAGAAGTGAGAACAGGAGGACTATCGTCATTTAGCAGACGCTTTCTTCCAAAGAGACTAACAAATGAGGACAATGGAAGCAATCAAAGCAACAAAAGAGCAATGATACGCAAGGGACTAGAACAAGTCCAGGTAGCTTTAACGCCCGTACACATAGCATTTTTTAAATATAGAAAAAATAAAAGAAACACAGTGAAACAGAAAAAGATATAGAGCAAGCTAGGTGAGAGGCCTTTTTGATTTTGGTAATTGGTTAAATAAATAAAAAGAACAACAATAGAGGGATACAAAAATAATAGATAAAGTCATGTTAGTTTTTTGCTTTTTTTTTTTAAGCAAAAAAGCTGGAAATAATAGAGTGCAAGTCTACCAAAGGGCCAAGTTTTTTTAAAGATAATAGAATAGAAAGTGTTAGAGTTATAGGGTCAAATAAAGGTGGAACAGATGGGTTTAGTCGTTTCTTGAAGATGGTTAATGACTCAGCTGCTCGGATTGATTTGGGTTGGTCATTCCACCAGGAGGGAACATTTGATTTAAAAGTCCGTGAAAGTGATTTTGTTTTTCTTTGGGATGGCACAATAAAGCGAAATTCACTTGCAGAACGCAAGAGGTAAAGAGGTGCAGAGCCAGTGGGGGTTTTGTAGGAAAACATCAATGCCTTGAATTTAATGCAAGCAGCGACTGGTAGCCAGTGCAAATTGATGAACAGAGGTGCTGGGTGCATCTTTGGCATTAAAAAATGTATTGCTGGATTCCTTGTAAAGGTTTGATAGAACTGGCTGAAAAGACCTGCCAAGAGAGCATTGCAATAATCCACCTGGATGGAACAAGAGCTTGAACAAGGAGTTGTGAAGCTGTTGAAAGAAAGGGCTGCACTTCTTGATGTGAATAAAGGAAAATCCGCAGGACGGGACAGGGTAGCGTGTTTCTGAGAAAGTCAGCTGATCATCAGTCAATCTAAACTCCAGGTTTCTGGCTGTTTATAGAAGGAGTTAGAGATACTATAAGGGATAAGTAATGATATAATAATGAACTGATAGTGGCTGGTATTAAAAACCATATTGCTTTTTTGGGTAATCTGGATTCCTACGCAAATCAAAAGGAATATGCTTCAAACATTATAATCTATAGCAGAAAAGATGGTTAACTGTTTACTTTTGTAACCTTTGTTCGTTTGTTTCAAAAGTAACAATTTATGTTCTACTTTCTCTTATAGGACTTATTAATCAATTCGGATACGTTGTGTTAAAAGTATTAGCAAGGAAGGCGAATACACTACACTGAACAGATTTGAAAACACTGGGCATCATACACTTACCGA
The DNA here is from genome assembly GCA_018155175.1 of Sinocyclocheilus anophthalmus. Classification (NCBI taxonomy): domain Eukaryota; kingdom Metazoa; phylum Chordata; class Actinopteri; order Cypriniformes; family Cyprinidae; genus Sinocyclocheilus; species Sinocyclocheilus anophthalmus. The sequence goes on from JADLZN010007197.1 coordinate 224,790, forward strand.
CTTTGTAAACAGTCGCAGAAGAAAACTGGCCATCATACACTAAACGACTGAGGATCACACACTCCCAGACTTCTCCAGACTGTAACTTGGGGGGAAAATCGCGTAGTGTATTCCAGCCTTAAGTTAGTCTCGTGACGACAGAAGTTTTGTTGTTGGTTTTTTTTCCTCTCCCAGCCATGTATCTTACACTTCCTCCTCATGAGATCAAGCATTTTAAATGCATCCTGCATGATAGTAAACTGTTTATGGCAGCCTCTATAATCATCGTAAGCGATTATTTGATTTCTTTAGGACTGATCGGTTTCTAACCCATCCGTGGCCTCTCTCTGGAAATCCCAGTAGTGGTCATGTGCTCATTAAAGCCGTGCTGTCTCAGTTATCTGGGACACAAGCCATAAAAACATACACTGCCCTGTTGTTTTGCCTGACAGATAAAGATATGATAAAAAAATTTACTTTTGTGAAGTGCATTTTTGTAAGTGGGTTCAAAAAGGTTAGGAACAACATCTGCTCCTTTAAAGCAACATTCAAGGAAGAGCGGAGTGATTTTTATGACTATAAGCACATAACTGCTGATAATTACTGGTTGTATTAATTGTTTTGTAGGTCACCCCACAGTTCTAAGACTCTACCATGGAATTACTGACTGAAAAACAAGTAAACTTTGCGAATACTATAGCCAGCGTGGCTTTCTTGTGCTTTAGTCGAGTTTTACCCTCAAGTCACTTTTAATTGCTTTTATTTGGAAACTCTCAGTGTTACAGTCCCTTTCTTTTTGTTTTCCCCATTACAGATAATCACGTTACTTTGTTGATCTCTGTGGATTTGGGTATGGCTCTCTTGTAAAAGATCTTTATCTCTGTTATGCAGTCCTGACTATATTTAACCACATAATATTCTCTGTGTTATGTTCTGCTCTATTGATTTTACAGTTTGTGGCATGCAACTTAATACTGCCTTCACGTGCTATCGGAATTATCATAAATACGAGTTTCCTAGACGGGAACCGGACCTGAATGGCTTCTTACGTCATATTTATGACAGGGAAAATTTTAGTTTTTTTCCCACAACATCCACTCTGCTTTCTCTTGCTATTACAGTCATGCATATCTAATAACCATTTGATGCATTTTCTATGTATTTTACTTTGTGAAAACAGCGTTTATGTGACTGAAGCGTCAGAATTGTTAGCAAGATGATGAGAGTATACAATGCAATAGTGCGAGTAATGTTTATATGGTTGTCAACAAATGAGATGCTACTTTTATGCAAAATCCATTGGATATTAGTTGAATGTCTTCATTACATTTCAGCTTTATAATAAGACTTCCTCAAGAAATAGACAAGAATGAATCTGGTATCCTCCTTGATTGCTATTCTTTCTGACAATAATGCATTTCAACACGACAAACTTAAGTGGGACATTTCCAATAGCACATGACAAGAAAACTGGTATAAAGCAAGCAAGTGTCACATATCCACTGGTATCACCTGTTACCAGTAAAAACAGCATTTGATAAGCCATGTAAACAGAAATGAAAAGGGCCAAGGTGAAAATAAATTCAGAGATGTCTGGAAATAAAATCCCGCCTTAGGCAGCATCACATAGAACAACTTTATTTCAAAAGACTCACCCGAGGCTGTTTCAAGTGAGATCTGTTTAAAAATGTTATTTATATAGAACATACTACTAAATATGCTCAGTCACTTTTTTTCTACTATAAAAGGTTTTACCCCTAGAGAATGCACTTTATTTTAGCAACCATTTTGAAGGCTCGTAGCTGTATTCTGAACTAGCCACAGTCACAAACCTGATTATTAGTACTATTAATGTTTTTTTGTTTTGTTTGATGCACTCATTTGTTTCTCTTAGGCTTGTGCATTCTTTGTCAGCGCTGGCTGTGTCCAGCCTCACCATCTCTGTGGTTTTTGCCGTCATCCCCCTATGCCATAAGTTGCTCCTGTTGGCCTTTGCCTTGGCGGTATCTGGTCTTGCCATGGGCATCATTGACACCATCTCTAACCTACAACTGGTCAAGATCTACCAGAAAGACTCCACAGTGTTCCTGCAGGTCAGTATCTACTCAGTAACTTCCAAAAATTAAAAAAAGGTATCTTTTACCTTGCATGATTACAGTGTCTGAAAGTCTGTGGCTGAAATATGCCATTCACATGCATGAAGCCTTTACACGCAATGTATACAAATCATTTTCTTTAAACAAAACGTTTTGTTGTCATCTACCCACCCTCAAAACCCGTTTGACTTTTCTCTAGAACACAAAAGGAGTTCTTATGAACTATACAGGTACATCTCAAAAAATTAAAAAATCTGTAAGCCATAATCATCAAAATTTCAAGAAATAAAGGCTTGAAATATTTCACTCTATGTGTAATGAATCTATATAATATATGGGTTTCACTTTCTGAAATGAGTGACAAAAAATATTGACCTTTTTCATATTCAATTTTTTTTAGATGTACCTGTATATACGCTACCGTTCAAAAGCTAGGGGATGGAGGTCTTTGATGCTCACCCAGGCTGCATTTATTTGATCAAAAACACAAAACAAATTGTAATAGTGTGAAATATTATTACCATTTAAAAGAACTGTTTACTATTTCAATATATTTAAAAATGTAATTTTAAAAAGCTGGATTTTCAGCATCATTACTCGTCATCTTTTAGGATACTTTGATGAGTAGAAAGTAAAAAGCAGCAGCATTTATTTGAAATAGAAATCTTCTGTAATATTTTAAATGTCATAACTTAGTTAATTTTATATAGTTTTTATATGTATTTTTATATTAACATGTACCATGCTATGCTACACTGGTTTTTCCTCATTGAATAGGCTAGTTTTTCACTCAGAAATGCTCATTAAGTCATTAAGTCTCGTTATATGACAATTCATGATGACTTTAAACAGATTTTACACTTGAACTCATCATTGCCAGTGTTTAGTCATATTTTGGGGAGGAGAGAAACTCACCCAAGGGGTCTTCTCAGAAATTAAACTTTGTAGTGAAGGATTGTGGGTGTTAAATTTAGCAATTTACATTATATTTAAGGAGATTATTGATATGGTGGGTTAAATGTAGGTTCATTTGAGCTGATGTTTTTCTCATTAGCATTCATCCCTCACATGTACAGAATGCAAAATGTCTTAATACTTAAACTGCAAATCTTCAAAAAAAAAAAAAAGCTATATTTTGGGCCAGATCCAGTTTGTCATCCTATAGATTTCTCTACCATTTTAAAAACTGTTCCAAGTAAAAAGCAGATACACCCTTAGTATACAAAAGGGTTGAAAATGTTTAACAGTAAGAAATATTTAAGCAAACCACACCAGTCTTACAGTATTATTCAGAGCAACAGCATAATTGAGAGTGTGATCTTGCTCTACCAGTTTCTTGAGGAAGTTCATATTTGTTATTTATATTTCATAGACAGCTTATATTTGCTCCGTCAGTTAAATAGTTTGATTACAATGTTGTGAAACATAACATTACTGCTGTTACATTATAATAATATCATAGAAAGCAATGATTAGAAAAACTTGCACAATATTTGCGTGAGTTACAGATTTAATCAAACATAATCGATCTCCTTTCACACGTGGATTCTGTTTAAAATCATATTAAAACAATATGGCATGAGGTAAAAATCACTACAGTGCATGTCTTGAGTGGTTTATTCTGTTTAAAAAAAGATCAATATGATAACTCCAGGGCTATTACTGTTAACTAAAACACGTTATTGTTGTATTGAGTATTTTAGTATTGTTACTTAATAAGTTTAAGTTTTAACTAGACATAAGTAAAAACTAAAACGGAAAGAAAAAATGGCGGGGGTTCACCTAACTGTAAATAGAAATATATAATAATAAAAATAACAAAAACACATACCCCCGGTTTCACAGACAAGGCTTAAGCCTAGTCCCAAACTAAAATGTAAGTCTGAGCTGATTCAACTGAAAGAAACGTGCACTGACTGATCTTAAAATATATCAGTGCCTTTGTTTTGTCTCAAGATGCACACCAGTAATGTGTTTTCTAAGTCACGTTTATAAAAACTTCTTAAATGTCCTAATTGAACTATGGCCTAACCCTGGCTTAATCTAAGCCCTGTCTGTGAAACTGGGCAATAACATACTAAAATGAAAACTGAAAAAATATATATATATTTGACAATTGTTAGTAATATAATTCATTTGGAAGCAACATCTTGCCATTGTAAACTTGGGATATTAATATGCACCAGTGATTTCTTCCTGAAGATGTGGGTCTGACACAAAGCGACCATTGTTTCACAGTTATAAACAAACATCCAATCAGAACTGTGTTTTATAAAGTTGCTCTAAAAACTGTTGCTTTGTAAGAATCTTGTCATTGCTGATTCTCCTTCTCGTCTGGGTTGTCTGATCTCTTCTAGGCCCTTCACTTCTTTGTGGGTCTCGGCGCTTTAGTGAGTCCCCTCATCGCTGACCCCTTCCTGTCTGAGACCAGCTGTGTGATTGGGAACAGCAGCACCAATGCAACATCATTAAGACATCTGAGGAACAAGCTCGCTGGCAGACATGTGCACAACGTGTCCAGTGTCCACCTCCACACCGACGGAGAGGTGGTGACCAACGTTTCCTACGCCTTCTGGATCATGGCTATCATCAATGTAAGAGTTGGGGGGAGGGGTTTGTATCGAGTTTTACAAGTTTGTTTTAAGAGTAGCGTACCATCAGAACACAAGCTGGACTACTTGTTGTGTGGAGTTAGTTTGCATACTAAATGCTCTGTCAGCTCTAACGTCGAAGGAAGGGCAGCTGGGAGGGTATTTGAATAAAAGAAATGAATCAATGATCATCTCCTTGGCAACTGTACTCCATCTAACAGTTCTGTTTACACACTGGCTATAATATAGTGGAGAAATAGTGTTAGTATAACTGATACACACCTAACACCTGATCAGTGTAGCAAAGGGGGAAAAAAAGTACAATGCGTATAATGAATAAAATAGTAGTGTTTATAAGCACAGCGCTGCTTTGTTTACTTGCCGCTGTTCCATAAGCGCCACCTGCGTTCTCATTCAGGCCGTCTGCTGTTTTTGTATCGTTCAGAGGTTTTATGTAGTATAGTTTCACGAAGCTAAAGTCAGACCATTCTGTTTTTGCTTCAAATTACGAAATTATACAATCTAATTTCAATCAAAAACTGCTCATGCTGCATCTTTGTTTGGATCGTGATTAAAATGCATTGGTTGTCTCTAATTTTAAATGGAAAGAGCACAGAAGATATTTCATTTATATGTGTTATTTATTCATGTGATTTGGGGTTTGTTTTAAATTTTCAATTTCACAGAAATTTGCAGCATTTTGTCTGAGAAATAATAAAAGAGCACCTTTTCGTTTATAATTTGTCTTAAATCTCATTTTGTTAAAAAAGAAATTGAGAAAATTGTATTGTGAAATCAGTACCGTGAGTCGTATCGCATCGTGAGTTGAGTGAAGTGTTACATCCCGCATACATATAATCAGTTTTTTTTTTATTTTGGATAAATTAATACAAGAAATTGTATTTCAAATAAATGCTGTCCTTTGAACTTTCTATTCAAATAAACCTGAAAAGAGTATCACAATTCACAGAGAAATATGAAGCAGCACAACAGTTTTCAGTATTGATAATAATCAGGATTGTTTCTTGAACAGTAAATCAGAATATGAGAATGATTTCTGAAGGAACCTGTGACACTGAAGACTGGAGTAATTATGATGAAAATCAGCTTTGCATCACAGGAATAATTAACATTTTACAATATCCGCAAACAGTTATTTTAAATTGTAATATGTGGTCACAATCGTTGGGCCTTTTTTTTTATTGTATGTTTGATCAAATAAATGCAGCCCTGGTGAGCAGAAGAGCCTTTTTTCAAATATATAAAAAATCTTACAGACCCCAAACCTCTGACTGGTAGTGTGTATACATTATAATACTTACAATAATGTATTATATATTATAAGAAACTAATAAACAGCAATAATTGCCTACATGTATATTTTTATTAAAACATTTTTTGTTATTATTTTTTATTAAATGCCAGACAGAAATGTTTGCATCTGAGTGATGATGCAAACAATTCCTGAACTGTTAAGTTCAGAACGGATTCATTGTAATGGAATGTTTGAAACTGATCCTGATCTGACCAAGTTCAGGTTATATAGTTTCCATCAAGTCTTCTTTAGAGTTTTAAAGGTATATGAAAATTCTGTCATTGATCCCTGCCCTCATGCCGTTCCAAACCTGTAAGACTTTTGTTCATCTTCTGAACACAAATAAAGATATTTTTGATGAAATCCGACAGCTCTCTGACCCTGCATAGACAGCAATGCAACTGAAAAGATCAAGGCCCAGAAAGGTAGTAAGAACATCGTTAAAAGGGTCCATGTGACATCATCAGCGGTTCAATCGTAATGTTATGAAGCTACTTTTGGTGTCACATGAACTATTTTATCTATGTCCTTACTACGTTTCTGGGCCTTGAACGTGGTAGTTGTGTTGCTGTCTATTCAGGGTCAGAGAGCTCTCGGATTTCAATAAAAATATCTTCATTTGTTTTCTGAAGGTGAACAAAGTTCTTACGGGTTTGGAACGACACGAGGCTGAGTAATTAATAGGTCCTTTCGCACAGCTTTAGTTCCAGAACTAAATGTACGGTACTAAAGTACTGGGACGATTTTGCGCGAACTATTTCCCAGTACGGTTTAAAAAGGGTTGCATTCGCACCGACAGTGTGTACTAAGAAGTGACGTAAGCCGGTCGACAGCGACGTCATTTGTGTGCGGCGTTCAACAACAGAAACGTAGAACAACGTTAACAGGAGGATGGAGGACGCTGTGATCTGAGCGGTGTTTTTGTTGTGTCTCGCGGGTTTTACAATAATGGACATGGAAAGTCGACGTATAAGTAAAGAACGGAAAGGAGGACTAAGAATCTCCAACGACAACTGACAGTGCTACATTTGCTACAAGTGCCTGCACTTCAGCGTCCGTCCATCTATCGCGGTTCTCCATACTTGTGAAATAAGTTGACACAATGTTTACAGTATGTTTACACGGCGTTTTAAATCATGGCGGGTGAGGGCGTTTCCGTACGCGTTTGGCCAATCAATGTCTGCTTGCGTCACGATTAGTACCAGTTGTGCTAGTTAGACCCTGCTCTGGAGTAGGAGCTAATTTGGTTCTCGAAAAAGGCAGTCCGGTACTAAAATCACACCCAGTTCCGGCGAAAGTGCCAAAAAGTGGGTAGTTCCACAATTAGTTCTGGTACTATGAAAAGGTTCCCGTGGTGCGAAAGGCCCTAATGACAGAATTTTCATTTTTGGGTGAACTATCCCTTTAAAAATGCTTTTCAAACTGGTTCTCCTGAATCTGCTCAAAAGAATGATTCCTTTACGAATCATCACGAGTCTTTTCACATGCATAACTCTGTCTTCTCTGCATGAAGCTTCCTGTACCCATCGCCATATTAATCCTGATGTATCGGGAGCGGCTGTTCACGTGCGGATCAGACCCCAGTCAGCGTTTACTAGATGGAGACGTGCTAGCGATGAAAACCTGGGGAACCATGAGTCTGTCAGAAGACACTGGACATCAGAAAGAGACTTCCAAAAGTAAGATCCCAACCCGCCAGCACTTCTGCACCACTGACATTGATGAAATAATTACCATGTGGGATCAGACCACGTTCGCAGTTAGTGTCAGAAATAACATGCCGTCAGATGTGCATAAAAGCCAGAAAGGAGGTTTCTGTCATCTTCCCGCTCTTGTGTCTCCTCAGGCCACATGGACTTGTTCGGCTGCTGTCTCCTTGGCAACGCGCACAGCTTTCCGTTGTCTTTCTTTGGGATCCATATCCTCGGGGGTCTGGTGCTCTTCTTTTCTGACGGTATAGTGGTAAGCAGGATTAGCACTTCACAGCCGCTTCAGCTCTGTAATTGAAGAGTATTTGCTTAATTACTTGAACTCATGTATTATTTAATCTCACGCACCTCAGGGCTCATACACAGGCTTTGTGTACACCTACGCAGTGGCGCCCCCTATGAATCTACCTCACAAGACCGCCGGATACTTGACGTGCGTCTTCTGGGCGGCGATCACTGTCGGCCGACTGTCTGCCATTCCTCTGTCTTACCGATTTAAATCAGTACGCTTGCTCATCGTTAGTCAGGTCAGTATCTTTGGTTTGCTGTGGAAATTTTGTGGAAATTATTCCAAAAAAAGTAGTTGCTGCTGACTCTTAAGTGTACAAGGTAACCAGAGAGTATGCAAACATTTTGTTTTTGCAAAAATACAGTAAAAACAATAATATTGTGATCTTTTATTGCAGCTTTAAAGAACGATTTTCTATTTTAATATACATTAAAATGTAATTTATTCCTGTGATGCAAAGCTGAATTTTCAGCATCATTAATCCAGTCTTCCGTGTCACATGATCCTTCAGAAATCATTCTAATATGCTGATATCCCCTCAGCTATTATCAATTATTATTGGTGCCGAGTTATTAATAATGCTTATTATCATCAAACAGTTGTTTCTGCTCAATGCTTTTTTTGTGGAAACCAAGATACCCTTTTAAGGATTTTCAGAATTCTACATTCCTTTGCTGTCTTTTTATGATCATTTTAATGGGTCTTGGCTGAATAGAATTATTAATTATTAATTTTTTTTCAATCACCACTCCAAAAAAAAAGTTAGATCATGATTTCTACCAAAAATCGTAGCAGAAGAAAACCGTCTTCATCACCATGCTTCTAAAATTGCCTTGCCATCTATTGGAAGACTTACCATTTTAAAATATTAGTCCAAATTTTTAACTGGTAGATTCTAATATACTATCTAGGTATTACGTACCTAACTAATTCACAGTTATGGGGAATAAACCGGCCTAGTTTCTATTTTAGTAGTAGTGTGTGTGTGTGTATATATATACAGTGGTACGGAAGTATTCAGACCCCCTTAAATTTTTCCCTCTTTGTTATATTGCAGCCATTTGCTATAATCATTTAAGTTAATTTTTTTTCCTTAATGTACACACAGCACCCCATATTGACAGAAACAACACAGAATTTTTTACATTTTTTGGCAGATTTATTAAAAAAGAAAAACTGAAATATCACTTGGTCCTAAGTATTCAGACCCTTTGCTCAGTATTTCGTAGAAGCACCCTTTTGATCTAATACAGCCCTGAGTCTTTTTAGGAAAGATGCAACAATTTTTCACACCTGGATTTGGGGATCCTCTGCCATTCCTCCTTGCAGATCCTCTCCAGTTCTGTCAGGTTGGATGGTAAACGTTGGTGGACAGCCATTTTTAGGTCTCTCCAGAGATGCTCAATTGGTTTAAGTCAGGGCTCTGGCTGGGCCATTCAAGTACAGTCACAGAGTTGTTGTGAAGACACTCCTTCATTATTTTAGCTGTGTGCTTAGGTTCATTGTCTTGTTGGAAGGTAAACCTTTTGCCCAGTCTGAGGTCCTGAGCACTCTCGAAGGTTTTCGTCCAGGATATCCCTGTACTTGGCCGCATTCATCTTTCCCTCGATTGCAACCAGTCGTCCTGTCCCTGCAGCTGAAAAACACCCCCACAGCATGATGCTGCCACCACCATGCTTCACTGTTGGGACTGTATTGGACAGGTTATGAGCAGTGCCTGGTTTTCTCCACATTATACCGCTTAGAATTAAGGCCAAAAATTTCTATCTGGTCTCATCAGACAGAGAATCTTATTTCTCACATCTTGGGATTCCTCCATGCGGCTTTCATGTGTCTTGCACTGAGGAGAGGTTCCGTCGGGCCACTCTGCCATAAAGCCCGACTGGTGGAGGGCTGCAGTGAATGGTTGACTTTCTACAACTTTCTCCCATCTCCCGACTGCATCTCTGGAGCTCAGCCACAGTGATCTTTGGGTTCTTCTTTACCTCTCTCATCAAGGCTCTTCTCCCCCGATAGCTCAGTTTGGCCGGACGGCCAGCTCTAGGAAGGGTTCCTGGTCGTCCCAAACGTCTTCCATTTAAGGCTTATGGAGGCCACTGTGCTCTTAGGAACCTTAAGTGTAGCAGAATTTTTTTTGTAACCTTGGCTAGATCTGTGCCTTGTCACAATTCTGTCTCTGAGGTCTTCAGGCATTTCCTTTGACCTCATGATTCTCATTTTCTCTGATATGCACTGTGAGCTGTAAGGTCTTATATATACAGGTGTTTGGCTTTCCTAATCAAGTCCAATCAGTATAATCAAACACAGCTGGACTCAAATGAAGGTGTAGAACCATCTCAAGGATGATCAGAAGAAATGGACAGCACCTGAGTTAAATATATGAGTGTCACAGCAAAGGGTCTGAATACTTAGGACCATTGATATTTCAGTTTTCTTTTTAATAAATCTGCAAAAATGTCAACAATTCTGTGTTTTTTCTGTCAATATGGGGTGCTGTGTTACATTAATGAGGAAAAAAAATAACTTAAATGATTTAGCAAATGGCTGCAATATAACAAAGAGTGAAAAATTTAAGGGGGTCTGAATACTTTCCGTACCCACTGTATATATATATATATTTTTTTTTTTCTTTTTTTCAAATTTACAAATGGCTTTATTTTCTTCTTTAAAAAAGCTAAAATGAGTGTTTTAGGATTTAGTATGAGATTTGTCTACACTTTTTGTGCCTATATTGTCTACATTTTTTTTTTGGTCTACATCAAGTGGGTTTGTATATAATATAATATCTTTATTTACTTCTTTAAAATAAAGTTGTGTTTTAGGTTTAGGATTTAGTATAAGATGCGTCTACCCTTTTTGTCTCTCTATATATATATTTTGTAATTTACTTATTTAGGTAGTTAGTTAGTTAACAAAGTGGGTTTGCTGGTCTCCAAACCTGTGCAGATTGTTTTTTAGAGGGTTTTGTGCCACTCTTTGGCTGATTATGTAAGTGTGAAAATACTTTAAACAGAAATAAACAAATATGTTCATAATAAATGAAGTAAAATATTTCATTTTAATGTGATAACAAATGTTATGTATTTTTATGTATATATTTATTTTTTCTTTTACATGTTATTTATTTATTGCAGTTGTGATCATCAATGTTTTCATAGTTTACATGCATACAATAATGGTCCTGTTTTCAAAAACGTGCCCTTTGAAACCAATTTTGCATTTTCAAGCCGTCAAAACGCTGTTGTTGTGTAAACGTACGGCCAAAACTCATACAAAGTTTTCCCTTTTTAGTTCTAAACACCCTCTAAATAACAACAACCCAAGTGGGGGCGGAGCTTAGAAAAGCATAATTTGTCAGTCCATTACAAACTCTCCTGACAGACTGCTGTTGAGTCAAATGGACTATAAAAGAGGTTTACACTATCAAAAAAGGTGTGGCACCCACGATGCACCAAGAGAAACTTTGGACGGGAACAAACATCCTTGTTCTGCATCCTGCTCTGCCCTGTCCATTCATCAGACGGGACATTTGTTTATCTGGTGTGACTAAGGCTCCTTTCTATTTTCACGCTTTTATTTGTGCCAAACGTTTATGACAGCGGGCCTCTTAATTTCCGTTCCTTGCGCAGATAAAGCAGGGGTTGTTCACTTCAAATAACAAAGCCTTTGTTGACGGTGCGTGTCCAAATGCAAATCCTCTCCATTCTGTTCTCTCGTAGGTGGGTGTGATAGTCACACTACTTCTGCTGCTGATCTTCTCCAACAGCAGTGTGTTCCTCTTCATCGGCACCTGCTGTCTCGGCCTATTTATAAGCAGTATCTTCCCCTGCACGCTCGCATTCACTGAAGACGTCCTGGAATACAAAGGTATTGCTACAGATGGACCGCCGCTGTCTCCGGCATTGTTAAATCGCCTTTTTGTCCACGGCTTTCATTGATTTGACAGCAGCTATTGGTGGTTTCAAAGTTCAGTATTTATTCAAGGTTTACCCCCCCTTTTAATTCTTCCCGCCATTGGCCTTCGTCTATCTGGTAAGGTTTGGCCCGAGTCCGACAGGTCTTGTGTCTTAACGGCAGAGACAAACCTTTTTAAACCCAGCGGAAGACAGAGACAATCCTTTTTAAAACCAGCGGTCAAACCCTTTGGGAGGAATTATTTCAAAATAAATGGCTAATTACCGAGCGCCCTCTGTATGCCGCAGATATGTCGGTTGTTAGGGTAGATCGATTAAAAAAAATGTCATTATCATTAAAAATATCTCTATCATTAGAGCAGGTCTGGGTGGGAATTCAACAGACTGGTTTTAGCTGTGACCGAACAGATATATAAATGCATATGAATCCTGGACAATTTGAATAAAAATGAATGGGAGCAATCTCATCGCTGTTGCAAGGGAAGTCCTGACTAAAAGTGCCTCTCAGTTTTTTGATCGAGACATCGACGGTGTGTTAAATGGACCTGCATTCAAATTGCAGTGCGAGTTAATGTGGCGATTAAGCAAAATCAACTTAAAATTGCAGTATGGATTATTGCAATTGTCAATTAGCAAAGGTTGTGATTTAATTAAATATATGTATGCGCGGCGTGTTTCAGAGTGAAGCATGGCACTGTGCTTCTTTTACACGCAAGCACTTCCAGTGTTATTTTAGTATCAAGATACTATTATTGTTGTATTAATATTTTGAATTGGTTTTTATTTTTGTATTTAGTTTTCATTTTAATATTTGTTAAAGTTTTTAATCTTTTTTTTCAAATATGACTATATAGTTTTTAGTATAAAAACTAAAATAAGTTAAACTAATTGGAAAAAGAGAAAAAAATTTGATTTCATGTCAGGTAACATTTATTTTAAGTAATTTTGTTGTTGTTTGTTTTAGTTAACTAAAATACCCCTCATGGTTTAATGTTTGAAAATTAAGAGTATTTTAATTTTAGTTTTACTGTAAAAGTTTTTTTTTCCCAGTTTGATTTCTTTGTTTTACAATGAATTATTGTAATATTAGTATTTCTTCTTTTAATTTTTTGACTACCATTATTATTATTTTATAATCATTTTAGGTATAATTACCAAGTCTTTGGCCAAACTGTGCATAACTACTTTGGGGAAAAAAGATTGCATTTGAAATCACAATTGCTATTTAAACATAAAAATCGCAATTGGATTTTTTTTTATGCCCCCAAATCTTGAAGCCCTAAGTTAGCGTTATTTAAGCTTAGCGTTATTTAACTTAAGTTCAGTTGTCATCAGATTTCAATGGCAGTTTGAATGTTGCTGCAACACAATTTTGAGAAACCCTTTCAGTTTTTCTTTTTAATTGTATTTTTAAACTTACTGCCTAGATTTAAAGAAAAAGAAAAATCTGAGTCGATTGCGTTTCGTCTCATCTTCAGGTTGTGCCACCACAGTCATGGTGACCAGCGCAGGGATGGGTGAGATGTTACTACAGGTGCTCGTGGGTTCGGTAAGTCTGACTTAAATATTTACATCTTGGCTCCTGGGGATTGAACCCATGACCTTTGCATTGCTAGTGCCGCCATGGTCTACCAATTGAGCTATTCTTGTAACTGTTGATTAGAGTCTCTTTCCTCCCTCAGGTGATGCACAGTCAAGGTAGCTTCAGTTTCCTGTTGTGCGGAATGATCTTCGGCTGCCTGGGATTCGCTTTCTTCATCCTGCTGTTCTTCGTCCAGCAAAGTCACAAAAACTTCACGGAAGGTGCGTTGAGTCTCTGAATTCACGTCGTTGCCCATAATCAGGATCAAACTGAAAATTGACTTTTTCTAATGTCTTTGGTAGATGCTTTTATTCAAAGTAACTTGCATTGAGTTCACAGTATATATTTGTGTGTTAATCGGGAATCAAACCTATGACCCTTCCCATTGCTAAAGCCATACTCTTCTACATAGTTGAATAAAAGTAGTCTTATGAAATAACGCTTATCATCAAGCATTTGCAAAATGCAAAGGTCACTTTATAACACGTTTTTTCATACAGCTTTCCCTAGTAACTCCCCTACCGAAAGACTTGAGGAAAATGGGATCAAGACCTGTTCTGCTGCCGTGCTGAACTCATGGGACACGTCAGAGCAGAAAGCATCCATCGATCCGTAACAATGGATGGAAAATACGACGGGAGCAAAGGGACAATGGTGTCGTTGACTCAGGGACATCGAGGACCAAACATAACCTTGGATGATCATGCATCGACAGAGCTAAGAAAAATGCAAATGATTTAAAGATTTATTTTTGTATTAAAATATTTTTGATGAATGAAATGATCTTGTGCACAACATGTGCAAATGTGCAATACAATAACTTATCTAGAGAAAAGTTGGTTTAGTTTATTGTTAGAAACACACTGACCAATCAGCACTTGAATATCAGTGGTTTCATTGGATCAAAATAATGACATACAGTATTTTTTGAATATGTAAAAGCCCTACAATGTTTTCTTTGAAAGCAAATTCTGAATTGGACTGGGCTCACTCAAACCCTATTGACGATCAGTCTTATTCACAGATCAGAAAAAGATCACAGATCGGCCAAAGCCGAAGTGCTTATAACACAATTGTGGTTAGGAGTTTAAAAGGTCAAAAAAGAACATCCTACCGTCTTCCTGGAAAAGTTTCCTTGTATTGTGTTGTACGGCCTCAGGTCTGACGGTTCCTCTAAACCAGTGACCTCGGCACTCAGGTGGGCGATCCTGATTGTAGGAGGTTGCTGTATCAGCGTGTTTCTCTTGGCCTGGGTAAAATTGTATTTGTTTTTTCTGGTTTACGCAGGTGTCAGACCTGCTAACGTTAACACAATCGCTGCATAAATGAGGTCAGCTTTCTGCAGCTGTATTTGATGAAGACACACAAACCAAATGAGTTACACATTTGTTTTTTATAGAAATCTTCCTTCCCTTCCAGCATCCACAGATTAGTACAACAGGTATGCCAATGAACATAGAATTTGTAAACATTTGAGAGCGAGACAATCTGAAAATACATTTGCACAAAAATATTGAAAACATTTGGTGCCAATATTGTACCATGACAGTAGAATTGATCACACTTTTTATTATTACATCATCCCTTTTTTTTCCACAAAATACAAATTTGCTCACGAGAAATAAAATATTGTTCTAAATGCAATGCAGTTATGACGTCGACATTTAGAGGATGAGAAAATCTGATGTGTCTGAAACATTGGCACTTTCCAAAAATAGGGTACAAAATATTAACCTATTAACCTTTAGAAGCATGTTTAAAATATCAAAGATATTATTATTGAAGTTATGATACATAAGAAAGATAGTAAATTGTCTATTCTACATGGAGTTCTCATCAGAATTTGAGAAATGTTTGAATGTGGGTTAAAAACTTGATTTGTCATTTTTGTTGTGGTGCTCTTGTGATAAATTTCAAATAAAATATACCACAATGGGTAACAGGGTTGCAAATAATACTTTTTCACTCAGCAGGGGATAGTTTGCCAAGTGTTGGTTTGTATGCAATGGCAAACATATTTCATATAAATTATAAAAAGAAATTGATATATACATATGTATATTGGAATGGTAAAGAATATAGTTAACACAATGTTTACAAATTTACAAAATGGAATGAAGTGTTGGGGATGTGATAATCAGGTTGCAGGCAAATGTGGAATAGCTAAATAGTATTTAGGCAAAATATCTCATACAGATTAATTGAATATCAATTACTTTTCATATTATATAATATTTGAATATTCTTAATAGTTCTCTTTAGAGGAATAGTTCACCTAAAAATGAAAATTGTCACTAATTACTCACCCCCATGTCGTTCCAAACCCATAAGACCTTCGTTCATCTTCAGAACACAAATTAAGATATTTTTGATAAAATCCGAGAGCTTTCTGCCCCTGACAGCAACGCAACTGAGACGTTCAAGGCCCAGAAAGGCAGTAAGGACAGCATTAAAATAGTCCAAGTGACATCAGTGGTTCAAGCGTAGTGTTATGAAGCAACGAGAAAACTTTGCGCGCAAAGAAAACAAAGATAACTTTATTTAACAATGTCTTCAAATTGTTCCGAAGATGAACGAAGGTCTTACAGGTTTGGAACACCACGAGGGTGAGTAATTAATGACAGAATTTTCATTTTTGGGTGAACTATCACTTTAAGACTGATTTGCTTGGTCAAAAAAAAAAAAAACCCGCCAGTTTATACCCTATTCGTAAAAAGTGCCATTTTTTCTAAAATAGAGCTTTTTGACTTTTTGGAGTAAGAATCTCTTTAAAGAGAAAGTCTTAATTACAAAATCTCTGTGCAGCAAAAGTTTAAATGCATATTTTACAAATGTTGATTCAAAAACAAAATTGATGTTTGGGGTGGTGGAGCCACTAATAAGATGAGATTAGCTTGACAACAGATTCTAAAAAATACAAAGTGCCAGTAAAGAGAAAAAAATAAGGAGAGAGGGGAAAAAGAGACTTTTTTTTTTTAAGTGCTTTAGACTCGCATTAAAATACAACAGATGTTCAGTATGGCTACAATGGCTAAATGTTCTTGGGAGGAATCCAAACTCAAACAAACAGAAGAAACAAAAGACAGCTAAACTATATAACAAACCCATTTTATCCATTAGAGTGAGAAATGAGAATTTTCATAGAAACAAAACAAATGACTATTTAATGAAGTAAAAATAAACTAAGCTGCATTTTCCCCTCAAACAACAACAACAAAAAAAAAATCTAAGTGGGTAAGAGAGCATTTAACAAAAATAATAGAAACAGGTTAAAAAACAAAATCCATTATTCAAAATGTAAAAGGCATTAAGCAACTCAATATCCCTCTATGAGAAGGCAATTGCATGTGCAGTGCTCACGATACAGGCAAGAGCAATCAAACACAGCCTGAATTATGCAGGAATGCAAATGAAGACGCTTCGCAATACAGGACCTCAGGAAAACAGGTCAAGAGAAAATACTACAAAACAACAGCACAATGCTACAGACATCCCATCACATCTTACTGTATGTACAATGAAACATTTGAACTTATTTTCCTAAAGTAATATTTTAAAATCCACCTTATATGAATTTCTTTTTTCTGTGGAACACAAAAGAAGGTATTTTGCAGAATGTCCGAGCTGCTCTTTTTCCATAACAATGAAAGTAGAAGATTTAGAGGTCCAAAAAGATACCAAAAGCACCATAAATTTTATGTATCATGTTATATGAAAAAGACTGAAATTTCAGTATGTTCTTTGCACATAACAACTGTATGGCTTCAGAAAAAAATGAAGCACAAATCATACATATAAATTAATTGCTTTTTTGTGTTGTCAGGACATTCTGCAAAACATCTCATTTTTATCATGCAGGTTTGGAACAACAGTAAAAATTTGAAAAAACACAAAACTACATAAATGTTAGCTGTTTGCACTCTTGTAGTACAAGGGCAGCTATAAAATGGAATAAAATATCCCTATGCTTGATTTAAGCATACAGGCTGAAAATATTAACCCGACAGTACGAGTAAACATCAATATTTCATATGATCCATTTTCCACTGGATCTGAATATAGATTCTAGCTCTTATCATCTGTGTTCATGATATGTTAAAGGAATATTCCAGGTTAAATACAACTTAAGCTTGTATTTAATAACATTTACGTTACATCAATTTAGGTTTTAGGGCAAATCATTTCTTGAAATTGAGTCAAAATTATTTGCTGTGCTCACAAATATTGTCAAAAGTCATTTTAACACAGAACAATCCTATGAATAGTTGAAGTTTTCGTTAGTAGCCGTTTTCACCGGCAAAGGACAAAACATAGCCGTTTTATCCTTTGTCCAATTAGCAAAACTGTTGCCTATTTTCATTTTACTGGCAACAGACAACAGGACTAGAAGGCACCACATTAGCATGAGTGTGAAAGAGCAGTTTCTTCTACTGCGATCAGTTTGTTATGTATGTTAGGTATTGACATGGAGCTTTGTGAACTGTGGGTAATCGTACAATACCTGAGAGCTTAATTTGAGATGCTGAACCGTTGTATATATACACACATATACATGCATATCTATATATATATATATATATATATATATTAATATATATATATATATATATACACACACACAACCCACATCCCCGTTGTATTTTTAAATCAATGCACTTTAAGTGGTCCTACAGGGAAGGACTAACAGAGCTCAGTTTCTGCTATTTGAATGTCAGTATTTAAGCCTTGTTCCAGTTTTGCATCTAATGCATGTCAGTTATAAATCATGGCTTGTTGAGTTTAAGACTTTTAGAGGTAGAATTTTATATTGTGCAACATATGGGCATTCATTTCCTATACTGGTTTATAATTGGAGATGTAAAACTGGAAAACGCTCTACAAAAACAACACACCGATACTGCATTGACATCAAATGAGGACTGCAAAGAGTGGCTGCAGTATTTGGTTCAGATAGCGATCTTTACTGCAGTTGTGCAATATTCAATTCTCTTTCAGAATACAAACTCCACTGTACTTGTTTTGGGTATTCTAGACAATGTCTGATCAGAAACACTACTTTACAATTAGTGGTAATGATTCTTTTAAATTATACATTACATATGACACGCACTATTGTGCAAAAGTTAAAGGACTCCAAGTTGTTTTTTAAAGTTTCTGAAGTCTCTTAGGCTCACTAGTGCTCACATTTATTAGACTAAAATGAAAGCAAAAACAGTCAAATTGTGAAATATTACTACAATTTAAAATAACTTTTCTATTTCAATATATTTTCGAATCTATTTTATTCCCGTGATGTAAAGCTGAATTTTCAGCATCATTACTCCAGTCTTCGGTGTCACACGATCCTTAAAAAAAAAAAGGATTCTAATATGTTAATATAATATGCTAATAAGTATTTCTTATTATTATCAATGTTGAAAATAGTTATGCTAATTAATATTTTTGTGGAAAGTGATGATTTTAAGATTAAGAGTTAAGAATTTTTAAGATTCTTTGACAACTAGAACATTCAAAAGAACATTAATTTTTGAATGTTTTATTTGATTTATTTGAAATAAACATTATAAATACCGTTACTGACCCTTTTGATCAATTTATTGCATCCTCCTTGAAAGTATTAATTTATTAAGAAAAAACTATACACTTAATAATAGTGCAACTTTAACATTTTTTTATGTATTTACTATAATGCAAACTCAAATATATTTGTTGCCTTCAAAAACACATGGCAGTTCTGAATGACCATCAATGGAGAAAAATATATGGTCTAATCTACCAGCAGAGGTTAACTGGACCATGCTAACCAGCTACAAGGACAGACACTTCTGACTGGGCATTACAAACAGCTTTGCATTGTTGTCCATGGTAGATTGCATTCTGCAGGGGGATTGAATCTTGCACAACACTGGGAAGGCTGACAAATGCAGGAATGGTTTTGAGCATTTGGCCTGGGCTCTACAGACAGCCATCCAGTTACGGTACACATCCAACCGATCTCCAGCAATCCAACCATCCTAATGGTGGGATGAGGCTTTAAGCACTGAGCCATTCCATCTTATGCTGTGTACGCTATATTAGATTAATGGTGAATCAGCAGTCTATTGGAGTAAAGCAAGTCCTTGGGTTTTCCCACTCAACTGAAATCATTCCTAATGGCTTCTAGTCTTTCAGAGAGGAGGAAATGGTTTATAGAAAAAGATTTGCATGATAAGCATGGCTGCAGTGGCATATCTGGTGGTGTTACGGTAATGGTTCAATGGCGTTGGGGCGTGTTTGGAAACACGCTTCATTAGACAGTCGCCATCAAGCATTGCAGCGTGGGCGACGCCAATCTGGCCTACTCAAAAATGTGCATCATGGTCAAAGCACCAGAAAAGATGGGGTTAATGCTACAAGATGTCACTTTAAAATGTGTTTTCCAGTGATGAGGGTCACATCAAGAACATCCTGAATGTTAGTCTCAATATTCTTAAAGAGATAGTTCACCCATTTTGTGCAAACCTCCATGACTCATTTCCTTCTGTGGAACACAAAAGATGATATTTCTATCATGTGTCTCAGAATGAAGGTCAATGGGGTCCAATGTTGTTGACTTCCATTGCATGGACGTTCTCTAAAAGATTGTGTTCCTCATAAAAAAAAAAAGACATGCAGGTTTGGAATGACTTGGTGGACTATCCCAAATAAACTTGACTTCTGCTGATTCTGATTGTAATCACTGCTTAAAGTGATTGTTCATGTGGCTCTCGAATAATAAAATGCTGTCAGGAACATGTTTGAGGGTTGCACCAGATAGCTTTACAGGGTGATGCACTGAACTGAAGATTTAGACACAAACTGTACAATATTAATGTAGTAAAAGAAGCCAACTATTTCACTACTGTTCTGGATGGCGAGTAAACACAAATAGGAGCAAAAGCCCTAGTAAGTGCAGCTTGTTTTTCATCTAAGTGCTGTTTATGTGGTTACAGAACACTTTAAATACATGGCTGTAAGTGCAGCATGAGGAAAGGTACAAGATAAAACAGAGGTCACCATTATCAAAATCACAAGGCAAAGGGGCGGTTTAGCTTGGCAAGGCAGGTTTGTTTGAGGACTTCCCAAACAAAAGGCAAACACGAGTTGAGACGAGGTGAACTCGTTGGATTATGTACAAAACGATCCCTCTTTATCCAATGCAGAACAAGGATCTTGCTGTACAAATACACGATGTCGACGTCACGTGAGAATCTCGTCTGCATCTGATCGAAGTCTTAAGCTCCACAAGAAACAAAAGACAAGGAAATTCAATCCGGATCTTAATCTAATGATCAAAAATTGGACGTTTTATGATAAAAATCCCATTTTGGCAGCTGTGCAGATCCACAGCCATCTGCTTTAGTCACACGAGAGCCGATCCCTGAAGACCAGCGCATTAAAAAATAGAAACGAAAGATTTACTGATGTATTTGATGGCTTGATATACATCCGAAGGAAAAGTATCAGTGACATAAAGGTTCAAGAGTCAAACGGATGACCTTAAATGCTTAAATGGCGGTCATAAATCTTTGTTACCTGAAGTGTGCCAGATCAGGTGAACAGAATGAGGTTAATCTGCGTTTATCAATCAAGAACATGAGGCAAAGATGAAGTGTGCTGGTCTTTGGCTCCCTCTTATGTCTTCTGTGGGTCGGGTGAGAGAGGGCCGGGCGTGTTGGTGCCGTCTAAATTATACACGGGAACAGAGAACTGCGCGGAACTCAGTACAGAAGGAAACTGATAAAAGGAAAAGAAACAGGATGAAAAAAAAACCTGAAAGAATCCTTTTTGGAATATTGTGATTTAATTGTGAACATCTCAATGTGTCTAAAAGTGGTTTTTACTAGTGTTGTTTTCATTAACTAAAAGAAGAAAAATCGATAATTTTGACCCATACAATGTATTTTTTGGCTATTGTTACAAATATACCCGTGCAACTTAAGACTGGTCTTGTGTTCTAGGGTCACATATTCTACATCTCTAATCCCACCCAATACCAAAACTTATAAACTACCGTACTAACTATTAATAATCAGCAAATTAGGAGTTTATTGAGGCAAAAGTTGTAGTTAATGGTTTGTTAATAGCAAGACTTGGACCTTAAAATAAAGCGTGACCACTATAAATATTAGATGAAAAAAAATTCAACTCGAAAACAAAGTTAATATTGCCTGTAAACTGAAAGTTTAAGAAGTACTAAAATTAACTAATATATATTATATTATTTTTTAAACTATAAAATTCATTTAAAAGCTTAGTGACAATAAAAACTGAAAAAATAAAGCTAATTTGAAATGTTAATAAGTACTATAATAGCATATAAATATTTCTATAATAACACTAGTTTTTAGACTTTCACACCGAAATATTTGGGTGCGGATGGTTTGAGTTGATAAGAAAGCTGTTCAATTACTAAATCGTAAATTGAATCAGAAATTAATATCCAATAATGAATAGCCCATAACTATAGCAACTGTAAAGGAACACATTATAACAAATATTGTAATACATTTGTTGTAAATATAAATCATATAATAAATGATTTCCATTTTTCAAGAAAAGCACACTTTTGAAATTCCCTGATATTTCCAGGACCGTGGGAATCCTAAACAACTCGAGTCTTTCTAAACCTTGAACAAAGAGATCACTCCCATTCTATTCAACAAAGCTGTTTTCACTAAAAGCTCCGTATCGTGTTGCTTATAATTTTTGTCTTGCTCAAATCAGTGGAATCACAGGCTGGTTTGAGCACCAGCGCCATTTCTGGGTGAAAAGGAATATCTGTTGTACTCTCAGATGATAAAATGTGACTGTAGCCTTGAGGAGGTTGGAATCAAATTTAGGTTTGGACCAAGTGTGAAAACAGCCTTTAACTTAGTGAACAATTTCAAGGGGCTCACCTGAAAGAGGGTATGCGCGCCCTGTCTCCGGGCGGGACTGTGGGGTGCCATCGGACTGAGTGTGCTCCAGAAATGGATATTGGACAGAAGTGGACTGGGTGTGAGCAGCAGGGGTGTCTGCAACAAATTTGGAAACTTTTTCAGACCTTTATACAATATGACTCCCATTCCAGCTTGTATTCATTAAAGACGCCTTCCCAAATACTCGTGGCACACAGCATTTGCAAGAGGCATAACCCTGAAATATAAATGTTTAATTAAAAGTGGCTTAATGAGACTTTAAGAAGCAATAAGAATTAATCACAGGGCAAGGGTGCAGCACTTCCCCAAAAACAATAAATAATAGATTTGAATTATAGTAGATTTCATCTTTCATCTCGCTGAAGAGACAGCAGGAGGTTGATCCTCTGGGGCTGGTTGTACGAGTGCTCGTAAATGCAAAGATTGTGCGGTCTTAACGAGGTGATCCATCAAAGCAGCATCCAGCTAAACCTCACCATATGATCACGATCATGTAACAGCCAATGAGTGTCTTCCAGGCACATCATCACGAGTTCAAGTGGTGCACTACTGCCCTCTAGTGTCTCCCAATTACATGAACGCAACCAAAAGGACTTCAATTAGACCTGTTCAGGATAACCACACATTTTGAGAAAAAAATATGTTGGTTGTAATTGGCAATTTTCTTTTAAACAACACACCCTCAGAGAAGGAGAGTCTTTTTTTTTTGTTTGTTGTATTTTTATAACAGCTTGCCTACATTTGCAAGCATATAAACAGGTTCACAAGCTATTCTGACATAAAAGTTGCAAATATCACACAAAAGCAACTGTTGTTGGTCATTTAGTTCTATATACACTACCAGTCAAAAGTTTTTTGTGCCTGCTGCTCATATTATCAGACGACTGCACCATCGTTGCGTACGGGAACCTGCATCCACAGCCCCTGCAGGATTCACCGCGCCGCTTCGACGTTGAGGTGTCAGTGCTGGGAGCCGAGGGCTTCTTGGCGGGCGTCCACTACTGGGAGGTGATGTGTCCGAGAAAACCCAGTGGATGATCGGCGTAGCCAACGAAATGTTTTTTTAAAGAATTCTCTTCTGCTCACCAAGCCTGCATTTATTTGATCCCAAACACAGAAAAAGCAGTAATATTGTGAAATATTTTTACTATTTAAAATAAATGCTTTTTATTTGAATATATTTTAAAATGTAATTTATTCCTTTGATCAAAGCTACATTTTCAGCATCATTACTCCATTCTTCAGTGTCACATGATCCTTCAGAAATCATTCTAATATGCTGATTTGCTGTTCAAGAAACATATTATTATTATTATCAATGTTTAAAACAGCCGAGTACATTTTTTTCAGGATTCTTTGATGAATCGAAAGATCCAAAGATCAGCATTTATCTGAAATAAAAAGCTTTGTAACTTATACACTATACCAATTCAAAAGCTTGGAGTCAGTAGAATTTAGAAATTATAGAAGTTAATACTTTTATTTAATTGCAAGGATTTAACACTTTAGCAAACGTGATGATAAAGACATTTAAAATGTTACAAAAGATTTCTATTTCAGATCAGTGCTGTTCTTCTGAAATTTCTATTCATCAGGGTCAGAAACTGCAACCCTAACTCGCTGTTTCAACATAATAATAACAAATATTTTTTAAGCAGCAAATCAGCATATTAGAATGGTTTCTGAAGGATCATGTGACACTGAAGACTGGAGTAATGATGCTGAAAATTCAGCTTTGAAATCACAGGAATAAATTACATTTTAAAATATATTCAAATAGAAAATAGTTATTTCAAACAGTAAAAATATTTCAAAATTGTACTGCTTTTGCTGTATTTTGGATCAAATAAATGCAGGCTTGGTGAGCAGAAGAGAATTCTTAAAAAAAAAACATAAAAAATGTTACTTTTCAAAAACTTTTGACTGGTAGTGTGTATAGAACTAAATGACCAACAACAGTTGCTTTTGTGTGATATTTGCAACTTTTATATCAGAATAGCTTGTGAACCTGTTTAAAATGCGTAATATGCTTGCCAATGTAGGCAAGCTGTTGTAAAAACACACACAAAAAAAATACCAATTATGACAAAAATCATCACCTTCTCTGAGGGTGTGTTGTTTAAAAGGAAATGACCAATTACACCCAACATATTTTTTATAAGACGTGAAGCAGCAACAGTAAATAACTGCACAAGAGGAGATGCCTCTAGTGAAACGGATAGATAAAGTGACCGACACGAAATTTGCTGTTCTGGACAAATCAATGACAGCAAAAAAATAAAAAACAGCATTGTCCATGCATGACGGGGAGGTCAGGAGGACACTGACCTGCAGTAAGGCTGGGGTGAGAGAGGCCGTAGGGAGGGATGGGCTGCACAGATTGAGAGGGCTGAGGTCAGAGCTGGTCACCACCAGCGTGGGCATCAACTCCAGGCCTTTGGGTTTCTTAGACTTTCCGCTGAGATTGCGCAGTGGAGATTCAGACATCACAGACACTGGTACAATGTCCTTGGAATCAGAGCTGGGCTGGTCCTGGTAGATCAAGACGGGAAGAGAAAGATGGGCATGTTCTTCTGTTTGCGAGGTTCAATACACTGCAGAATTTTAATAGGATTGAGATGAACAGTTCTTTAATATTTACATTACACAATATTCTTCATTTCGAAAATTATTACATTCTTATTTGAAGTGATTCAAACCCTATTCATGCTACATTTAAAACAAACAAACAACATAAACATAAAATATTGCAAAATTTTCCACACAAAATCTAATTTAGCCATTGCCTGTATTTGAAAATAAACAGGATACCTGAATGCACTGTGTGTGCGTGTGTGTGTGTGTGTGTGTGTGTTGTGTAAATTTCAGCTGTGATAAAGTTAATGCATTGTTGTTGGTTGAGAAAAATCTTTCGTTAAATCGGTTGTTCTGCATCCAAATAATTGAAATAAAAATATAAAGAAAACAAACATTTTAGACAGTTGTTCCCTCAAATAATATATAACAAACAATTTTACAACAAAGTTAAAAATAATAAAATAACCATCTTGCATTGTTGTTGGTGGTGTAAAATCGTTCAGTGTAAATTCTTCCTTAAACAATTCTGCTACATCAAATAAATGAACTATTAATAATTCTGTTTATTGAAAAGGCATATGCTACAAACAAGACGTACACAATGACTGGCTCTGAGGTGGCATTGTATTTACTAAGAAGAGCCACCAAAAAACTGAATCTCATAAAGAATCATTTTGCAACAGCAACTCTCTGAATCAAAATACAGTCGAATCGTGAGATGCCTAAAGAGATGCCCGATTCATTTTAAAATCTTCTTATGCATGTTTCTGGTTCAGAAAAAAGTAAATGTGAAGTAAAAACTCCTCAAAGCTGCAAGCTTATCTTCTAGGATTTGACACACCACCTTCCCTCATACATGATTTATATTTTATTGTATTTTCCCAGTGGCAGAACTGCATAAGTAAGTAGGCATCAGCACTAAGTGTCATACCTGCAGCTGTAACTCTGAAGGCTGTGAGGAGAGGGACTCAATTTCACTGTCAATCAGCAGCTCCTGGGAATCCGTCATTGGAGAAGAGGAGGGCGACTGGGAACGCATGAGTGGCAATGAAGAGATTCTTGAGAGCGGGAAGCCCGTCATGGCGTTCTCGGAGGTGGGATTCTCCACAAACGCACACACTACATACGAGACGCCGGCCTGTTTGGACTCAGGTTCTGCCGGATCATGCAGTGGGGCTTGGGTGGATTGTGTCGGAAGTTCAAGCTTCCCTATAGCAGACGGAGTGGTGTGTCTGCTCTGTGGCATGGTCCCAAATTTAATGACAGTGGGTGGCTGGGGCGACTCCTGGGCTGCCTTTTTCTCCATTAGCTTTTCTCCTGGATTTTCAACCTTCATGGATTGAAAAAGTTGCGTTCCCGACTGCAGAGAGGTCAACGTGAAGGATGTATACAAGCCAGAGTGGATATAGTCATTCCGATT
This sequence comes from Sinocyclocheilus anophthalmus, assembly GCA_018155175.1. NCBI lineage: Eukaryota > Metazoa > Chordata > Actinopteri > Cypriniformes > Cyprinidae > Sinocyclocheilus > Sinocyclocheilus anophthalmus. The sequence continues at coordinate 251,201 of JADLZN010007197.1, forward strand.
GGACGATTTGGACTGACCCGGTGTTACTGCACCTCGGTCTGGGGCAGCTTTGCTATCTTTATCCCTGGAGATGTTTGCAGGTTTGTCGGAGAGGAGCAGAGGTCCGTTTGAGCCGCCGTCTGCACCCTCCATTCTGGCCATGACATCTCCCTTTAGGATATCAGGGTACGATACAAAACGATACACAAACTTCTGCCCGTTTACTTTCTTGATGATGTTCTGCGAGGGGAAAAAAACGAGAAAATTCATGTTTATTTTAGTTGGTGAATGACTTTGTCCTACATACAACTAAAAATATATCTACGCAATCACCCAAACAAATCAACTAAAACATCTCGCATGTACATTTTTACAATCCAGATTGTTGCGTTCTTCTACGCTCTCTCACTTGGACTAAACAAAATAACATGCAATTAAGTAAATGAACCTGTGTTAAGAGACCAGAAAGAATGTGGAAAACGATACTTCTTGCCCTGTGGTGCCAAAATGAGGCTTAAAAAGCTAGCGCACCAAACCCTCGGTTCCCACTCAAGAATAAACTCCTAGCAAGAGGCCATGACTTTCTTACAGCACTAACGAGCTCGGTGACCCTCTTGTTTCAGTTCAGAGTGACTTGATTGTGTGTTTACAACAACAAAACTGATGGAGGAGTGTGGGGGGTGATGAGAGGGCTGAAAGCTAGCAATTATTATAAACACTGATTTAAATATGAGCACAACAGTGTTTACTAGGTACATCAGAAAAGCCTGTAAGATCTCATGCAAAAAAAAGAAAATAATTTATTTTATAACTTTTAATTACAATCTATAATTATTTTATCATTTATGTTTTTTTATCAAATATTAATTTTTAGATAATTTTTACATAATTTATTTAAGAGTTAATATAATACAGATAATTTTTGCATAGAGCCCAACCGTATGGGTTGTTTGGGCCCGATACCGATATTCGGGGATTAAAAAACCGGCCCAATACCGACATATCGCCGATATTCTTTGTGTATATTTAGTACAGTACCAGCAAAAGTTTGGACACTTTCCCATTCGTGTGTCCAAACATTTGACTTGTACTATATATAGAATACAGTATATACATAAACAGATTATATATACATAAACACATTTTTTGCAATGATCACTCAAATGTGGTGATATGTAAGGGCATTTAACAATTTAACAATAAACTTGCGATGAGTGCGATGCACAAAGTAACGGGGTGTTAGTTGTAACACACGTGGTTTGAATATTTATTTTACCATAGTAAAATTTAAATTCTGGCTTAAGTAAATTTTTTATTTCAGTTTTTATTATTCATTTAAAATTACAAATCTGCTATTATTTTAATCTCCAATCTGTTATTTATCAGTTCAGATAGTTTTTTTTAATGCTTTGATTACTAGCAGAAGACACTAACCAGTTTTAAATTCCAGTTGCGTAGATGGGGCACGTTGTAACACTTCGTTACAATGTGCTATTCTATGACATTAGCGATGTAATTTACATTATTTACTTTAATTAATTTTTTAATGAGAAACAGGCGAATAAAGACTGACAGTTAATGTTTAATGTTTAGAAATTACTATTTAAAGACATGTAAAGCATTTTTGCTCGTATATGTGGGCCATCCCAAGCATGGTTGCAATGTGTTCATTATCAAACTCCAAAATCTGATTATTGTAATTCTTTAAAAAACACCATATTTATGTGAAAAAACAAAAATATATATATATATATATATATATATATATATACAGTGGGCACGGAAAGTATTCAGACCCCCTTAAAATTTTTCACTCTTTGTTATATTGCAGCCATTTGCTAAATCATTTAAGTTAATTTTTTTTCTCATTAATGTACACACACCACCCCATATTGACAGAAAAAACCAGAATTGTTGACATTTTTGCAGATTTATTAAAAAAGAAAAACTGATATCACATGGTCCTAAGTATTCAGACCCTTTGCTGTGACACTCATATATTTAACTCAGGTGCTGTCCATTTCTTCTGATCATCCTTGAGATGGTTCTACACCTTCATTGAGTCCAGCTGTGTTTGATTATACTGATTTGACTTGATTAGGAAAGCCACACACCTTTCTATATAAGACCTTACAGCTCACAGTTCATGTCAGAGCAAATGAGAATCATGAAGTCTGCCTGTGAACTGCCTGAAGAGCTCAGAGACAGAATTGTGGCAAGGCACAGATCTGGCCAAGGTTACAAAAAAATTTCTGCTGCACTTAAGGTTCCCAAGAGCACAGTGGCCTCCATTCCTTAAATGGAAGACGTTTGGGATGACCAGAACCCTTCCTAGAGCTGGCCGTCCGGCCAAACTGAGCTATCGGGGGAGAAGAGCCTTGGTGAGAGAGGTAAAGAAGAACCCAAAGATCACTGTGGCTGAGCTCCAGAGATGCATTCGGGAGATGGGAGAAAGTTGTAGAAAGTCAACCATCACTGCAGCCCTTCACCAGTCTGGGTTTTATGGCAGAGTGGCCCGACGGAAGCCTCTCCTTAGTGCAAGACACATGAAAAAACACCTGAAGGACTCCAAGATGGTGAGATGGTGAGCAATAAGATTCTCTGGTCTGATGAGGCCAAGATAGAACTTTTTGGCCTGAATTCTAAGCGGTATGTGTGGAGAAAACCAGGCACTGCTCATCACCTGTCCAATATAGTCCCAACAGTGAAGCATGGTGGTGCAGCATCATGCTGTGGGGGTGTTTTTCAGCTGCAGGGACAGGAGGATTGGTTGCAATCGAGGGAAAGATGAATTTGGCCAAGTACAGGGATATCCTGGACGAAAACCTTCTCCAGAGTGCTCAGGACCTCAGACTGGGCCGAAGGTTTACCTTCCAACAAGACAATGACCCTAAGCACACAGCTAAACTAACGAAGGAGTGGCTTCACAACAACTCTGTGACTGTTCTTGAATGGCCCAGCCAGAGCCCTGACTTAAACCCAATTGAGCATCTCTGGAGAGACCTAAAAATGGCTGTCCACCAACGTTTACCATCCAACCTGACAGAACTGGAGAGTATCTGCAAGGAGGAATGGCAGAGGATCCCCAAATCCAGTTGTGAAAAACTTGTTGCATCTTTCCCAAAAGACTCATAGCTGTATTAGATCAAAAGGGTGCTTCAACTAAATACTGAGCAAAGGGTCTGAAAACTTAGGACCATGTGATATTTCAGTTTTTCTTTTTTAATAAATCTGCAAAAATGTCAACAATTCTGTGTTTTTCTGTCAATATGGGGTGCTGTGTGTACATTGAGGAAAAAAAATAAACTTAAATGATTTTAGCAAATGGCTGCAATATAACAAAGAGTGAAAAATTTAAGGGGTTCTGAATACTTCCGTACCCACTGTAATATGATATAATCTATATATATAGATATATATATATATAAAACCAAAATATTGTAGTTTGTCGTTGTATATTTTTTTCCATTCGATCAGATAAGATTTTAAGCTGTCATATGGTCAAGTTACAACGTGCCCCTCAGATGTTACAATGTGTTCCACCTACGGGGCATGTTGTCACATTTCACTTCCATTTTTTGAGGGTAAACAAAGAAACTCGTATACACTGTCATTTTGAATCAAAGCGACATATTTGTACTAGACAATTGTAAAATACCGTGGATAAAAGAATATATATTCTAAACCCCATGTGTATTTACACAAACTGAGAAAGTCAAAAATTGTTATTTTGTGCCCCACTCTTCCCTACCTCTGTAAATAAATACAATATAAATTCACGTCTCGCACACTTTAATGCCCTTTGAATGTAACGTGTACGTTCCCTTGGAACTGGAATCATGGCGGAATTTCATGTGAAGTCCACTTCGCAGGGCACTTACGGTCGAATAAGACAACGCTTGAATGCTGCCTGAACAAGAAACCTCCTTACTGAAGGGAAAGTGTTGAGTGGTGTCACCATCTCGCGAACGCGAAGGCGGATCTCCACCAAATTCGGGGGATCCCTTCAGATCGAGGAGCCCTCTCGAACGCCACCCCCCGCGCGTCAGTAGCCCCCCGGGATTGTTTGATCTGTCGGCGCCGGACCGCGAATTTAACCACCTGTAACTCCCGAACCCTGGCGGCTATGCATGTGGGGGTGGTCTCATTCAGAGAAGAGTCCTCGAGACGTACACCGATGGCATTCGAGAGGGTTCCTCGAGCTGAAGGGATCCCCCGAATTTGGTGCGGATTCGCCGTGCCGTTACGGAGATATGGCTGTTCAAAGTTTCAATGGTTTTCCATTGACTTAAGCTTTAAAGCGTTTCATCCAGGTCGCCAGTAGCAAACAATGGAGAGCGCTCTGCTGGACAAACTAAGTAATTACACCATTTCAAGCATTTTATCTGCATTATATGTTCTGTAAAAAAAAAAGTTCATATCAGCGGCATATTCCGGCGATAACCGATATAATCGTCGACAGGCTCATATCTCCATAATATAGGCAAACGCTATATCTTTCGGCTCTAATTTGGCATATGGTGTATAACAGTTTAATCAAGCGTCACACTGCTTTTTTCCCCACATACAATGACGTGAAATTAACTGAACTGGAACCATCAAGCTCCATAATGACAAATGGAAAAAAAAAGAAAAAACACATAAAATGGCATAGAGTTGTCCATACAGTTGTATGTATCTTGTACTGCAGTTATATCTGATCAAATGCACATTATTATTCTTTAGCTTGGGTTGAACAAATCATTTTTGCTTGGTTGGAACATGCAGCTATGCAACATATGTTCACTATCTGTTTCTGCTGTTTCTGTAACTAGGATTTTACACCAGCTTCATTCCCGGATCCAGAACACCTGAGAAGAGTGGATTCAAACCCTCCAGAGGACCTCAGAGGACCCCAACCCTGAAACAACGTACAGAACTACCAAACTTTGCTATAAGTTTGATTGCATCATATAATCATTATTGTTAATAGTGTTCATCGTCTGTTTGATTACGTCATTAACTGAATTTTACCGTACATTTCTGCCATATGTACATCAATTTGACACAGTCACCACTGACAAGCTACTACTAAATAGATTATAGAAACTTAATTTTCTGTAAAGCTGCTTTGCAGCGATTTGTATTGTGAAAAGCGCTATACAAATAAACTTGAACTGAACTAAATGACTAAATGTAAATGTAATATAGTCCTATATATTTAAATTTGTTTATTTTTATGAACTTTTTCATTGATATACAGGTTTATAAGGGCAGTTGTCATTAAAAAGTTAATTATTTTGCTTTAAAAAAAAAGAACATTAGTACTAAACAAACGTATAAAATAACTTTAAACGTATTCAAATTAATACAATTAAAATGTTACAATTAACTAACCTAACATCTTATAAAACTAAATTAGCACTAGATATTGGCTAAAGTAATCTGAAATCATGCAGTAAGAAGTGTCATTATCAAATATTGGGAGATAATAATAATAAATCACTAATATCGGCTGATAAACAATGTTGTTCTTATATAAGACAATCAAGGATCTTGGAATCATGGAAGGCATGCCTATCTATGAAAACTGAAAAAAAATGTTAGTCTGCTCCTCATAAAGTTATCAGCTTTAAAAGACTTGGAATATTGATCACAAGTTGTATAGACTACCTTTATGATGGTATTTTGACGAACCCCATCCACATCTTACACATTCTTCAAAACATCAAGAAGGTCGGACCAACATGAAGGTGAGTGAATGAAATGCTGCTGACTGCTGAGATGTTTCAAATGCTTGCTGACAATACACACCTTGTCGTAGTAGTAACGCAGAGCCCGGCTGAGTTTGTCGTAGTTCATGCTGGGTTTGTTTTTGCGGGCGCCCCATAATCTGGCCACCTCCTCCGCCTGCAACAGTTTGAACTCTCCATCCTCACTGGTCCAGCAGATGAGCTGGTCATTGCTGGGATCCAACAGAAGCTGCAGCAGGAACTGCCACAGGGTGACTGAGCTGTCCATGTCTTCTCTATTCACAGACGTGGGGGGAACGTTACCTTACGGGATCCTGTTCGCACTCACAGCCTGACCGACACGTCACGCCATATTCCGGCAAATATCCTGACAGAGGCTGAAATCAAAATCAAGATGTGATTACATCAATTAGACGGGTGCAAAGAAATGCCACTGAGTGACACGACCAGCATCGACCACTTATTCTATGAACCTTATAGCTTCAAAGACCAAACATAGAGCGTCAATTCAAAAACATGGTAAATATGCGCACCATATTAAATACCAAATGGTACTGGACTTCAGTGTAATCCTGGCAATGCGGAGAGTGCAGGACGACTGTGTGTGTGTGTGTAAGCAGCTTAAATTAAAACTAAATCTGTCTTGACTCATCCGATATCCAGCTGGTAGTTGCCAAAGAGAGTGAAAAACCGTCTCCAACATACAATCTGACAGAACAGAACACACAAATATAGAAACACAGAGGCGAGACGTGACAGCTTTCCCCAGACTGTAGGAGACAACGTCTGGGAATTTTAAACAAAGAGTTCAGGACAAAATGAACCTAGAAATCACCAATTATATAAAGCTCAAAATTGTGGCCTGTTGCATTATGATAGTGTTTGCATACTGTAAACGCTACACTTGTGCATCCTTAATTTAACGGCAAAAATTAGATGCACATTTAGTTTTTGCTTCTTATTCTTTATTTAAGACATAAATGACCCAAGATTTTTACATAAACTAAATTCAAAACGAACTTAATTTCAGTGTATGGTGCCATCATATACACCTATCTGGATATTTAATATAAACACTAAATTTACACTTACACCTGAATGGTTTTGATCCTAGATGTCATCTTATAATGACAGATTTCATATTTCCATACAGAATATTATATAAACCTGTTAATCGAGACACACACATACCTTTGTTTGAGCTTAACTTAAAATTCCAGGACCAAAGGTTGGCAAACCTCTGACAATAAATCCTAAATGTGTATTTAACCCCAAAAGAGCCATGTAAACTCGCATAAAACTTGATATATTGGATATTGTTGTAAACTGCAACCTGTTATAACACGAGTTTCGTTGGTTAGCATCGAGCTAACGTCTGTCAAACTCACCCGAGAAGCTTTTTGCTCTCCAGACTCGGTCGGATTCCGACGGATTAAAGCCAACGATATAAAAGAAGAAGAAAAAATGCAGACGGTTTTCTTATATGTTTACATCGTGTAACAAGATTTGGTGGTCAGATAGCATAGCGTGCTAGCCTGCTAGCTAACGGAGACGTAGCAAACTTTAGACTCATTAAACTAACATGAGCTGATCTAAATTTGACTATTTAAAGCGGGTTTATGACTTATTTACTATGAGAACGACAAAAAAAAAAAATTAAAAATAGTCAGAGAAGGAGAAAGGGAAACGCTACAGTCTCTGCATCTCACGTAAGTTACTCATATTTTAGCTGCAACCACAATAATAGAAAAACCGGAAGCAACAAGCCCACCAGACTGAACACTTTCACCCCAACAGCGCTCAATAAAACTCCAGAACAAAGCCTCAGACTTTATGAATCTGTAAGAAATGAGGTCCATTCGGTTTGAATAGCGTAACAATCCTCAAGATGCAAGTTCAGCTGCATGAGAAATACAGTGAAGCCAACAAAGTGCAGTGAAAGCAAGCGTGTAGATCATCTCATGATGGACCGTCTCACTTCATCTACGACCATATTAAAATGCATTACCCATCAATACTGTAAAATGCTACTCCTGGTTCAAAAGAAACTGAAATGTTAAAAAAGGAAATATTAATGAACACCCAATCAGTTTGATTGCACTTTGACATTTAGATAAGAAATGACAGACAGATGATTGACAGACATACAGACAGACAGATAGATAAGAGACTTACCCCCGGTTTCACAGACAAGGCTTAAGCCTAGTCCCCATCTAAAATGTAAGTCTGAGCTGATTCAACTGTAAGAAACTTGCACCGATTGATCTTGAAATATGTCGGTGCCCTTGTTTTGTCTCAAGATGCACACCAGTAATGTTTTTTCTAAGGCATGTTTATAAATACTGTAAATCCAATGACGATGACAGGCTTAACTTAAGCACCGTCTGTTAAGCTAAGCCCCGTCTGTGAAACCCGGGCCTATGTGTTCTTTAAATATACAGCAGGACTATATAAGTGGAGTGCAACATGTAAAAGGAGATTAAACTTGATGGAAGAGCTCAGAAAAACAAGTATGAGACATAAAATATCAAATATAACATTCCCCTTATACCAAAACGTTTATATCTACATATATCAATTGTCAACAACCCATACACTACATAGCCAAAAGTATGTACACACCCCCTTCTGATGCAATAGGATCAAAATTTACCACACCCTCCGTGATTTATTTATAACATTGTCTCATTTATACTCATTTGCCATGCGTGTATAAAAGAGTGGCAGAATAAGTGTAATTGTAGTCTTCTGCCTTCCAAACAGATTCCATCTCTGCAGGAAAAAATAAATGCAGGCACAAGCCCAGGATTCCTGCCGTACAAGATCAGTGCCTGTCGCTTTTACTCTCCTAAAACATGCACTAACGCCAACAATAAGCATTTGTCAGAATTAAAAGTGCTCTGCATTAGAAAGAAAACCATGTGAATTATTAAAAGCATAACTCCAAAACAGAAGATTATTTTTGTCGACGGACAATTATTTGACCTCTTCCTCCAGTTTGAAAAAACAAAAATGTCTGTAGTTATATGGGGGGAAGCATTCTGGAGGGTTAAAGCAGGAATGTGAAGTTTGCAGTTTTGTTAAAACAATTAATTCTTACACACAAAAATGTTTGTTAATAGGCTTTAAAGTCTAAATTGTCTCTTAAATAGACTGATATGCTTCCAGTTATGCATAAGTGGAATTCTCTTTCTGCACCAATCATTGTTAGTTACATAAATCTAAAACTACACCAGCAGTTTACCTGAAATAAAATAATGAAAAACCTAAAGTAAAATAGAAACGTTGCCTTTGCAATTAATTGAAATAAAATGTTGAAGTACTATAATGACTAAAAATAAAACTGAATACAAATAAATGGAATAAATGTAAATATTTAAACTAAAACGAACTGAATTCAAATTAAAATGAAATTGAAAACCGAAATGAAAATTTGAAATGTAACAAATTTTGAAATGAACAAAAAGTAGAAATACTAACAAAACAAAATAGAAACACAAAACAACTAAGAATGACAAAAGCATATAAAGTTTAAAATTAAAATGTCAAAATAATAATAGTAATACTAAAATGTTGAACAATGCTTTTCATACACTGTCAGAAAAAAAAAAGAAAGTCACCCGGTTTACCTTCACACGATCGTTACAGAAGTTCAGATATTTGTTAGAATTTGCACAGACTTGGTTAGTATGATTTAACTCGTATTTAACCCAGAACTTTCCTTTAAATAGCTGATTAGACTTTAAACCTTAAAGGTGACATATCACAGCTTTTCCAACAGTTTTTTTTTTTTACTTTATTTTCTTACATAGGAAAATAGCATTTTTCAGTTATTCAAAAATATAACCTAACTTTGACCAGCTATATGGAATGAGAGCAGCTATAGTCGGATGGTCTGTGTAAATGAAAACTGTTAATGCATTAACGTGAAGTTGTAGGTAAAGGAAATAATTTAACGCTTTTATTGGGATGAAGGTGATGGCAGAAAAATCACAGATGATAATGTTAAAAAAAAAAAAAAAAAAAAAACAGACTTCTCTCTTCAAAAAAGAGAGAACAAGAAAAATTAGATCTTACATGACAGTACTAGTAAAAAAAAAAACACTGTAAATCAGGATGCTCTCTGTGCGATATTAAAAATGATGTACCTAAGTGATCATTCAGAAACTGCTATAAACTTTAGAGTACTGATAAGTCCAGATACTAAGTATGTAGAGCACCTGATAGTTCATGAAAGCCTACATGAGCTACTAAGTAGAACGGGGGGAAAAAATAACGCATAAAGTAGTTAAGACCAGATGTAAAAAGGCAAGATGATGTCAAGGACATTCACTCCATGTGGAAGATTAACATGACCTTCTCAAAAAAGAAACTCAAGCACAGTCCCATTAATGACAGAGTTGAAGCCTTCAATGGCGTATCGGTAAAATGATGTCCAGATAGCTTCATTTCGACAGGAAGCGATCAGCTGCCAGTTTTTGTGAACAGTAACACCTGTCCTCAGCGATTTAGCTTATCAACCGTGACGGCACAAAGTAGAAAAAAATGCATTTATCTAATGCAAAGCACATTACAATGACATAAAGGAAACAATTCTCTTTGTGTGACTACAGATCGAAGAGAAAATTGTTTCTAGCTTATATATGTTTTACAGTACATAAGTTCATCCATACGTGTAGTGATGTTATCCACGGCCCCGTGGAGCCCGGTTTGGCATACGCTCTCAACAGACAGAGAGATGAGGCACGAGAAAAAAAACCTGGAAAGCAACTTGATGCATAAATACCTTTCAGCTGGCGCAGGGGGAGGGGGGAGGAAAGGGTGGGGGGAGGGGGGGGATGTGATTGGGCCAAGACAATTCCGGATATTTCAACGCGATTGGGATTGCGCGATTTATATTTGAATAAAGTACAAATGTAAAAACTTAAAACGTTTTAAACACTGTGACATGTCACAAATACCTGCATCAAACGAATTTGCTTACTAAAGATTCCTTTTATAAGAGCTATATTTCAGAAGGGTAATTTAGTATGAAGAATCTCATACAGAAATGTCAAAATAAAATAATTAAATTAAGTTTTTTTCTTTTTTTATAGTGTGATTTATTTATAGTGTGAATTATTTTCATGACAATTAAGTGCATTTCCACCCCAAATTCTCTGCAAAAAAACAACAACTAATTCTCATGACTGTAACACAGTTATTATCATTTTTTGTTTTGATAATAGAAATCTGTATAATTTATCAGTCACTGATGTATTTTAATAACTAATACTTTTCATAGTGCTCACTTACAATTGTACTTTACAAATTAAATATATATTTCTTTGAGTAATACGGTAATTCAATTATTATTTTTTACAATTTTTTATGTTTTTGCATTAAAATAATAAAAATGAGAGGTTTTTGCATGGCTACTGGTTATTTGGAGAATTAAAGATACTTAACAGTAATAAAAACAATGTCACAACGTATGCAACATCCAAGTAAAACATTCTTTTTGTTTTGGATAAAATAGGACTAAATATTGCATTTTTCTTCAGATTCGCCCTGACAGAGGCCATGTTTGATAATGCATAATATCATAGCCTAAATCATAGTGCATATTGTCTTAATTTAAGGAAAATTCTGCCGCATTCTTGCTTCAGTTAACGTGCTAGAGCTGACCAAAATACTGTTTTCCTTGTATATTTTCATCTATAACACAATATTCACAAACTGTACAGGACATACGTTTCTTCAAATTATACTCCGTATTGCCCTTTAGATCTCCAGACTTCCTGCAACCTGGTTTAAAGGCAATAAGAATAGATCTCGAAAGCTGTTGCAGCTCAACCTGTAGCTATACACCAGCGAAGGACGAAACGTGATGAAATCGATTGTGAGCTTTACTTCAGCCCTCCAAAGAAGCCAGAAATCTGCTTTGAGCTTAACAATCACATCCCTGAGTTTCAAGTTAGCTGAGTGTAGCACCAAGATAAACAAACATCTGGATAAAAAAATGGGGGAGGAAACAGAGACAAAAATGAAGGCGGAGGGTTACAGCTTCGATATCATAGCTTTCCCTCTCAGACTCCAGGAATCACACTCCAGGTTTATCCGGGGATCAGACGTTTGCCCTGACTAGTCTGCCGGCGCGAGGACCCCGGTGCACCTTGGTGTGTTTGGACAGGTGGTCGCTCCTGGCAAACTTTTTGTCGCACATTGTGCACTCATAAGGCTTGACTCCCGAGTGAGACCGCCGATGGCGGGACAGCTCATCAGAGCGAGAGAACCTTTAAAGCACAAAACACAGCAGGACATACACATCAGCTCACAACTCTGGAAATAAATCATTAAATCAAGGCCCCGTTACAGGATTTGAGGTTAAACAGCTCAACCTATTCACAAGGTTCCCACACTAGTCCACTAATACGTACATTTCTACGACTTGCTCTCATGAGATTTTATCATTTTTAAAAAATCATTTATAGAAATTGCTCTCACAAAGAGATATTTCTAGACACTCAAATATTTTGAGCATTGCTTTTTTCCTTATTGGTTATGAACCACACTTCTGTTCTAACATTTTTTTTTAAAGAAATGAATACCTCAATTCAGCAAGGACACTTTAAATTGATCAAATGTGACAATAAAGGCATTTATAATGTCCGTCACAAAAGATTTCTATTTCAAATAAATGCTGTTCTTCTGAACTTTCTATTATTCAAAGAATCCTGAAAAAAATTGATCAGGTTTCTACAAAAATATTAACAGGTTTTAACATTGATAATAATTATAAATGTTTCTTGAGCAGCAAATCAGCATATTAGAATGATTTCTGAATGTGACACTGAAGACTGGAGTAATGATGCTGAAAATTCAGCTTTGCATCACAGCAATAAATTACATTTGAAAAGAAAACAGTTATTTTATTTTGAATTGTAATATTTCACACTATGGCTGTTTTTACCCTATTTTTGGTAAGCATAAGAGACATCTTCTAAAAATATGAAAAAAATCTTGTTTATTAACAATGGCTTGTATAGCCTAGATGACATCAGCCAAAAAGAAAAGTTGTTTCAGAGATGGAGCAGATTTTTATGAAAGATTATGAAGAAATATTTTTGTGCACCAATGAATTTTACACAATTAGAGAAATTATATTTATAGTTGAACTGAATTAGCTTCATAACTAATGAACTTTGCAACATTCACACTGTTACTGAACTAATTTGAATCATCACTGAACGGCATTGAGCTGAATAATGGCACGATTGTCTTTTTAGAGCTGCTGAAACTGTATTCATTTCTTCATAACGGAATAACATTATCACTGTTATTTTTCTGTTTATTACTGAGAAGCTGCTTTGAAACCATCTGTATTGTACAAAAGGCTATACGAGATCATGTGACTTGATTATTACAGGAGCAAATAGGATCAGTTTTAATGTGGTTATCATCACTGACAGACATCTCACTTTCATGTTGATTATTTTCATGAATAAAAGTCCAGTTTCAGTGCTCACCTCCACCCACAGTCCGGCCAGCTGCACAGGTAGGGTTTCTCTCCCGTGTGTCTGCGGAAATGAGCCTTCAGGTGGCTGCTCTTGGTGTACATCTTCTCGCACCCGGGGTGAGAGCATTTATGTACCCGCAAGGTTTCTGTGGAGGTCCTGGATGGACGTGGAGTGATGGCTTTGACCAGGTTTGTGCCCGCTATTCCGACCGCCCTGACGGCAATAGGCAGGGGAGCGATCTTCACATACTTTTGGTCTTGGTTGACGGCCTCGCCCACAATGGGGAGGAGAGTTGCTGAGGGCACCTGCGGTGAAAGAAGGGTAATGTTCTGTGCCCCTTGGACACCGAGCAGCAGATGGGCCACCCGGAGCCCGTTGGCCACACCCGACTGGGCGTCTGGCTGTGGGAGGGCGTGGCTTAGCTGGAGAGGTTGTAATTGAAGCACAAACGGAGCACCGACGAGCACCGGCGCGGCACTTGCTGTGGTGTTAACACTCTGAGCGACAGGAGGCGTTGTGGTCGGACTGGATTTCGGCTCTGCGTCACCGGGGGAAGACGGCTGTATGGGAGGCTCATCCTCCTTTGACTTTTCCTCCGGACTCAGAGGAGCATCACTCAGAAGCTCCATCTTCTCCATCAAGAACTCCTCAATGTCCTCTAGGGTTGGAGAGAAGGTGCTGGAGAGCTGGGGTATAAAATCAGGCAGCTTGGGCGGCTGAGTCAACATCTCCTCAGCGGAGTCTAAAAAGATCTGCAGCGGCCCATCATCCTCGTCTTCCTCCCCTGGGCTGTAGCTGAGTTGAGCTCCAGCATCTCCGGTTTCGGGACTGGAGCATGAGATGGAGCTGCCCCTCTCGCTACTCTCGCTGCTGCCCACTTCCATGAAGAGCAAGGTGGCCAAGGCATGGTCCGCTAACGATTCATTAGAAGCGGCCACCGTTTGTCACTATGGAGACCATTTGTTGGTGTGCAGATCAGAGGAAGGCCGAAGGTATTGCCACGATTTGTAAACACTGCAACAAAAAAAAGATAGAAATTGAATATTGAGGAGAAGCAGTGTACAGTAGCACACTAAAGTATCTGAACACTTTAAACACACTAACAAAAAGCAAATTATTTCCAGCTCACATTTCTTCCAAAAAATCAGAAGAGAAGAACTATATATTATATAATATTATATAGAATATATATCTATATAGTATATATTATATATATATATATATATATATATAATGCTACATATTTGCATAATAATAGTGTGTGTGTGTGTGTATATTTATATATATATATATATACAGTGGGTACGGGAAAGTATTCAGACCCCCTTACATTTTCACTCTTTGTTATATTGCAGCCATTTGCTAAAATCATTTAAGTTTTTTTTTTTTTTCTCATTAATGTACACACAGCACCCCTATTGACAGAAAAACACAGAATTGTTGACATTTTTGCAAAATTATTAAAAAAGAAAAACTGAAATATCACATGGTCCTAAGTATTCAGACCCTTTGGTGTGACACTCATATATTTAACTCAGGTGTTGTCCGTTTCTTCTGATCATCCTTGATATGGTTCTACACCTTCATTTGAGTCCAGCTGTGTTTGATTATACTGATTGGACTTGATTAGGAAAGCCACACCCCTGTCTATATAAGACCTTACAGCTCAAAGAGCATGTCAGAGCAAATGAGAATCATGAGGTCAAAGGAACTGCCTGAAGAGCTCAGAGACAGAATTGTGGCAAGGCACAGATCTGGCCAAGGTTACAAAAAATTTTTCTGCTGCACTTAAGGTTCCTAAGTTACAGTGGCCTCCATAATCCTTAAATGAAGACGTTTGGGACGACCAGAACCCTTCCTAGAGCTGGCCGTCCGGTCAAACTGAGCTATCGGGGGAGAAGAGCCTTGGTAAAGAAGAACCCAAAGATCACTGTGGCTAGGCTCCAGAGATGCAGTCGGGAAGGGAGAAAGTTGTAGAAAGTCAACCATCACTGAAGCCCTTTACCAGTCGGGGCTTTATGGCAGAGTGCCCGACGGAAGCCTCTCCTCAGTGCAAAACACATGAAAGCCCACATGGAGTTTGGTGAGATGGTGTAGAAATAATATTCTCTGGTCTGATGAGACCAAGATTTAACTTTTTGGCCTTAATTCTAAGCGTATGTGTGGAGAAAACCAGGCACTGCCATCACCTGTCCAATACAGTCCCAACAATGAAACATGGTGGTGGCAGCATCATGCTGTGGGGGTGTTTTCAGCTGGCGGACAGTACGACTGGTTGCAATCGAGGGAAAGATGAATTACAGGGATATCCTGGACGAAAACCTTCTCCAGAGTGCTCAGGACCTCAGACTGGGCCGCAGGTTTACCTTCCAACAAGACAATGACCCTAAGCACACAGCTAAAATAACGAAGGAGTGGCTTCACAACAGCTCTGTGATTGTTCTTGAATGGCCCAGTCAGAGCCCTGACTTAAACCCGATTGAGCATCTCTGTAGAGACCTAAAAATGGCTGTCCACCACGTTTACCATCCAACCTGACAGAACTGGAGAGATCTGCAAGGAGGAATGGCAGAGGATCCCCAAATCCAGGTTTGAAAAACTTGTTGCATCTTTCCCAATAAGTCTCATGGCTGTATTAGATCAAAAGGGTGCTTCTACTAAATACTGAGCAAAGGGTCTGAATACTTAGGACCATGTGATATTTCAGTTTTTCTTTTTTAATAAATCTGCAAAAATGTCAACAATTCTGTGTTTTTCTGTCAATGGGGGTGCTGTGTGTACATTAATGAGAAAAAAAATAACTGAAATGATTTTAGCAAATAGCTGTCAATATACAAGAGTGAAAAATGTAGGGGGTCTGAATACTTTCCGTAACCCACTGTTATATTATATATATAATATAGAATGTATACATACACACCCACACACCACCCACCACTATTATTCAAATAATATATTAGTTATATATTACATAATATTATATAATCATTTAAAAATTATTGCCTAGGCATAATACAAAATCTAATTAATCTATACAATTATATATTATATATATATATAGTTTTTTTTATATTATTATTTTTTTTCCCTTTTCAGAGAACTAAACGTGTTTTGCATTTTGTTTTATTGTAACTTAATCCAAAACCCCCCCCCCCCCCCCCCCCCACCCCCCCCCTCAACATTCCAATCAAAAATTACTCAGGCTGTATTTAGTTAGCTTAGCATACACTTGGTGAGATGTTTTGATCTGATGCAGTGAAAAATGCACTTCAAGTGTCCAAACAGTTCTGGAGCCAATATTTACATGAGCCCATGCTCATCATTACAACGCGTCCAGAGATTAAAGTACCGAGGTTTATGGGCTAGAAAGAGGAGGGGCTGTTCAAATCACCCCCACAAAATAAATCACAATGCACACTAAACCAACGACAAGAGAAACGACATAATCAAACTTTGCCAGAAACACTGCGCCCCCCCGACCGAGAGCTTCAACTACAGCACACACACATGAGGCACTAGACATGTGTTTCACAAGTGCGTCAGCAGGGCAGGAACACAGGCCTGCACACATGCTCTCAACACACAGCCAAGCACAACTGCCGCTTCTGCACAACACGGCCACAACCTTCCCAGAAACAGGTGTCAAGTTCAACAAAGTGGGGTCATTTAGATCGAATCTGACCCTCTGTTTAAAAATCGACTTCGGTTTGCTTTATCGAACGTAAAACGATATATGCATGCCTCATTACCTCGTGTAAATATGGATTGAAATGTCCGGATTGTGGATGTATGACATAGGATGAATCCAGGTGTCCCTTTCAATGTTATTGTTGGGAAGAACATCGTCCTTGCCACGATTCCATGTTGGCATTTCTCGCAGAGGCCTGTCACATGACACGCATCGCAACGCACTCGAGGGCACGGATCCGATTCCTCGCTTCTGATTGGTTGCGTGGCGGGGGCTCGCCCCAAAACGAGTTATGTCATTGGTTAGAGTAAAAGGAGTCATGAATTATTTATAAGAACAGGAAAAACATCAAACGAGAGCGAAAAAAAAAATCAGGTCTTGATGCATTTATTGACTGTTTTGCATGCAGCATTTACAAGCATGCAGCATTTTTAAATGCATCCATAATTATAATATAAAATAATGCAAAAAAAAATTTTTTTTTCGAAAATGCACCATCCAAATTGTTATTTGAAGAAAACTTTGATGAAATGTTTAAAGTTGACAATTCCACATTTTTAATATAAAATATATATAGTTATCATAAATATCACGGAAATACTGCTATTTACTGCAACCTAGTTGTCCTTTGCTTTTGTTTATTTATGTATTTGTTTGTTTAATTATTTATATATTCATATTGTCACAGAAAAAAATACAAAATCAAGTTGATTCATAAAGTGTTTTTATTTATTTATTATGATTAATAAATTGGTCAAAAAATTATAACTGAAAGAAAATGAAAAAGAAAGAAAAACATGGCGATATTAGAGAACTGAGTGAATGATGGGTAAATATGTCTGTGTTGACTACAAAAAATGAAAGCAGCTGCTATAGAGACACTAGATGGCAGTAGTTGATAAAGAACTGCCTGATGCCACCCATCACAAGTCAAGAGGTGGCCGGCTATGGCTAAAAATTGTATTATGCTAGTCCTTACATAGCCAGACCTCAATTATAAAATGCAGTATAAGTTTATTAGATTTTATTTTAATTAATATAGTTGCAAATAGCTTTTATCTTTTAGATTAAGGTGCTAAAAGATAGCAACATTAGGCTATATCTTAGAACCAAAACAAAAAGTTTCATAAATACACACAAATTCTTTGAAATTAAATGCTATGCATAGAATTATGTGTCTGCCAACTCAAACATGTGTTAGACATGCAGTTTAGACTTTTGTTTCTCCAGCACAATAATACAGAAAAGAATAACCCAGCAAGTCTTCAGCCATGTTCTTTTCTTTCTTTCTTTCTTTAACAGGTTGTACAGAGTTGTGTCACGATATTCAAAACCCAAAACTCTTACTCATCTTCACTTTAAACATTCAGCATGTTTACTTTTCTGCACTTCAATACACCCAAGTCATCTAATGCTTCATTGTTACTTGTGTAATTGCTCTCCTTAACAGGTACACAATTGTGCAATATTGCAAATATAATAATTGTAAGCCACAGGTTACGTAACAATAGTTCTGTCAAATAATTTAAAGCTCAAATAGAG
Source organism: Sinocyclocheilus anophthalmus (assembly GCA_018155175.1). Lineage (NCBI taxonomy): Eukaryota > Metazoa > Chordata > Actinopteri > Cypriniformes > Cyprinidae > Sinocyclocheilus > Sinocyclocheilus anophthalmus. Next base: position 269,641 of record JADLZN010007197.1, read on the forward strand.
CTTTTTATGTGAATGTATGACCATATGTTGTTTGCTGAATATATACAGCAAATGTTTTTTTCTAATAAATTACCTGTCTGCATTCAATTGCACATTGCCATCTCTCTTTTCAAAAATACAAAACCGAAGCAGCTGCCCTTTATAGTTTTTGTCACTATCCAGAGTCTGTTGCTCTGTTGGTAACATATCAGTCATCTCGTATCAATATCCGCTTTCTCAAAGACGATCTTACTGGAGAAATACACAGCCACCAGACTCAACAGAGACGCACAGGTCATGTATGCGGTCACACTATGGAAGAGCTGCACGATGGGGCCCATAAAGAGGGACGGGGCCACCTGAGACAGAAAGTAGGCACTGTCTAAAATGGCGATGTCTGTGCCCATGCCTCTGACGGCTGAAGGTTGTGGCTCCAAGGTGATAGACACATGCAGATCAAGTGATTGTGAGTTTTTTATATTGCTCTGGAAGGCTGGATAGCCATTGACGCACCTATTAGTTATTTTCTGCTTAGTCGAGGGCGACATCTCTGATCTGATTAACATTAGATCTTCCTCCATGAGAGGAATTTTGCGCCTCTCGGTGGAGAAAAACACCTAGAAATTGAGAAGTGCAGCTGGTTAGGATAAAAACATTAATGTGGAAGTTATACAAACGCATGATGTTTTGTTTGGAGTCATTACCTGTGTATTTGAGTGGTACAGGCATGTGAGTGTGTATGGCAGAATCTGCAGGGTGCAGAAGGTGTATCCTGTAGCAGCAGCCACGATGGTGACTAGTATAATGTTGTGGGATACGGTCATAACTGCAGTACTCACAGCCAGCAGAATCACGCTGCTCAGGTACAGCTTTCTGACTCCAATACACAACACCATACGCTCCATAAGCAATGAGAAGATCACAGAGGTCACACACTGGAGGAAAAGACCCAGGCTGGCCATTCGCACACCTGGAGTGACATAACACAAAAATATTTAGATTCCATATATAAACTATTACGCCAGGCTACAGTGTCATGTGATCCTTCAGAAATCATGCTAGTATACTGATTTGCTGCTGAAAAAAAAACATTTCTTATTATCATCCATTTTTAAAACAGTTGTGCTGCTTATATTTATTTATTTATTTATTTGTGGAATGTTTTTCAGGATTCTTTAATGAATAGCAAGTACAAAAGAACATTATTTATTTACCATTATTAATGTCTTTACTATCACTTAACACCTAACTACTATCACGTAATCAGTATTGGCTGAAGTATTTACTTTTCTTAAAAATTCTATCATATATTATATATAGAAATATTGTTGTCAGTATAAAGTATAGAAAAGTCACCCTTAAATGGAAATTCCCCATAATTCACAGAAGCAAATGTGTGTGTGTGTGTGTGTGTGTGTGTGTGTGTGTGTGTTTGAATATATTTACTTTTATTAGCTCAGCAACATGCTAATACTAACAAAAATAAATGAACTGTGAGTATAGTCTCATTTTGAATATAAACACATTTTGTTTTACTGCACTGGTAGAGATTTTTTTCCAAACTTTTGTTGTTTAAATGTAAAACAAGTGAAGAAAAAATTGCAAGTGCAGTAAGACGACATACACTCTTATTAAATATACACTCTCAGGAAAAAAGGTATAAAAGCTGTCACTGGTGTGTACACTTTTGTACCTTTTTTACCCTTAAAAGGTACTGCTCCAGTGACAGCTTTTGTACCTTTTTGTCTGAGAGTTCATTGCATTCTCTTAAAACAGGTTATATGATATGCAGTGTTGCTTCTCATACAAATTTATCTTGTTTTAAGTATTTTTTGATATTTTTTCTGTATATATTACAGATAAACCTGCACCTTCATCATAGCGTGTCCTTCCCAAGGAGCCTGGCTCATCACTGGGAACCCCATTATACAATCCCTCTCCAACAAAGTCCGTGTAGAAGAGCATAAAGGACATAAGTGCCATCCAACTGCACAACTCAGCGACAAACAGCCTTGCAATGACTTTTGGCATGCGACTGCACAGCAAGTAGATTCGGGGAACCACAGAAAGGAGACTAGAGAACGTCCTTGTGTGGAATGCCGCACAAGGGCAGCAGCAAGTCTTCAGGTTTTCATGCCTTCTGGAAACCTTAGCTTCCCCCAGCTCGTCCTGTCTGCTCCTCAGAGATGAAGGCCATACCCATCAAACAGGCGAGAAAAATGAAGGTCAGAACAACGTAGATGAAGGCCTCTTGTCCACCCAAGTAGACCACGGTATCTGAAGTGGTCCAGTCAACTGCGGGCAGCAGGTAGCCAATGCATCCGCCCAGACTGAGCATGAGGGAGTAGACGGAGAAAGCCTTGCGACTCTCCTCTTCTCCAGGAAAGAGGTCAGAAACCAAGGCCTCCAAAGGTGTGAAGCAGGCCTGACCACAAAATTCCATCAAACAAATGGCAAGGACCAGCAGCGGGACCTCCAGCCAATGCCGCTGTTGTTTTGTGAGCAGGGTGACGAGGGTAGACGTCTGCGGGATGATCAAGAGACCGAGCAGGACACCCATGCACAACACCCATATGAAGGGACGTCTGCAGCCATATTTACTTCTCAAGCTATCACTCGCCGAACCAATTAGAGGCACAACGATCAGCCCCAGCACAGGTCCCACAGCTGAAATAAAACAAAAAATCATAAAACATCAAATGTAAATTCACTCTGGATGTCAGTTTCTGCTAAATGTATATCGTATGACACTATTTTTCTTCTGTAAAAACGTTATACAATACAGTACAATTTAATTTATTTAATTATTTATTTATTTTCATTACAATACGCTATATTAAATTACTGAATCATTTTATTTATTGAATACTGTATACTTAATTACTGAAAAATGACGTAGTATTATAATATTTTTAAAAATGATACAGCTGTCTTTACCGAAAAGAGGCCCCTCACAAGGCGATCCAAGGTGTCCTTGGCAATAAAAAGTTTAAAAACCCAAGAGATGGAAGTGACGATGCATTGACGGGGAATTTGCGGCTCAGTAAGTGAATCAAATGTAACCATGAATATATATACGTATATGTTATGTTTGTTTTTACGTCAGCGTTCAATGAACGTTGAATAGCGTGAATAGCGCTTTTGGAAACACGGCGACACACCTTCTTGCGTCATGTCAGATACATGTATATGTCCTTTAAGGAACTTGTTATCTGTGTTTGACAACTCACATTTGACATATTTCTGATATAGTATGAACGCAGAAGCATTCTCAGTCTTTGTGCAAATCATGTATTTCTACACGTGCCCGCCATTTCAAAACCTTGGAGCTCACGAGAAGCCATTCCAACACCTTCAAAATGTTTGGCTTTCAGTCCAGAATCTTTAATAACTAGGCCACACCACTGACCTCTAAAAAAATAACTTTTCAAAATTACCTCTTTTGAAGTGACTTACCCAGTACCATGGTCATGAATCGTTCTTCCACCCCTGCCTCCAGCAGCATAGGTGGGATGTAGATGGTCCCAGCAGCCAAACATACCTCCAGACCACATGTTAATGCATTAATCAAGAACAACTGTGAGATCCTGCCATGCATGTCCAGGTTATCCACTCTTCACCTCTTCAAACAGTGATGAAAGAAGCTGTTTAGCCATACTGGAATATTCTTACATTGAAGCATATATCCAACTTTATGGCTACATGCTCTTGCTCACACAAAGCTACCAAACAGATTCAGAAGACTCTAAACATTTTTTTGGTCCATTAAGAGTTTTTACGCTGTTACATTACTTTCATGACAATTAAGAACAGAGATCTCATTATTGTTATTAAGTATTCTACATTTTGGCAGAATCTGTTGTACTGCTTACACCACACAAACACACACACACACACACAACAAACAACACACACACAAACACACACACACACCACACACACACCCACATATATATATAATATATATATATATATATATGTTTTGAGGTTAGCACACTATTTGCATTTTACTGAACTAAATCTGTTGATTTAGTTTCCTGATTTGTCTACAGTACTTTTGGTGTTATCTTTTTTTTTATATTAAATTACTTTTCATATATTTTTATCTTTTTGTTAATTCTGCATTAAATTGCACCACAAATGGAGAAAGACATCAAAGTTACTTTTGTTACCTTTCAGTACAAACAAATAATAAACAGCACAACTGCTTGCAACATTGATGACAATAAACATGCTTTGTTTTTTTTTTAGCAGCAAATCAGCATCTTAGAATAATTTTTTAAAGGATATGTGACTCTGAAGACCTGGAGTAATGAGTTGTCCAAGGAATAAATGACATTTGAAAAGAAATTAGAATAGAAAAGTTATTTTAATTTTGGGGGGGGTATATTTCAACCATATACTGTTTTTATATTACTGTATTTTTAAAAACTCAATATTTTTAACCAAATAAATGCAACCTTGGTGAGCATACTTCTTTTAAAAGCATTGACAAATTTTACCCAAACCTTTTCTATGTTAGTGTATATTCTTAAAAAATGCATCATTCATAACTTTAAAATATGACTACATTATGCATAGAAATACTGTGAGGTCACTTAAGTTCAGAACCTTCTTGTGAATATTAATTGTTCATTGACAGTGACTGCTAACTTCCTCATGTCACAGCGCGTTGACATATTATTGGGAAGGAAGGAGAAACGTCTTTAGGTGCAACATGCGCAAACACATTAGAATTGAACTCTTAGGAGTGACACTCTTTTATTTCGCTGTCAACCACATACACTGGACTCCTGCCTCTTAAGTCTTAAGTATAACCTGAGTTGAACATAACTGAGCCATGAAAAGGTTTTAGACAGGAAAAAGCACTGAAGCGCGTCACATCTTACCTAATGCTGCCTCTGACAGGGAACTTCAGGTCCTGGAAAATTTTTTGTTTCTTAAATTGACATTTTGTATGTATGAATACACCTGTTTTAGGATAAATTTAACAAGCATTTTTATATTTAAATAACATTATTTGAACCAAATGATTAAAAGTATTATTTTTACTGGTCTGTAAAGGAATACAATCATCAATATTTCCCCAGTTACACATTACATTTAAAACCAAGAATTAAAACTATAATAAACAACAATAATATAAAGACAGTGATCTATTTTATAAAGTTATGGTTTACAGCACATGTGCTCATCAGCTCCCATGATCGTTATTCTGTTTTACAAAAAAAAAAAAAAAACCTTGACAGAAAACAACATTTGAGATACTTGCATTTCATTTCCATCTGTAAGTGACGGCTGGAGTGATGTGGTCTCCTGTGGCTTTACTGATTCCCATGTGAATGTGTAGAAAGTGCAGTGACATCTGTAGAAGTTTGAGGAGGAAAGTGGGCGGGATGAGCTGTGAGAACACACACGTCTGAAAGCCACATCACAGAGACTCTACTCGATCTTCAACATTCTTGCTGGGTTTGCAGTCCAGCACAACACAACAGGTGTGCCTGCTTTTATAGAGTAATTTCCTTTAATGGATTATTTACAGTAAATGGGAATGTGAGATTTCTCTGAAGTTTGTGGAGGGGATTAACGAGGAACTATCTATCTATCTATCTATCTATCTATCTATCGAGCTATCTTATCTATCTATCTATCTATCTACCTATCCATCCATCCTCTCTATCTGTCTGGCTTCTATCTGTCTGTCTGTCTGTCTGTCTATCTATCTATCTCTGTCTGTCTGTCTGTCTGTCTGTCTGTCTGTCTGTCTGTCTATCTCTCTCTGTCTGTCTGTCTGTCTGTCTGTCTGTCTTCTATCTGTCTGTCTTCTATCTAGCGATCTATCTATCTATCTATCTATCTATCTATCTATCTATCTAATCTATCTATCTATCTATATGTCTGTCTGTCTGTCTGTCTGTCTTCTATCTGTCTGTCTGTCTGTCTGTCTTTCTGTCTATCTATCTATCTGTCTGTCCGTCTTTTTTTGTCTGTCTTTCTGTCTGTCTGTCTTCTATCTGTCTGTCTGTCTGTCTGCTATCTGTCTGTCTATCTATCTATCTAACATCTATCTATCTATATCTATCTGTCTGTCGTCTGTCTGTCTGTCATCTGTCTGTCTGTCGTCTGTCTGTCGTCCTGTCTGTCTGTCTGTCTTCTGTCCTGTCTGTCTGTTCCTATCTTTCTATCTATTATCTATCTATCTATCTATCTATCTATCTATCTATATCTGTCTGTCTGTCTGTCTATCTTCTGTTTGTCTGTCTATCTATCTATCTATCTACTATCTATCTACGAGCTATCATCTATCTATCTATCTATCTATCTTCTATCTATCTGTCTGTCTGTCTGTTTCTTTCTGTCTGTCTGTCTGTCTTCTTTCTGTCTGTCTGTCTATCTATCTATCTATCATCTATATATCTATCTATCTGTCTGTCTATCTATCTGTCTGTCTATCTGTATGTATTTCTGTCTGTCTGTCTGTCTATCTTTATCTATAATATGTTCTGTCTGTCTGTCTTCTATCTATCTATCTATCTATCTATCTCGCTATCTATCTATCTATCTATCTGTCTGTCGTCTTCTGTCCTTCGGTCTGTCTGTCTGTCTGTTGTCTTCTCTATCTGTCTTGTCTGTCTATCTATCTATCTATCTATCTATCTATCTATCTATCATCTATCTATCTATCTATCTATCTCTTGTCTGTCTGTCTGTCTGTCTGTCTATCTCTGTCTGTCTGTCTGTCTGTCATCTATCTATCTGTCTGTCTGTCTTCTATCTATCTCTGTCTGACTGTGCTATCTATCTATCTATCTATCTATCTCTCTATCTATCTATCTATCTAATCTATCTAATCTATCTATCTATCTATATGTCTGTCTCTCTGTCTATCTATCTGTATGTCTGTCTGTCTTCTATCTATCTGTCTGTCTGTCTGTTTGTCTGTCTGTGTCTGTATTTCTGTCTGTCTGTCTGCCTGTCTGTCTCTCTGTCTGTCTTCTGTCTGTCTGTCTGTCTGTCTGTCTGTCTGTCTGTCTTCTATCTATCTATCTATCTATCTATCTATCTATCTATGGCAGTAGCTGAATAAAATACGTGTAGAGACAATAAAATACAATAAACATACGATTGCGACAATATATGATTTATCTGTGTTCTTCAAGCCATCTTGGTTATTTTTATACAAATAAAATATATTTATAATGCAATGTTAATCAAAAACAAGCATTCTAATTCACTACTGATTTCTTTCTTCCTCATTCTCTGATATGAAACCATGTCAGATCATAAAAGGAAGTTATTTCAAACACGCGGCTGTTAATTGAATTTGGATTAATAACATGTCATTAAATGTTCTCTTTGTTTGACAACAGGTTTGCAAACAGGCTCACACACATTGCAAATCTGTATCGCAGCAGTGTGCTTCTGTGGTGAATTTATTCATCGCACAGACTGATTTTTTCATAGTTGTCACCCTGTACAGCCCTGGGAATGGTTCTAATTTCTCAATCATGTCGACAAGGCTATAACTCCCTCTGTCTCATCCACAATGTTAGTCATTCTTCTTGCTCTTGTTACACCAATAGGTTGAAAAGGCGCGTAGTGACAAGAAACAATAGCATATTGATCATGTGTAAAAAGTTGTAGTAGTTAAGTACGGATACCAGAAAAATCTACTTAAAATGCACAAATATGGCTAACACTAAACAGTCTCAGATTTGCACATTCGTTGAAGGAGTTTAAATTTGACAACACTGCCATCAGGTGTTGCTGCTGACGACTTTATGTGTATGGAAACAAAAATAGAATGACAAACTAACTTACATACTAAAATCAAGTTGGTTTCATAAGTAACTGCAAAATAAGCACTTCATATTCCTGCACCTGCTATACTTAAACTCTACATCTTAATTTGATCAAATTGTAAATCATATAAAGAATTATACTAGCAGCACAGAAGTGTCTCAAATATCCCCATTATACTCCGATAATTCTGCATGTGATTGTTTTTCATCTAGTTTCTAGAGAAATACAGTTCTGTCACCATTTGAGTTCTCTTAAGTGCTGTCAGAACTGATTCAACTATGAATTTCCTTTTAAAGGAACGGTTCACCCAAAAATGGACATTTTCTGAAAACACACTCATTCTCATGCCATCCAAGATGTAGATGAGTTTGTTACTTCATTAGAGCAGAATTGGAGAAATGTAGCATTCCATCATTTGCTCACCAATGGACCCTCTGCAGTGAATGGGTGCCGTCAGAATGGGAGTCCAAACAGCTGATAAAAACATCACAGTAATCCACACCACTCCAGTCCAACAAGGTATTGTGAAACAAAAAACTGCATGTTTGTAGGAAACAAATCTATCATTAAGACTTTTAAACTTTAAACCATTGTTTCCGGATTTATGAAATGTAGGATGCTAAATTTCTCCAAATCTTTCCTGACAAAAAACCCCCCCAAACAAACTCATCTACATCTTGGATAACCTAAGAGTCAGTAAATTTTAATTTTTGGGTGAACTATTCCTTTAAGAATGTGTTTTTCGGTGACACAAACATATGGAAACGTATGCCGTTTCTTATTGTTCTCATCATTTTAAGTCAAAGTTGAAAATTGATTTTGAATAATGAAAACATTTAAAATGACATTCACACTACCCTATTATAGTATCACACATAAAACATTAATAAAATGTGCATCTCCAAGGAAGATGTTTTGCACAAGAAGACACCAGTACAAGAGTTACTCATTAAAATGAAGATACATTTTATTTCTTTTCTTAAAAAAACAAACAATACAAAGAAAAAAAAAATCTGGAAGGAAAGAAAAAAAAAAAAAAAACAAGAACCTTGAAATTAATCACCCAAAAAAACAAACATCATATCATACATTTTTGGACAGCTAGGTTAAAAAACAATTTATAGACAGCACGAGTGGAAAATATTCAGATGCCTGGCAGAAAGGATCGAACCTAGTCAGAATGCCATGTATGCGCTGTAGACAGAAAAGCCCCTTGAAATGCATCATGGGATATACATCATATGTGTCTGAAATTAAAAACAAGCAGCAACAGAAATATATATTTAATGAGCAAACACACATAAGGTATGAATAGTACAATTCTTCATCCTCACAGTGCAAATATGCCACTCTGTCACATCACAAACGCATCTGATCCAGGGCTGAAGAAAAACAACATTTGACTCTTTAAAACGTTATTTGCTCGGCTGAAGAGATCCCTCAACAACAGCAATACAATCTCGGACAAAAACGGGCACAAGTCCCGGTTTCTGAATGTTTAGCTTCGCAGTACAATATTTATCAAAAAAAACCAAACCAAAAAAAACAGGCTTCGTAAGGCAGAAACAGTGTGCGAGACACCAGATTCACATTTCTCACGCAATTAACCGTTTTAAGGCCCGATCTCAGAACACTCGCTGCGTGCCTCTTTTTGAGAAAAGAGATGAAAGCATTCGTACTTTCCTGCCTTTTTACGAGATGATCTGGTGGACGAAAAAAAATATATATACAAAACAAATGCACATTACAGAGTTCAGAGTGAAATGAGCATGAATCTAGAAATATTACAGGTTCAAAATGAGCTTAGCTCAATGAATGGCATCTGCAGAACGGATTATCACAGAAAATATTTCAATCATATCTCAGTTTGCTAAAAAAAAACAAATGCACTTACAAGGGCGCAAACCTTGTACAGTTGCTGTATAGACTTCCATTATAAGTGCACAACAAACTGAGGTACAAATCTTTTCGGTGGAAATTCTACAGATTTCATAAACAGAACTTGACATTTTTAACCCAGAATATTCTACTCAAACAGTGACAGCATTATTGTTTAAACTACACAAATCGAGACAAGTTTATTTAAAAGGTAAATCTACAAACTGAATAGCAAACCAACGGCGAAAGAAATTCTCAAAACATGAGCATTAGATAGCATTAGTTTCTCCATCTTCAGCTGATCATCAACATGTAAAGAGCTGCAAGCGCAGGCTGAATAAATACAAAACGAATCCTCGGATAAGAACGACCCTGACCGCTAGTATCGAAACAAACGCCATCAACTATTACTAAACTTGCTAACGAATGGCTTTCTAGATAGTCACTACACAACAAACGCATCGGATCTCATTCTGGAAACACTGTTTGTAGAACTTCGCAAAACTATTCATAGGTAAATTGCTGTATTTTGTGGGAAGTTTTGCAAACAAACGAAACGCAACAATATGGTCCTCGTTTGTTAAATACAAACACAATCTAATTGGCTGTAACAGTTTGTAAACAATTGTGTTTACACTTTTGTTTTTGAGGGAGGCCCTTAGTTGCGATACTTTACGCAAGAATGGTTTTACGAACATTTTACACCGCAATTAATTTCATGAATGAGGACCATCAGCCGCAACAATGCAGAGTGAATGCTACGCTTTATACAGGTTACGGAAATGAACGAGCAAAAGCATTTTTGGAGAATTCGGTCATGTGATTACCCTAGTGCGAACAGCGACGCTACTTGCTTGGAACGATGGGCTTCCCTCAAGATTATATACCCATAAATAAACAGACTCAAGACACATTTTATTCAATAATATATATATAGCTATATACGCTCACAAGTTCTGGGAAAATGTCCTTCGCGATATGGAAATTATAGGTTAAAGAAAAAGAAAGAGTTCAAACCGTTGAGCCAGGCCACAACAGACACTGAAAAAAACCTGAAAAGCAAACAAACCCCCCAAAAAAAGCAAAAAAGGAAAGAGTGTAAAGGGAAATAGAAGAAAGGGACAACATTAGTAACATGGCTAGTCTTCCCCGGATGGAGCCTCCTCTTCTGAGCCGTCCTCTTCCTCGTCTTCTTCCTCGTCTTCAGGGGCGTCATCCTTCGTCTTTTTGGATGGAGGAGACTCCTTCTCCACCTCTTCTTCCTCCTCCTCCTCGTCTTCAAGAGGGCTCTCGGGTTCCTCGTCGTCTTTGGGAGAGGATTTCTCCACTGCTTTAGCCGCACTCGGGCGACCTTTCCCTTTGCCTTTCATGGGGCTGGGGTTCACTGAGGGACAAACAAACATGTTCATAAAGTTTGGGGTCATAAAGAGTTTTTTTTTTTTTTTTTTATGTTTCCTTCCGGAAGGATAAGTCCAAAGATTTTCCGATTTCAATAAATGCAGTTCTTTTGAACTTTAGTCATCAAAGAATTGTGAAAAAAAAACTCAAAACAAGCAGCCTCTATGGTTGTCACATTGATCATAAGAAGAGATGTTTCTTGTGCTCAATCACCTATAGAATGATTTCTGAAGGATTACATGACACTGAACACTAGAGTAATGATGCTGAAAATACAGCTTTGCCATTACATGAATATTAGTGTTGAGCGATATGGTCATTTTTCAAATGGTCATATGGCCAGCCCGTAAGATTGACGATACACGATATTATAGTGCGTGCGTGGGTGGGGGCAAGAGAGAGCCTATGAAAGCACCAAAATAATATACTTTTTTTTGAAAAAAGACTGATCAACTACATGTTCAATCTAAACAAAAAAAAAACATTTTTAAACAGCAATTTCATATATATTCGGATACAACAGTCATACATCGCTATTAGGACCGCATGTCCTGTGACAAGTTTGCCGCATCAGAGCACGGAAGTTATCAGTATAAAAGGTCTGCAGTCAACGGTGAAAATCTAAAGTAGATTTATTTTAAAGACCAACAATTTAACACTAAATATTGGACATAAACAAACACGTTAAATATAACTATTTAAAACAGGCAAGTTCATATATTTGGAGTAAAGTTAAATTGAACGGATACATCAGTCATACAGCGGCTCAAGCCCTGTTCACACTGCCAGCAACTTTTTCGCTGTATGTCGCTAGACTCTGTGCTGTGGGCGTTCCTACTGCTGTCGCTCTAATGTTATTGGTAGACTGCACGTCTGGACATATAAAATGCAACCACAAACTGTATATTGCGGGTAAAACTAAGATATCATTCTAATAGGACTAGGAATTAGACTTCAAAAAAAAATAAAAGTACCATTCTGCTGTTGGAGAGTGTTGTTATCCGAGCAATCGCAAATTTTAAACAAAAAAAAAACCGAGCCCTCACTGTAATGAGTGGGGTGTTTAGTTCACTAGGTGGCAGTAATGGATTGTATAAAAGTTAAGTGTATTTGCTAAGGAGAGGTGTGGTAATTTGTATATGATGAATGTTCCACGTGGAATAAAGACGCCAGCACCGATAATACGATTTTATATTGATTTCTTGTCTGGTTATTGAATAATACATGGTCCCAGGAGTGGGGCTTGATGAACGCCATGGACGCAATTAAACCACCGGGTTCTTTGAAGTTGTGTGGAAATGTTGATGCAAATTGGCGGACTTTCAAACAACAGTTTACGCTGTATGTTTCAGCTATTGGCCAAGCAGAAGCTGCAGATGAAAGGAAGATGTTTGAGTTTTCTAACTGAGTTTAATGCCAGTTATTTTCGAATGCATTTCATTCTTGTTTCTGTGGCGGCGCGTTGGGCTCGTCATGGGGCGCACGGTCCTGAAGCCCCGTTCACACTGCCAGCAACAAAGCAACATGCTCCCATTCATTTTCAATGGAGAGCTGGCGACTTCCGGCGACAGTGACCGTTGGCGACAGAATGTGGGCGTGTCAAGCGATGCGAGTCAAGCACAAAAGTTAAAGGGGTCATATGAGGCGATTTCAATTTTTCCTTTCTCTTTGGAGTGTTACAAGCTCTTGGTGCATAAAGAAGATCTGTAAAGTTGCAAAGACTAAAGTCTCAAAGCCAAAAAGATATTCTTTATAAAAGTTAAAACTCAGCCACGCCTACCTAAAACGTCTCGTTCTAACACACCCCCACATATCAACCTCACTATGTGGAACAAATTTGACACATAACACCACCCAATGTTCACGCAAAGAATAGGTGTAACTTTTATACCTCCGCTGTAGTATTGTGTGTGACGCTGTGTTTCGTTGTGAAAGCGAAACTACTTTGTTTGGTCTTCCAAAAGAGGACGATATCCGCTTCGTCATGCCTAGAGCTGATCTGTGCTGGTCGCTGAGGGAATACATCAACTTTCACCGTGGACAAAGCGGAGTCCAGACCGGGATCCGTCACATGTGGTTGCCGCTCATGAAAAAAATCAGCGCATGCTAAGCCGGGGCTTCGGCTCACTCTATCCCGGCCTCAGCGCACGATAAGCCGGGGTTTCGGCTCACGCTAGGCCGCTGTGTTTTTCGTTTGTGAAAGCGAAACTACTTTGTTTTGTTCTTCCAAAAGAGGACACGACTACAATCAGTGGTTAAGTTGTATTATACATCACACCGTTCCAGAACAGTTTAACCCAAATATTTAGATGGTGTGCAGCACATTTATGGAGGACTGTTTACTGATCCATGGGAGAGTAACGTTAGACTAAAATGACGGCAGTTATGACTCACGTAAGTACGTTTTCATTTAAAAGATTTACCACTGACGATTCAAACGCGAGTTTTTTGGGCAGTAGAGTAGCACTTGTTGTTTGTCCTTTTTCTCCGATCACCAACGCAGACAAGTTTTAATGTTACGTCAAGTCTTGACTCTTACATGTCACGGTTTATAACACCTTTGCTGGACGGCCAACAAAAAAAAAAAGGGGGGGGGGGGGGGCATAAATTAACGCGTACACCCTTCTCCAGCACCACTGCACCACTACACCACTGGGAGCAGTTAAAATTTTTTACTTGTCTCTTTAACGGCATTTTATTTTGATAATGAACAGGCTGCAATGTCGCAAAAATATGTTGTGCGCGCACGTGAGGCACCGGCCCGATGGTCATACCAACGCTGGTTGGTTATACAGATAGAAGCAAGACATTATTCAAAACTGGCAAGCTTTTGCAAAATAAATAAAACTGTAAAAGCTTTTGCAAAATAAAGAAAACTACTTTCTGCTGTCTCGTTTTCCTTTCCGAGGACTTGAGCGCGTCACAATGAAACGTAACTCAGCACATTTTTTCTTTCGTTTTGTTAATCTGTCAATAGATTTAAGTGAAATATATTTTGTGTATATGCCTATATTCCTTTTTATGTAAGCCTATAGTTTTATTCTGTTTTTCCCCTTCTCTTTCCTTCCCTCCGTTCCACAGAAGCACTGCAGTTGTTGTGAGCTGTTGAATCCCCTTCTTACCCATCCTCGATAACGCTAACTCCGGTGCAATTGCTATTGTGACTTACCTATGATGAGTACAAAGCTGAGGGGGCATTTTTCACTTGTTGGCGTCAGCATTACGTTTGCATAGATGTACTACTGGAATTCGTGATTGGTTGACGCAATTTCATTAATTAACTGGGAACAATAAAAATAACGTTATTAACCGGTTAATGGCCATTTAAAATTTTCGATTCTGTTCGGAACTATAACATTTTATTTGGTTTCGAAACCTCAAAACCCCACCCCCCCCCCCGCACTACAACCCAAACCCCCCCCCCAATATCGCCATACCGCGCTATCGACATCAAACCGCAGAGAATTCAATAACCGCAGCAACCGCGATTTGTTTCCGTGTTTTTTTTTTGTAAGGTTATTCCCTTCTCGTTTTACACTTCATGCATGTGGACTGAATATTAAACAAGTTAGTAATGATAACATAATATGTACCATGCTGATTTGTACAGAGGCTCTGTAGATTTGCACTTAACAAGCCTAAACAGACAGTGAATGAGAGAGAGATCGACTGAGCGCGTGCGATTACTTGCGTCTGTCCTCCAGGCCGAGTCATATATATTTGTGAAAATAGGTTGTCATGTTCAAGGAAAGCGAAATCTCTGTCTTAGCATCGACGCAAAGCTGGTCAGCTGAGCCTTCTAAAGTAGCGCTCAAAGTTAAAATTATTTCAACAGCGTGTTTCATTACGTCTCTCTTTGAATGAATCAGCGTTTTTGAACATGTAGCTGAATGACAGTCCCTTTCCACCACCTTGCGGCGCAACACTGTAACTGCACTGACTGACAGCCCGTCTAGAACGCGCGCAGGTGGAAATATCAATAGAAAGTCTCTTGTCCAGTCAGATTAGAAAATCAGATTACAACTAGGCTAACTGTTATACATATAGGCTAACGATAGCCTAACGATCTTATTGTCAGGTTTATGTTCTGTTATGTGGACCGTTATTTTGTCATTCTCTTCTGTTTACTTCACTTTCTGTTTCAACGCTATTTTGGTTTTGGTTTCATTGTCTTCTGAATATGACCTTGTTAGTTATATCATAACACATACACACAAATTATATATATACAGTGGGTACGGAAATTATTCAGACCCCCTTAAATTTTTCACTTTATATTGCAGCCATTTTGCTAAAATCATTTAGTTAATTTTTTTTCCTCATTATGTACACACAGCACCCCATATTGACAGAAAAACACAGAATGTTTGACTTTTTTGCAGATTTATTAAAAAAAAAACTGAAATATCACATGGTCCCTAAGTATTCAGACCCTTTGCTCAGTATTTAGTAAAAGCACCCTTTTGATCTAATACAGCCATGAGTCTTTTTTGGGAAAGATGCAACAAGTTTTTCACACCTGGATTTGGGATCCTCTGCCATTCCTCCTTGCAGATCTTCTCCAGTTCTGTCAGGTTGGATGGTAAACTTTGGTGGACAGACACTTTTAGGTCTCTCCAGAGATGCTCAATTGTGTTTAAGTCAGGGCTCTGGCTGGGCCATTCAAGAACAGTCACAGATTTGTTGTGAAGCCACTCCTTCGTTATTTAAGCTTTGTGCTTAGGGTCATTGTCTTGTTGGAATGTAAACCTTCGGCCCAGTCTGAGGTCCTGAGCATTCTGGAGAAGGTTTTCGTTCAGGATATCCCTTTACTTGGCCACATTCATTCATCTTTCCCTCGATTGCAACCAGTAGTCCTGTCCCTGCAGCTGGAAAACACCCCCACAGCAGGATGCTGCCACCACCATGCTTCACTGTTGGTACTGTATTGGACAGGTGATGAGCAGTGCCTGGTTTTTTCCACACATACAGCTTAGAATTAAGGCCAGAAAGTTCTCATCAGACCAGAGAATCTTTTTTTCTCACCATCTTGGAGTCCTTCAGGTGTTTTTTAGCAAACTTTCAAGTGTCTTGCACTGAGGAGAGGCTTCCGTCGGGCCACTCTTCCATAAAGCCCCGACTGGTGGAGGGCCTGCAGTGATGGTTGACTTTCTATAAATTTCTCCCATCTCCTGACTGCATCTCTGGAGCTTAGCCACAGTGATCTTTGGGTTCTTCTTTACCTCTCTCACCAAGGCTCTCTCTCCCCCGATAGCTCAGTTTGGCCGACTCCCCCCCCAGCTCTAGGAAGGGTTCCTGGTCGTCCCAAACGTCTTCCATTTAAGGAATGGAGGCTACTGTGCTCTTGGGAACCTTAAGTGCCGCAGAAATTTTTTTGTAACCTTGGCCAGATCTATGCCTTGCCACAATTCGGTCTCTGAGCTCTTCAGGCAGTTCCTTTGAGTACCTCATGATTCTCATTTGCTCTGACATGCACTGTGAGCTGTATGGTCTTATATAGACAGGTGTGTGGCTTTTTTTATATAGTCCAATCAGTATAATCAAACACAGTTGGACTTAAATGAAGGTGTAGAACCATCTCAAGTTTGATCAGAAGAAATGGACAGCACCTGTGTTAAATATATGAGTGTCACAGCAAAGGGTCTGAATACTTAGGACCATGTGACATTTCAGTTTTCTTTTTTAATAAATCTTCAAAAATGTCAACAATTCTGTGTTTTTTTCTGTCAATATTGGGTGCTGTGTTTACATTAAAGAGGAAAAAAAATTAACTTAATGATTTTAGCAAATGCTGCAATATAACAAAGAGTGAAAATTTAAAGGGGTCTGAATACTTTCCGTACCCCCTGTATAATCTGTCTGTGGTGTGTGTGTATGTTGTATGATTCTGTAAAACCGCATACCGCTTTATTGATCCACTCAAAATTACCGCAAGGGAAATTCCCTCACCGCGACAGCCCTACCTTGAACCGGTTCAGAGCCCTGTAGGAGAATGAGCCTAATATCGTCTTGACTATCGACAAAGACATCTGCGATCGTCGATAGGGCTGCCGTATGACAAATCATAATTGTCGATTATTCCTTTGAAATTGTAATTGCGATTATTAATTACGATTATCATGATGATGTTTATACCATTGTTTGATGCAACGGCATGCTGTATTTTTATATGAAAATGACAAGCTGAAAACACTAACTGAAAAACTTTTATTGCTTTTCTATAGTATTAAGCTTCAAATGTCAACTATACATTGGATTGTTTTCTTCTTTAAATAAAAAGGTAAAAATATGCATGGTATTATAATGTTATACTAAAACTAAAACAATGGAAAAACCCTTAAGATAACATGTAGAAAGAAAAAAGCATCTTAAGCATGCAGAATAACATAAGTGGACTTTGACCGATTAATTGCCGCTTTGAATGATTACATAATTGTGACATCCGTAATTGTAATCGCGATTAGAAATTTTGTTTTTATTAAATTAAAATTTTCAAAAATTAAATTTGATTAATTGTGCAGCCCTAATCGTCAATATCTCCGACTATCGTCGATACACGATACTATCGTCTCTCGGCACAACCCCATACAGAAATAGTGACCCGGACCACAAACCAGTCTAAGTCGCTGGGGTATATTTTTAGTCAATAGTCAAAACAAACCTTGTATGAGTTTCAAATCATCCATTTTCTTTTTATGCAAAATCATTAGGATATCAGAACGATTCACGTTCCATGAAGATATTAAGTATGTCCTACTGTAAATATATTAAAACCTCATTTTTGATTAGTAATATGCATTGCTGAGATCTCCATTTGGACTACGTTAAAGGCGATTTTCCTCAGTATTTTGATTTGTTTGCACCCTCAGATTCCAGATATTCAAATATTTGTAATATTGACCAAATATTGTTCTATCCTAACAAACCATACATTAATGGAAATATTATTTATTCAGCTTTCAGATGTATGAATCTCAATTTCAATAAATTGAACCTCATGACTGGTTTTGTGGTCCAGGATCACAATTGATTTTCATAGTTTAAAACAAACTGTCTTTTAAATAGTACTCATTTCATAATATTACTGTTTTTGGAGGCATATTTTACATAAGAGTCTTCTTTTTTCAAAAACATTTAAAAATCTTTTGACCTTTACCTTGTGGCTACAGCCGTACTGCAGGTGTTTTCATCAAACTTCCAAATATTTCAAAAGTCTTTTTTACTTTCGATTCAATAGCCTCCGGCCAACAACCTTTTAAAGGGGTCCTATTATGCTTTTTTCACTTTTTAAACTTTAGTTAGTCTGTAATGTTGCTGCTAAAAAAAGACTAGAAATTACAAATCTTTGATCTCCACTGAAGTCCACTCCAAAGGGAGATATTTCATTTTTTTAAAAATCCCTTTTCAAGAACTACAACGAATGGATCGTTTGGACTACAGCGTTTGGTTTCCAGGCTTTGTGATATCACAAAGCAGCCCATCAGAATATCATTAAAAATAATTCCCGCATACAGAAATTCGAATGGTTGGGGGGGGCGAGGTTGTGGTTAGAACGCTTGGTTGAGTGACTGCATCAGACGAGACAACGAAGAATAAGTTCTGCTGCAGAGTTAGTGCATCAGAAAACGAAGAGGAGCTGCTGTGCTGTAGCTTCAAATTTTCGGCATGTCTAGTACAATTCTTACAAGTATAACACGACGTAGCTGGGAGCCGCGGACAGACGCCGAACGGCGCCGCCGGTGTGCCTACACTCATAGAAAATAATGTATTTGAATTTTAAAGACGTGGCGCGACGCTGTGCTTCTCGTCCGGTGTGCGACCGCCTGAAACGCTGTTTTTTTTTCACCTCCGTGCCCAAACGTCTTTGTTTGGGCTTCCGAAAGCGGATGATGTCAGGAAACAGTTGTTGCAATTTATTTTTTAACTCTGTTTCTGAGCATTATAACCCCAATTTGCTATTGTGTGCTGTGCATTTTACTGAGGACAGCTTCCACAACATGAGGGACTACTGTGCCGGTATCGCCAAAAAGCTTTTGTTGAAAGACGGAGCAAGGGGTGTGGCAGTACTGAAACACTGTCTAAGCTGTTCGCCAATCACAACGCACTGGGACAGCTAACCAATCACAACACATTTTGTTTTTCGGAAGGCGGACCTTCATCAAAGCCAGAACTAATCGAGCCGTTTGTACCAGGCTGGGGAGAAAGGTATTTTAATAATGTAAATTATGTGAAAAATAATGCATTTTTCGAACCACCAAGCAGGAGAGCATGTTCTAGTACACCCCCAAAACAAAATCAAGACTTTGTAAAAGCATAATAGGACCCCTTTAAGCAATACATGACTTAAATGAGAAAATTTAAGGAATAGTTGACCCAAAAATGATAACGTGTCATTATTTTATGCTAATATCATTTACAGATAATTTCAAGCCCATATGATGTTCTTTGTTCCTTGAAACACAAAAAGAGAAACTTTGAAGACTCTTGTCCACACCCTAAAATCTCAAGAGCGGAAGTAGTTACCTGTGGCCTTTAGTCGGGGTTTAGGGGATTTCTTGTCCTTCTTCTCCACTCTCCTTCCTCCTCCTCTCGGCACTACTTTTTTGCCTTTCTTTTTGGAGTGCCCATAGTCGCTGTCATCATCATCATCAACCATGAAGTCTTCATCACTGCCTGACTCTTCTGCAGTTAAAAGCCTTCTATAAATTTTCTGTTCACTTGTTTTATCTTTTGCCAGGCCAAAACCATTAGCAACTATAAGCAATGTTAATAATAATAATGATGCTTAATCAAAGTGACAAACATATTTAACAACACAGTTCAAAACTAGCACACTTACGGTCCAGGTATGCCTGCTTCTCTTCATCCTTTTCCTCATCCTCACTGCCTCCGTCTCCCAGAAGGATTTCTCTCTGTTTGGACACGGCCTTTGACGCAGCCTGCCTCACCTGCCTCGGTTTCCTGCTCACCTCTTTTTCATCATCATCACTGTCATCTGCAGAGGAATCACAAGTGTCATGCACAACAGACACACCCATATTTTCATTCATGCTTCATTTCATTTGCATCTATTTTCAGGTCATGCACTCCTAAACTGTGATGGTTTTATATATTGATCACGTGATCTTATTCTGTCTTAATGGGCAGTTCTTGCCCAAAATAGGACTAGACTTTATGCTGATAGTTTAACGTCTGGTGCTTCATGTTTAATGCATTTTTTGTCGATCCGCTACTCACCTCCACCTCGTTTCCTCTTAAGTGACTTTTTGCCTGGCTTCTCTGCCTTTCCTTTCTTTCCCTTTTTGGCCTTTTTGTCATCATAGTCACTTCCTCCATCTTCGTCTTCCTTTTTCTCTCCAAAGTCGTTGTCTTCATCACTACCGAAATCATCTGTAAAACACAAAATTAGAGTTATCGTCGTTTTATAAATCAATAATTCATCTACGGTAGATGAAACTAACGCAACTCACCTGCTGAATCATTTTTGGATTTGGAGAGTTTGTCATCTGAATCCTCGCTGTAAGACAACAGAAAAGGAACGTTAGTAGTTTGATCTTAGAAGGAAAATGTCCTAGTGTGTGGTATTTATTTCCTAGTTATAATTAACTGCCGCATATGTGGGTCAGAAGGAGAAAATGGATCTCAAAAAGGTTTACGTTCCCCAGAGATCCGAACACATGCGAAACCAGTCGTGAAATTCACTCGTTCGCACCATTTGGTACATATTAAATCATTTAAAGTGCATTATTCTGATACTATTTGTTGAAGTACTAAAATTAGACAGATTCTTGCCTGTCTTCCTGCGAATTCTTAGACTTCTTGTGCTTGATTTCACGAGGTGGAGCACGTATCTTCTTAGTTGTTTCCTTTTCTCTCCCATAGTCCTCATCTGGAGGCAAAAACGAAGACAGATTGAACCAAGTACACAATAGCACAAACTGATTACCTAAAACGGTTTTGAATTGCTTATATAGAAGAATGTTTATATGTCAATATTGAGCAAACATGCAAAAAGTACTGTTAACATAAATTAATACTTTTCTGAAAGCTTAAACAATGGATTTTAGAGATTGTTTATTACCTGCATCATCAGATTCGTTGAACTGGGAGTAATTCACCACCTTTCTGTTCCTGTAAGAGAGACAACATACTGTAACGAGAGTTTCCAAGCACACATTTGTGATGCAGCGGTGCATGTGGCGTTAATTCACGTTTTAAGGGCTTACAGACCATCGGAAGGTGGTCAGCATTTCTTCAGGAAACTAAAGCTCATTTAACATGCCTCGCTTCATTATGTTTACTTGAATTAATGATCGTTAAACAGTTCCTTAATTAGCATTTCAATAAGGGTTTCATTAATACTGCAGTCTTGTCCCATTTAACCACTCAGGCCACTCAACACGAGATGCTTGAAGAGCCACAAGTTACTTCTAAGGAATTAGATGGATCACAAGACTTTTTGGATTATAATTTACAATACACTGGGGGGGTGTTGAAATCATTTCCACTCAGAAATTGCTAGTAAATTTTACAAATAATTACAAAGAAATGGCAAGTAAGTAACACGTTGAATTTAATGTGTAATTTACCAAAAAAATGGGGAAATGGTGCAGAAATACTTTGGACTCAGAAACTGCTAATACGTTTTTATAAATAATTACAAAGAAATAGCAAGTAACACAATTTTCAAGTATTGAGACCGAAATAGTATTCTCTCCTATTTTTCACAGCACACTTAAAATCAAGGGGAGGGGGGTGTGGTCGCTCTTGGTTGCCCCGCCCCCTTCTGACGTCACCCGCGTCGTGTTAATTTACCGCTATCAAAAAAAAAAACTCTCTCAAAACGCGCTTCCCTGCCCAAAAACACCAACTGGCTTTCGCAACCCATTGTTTCTGCATCACTGAAATATGTGCGCATAACAGGTAACAAAATCACTTGAGTGGGCCAATGAGCACCTTCAGTGGGATTTTATTACCCCTCCTGAAGCTTTGGCGGGGATGAATGGGAAGCCATATTCTCACTGGCTTAACGTACAAGCAAACACGAAGCCTTTGAGTGCTTCTCACACAACAAATATATTCTGAAATGTAGGTAGGTGATGCACAAGGAACACCAGATCGCAGAATCCTGGTTGAAGCACGTTAGAAACGTACGAGATCTAGCCAGAAATATAAAAGAGACAGTCCTCCGCCACTGGGAAAGAGACAACGAGCAAAATGCATGCACGAATGAGCAAAAACGTTACCAAACCGAGCTCTAAACAAGAAGCTACGGATGCCTGGCACATGCGTGAAGCCCAGGACTGTGTGTGCATGCAGCAGCCATCAGCAGGACGAATGGAAACCCACGTACCTCACTGGTCTTGCCATTTTGCAGGAATACTGTAGAGGTTACAATTGTGAAAGAGCAAAAGAAAAGCACGGAAAATGGAGACGAAGTGTGGTATTTTAAAACACAAGAGGGCTAAAGGTGACGACGCAAAACCAAATCCCTGTGCTAAAACTGAAACAATGCGGGAAACACTCCTGCTCTACGAAAGTATTTAGTTTAAACTGTACCTTCAGCTACTCAAAATGGTGAATAAAACAAACTGAAACTGCAGCCTTCGCGCAACCTAACGATTGGATGGTGGGCGGGCATTTGTGTTTAAGCTCCGCCCGCTCGGCTGGATTTGCCCAGAGAGCGACGCTATTGGTCAGTTTGAACGAATGTTTGATTTGGGATTGGGTTTCGCGGCTGTCGATCAAACATAAGCAATTACCCTCCCCCTCGTTTGCGGATAGGTTGAACAGCATGGCTCAGAAACAAAAAGAGGCCCTAACGATATGCAAGATGTCCCAGTTTAAGTGTAGAACAACTTTGTGTTGTTTGTTTCGTTTGAAATGAAGTTTATATAAATGAATATGCGCTTTAAATAATGGAGAGCGGTTTGAAAGCCCCAACGTATTCATTTTTGCTGGATACTGGCCTAAAATGGGATTTTAAGTAGATTATTCCTGCAAATATAATGATAGCAAAACATAGTAATGCTAACAGAAAACAGGCCTGATATTGTTGAACCCTTATATAAGATTTCATCATTTAAATTTATATGATAAGTATGTTAATGTTCACTGTTATTTGAATGAGAAATCATGTAAATGTTTGGATATTTTACTATTTTTTGACTATCATTTTTATGGCTCAGAAATGATCTTAGTTTGTTGTTGTTTCATTTTTCTCTCTCTCTCTGAGATTAAGTTTGCGTAAATTAATATGGGGTTTAAGAGCATAGAAAAGAAGGGGTTTAGAAAGGTTTAAGACCCACAACGTATTGCGTTTAGCTGACTTTTACCCTAAAACGTGCCTCAGCTTGATAATTATTGAAAACATGTTATTGCAAATGTAATACTATATTACTTTAATGTTGACCTTTATTTGTGTGTATGTTATAAAAGCTTAAAACATTCACCCTTGCTATTTCGATGGAAATGAATGTGAATAGCAATGCAGGCTGCTTGATATTCAGTCTCCAGGGTCACATGACTGCAAGGCATCTGTATTCCAGCATAAGCAATGTATCTAACATGTCATTTCAAAGGATTTTTATGCATACATGAAATGCAGTGACTGTGTATTTCTCTTTATTTCTGTTCCAGGGAAAAGGATGTCTTCCTCTTTATTCCCCCAGTCTTTCGCTGCAGACCCTGGAATCCTCTCTGCTCAGCAGTTATTGAAGTGAGGAGAAGGCATGTCTCCATGGCAACCAGGTATGATTCTCATCCATTTCATTTATTTATTTAGTTGCCCATCCATCAGTGTTTGCATTGCTTTAGCCTTCTCTAATCTTCCGAAGCATCTCTGTATGAGTTCCTGAGAAAGAAATCTGCTACTATCAAGGGTCAGTCGTCTCATATTGTTTTTGTTTATTTGGATGCATGTCATCTGTTGCCACAGCAACCACTCACTTTTCTCCCTGGAGTGCACACAGAAATCACATCTTTGCTGTCACAAAAAGTAGGACATGTGCAAAAAAATGCTCACACAGGCTATAACACCATACAGTTTTGGGGCCCACATGCATACACTTGTATTTGCTCACAGCTCATGGGCAAAGTACAGTGGAGTGCAATTAAATCACTAGCTGCTGTTATACAAGATGCTTAGAATCCTTGTCAGACCAAAAATTCATTTAATCTGGTAAAAACTACATTTTAATGTTGGTGAATCATACAAAATCTCACAAAACCTGTTAGGACCTGCTCAAAATCCAAAGAAATATATATATTTTTTTCAATCAAGAATGTTTGTAGAACCATTCACTTTTTTGCATTGTTGGAATAACACATAAAATACTAATATAATATAAGTAATACAATCAATTGTTTAGGTTGTATTTGAGAAGATTGTATTTTGTTAAAAGTTTCTAAAGAAAATTAAGAAAAAAGGAAAATGTCACAATGCAAAAATCCCAATTGTTTTCAAATATGCTTCATTTTCTTTCATTTTTGATTATAATAAATACATATGTTTTGTCTTTTTTTTTTTTTTGTCTTCTAGGGTGAAATGTGACCTGGGCATATTTACTGAGATGCATTCAGGTAGGGATCTCATCAATTTTGAGCTAATGCTTTGAATGGAAACATGTTACGTCTTTATACTTTGGTGACAATTTTTCAAATGCCCCCAGAAAAGGCAATAACTTATAGTAGCTTGTCCATTACAACTTTACAGTTGCAAGGCTAATAAAAGGACACAAGAGGGCAGTATGGCACTGCTATGATATGATTTGCTTAGAAATTGTAATCCAGTTTTGTTCAGAGAAATGGATATTTTAATAATAGGGCTGTTATGCAATGTTAGTTTTTCCTGTGTGTTCTTCAAGTGAGATCATGTGCAAAACCATTGTGATTATATTAAAACTGTCTTGACTGTATGTGGGTTCTGTATATTGTAGTCTGTTTACCTGACTACAAAAAAATATCTGTGTGCTTAAGCCATGCTTAAGAAATGTCAGTGTCTTTATTGTACTCTACGGCACAAAATATCAAACCAAGAGCCATTTATTTTAAAGAAAGGTTTCGTGCAAAACATTTTACGAAAAGGTAGTTTTATATTTTGCTATATGAGGCAGTGACATTCATGCTTTCTTAATTGTACAGAGACTTTTTGGAGTGGTGTGTAGCTATTTCATGTTTTCAGTTTCATATACAATATAAAAGGTTGTTTTGTTCTTTGGCAATTAATGTTGTATAAGTGCATATTCTACATTTTTTTTGAACCACTTCAAACAGAAATTCAGTTCATAAAATACAGACACAGAGGTTACAAAAAATGTAAGTTTTTTTAATTTGTCCTTAAGTTATACTGTTATATGTGGATGAAATATTAGGGGTAACATAGGGTTAAGGGTTTATATGGTCATGAAATAGCTTGAATTGCACAAACAGGGTTAATAAGTGTTGTTTATAATATCTCGTTTAATGTGAAATAGTTTTCCAAAAAATTAAAATTCGCTTAAAATGTACTCTCCCTCAGGCCATCCAAGATGTAGATGAGTTTGTCTCTTCATCCGAACTGATTTAGAGATAAGTAGCATTGCATCACTTGCTCACCAATGGATCCTCTGCAGTGAACGGGTGCCGTCAGAATGAGAGTCCAAACAGCTGATATAAATGTCCACACCACTCCAGTCCATCAGTTCATGTCTTGCTGCATATTTAACAAATCTTTCATTAAATCACTTCTGGCCAAAATAAGAGCCCACAATCCATAATAACTCCTCCAGTGAAAACAGTCCCATCCCCCCTGTTGGTCCGTCATCACATCAAAATCCACCAATATATTTGTTTAGAGCTGTTTTGGACTGTAAATGGTGCTTGATCGGTGCATATTTCTCTCCTGATCCAGACTTGATGACTCACACTGGAGAAAGCAATGTAATGAATCGAGGACTCGTGTTTTAAGCTTGAGCCAGCCAAGTTTACAAATGTCTTAAGAGTTTGTTTTCTTCCAAACATTCAGCTTTTCACTTCACAAGATGTTAATTGATGGACTGGAGTCATGAGGATTACTTGTGGATTATTATACTATTACTGACGGCACCCATTGCACTACTCTTAGGTCCTGTGGCGATACCTCTGAAACTTGTTTATTTGAATGTAGTGCCTGGAATTCCATTGTAAGTGCACACATAGATGTTGTCGATAGATTATAACTTGCATTGAACCCGGGAATTTTTTGCTAGACCAGCCCCCAACTAGTACTTTCTAGCATGAACCTTCCTTGACCAACATGCAAATTCATGCTGCAGGCTAATGCATATCAGAGAGGCACCCACTGAGTCCACACAGTTCTGCGTTTAAAGATGCTGACTGTGTCGGGTTGTTTAGCAGGTGAAGGTTCGGGTGCAAGTTGCATTTAAAAGAGCAGGTATTTTCTCTCGCCACAGCGCCAAACAGCATCTCCATCCTGAAACAACTAGGAGTCCGGATGCAGCTGCGTCCCATTGCTGAACCTCTGATAGCACACTTCAGTCAGTGCTGTGGGGAGTTTATTCAAATAGATCTCAACTCCCCGCAGCCTGTTTTACACACAAACACGCAGCAAGAACCCAGTCTAGGGATTTTGAATTTTAAAACGTACTTATTTACAATCGCAGGCAGACTATTCTTGAACAAGAGCTCTGCAGAAAAATGAGAGGAGACTCGCAGGGAGAGGACGGCGGGAAAAAGTAATAATGTCTTTTTTATTGAAGTATGCCAAATTAAAGAATCAGATAGGTTGTTATACCCGTTATATCTAAATGATGGATATTTCTTAATGAGTTGCAACTTTAGTGTATTTCTTATTTTATTGTATGGTGTCATTTTCAATCAGCTTATGCAAAAAAAAGTGAAAATATCATATAAAAGTTAACTATTAATTACTCTTAGTAAGAGAAAGATGTTATCAAAAATGTCATTTCCACCACAGAATTGAATTAGTAATATGAGATGTGGTGGGAATGATATTTGAAACATTTTTGAATGAGATTTTAAGTCCAAATGTGCCCTTTTATATATAGATATAACCCAGATATTTATTTCCACACTGAGTCACTGAACATAAATCTTCTATGTTTAGCAAGAAGCTCCAAACAGGAGCCATTTTTCTCCGATTTGCTTTGTTTCTCTTTAATCCTGAAAATAATACGTTTCCGTGATCCTCCCCAAAATGTTCTCTAACATTTTACATGAAGCAACACTGAGTTTTAATCTGCAGTAAACTCCAGATGGCTTGAAATAGGACTTTGAAACCAACGACAAGGAATGGCTGAAAAATTAGGGGCCACAGAGCTTTAATGCCCCGCAAAGCAACTTATTTAAATTAGAACAAAGACGTTCCGGGATGAAACATTCTCCTCAGCCAGAAGGCATTTTAAAGCTAGAATATATTCAATGCTAATGCCTTTGAAACTTCCAAGAGAGATGTTTTAAGGAATTCTTAAGCCGCATTGAAGGGTTTAAAAACTTCCACACAGCTAGATAAAATCTTTAAATTAGTAAATCTTTAGAATGTTCATTTCTAACAGTCAACTGATAAAATGAGGCTTATAAACTATTGCTGAAAAAAAGGATTCCATTGAGTCTGTGCAAAAAATGAATCTTAAAGGTCAAACACCGTACGAGCAGAGATATTCTCCATTAAAAACTCCTTCTGATGAAGTTGGTTGGCCAAGGTAGTCTTGGTGGTTAGATAGTTAAAGCAATTTTAAAGCAACATACTGGTAAAAAATGTATAGCCTGAATGCACTGTAAGTCACTTTGGATAAAAGTGTCTGCTAAATGCATTAAAAAAATAAATAAATTCAGTACAGCAAATGTGGCCTGTTTACATGAATGCATTTACAGTGGAAGTTAATGAGGCAATGCACTGCATTCTGATGTTTACATAAGGCTAGTTGAATAAATCACTTACTAATCTTGTCTGTGCAAAGTTAAATTCACTATTTCTCCTGTCATGATTATGCAAAGACTATCAAACAAAAGGTTTGTTTGTTTTAATACAGCTTATTGTTCAATAATCAATCAGTATTGATTGTTTTTTTTTAGTTTTAATATACAAGCTAATATGTGAACCTGGATCACAAAATGAGTCATAAGGGTCAATTTTTTGAAATTGAATTTTATTACATCTCTGAAAGAAGAGCTGCATCAATAAAGCTTTTTTTAAATTATGTATGGTTTGTTAGGATTGGACAATATTTGGCCGAGATACAACTATTTGAAAATCTGGAATCTGAGAGTGCAAAAAAAAAATCTAAATATTGAGAGAATCGCCTTTAAAGTTGTCCAAATAAAGTCCTTAGCAATGCATATCACTAATCAAAAATGAAGTTTCTATATATTTACAGTAGGAAATTTACAAAATATCTTCTTGTAACTTGATCTTTACTTAATATCCTAATGAATTTTGGCATAAAAAAATAATTTGACCCATGTGTTTTTGGCTATTGCTACAAATATACCTATGCTACTTATGACTGCTTTTGTGGTTCAGGGTCACATATAGGGCCTATGCATATGCAATCCCAACAAGATTTATTTATTTTTTTTAATATCCACCAGGTGAAAATTGTGATCACTCCAAAAGTAATAGCGTACCACACCTCTTCTCTGTTTACTTTGAAACTATTTTCACTCAGAAATTGCTAAATTTCACAAAGAAGTACAAAGAAAAGGCAAGTAACATTGAATTAAACATGAACTTTTGAAATAGAAAGACTGAAAGAGTATTTTCTTATAAAACATACTCCAGTAATCTTTCAAAAAAATTGTTTTTCGGTTGCATTAGTGATGCTTGCCCTAGCGACAGCACACATAATCTGTAGAGTCTACATAGCCTATGTACAAAACTCTGTTTAAAAGAGCCAAATCCTCCTAAAATAGATCCCATATCATAAAGCTGTCTGGTTGAGATGCATTTCAAGAGCTCCCAATCTACATAATGTAAGTCAGTTGATTTTAAGCCGTTCGCCTTGGCAAGGCAAATGAGCGGCAGCTCTTTCCATATGTTCATGTGAGTAAACAGACATGGTGGATTGTGTCATAACTGTTTGTCTCTATAGACATCAGCCACCTGTTGGGGAAATCTGCTTTATGTTCTCGAATCCAAACGATAATGCGACATGTCAGGTTGTGTCAGCTGCCGCCACCCCACCAGGGCGTCAGGGGTGTGTGTTTGCATGGGCATATGTGAGTGAAGTGTGTCGCCCATTCTCAGCAGGTCCTAGACATTCATAACCTATCAAGAAGCTTATGTGATGCATTACATGTGACCTGGTGATAAAAATTTGAAAAAGTATCTCGTTTTTTTTCTCTCCTCCTCAGTGGCGCACACTCGTCGAAAAGCTGTCATCTCTTCTGGTGTCTGCAGAGAAGGATCAAAGCGGGAACAGGCAGCCAGCGAGAGAGGGGAAGAGAGAGAGATTTCGGGGTGAACCAGAGGACGCAGCCTCTTCTGTTAAACAGGGTAACCCAGTTGCTGCCAGATTGAAGGAAGCCTGCTTCTCTGTAAACATATTCAATTAAGACATCAAACTTCAAACCGTACGATGAAAAAGAATGCCGATGAGGAGAAAGACGGGTTCGGGGTCGAACTGCGTGCCTCCGCTGCTTTTCTCTGATTTAGAAACAGACTTCTTTTGATTAAATAATCATCGCTTCGTAGAAATGCAAGTTGCGGACCAGACGTGCGCATAGACACAGCTGAAATTTAATGAGCTCGGTAAGATGCCGCAGAAGTGCTGCTGTTTTTAAGACCTCTGAATAAAATGTCTTTAGATCAGGGGTGCTCATGCTGCGTTCCAACAGTTTCCAACGTCCTACTTGGAAAAGTGCAATAGAATGCCACAAACCGGACTTCCGACTGTGAAACCAGAATTTGGATCAGCATACTACTCTTACTATTTCTTCTATATTTATATATGGTAGTAATATTCCAAATTTAGATGATGTTTTCTGACAGGTTTCCTGAACACGCCCCCATCGGCCATTGGTCAGACAAACAGATAGCCCCGCCCTAAACTCATTGTATAAGAGCGCAACACGGGTTCTCCTCCCATAGCCTAATTGATTTTTGACTATAACTTAAACCTTTGAAGACAGACCAGTGAGCTACAAGGTTGTTAATCGATGTATGGTTTTGTTGAAGATATCAGCCCACATTATTTAAGGAATAATTTTTAACAGCAGTATTCCGGGTAAAATACTGTTTTAGAGACATTTGGAGAAACGTTTTCACATCTGTGTTGCATGGAATTGTGGGCAGTTTTAGGCCAAAAAGCATGAAGGACCGAGCAGTAGTACTGTACAATTTGGGCACCTTTGCTGTGCAGACATGTTGTAGTCTATATCTTTTTTCGCCGGTCTTATAAGCTTTCTGAGTTGGAACTGAACTCTGTAGGACAGTTGATCTGCACCCCGTGTCTCCTGAAAGGACCCTTAGGTTAAATCCTGCAAACCATTTAGACCCAGTCTCCCCAGTGTACACCTTAAAGTGAAATGGTGCACCACAATCTTCTGATTGAGTATTTCACCCACAAATGAAAAAAATAGCTGAACATGTATTCCCAGTTTACTCTCAGGCTCCAAGATGTAGATGAGTTTGTTTCTTCATTAGAAAAGGTTTAGAGAGATTTAACATTCCATCACTTGCTCACCAAAGGATCCTCTGTGAATGGGTGCCATCAGAATGGAGTCCAAACAGCTGATAAAAACATCACAATATTCCACACCACTCCAATCCATTGATTCACATTTTGTGAAGTGAAAATCTGTGTTTCCAGGAAACAAATTAGTCAAGATGTTTTTAACTTCAAACTGTTGAGTTCATAATCCATAATATTGATTTCTCCACTGAAGAAGTTGTCTGTATCTGAATCAGGAGAGAAATATGCACAGATTAAGCTCCATTTACAAGCAAGTTTTAATGTGAAAGGGTAACAGGGAAAGGACTGGAGAAAGCATTATTATGGAATATTGACATGTATTTTGACCAGAAACAACATTTTCATGTTAAACACGTCTTAACGAAGGATTTGTTTCCTACAAACATGCAGATTTTCACACCATAAGGTGTTAACTGATGGACAGGTGTGGTGTAGATTACTTTTGATTTTAGTCATTTTTTCAGCTGTTTGGACTCTCATTCTGATTGCACCCATTCACTGCAGAGGATCCACTGGTGAGCAAGTGATGTAATGCTACATTTCTTCAAATATGTTTTGATGAAGAAATAAAATCTACATCTTGGATGGCTTGCAGGTGAGTAAATTTACAGCAGTTGTTTTATTTTTGCGTGAAGTATCCTTTAATAGTCTTAATCCGATATGGTGTTTTTTTTTTTTTTTTTTTTTTTTCTTTTTTTTTTTTTTTTTTTTTTTTTGTGTTGTTTTTTTTTTTTTGTTTTTTTTTTTTTTTTTTTTTTTTTTTTTTTTTTTTTTTTTTTTTTTTTTTTTTTTTTTTTTTTTTTTTTTTTTTTTTTCTTATTTTTTTTGTTTTTTTTTTTTTTTTTTTTTTTTTTTTTTTTTTTTTTTTTTTTTTTTTTTTTTTTTTTTTTTTTTTTTTTTGTTTTTCATTCCAGCACTATATTTGACTACATAATTAGACACATCTATGAGATTTAGGCTTGTCTGATTTTATACTTAATGCAATGCATCAAACACATCTCTGTTTTAGCCAGAGGACGTTCACATGTTGATCTGGGATCAAAAACAGGAATGCCTCTCAAAGGTGACAAAGTTCACAATCTCGTCTGTCCCCACCCAATTATTTGTCTGTTACAGTGTTTGCAAAGCGGTTTTCATCAGCTTTTTGCCCTAGATGCAGCCTGGCGTGAATGAAACCCAATGCAACACTTGCTCTCTGTTGCTATCCCACTCTAAATCTCTATTGCTCTCTGTCTGCCTGAGAATGATAGAGATGTTTGGTGTTTGACGAAATCTTATTTGACATCTTAGTTTTCTGACAGATGAGCGGACATTAATGGAGTCCTATTGCAGCCTCCGCCAATAGAGGTCACTGTAGATGCTGATGTCTGGCATCCCTTCAAGGTGGGAATTCAAGGATGAATGTGATGGGAAACACATTAAAATGCATTTTCCAGCACTCCTGCTCAAGGTTTGCCATCATTTTTAATAGCATCTATGGTCTTGTTAAACAGAATTAAAAATGTTGCATTTTAACAGGCTGTTTCTCATTAGTTATTCTTTCTTACATTCTCAATATTTCTATCCCATGACTTTCTGAACATGCCTGACAGGTTTAACCTCTGGCTCAACCAATGGCATAATTTTCAGGTGGAACTAACTTGTAATAGGCTGTTTAGCAGGAAATTGTTTTACTATTTTTGTAGTATATTATATATATATATCTCAGAGATCTCACAATTCCGAGTTTCTCTCTCTCACAATTTTGACTTTTTTTCTCAGAATTGTGAGAAAAAAGTCTGATTGTGAGCTAAAAAGTCACAGTTAAATTTTTTTTGTTCTGTTGCAGAAATAAGCTTCATATAGTATGTATATTGTACATGTACAGTATGCAATTTTTTGGTATGCATAGCAGTACACTCTTCTGCGTATTTTCCTGTGAATAATTCACCTGAAGTTATATCTACTGTGATATTTAACATCTCTTTCTAGATTCAATATTTAATTTAATATATTTTTCCTATCAACGTTTAATTGCATAGAATTTGTCAAATAAAAAAAAAGAAAAATAACCATAAAACAGCAATAATGTAGCATAAAACACTTTGAGACCTATTTGGTGCATAATGCATACTGTTTTATACTGTTTTTTTTATGCGTTTTTTTTCTTTGCCTTTATTAAAGTAGGACAGTGTAGAGGAGACAGGAGCGAGAGAGAGAGTAGGGTGGGATCGGGAAAGGTCCTCGAGCCAGGATTC
Organism: Sinocyclocheilus anophthalmus; assembly: GCA_018155175.1. NCBI lineage: Eukaryota > Metazoa > Chordata > Actinopteri > Cypriniformes > Cyprinidae > Sinocyclocheilus > Sinocyclocheilus anophthalmus. The sequence goes on from JADLZN010007197.1 coordinate 302,627, forward strand.
AATAGTCTTCCTCTTTTTTTTTTTCCTCTTACCATAGGCCCCCTTCCCGCCCACTTGGCTGGTTTAAAATAAAATTGGCTGACCCCATTGATTCACGTGCTGAATGCGAGTGTTGCATCACGTCAAAAGCAAATCGAAATTACAATCACCGACACTATCTTTTTTACACTGGATACAGTATACAGATGTGTGTTCGCTTTCTGACACAGTCTACGCGCTTGAGTCTGTCAATTGGAAAAATGGAGTGAAAGAACTTTCTCTTTGACGTGTTTGGTTTAAACGACTCGTTCGTGTCTTTGTACAGATATCAGAAGGTTCCCAGCGTAAGGAACAAGAGGATAGTTTATTTTTAATGGCACCTCGGATCATGTCAGAGGATTGTTTCGGGAGCATTTTGTTTTGTAAACGAGGCACAGTGTCATGGAGAGTTCACAAAGAAATATTTGTTGAAAGGTGAAGCAGTACAGTACAGTACAGTAGATCTGACTGCAGCTGCATCACAAACCGTAAGTTTGTGATGCATACTGCTTTGTTTGGAAATTTCTGTTTTATTTTGATCATGTTGTCAAAAGACTCACATGCAATAGCGCGAGGGTGGGGCATTGATACTGTCTCCTATGCAATGACCTTAGCCAATCATAACAGTGGCCGATTCCCGAGAAGCCTTAAAGGACATGCCCCTTAAAACAGATAGTTTCAGACAGAGGGTCAATTTCAGTTGATTGATAATTTTTCCACATGTTTATTTGTTTTATTGTGCAAAAAACTTTATTAACATTATAAGTAAACCTCGAAGAACATATTTAAATAATTAAAAATCCATGTCATGACCCCTTTAAAATAAAAAACGTTCTTTTCTTTGTAACAAGTAATGCCATAAACAGTATATCTCTGCGTAAACTGGGCAGTGAAGAATTTAATTCCTAACCGCATATTTTTTTTTCATCAAGCACTCGGGTTCGGGGTGCCACTCAGTGGCCAAGCAAAGCCTCCAACATCTTCACCCGAACTCCTAATGATACGACACCCAGACCGACGTATTGTCTCCTACTTAAATCCTGACCTCACCCTGGCCATGAGTATGTGATGAATTAGGAACTGTTTCCACCTGTCAAATGATCTCCTCGGACTACGGCACGAATTCATAAGGAGCAAAAGAAACGTATTGGCATATCTGTACTGGGCTATTATAGTTTTGACTGAAGGTGATGGTGTATAACAGGGTGTATTTTACTCTGGCGTGTTCTCTGTGAAATGACTCCCTGTTCAAATATCTTCTTATTTCAGCCTGAACTATGATGCCTGGCCACCCACACACACAGTTCACTTGCTGACATTTAGCAAAAATTCAATGGGTCCTCTTCCCTTGGTATGTAAAAATTTTGCATCGACTTAACTAGATCATATTTCTATGAATTATTTATACAAAGAGATAAACACTTTTGTGCAGTCATACTAACTGTTTTTTTTTTTTTTTTGGTGATAAGGAAATCAACAAGATCTGTGTCGATACTGGACACTCAGCTTCCCTAAGTAGGTTCAGCCTGTGCATGCACTTGTGAATCGTCCTATCACCCATCTCCTTCGGGTGCTCCCCCAAACCATTTGACCTGAAACATAAACCCCCAAGAGCACCATTACTCAGGATCCTCAGGTGAACCGTCTCAATTCCTCAGACAGACCAAGCAACATACAGTACATGCTGCTCAAATAGATGTCTAGAGAGGAAAACGTCAGGTTTAATCATCAAACCCATCCATCGTTCTATCTATCTATCTATCTATCTATCTATCTATCTATCTATCTATCTATCTATCTATCTATCTATCTATCTAATCTGGACTTTCGTCGGTTCTATCGATCTATCGTTCTATCTATCTATCGTTCTATCTATTGTTCTATCGTTCTATCGTTCTATCCATTGTTTCTTTGTCTGTCATCTCTTGTTTCTTCTATCTATCCATCTCCTCACCCAATTTCCATCCATCCATTCATCCATCCATCTAAAAATGAGAGGTGGGATTTATTGTGTGAACAGCATAATAGGCCAATCATAGCGCCATGGAGGCATTACTCACTTGTTTATCTGTCTCTCTCTGTTTGCAAATATTTCAGGTAGTATTTGCAGCATTAATCAAACAATTAATGCTTTTATGTGCAATACATCTTATGTCAGATGTGTTATTGCATGTTTTGCCTTTAAAAAACAATGCATTTTCTTCACAGTTTAGCACTATTTTAAACATCTTTCAGATAATCACTTCTCTCCACAACAGCCTGAGACAATTCTTCCAACTGTCTCCTCTGTAAGTTTTTGTCTGTCCTTCAAAGAAGCAGAACGTGCGTGTTTTTCGTGCAGCGTTTCAACCTTGAAGTTTTCCTCGCTTGTTGAGTATGGATCGCGGACGAGAGCTCTCTGTCAGATCGGCAGACAGAGGTGTAGCCTCTTACTGTCTGTATTGATCGGTCTTTGTGCTCTGCCGTGGATCTATAACACGTTTCAATCACAGCTGGGCCGCAATCTTCACACGCAGCAGGCTGAGGGCCAACACACAGCACAGCAGCTGAGAGGTTCAGAGAAGCGCAGCATCAAAAACTAAAGCATTGATTGTTGTTTTTCTTAAGTGTTGCGCAAAATAAAGGTGTCAGACACTCGTAATTGAAATGTTCACTGACATAACAGCAAAAAACTATTACTTTTCTGTATCTTCAATGATAAAAAAGGACGATTAAATAGTTAATTTTAAATATCTACTTGTATTTCAGCCTTTGGCTGTTTTAAATGTTGATAGATAGATAGATAGATAGATAGATAGATACGTTTTTGAGCAAGAAACTAAGGCTTCTTCGCCGTTCTCCATTTGTTGGGGGGGAACCGCTAGACCAGGCTAGTGTCAGCCCTCTTCTCAATTAATTGCTTTTTCTCAGTTCAAATAAGACGGAAATACAAGAAGTCAGTCAGGGATTTTCAAAAAAAGGCTGCGAAACATTCAAGTATCAAGGTGTCATGAGTCATGGAACTGAGCGGGTTGTTTACCCAGACAATTAAACTGTCATCACGTCTGGTAGAAGATAAAATGGCACCGTTAAGTTCGCATGGAGGTAGAGCTTTTATTCTTGGCTGCTTGAAAGTATTGCAACAAATTGAAATTAACCGTGTGTAATATGCTGACATGATGCATTTTAATGTGCCATTAAAGCACCACCATTTCCTGTATATATTAATTCTGGGATTAATTAGATTGTCAAGTGCTTTATTAAGGGGAAAAAAATGTGAGGACCTCTACGATATGTCACACTTGTCCCAATAAAGGCGGCACCTTTACAGGTCTTGTAATTTCCTCGTTGTTGTTTCCCACTCAAGTGCCAACTAATCCACCAATATAAGCAGTACGACACTTCAATCTTCAACAGGCAGGAGATAAGCGGAATATTGGATACAGAGGGGTGATTAGAGGTCATGTGATGTCACTGTCAGCAAGCCAGTGACCTCTGTAGCGTCTCGACCAATCTGACACACTAATTTTTATTTTGGATTTAACAAATAAATTATTCATTATATTAACAAATCGTCACAGTCCCCTCACACAATATACTGGATGTTAGGTTTTCGGCTGAACACCATCCCCCAACCTTGATCACCATGACAACTAATCAAGATATCACTGGTTTTATGGCCTAAAAAGAATGTAGGGGAGAAACTCCCTCATTTTACTCATGAGAAAGACACACAATGCCCAGAGAAATGGACTGTTCTCTAATTAATTCATAGGAAAACCTTTCTTTGATTGAATACCCATATCCTTTGGTCATTGTGTATACCATTACTGTCTTGTATATTGTCTGTTGTAGTGTATGCTGTTTTATTCATGTTATCATAGACCACTAGTTAATATACCCTCACCTATTTCATGTCTAGTATCTATGAATTCGCCTTCTTATGATCGAAACAAGTGTGTATATTATATGCTGATACATATGCAACATATTGATGTTCTAATAATCGGTACTAATTTGTGCCTCAACAATCCAGCGAATTACATATGCAAAATACCGGGCTTACAGACAAAGAGTCATAAAAATCCCCAGTATTTCCAACCTCCCGCTTGGGATTTCAGCCCTCCTCATTGGACGAACCCATCTTGAGAAGCGTGAATCTCTGCAGGCTTTAAAAGACCACACTCCATGTGAACCGGCGGTGCCCCCTTCAGGTTGGTTCGCGCTCATAGCTAAGAAGGATGGTGCGGCTGAAAGCGCTTCACAGATCCAAAAGCATCTGGTGCCAGGCCTCCCTCCCCCCGGCCCCTAGTCCTCTTTCCATTCATCAGTAACACTGCCATATCAACTGGCTCTTTCCTCTTCAATCCGCACCAAACCCCCCAAAAGACCCGGATACAACCCTCCGACACCCAACGACTCCCCCCTGTTTCTCTGACCAATTCAACCACGAATTCTGCATAGATCAACGGGAGCTTTAAGATTTTGCATCAGGACTCTCTTTTCAGACCGCCGAGACTTCGCTAGTTCAACTTAGAGTCTTATTATATTTGATACATTACGTATCAGTCACGCACCCCCTCATTTTTTAAAAAAAAATATCTATTTTGTTTGCACCAATTAATTTATCGAAGGTGTGATTTTGAACTCCGACTCTGACTGTATTTCCCTGAAGGCTTTTGAATTCTTGTTGAATATACTATAGCACAGAATTGCTTCCATAAAATCCATTCTTATTAGCCTCTTTCCCCCCTTTATATGCGATTTAACTTTTAACCCCCCCCCACCCCTTGCCTATACACTGCTATGTTAGCTGTGTTTGTGGTGTCTATAGTGTATATGTAGGGGAACCAGTTTAGTGATGAATTTTATTTGTCTCGTATGTTAGACAGTGTCTGGGCGTCTTTATTGTGGGTACTAAAACCTTATTTATCACACTTGAACCCGGTTTCGGTGTTTTTACCATGCGTCATAACCAAGGCCCCAGCATTGTCCAATGTCATAGAACAGATATTGACGGTTACAAGAATTATTAAGACTTGTACACTAAGAAAGTTATTTTCCCTTAACCGGGAAATTATAACATTCTTAGAAATTGACAAGACAATATTGATGACCCTAGATTGTCAGCTAAATATCTACATGACAGCAGCTCCCTCTACAATAATGCGCAACTTTTCCAATCATAAACTATGTTATGGTTAATTATTTTCTAATTTCCCCCCGTGAGCTAATTTCTCTTACAGATTTAGGATAGGAAAGCGCGCGCATTAATAAACGAATGTTATATAGATTTTAAAACACAACGCTGGCAAAAAACCTAATTAAATTGTGGTGCTTGACCTAGCCCCAGGTTATAAATCCTTAGGACGGGGGACTTTTTCAGTTATGCCGGGGGCGGATATGCATCCCGGTGTTTTTTGTGTCCCTAACTAATTTGCTGGCTTGTTGATATGGCATATAAAGTGGGGTTGTTGAATTCTGGTACTTTGGCTTTACTAATTGTGAGAGTAGTCTTTATGTATTTCGCTAATGGCTGTTCGTGTCATGTTAATCTGATTTTGTTTAAGCAAATGTAAGACCACCCTAATTTCAGTATTAACGCATCCAATCTTTCTCTGACAAAAGTGCGTAAGTCATGAATCCTCAGGCTCAGCAGTCAGTCACATGTACCATAAATGTAAATAGGCTTTTAGTGAATAACCTCACAAAAATTGCAGATAAGTTGTTAAAATTGTTATCTTCTGAAGACAAAATCATCAGTACAAATTATAACCCCCCCATCAAGGTAGATGTGAGACCCCGCTGCTAAAGAAACCCCTTTCTAAAACAGCATCCAAGGCCTTATATTTATAACCTTAGATTGAGCAATGCTCTACACTTTCTGAACTGCCTATACGCTATTAATTTATTCCGAGCAATTCCGTGGTGGTGTGAAATCAAGGTTAACTAAAGTAGTTTTCCACTACGCTGAAGATGAAATACTCGGTGTAATAGGTTTTTGTATCTTTATGTACGTCATTTGGGAGGTGTTCATGGGCAGAACATGGCGCGTTACATATAATGTTTAAGAAGAAACCGGTTTTAAACTTAACAAGTAAAACCGGTTTTTGTATATTTTCGTTTAAAAACAATTTGCATTTGAAGTTTATTGTTTCATTATAAGAAGCACCAACCGAATGGCTTAGTAATGCAACAAGGTCTTTGAAGCTGAAAGCACCAACGTTTCTATAAAACTGTTACTGTTTTCCCACAGACCAGACATTACAACTGCGTTCAATTACACACTCCGCCATGCATCGGTTCCGTAAACAACTTGTCCACACGGAAGTCTAACCCGGTCACTAGCCATCACGCCGGAGCTCACGTTTTGAAACTAAACTCTCTTTGAATCGCTTATCGCTAACATCATTATGTCTATTAGTTTGTTCATTTTAATTAGGCTTAGCTTAAAACTTATCACCTCAATAGTCTTTTTACAATTAGGGGTTAACACTCTCTAGTTGAAGCGTTTAAATATTCTGATGTAGTGTCCTGTCAGTGTAAGCAATTTGAATTTAACCTAACCCCCCTGTTTTCTGATTTGTGTTCCATTTCTCTTTCTTCTTTTTTTTCTTCTGTTTTTCTATTTCCTCCTCCCAATCCTTCCACCATACTTCAAAATTTCGTCTCAGCGAACTATTTAACTATCTTTGATGTATCCTTCCTGAATGCTATTGCTGTAGTTACTATTAATAAATCTTAATAATGTATTTTAATCTTATGTCCTATCTAGGAAAGACTCATTTAAGGTATTGGATGCTGTTTATGTAACTCACTAATCACCTAATGCTGCTATTTTGTCTCTCTAATCTCCCTAGAATGATATCCCCTTTGTTTTTTGTTAATAAGCAATCATGACTAAATTTTAAATAAAACCTCCATTTCATCGTTTAGGCCCCCCCTTGCTGTTCTCTCTCTCCTGAACCTCACAAGGAACCAAGAGCACATTCTATAACCTTTTTGATTATTGTATTTATTTTCAAAAAACTATCCAGCATATGCCCCCCCCCCCGTATAGTCTGAATAGAAATGACTCTCCTTTTCCTTCGTGCTTTTGCCCTTTTTCTCTTCTTTCTCCCTCCTTCATGTGAAAGACCGTCGATGATTAATGCTTTGTTTGGGAATACGTAACCGAGCACCAACTCTGAAGGAATTAAATTTGACAAATAATCCTTGACAATTAGTCACCCTTAAAATCATCCACTAAAATCCTCGTCCTTTAAATCTCATCAAATCCTGTTCTACACCCAGCTCCCTTTCCTCAGCAAAACATATGCCTGCCACCAAACTATTTTAGAAATTTCACACTCTGTGTTTGATCTTGTAGTTAGTCCTCTAGCCCTTCTACTCACTCTCAACAACAGTGTGTCAACACCTTTGCAAGATGCTCAGACCTAACTGCCCAGAATGTGCAACCAGATAGGGCTATGGCCAGCGCGTGTCGTTTAGGAACCCCCCCCTTATTAACCCCGCGCCCGACGCCACCTACTACTTCCCGAAAGCGGCTGGACCGCGGAAGAGGCTGATGCGTAAATGTGCCTCAGACTCAGGTCTCGGGCGAGAGTTGTGGCTACAAAAGCTTGCCAAGGTCATTATCTTCCTGGCCCACCACCTCATGGGTCTGAAACAGGAGGTAAAAGATCTCAAGCAAAACTATCAACGACAACAGCCGTATAGCCTCACAGGACCCCCCCCCCGCCCCACCCAGCCCCCCCCCACCCAGCAACAATGGAGTTACAGGAAGGAAATCCATTAGATTTTAAAAAAAGAAGGTCTGACTGGCTGGCTGACAAGCAAAGAGCAACTCCCCTCGCAACAGGAGTGCAGCCAGAAAGGACCTGGAAAGGAAACACCTACACAAAATTACTATTAAAGCAGCAAGTTCTGAGCTCTTAGACAAAGTTGCCATAATTGAGACTCTGATCCAGCAGCTGAAAAACACTCAAGACAAACTTGACATGGTACAAAGAGAACTCATTGTAACAATCAATTACTATATGGTCTTGCCAATGTGAAAGCCAGACAGCTGTGAGAAACACCCTACTTCCTCCTACGTTCCTGCATCCACTCACTCCAGACAGTGCACAACTCAAACTTCAGGTGCCGAATGCTACGAAATGGTGAGGCCGCACTTTCGCTGCTTAACAACTTCAGCAAGACGACCCATAAAAAAAGTACCTCAGACAACCTCGACGATCAGGAGGGTGTCCACTTACCAAGCAATCCCTGCATCAAGTCAAGCGCATATGCATCCCCCAGACTTTTGACAAGTCTTACCAGTAAAACGATAGTTTTTTCCTACTTTTACATGCAGTATCGAGCCAGTCAATATTTAGAACGGTGGAAGTTCGTTTTTAAAAAGCACACTATTGCTTTGCACGCGACACAATATCAACCTTATGGTGTCTGTTTCTAATTAGTAACTTCTTCTTCTCCATTGCGCATATCTCCAGTTCCTGATCTAAAACCAGATAAATTATAGTTTGAAGTACCTTCCTACGATCAGTAGAAGTTTTCAGTGCTATTTATTTGAATGTGTTAAACAAAAAAAAAAACTAAAATCGTACGATAAGAAACTCTAAACCTTAACTTAACCCTTGACCTTTAAGCGAAGATAATCCTTAATTTCTGGGTAAAGAGACGCAACTAAGTCCTATTTTCCTGACGACTAAATCTCGTGATTAGCAGTTCTTCATATATAATGTCGTCACCCCCCAAACCCAGAATTCATTGTCCTGTGTTTTTTTTCTGATTTTGGGCGAATGATGAATCCCCTTCTCCCAGTACTGGTGGTAGGGATTCTGAGCTGATGTCTTTGCATGCTTTCCCCCTGGCCCCCCCTCATTTCACCCGTTTCACTGATTTAATGAACCTTTCTTTAATGCGTTCCTATCATCACCTTCGTATTCATATCGAACCCCTCATGGGAAAATCATTTATACGTAACTCTTATACATGCGCTCACCAGGTTCTGAATATAATCAGATATAACTATAGCTTGAAGGTGCCTTCCTATAGGTATTAGAAAGTTTCAGTGCTATATTGTTTTTAAATCGTACGATAAGAAACAAACCTGACTTTAGCGAAGAAATCCTAATCTCTGTCGTTAGTGGAGCATAAGTCTATTTTTCCTGCCACCGCACGCAAATCTCAGAATTAGGCCCAGCGCATATAAATGGTTACTCCCACAAAACCGAGAATGAATTAATCGGTCTGATTTTGGGCGAAGAAATCCCCTTTTTTAGCACTGTGTTGGTGATCTGAGCGATACTCCTCATTTTATTAATTTAAGGCCTCATTATGTGTTACGTATCATTGTATTTCATTATGACTCGCTCATTTGAAACATTTACGGAAAATTAATGGTGTTATTCTAACACCCCGTCGCTAACTAAACCACATCCAATCCATTGCCTGTGAAGGTGAATGTGCGGTGTTTTGAGTAATTTGAATTGAATCTCGTACCCGGGACAAAAAAAAATAGCAATGAGTTTCCCCCCCCATGTCTGCGCCAGCATTGCAGTCTGCTCCTACCTTTGCACCTGTTGTGAGTCTTGCATTGGTCTCTCTTACAACAAACTGACACCCGCGAAGTGTGAGCAGCAGACTCTTCCGTTTTATCTGACAACCAGCCATTCACCTTCACCAGACCCGGTGTGTCACAAGAATTGCGTGTAACCTAACGCTAACTCTAACCTAAGGCCTTTACCTCAACGCTAGCTGTTAGCATTGACTAACACTTAGATGGCGTGTAAAGTCCCCACTCTTCTAACCTCACATATGTGGGCCAATTTTTTTGCAACACCTACCTCTCTCCCCTCTCTCTCTCACCTCTTCTCTTCTGTCCTCACTCCTGGTGTCACGTTCCTGTTGAATGCCCTCACAGGTCCCTGTGGAACCCACACCCACGAATACTCGGGTTTCTTTACTGTCGTCTTATTTGTCTTTCCTCTCTTGTTTACTTTTATCTCACCTTCTCTTTTTCTAATTTTTTATTTTATTTACATTTGTTTAGCACAAATGTATCAATTCAGCGAAATTGATTTGTATTACATTTGAGATTTAATTAAATCAAATTTTTATTTATTTTTATTTTATTCCATTTTTATTTTTTATTTTTATTTTGTTTATTTTACTTTCCCCTTTTAATTTCCTACATCTCTTATGACCCCTTTTTTTTTTTTTTTATTTAATTTTTATTTTTTTTTTTTTCTGTTGTGTCCCTCTTACTCTATTACCTTCCCATTTTATCTTAATTCAACCATCACATCGTCGTTTTTGATAGGAGTTACAGTAGTTCGATGGCACTGTTTGTTTTCCTTTCGCGAGTTATACCAGGTATTATAGCATATATCCCCTCTTTCCTCCCTCTCCTAATCTCTGTTTCCTCTCTACTTCTCCTCACGCATCAGTGCCAGGCCTAATACGTTGAAGGGCAGCTACCATTGCAACACAATGTAGGCTAACATAAAACTAGAAACAATTTCCACTGTTTCTTTTTCTTTTGACGAGGTATTTTGTGGGTCCCTGCTAGTTTAGCTAACAGTCTAACCCTATGTTTATGAAGTCTATTGCAGCATCACACAAAAGTGAAACCTGCTTAGCCATATCTTTTAGGAAAAAACTAAAATAGGTAAAAATTTTCCTCTTTTTTTTTTGAGTTCATCTTATTTTATTTCAGTTTTGTCATAGTGACCAAACCCGTGAACCATCAGTAGAATAGCCCGGTCATCAGCTGACCCCTGCTTACGGCCCCTCAACAAAGTTACTCAATCTCTCTCTTTGTGTTCACGAACACAAAATCATAGCATCCTACCTCACTAGCTGCCTCCCACCATCTAGTCATACCTTACACGGCCTACACAACCGTTCCCCTTAGAGATACCTTAACACCCCTGTACGTACCTGCATTTGCCTTGTGACTCTCTCTCTCTGGTGTTCCCACAAGAGTGCCAGTATGTCGCAGACATTCCACATACATCCAGCCCTGGCAGCTCACCAGGAACACCTGGACACTCAGTAGAGCACTGTAAAGGACATCATTCAGCTCAAAGCAGCCAAAGACCTGCCATGGCAAAGAAAGGAACAACGAGACTGCGACATAAGCGAACACTTGACCAGCATCATCCTCTCCTCGGCCCACACCCTCAAGGGCCTCAGACAGGAGGTATATGAGCTGAAACTGCAAGTCACAGAATTCTGCAGAGAACTGACACCTCCTCAACGAGAGAAAGCACAGAACGGAATGCAAAGAACCTCACAGAATGGTGCAAAACAGAAGGAAATCACCAGTCTTCAGAAAGCTCTAACAGCTGCTGGACACCAAGCACAGCTGGAAAAAGCCATCAGACAGGACATGAAAAGAGAACTGTTTCACACAAAGACACTCTTAAAAACAACATATGTGGAACTAAATGAAAGACACCACATATTAGGCCTTACAAGGCCACCTGCATACAGACAGAGCTGAGGTCCAAACCCTGACTCAGCAATTAGAAAGGAGCTTGACTTGGTTCAGAAAGAATTTAAACAGTCCTACAGCGCATAGACTTAAGCAAAAGACAGCAGGTTGATCACCACGTCGCCAGCAGTGCAAGCCCTACATGCCTGTGCACAGCTACGAAAGGGGGAAAGGGAGCCAAAGCCTTCTGCTTGACACTTCACAAGTCAGCTCCCTGAAAACCTCTGCAGCTGCAACAGAAAAAAAATTTTTCAGGCGAACCGAAGAAACGCAACGAGGTGAATTAAGTGTCACAAATTAACTGAAATATGCTTGCAGACTACAAGGCGAACAGATAGGGAAAACACTAAACAGAACTTCCCCTGGCCAGCAGGACCACCCCCTCAGCCAAGAGTTTGAACATGCGAGGGGGGGGCGAGAGCCACTGTTCACACGTCACAAACCAGCAGCCACAAGGGGGTGGGGCAATGACCTTTCCAGAGGATCACTGCAGACAAACACACCGTGTGACCCCACAGACCCCAAACGAGCTGGCCAGAGACAATACATCTGTCAACCTAAATACTCTCCGAGACTCCAGATTCTTGAACACGGACTGATATCGCATGCACACCCGAAGACACCAAAGCATACGGGCCTGGCGGAAACTCCCCATGCTTACCTTACCACACGGCTCTTTGACAAACTTACTTGTCCAAAGCCTCACAAATCGTCCTTGGGGATGGCGGAGGACACAGCTGCAAGAAGTTCATTTAGGCATTATGGCCTGCCACACAATGCCTATTCAACAACTGCGTTACCTGACACAGAAGGCCTTTAACAAGCACAAGGCCTCCACTAAAGGTGTTTGTAAGACCCCACTGATTCTGAACTTCACAACTCAGAATCCAAAGCTGGCACCAGAAGGCACCCAGCATTGCCAAAATGCAAAAACCCTTCTACAGAAAGCCCCTATTCCAGAAGGAATGAAACCCAGACAAACCAAAAAAACAAACCACAAACCCCAGAAGATGCCAGAGCCTATCAACATGCAACATACCCAGGTTCCGACCAACCAACTGGGAAAGAGGCGTCCTCATCCTTCAAAACAAAACCACGGTATGTCCAACAGCATCACACCACAACATCCTCCTCCACACGGTGCTGAACGTAGGCTACACCAGGACAGCTGTACAACGCCCTACGCTCTGGGTTACAGGAGAACTGCTGAACTCGCAGAGCTCCATGAACAACCTCACTAATAGAGTATTGAGAAGGAACCAAACCTCCTGCGACCTCCTTTCCCTCTGCACCAGCCTCAGGGCCCCGCCCATGGGAGGAGCATCCCTCTGAACCGGTCCATTCGACACCCCTAGAAGCAGCTCAGACAACGTTGGATTTGAGCTATGCGGACCCCATGCCCAACGGCGAAAGCTTCACCCAACACTGATCTCCAGCAAAGCTCAAGTCGGTGCCACAAAAAAGCCCCCCCAACGAGCCAATCGAACCGCAACATCAGCCCCCCTTCTAGTGCGTGCGTTCGACTCGCAGAACCGAGAGCTACCAACACCTGCTTCTCTCCTGACCATCATCACTAGTCATCCTGAAACTCTCTGTGCACCACCCCATCTCCATAACAAATTACCTCAATCCCTGGACCACCTGCATTCTCACCAGTGAGGTCTATACCCTGGACTGTTCCCATCGTGGTACCACAAGATAGCCTACGTGGCCTACAGCTCCACAACAAACATCCTACCCGGACAACTCACTTCCGGATGACAGGTGACCAGCCTCGACACTGCTGCATAAGCTCGAGGACCTCACACCCATTGCTACAGCTACACTCCACCACCACAGCACCCCACCTTACAGTGAACACTCCTAACACTGCCACCAACAGTCCAAAACCACCACTGGCTTTTTTGTGCGGCTCCCAGCCGTGATTGGCAGGTGTGTGTTCGATTGTTCTGCGCCTTGACATCGCTCGTTGTTGTCTATTCTACGGACCACAACGCTCGAAAGGGGGGAAATATGCAGCGTCTCGACCAATCTGACACACTAATTTTTATTTTGGAGTTAACAAATCAATTATTCATTAGATTAACAAATCGTCACTGTCCCCTCACTCAATATACTGGATGTCAGGGCTTCGGCTGAACACCATCCCCCACCTTGATCACCATGACAACTAAACATGAGATTCTTCTGGGTTTTTAATATAAAGGTAAATTGGCCTAAAAGGAATGTAACAGGGAGAAACCCCTCATGTTTACCTCATGATATAAGACACACAGATGCACCAGATGATATTGTGACTGTTTCTCTCTATTTAATATGTCTAGGAAAATCCTTTCTTTTGATTGCATAACCCATATATCTTTGGTCATTGTGTATACATTACTGTCTTGTATATTTTTGTTGGTTATTGTTATTGCTGTTTTCTTCATGTTCCATAGACCAGTAGTTTTACATCTACCCTCACCCTTAGTTTCATTTCCCTATTTTAATCTATGAATTCCTGCCTGGCTTCTTATATTATCGAAACAAGTTTTGTATATTAGATTGCTGATACCTTATTGTCAATCATTATTTGAATTTGTTTCTATAAATCTGTACTAAGTCGTTTTTGCCTCACCCTTGATCCCCACAGACGAATATTACATATGCAAAAATAACAGGCTTAAACAGACAACATAGTCAATTAAAAATCCCCAGTGATTTGTCCGAAACGCTCCACATTAAACCTCTTCTCTTGGGATTTGTCATCCTTCTTTGCCTCCCTTGGACGCAACCACATCTATGAGAGGCTGTGAATCTCTCTTACTGCCAGATGCTTAATATCCGTACCAACACTCCATGTGAACTCCTCCGCCCCCACCCGCCCTCCACCCCAGTCGCGTGGTCCTCTGGTCCAAATACAGCTAAGAAAATGTGAGAAAACGCTTCTGGATACCAAAGCATTTGTGCCAGGCCTCTCTTCGGCCTAGTCCTTTCCATTCATAAAGTGGCCACACGTGCAATACTTCAAACTGTCAACACACTAACGCTGGCTCATCTTTCACATCGACACCACTATGGCTCTTTTCATCGAAACCACGAATTTCAAGCAAAGATCAAACGGTAACGACTCATTAAGATTTAGTTTTTGTGGGCAAATCAGGAATCTCTTCCAGCAGATCAAGTCTTCTTATCTCATCTCCTTCCCAGACACCCAGCAAGAAGAGACGCTCCGCCAGTAATGGTAGTAAGTATCACACGTTAAGTTCTTATGCAAATGATACATTACCGTATCACGTACGACTAACACAAGCCTTTTAACGAAGGTGTGTTTCTGAACTCAGGACTCCTAATCCTGACCGTAGCCCTGAATGGCTGCTTTCGATCAGTCGTTGAATACTACCTCCAAGTGTTCCATAAAACTAAATATCATCCTTATCTTTCTTAATTATTTTGCCCAATCATTCTTCTATGCTGGAGGATTAAAACTCCTTCAAATCAAAAAACCCACTTCACTCTACCAAACTGTAATGATGATGTGTGATGGTTCTGGAGTGTAAATGTCAGACACCAGTTTTGTGTTATATGTAAGGTGCTTCTAGACCTCAGTTTGGTGGTGTTTTATGTGTCTAATAAAAAACCTACTTGTATCACCCACCTTGACCGTGAATTCCGCATTTGTTTTTAACCACATCATAAACGAAAGTCAAAGGATGATCATCGCAGCATTCTCCGTCGTTACAACACAAAAGCTTATAGAGTTGTATAGTAAGAAAGTTATTTCCCTTAACCGGGAATTTAACGTTCTTAGAATTGACAAGACGTTTGACCCTGAGTGGTCAGCTAAATATTTACAGTGGATCTAAAATATTAATAATTTATCATAATTAGTTATGGTTAATTATTCATATTTCCCCATGAGCTAATTCGCTACACCTCTGTCACAGCGTCTGCCATTTAAATGTCAAAATGTGCATCCACGTCGGATGGCCATCATCTCTCTCTTGGCCACATTTGCATTTCAGAGAGTCCCTGTTCGCTGTCAAAAAATAAAAAATAAAAGCCCGTCAGACCTCATGCACCACCATACTGGGCATCTCTTCAAACGGCCCCCGCACATGTGTGCCCCAGCCAGATGCTAATTCACAGCAATTAAAACAGATATCACAGGCACTTACTCGATCTGAAATTGATGAGCAGGATGCTAAATATACAATGAAATGAGTGAGATGTTTGTCACGTCGCAGTGTGAGTGATGTTTGTCCTTTCTGACAGCGCTCAGGAATGTTTCTGAGCTTGAAATCAAGTAGCGTCTTTGATGCTTCGGAGTTGAAAAATAGTTCATGTGGGTTGTGCTGCATGAAAAATAGAGTTCAGATAGTGGGCATCTTAATGTTAATTAGATGCACCTTTCTCAAGAACATGCTCGGGTCGTATTTAAAAGAAAAATGTAAGAATATTATTTTTTCAGTGTATTGTTTTTTTTTTTTTAACATTGTGACTATTTTCATGGCAATTAAGTGCATTTATTCCCCCAAAATGTATTTACTAAATTTAAAAAATGTGATGTATGAAACCTGTATAATGAGTGTATTAATAGCCAAACAAGTGAAGTACATGTGGTGTGTTGTATAGAGTGCTGCAAGGATTATGTATTTTTGTAGACCAAAACCCAGAAACAAGTTAGGGCTCCTTTCTAGACACATTGTGGTTTCAATCATCCTGAAAGTCAGATGGGCTTATTATAAATCTGGGTTTTTTGATTAAATCACTGCCTTAAAATAAGTCATGTTGGTTCAACCAAAGCTGCAAAGATATCTCACATTTTAGGGGGTCAATAACAGTCTATAAACGTTGTTGGCCACAGAGCTTATTTTTCTCCAGTAATCCAAAAGCCAGTGGAAAATCCTGGGTTTTAGGGTCGTGGGATGCCAGTGTTGACGCGACTTTTTGTGATTGGTCCTCATTTAAAATACATCATCACTGCAGGACCTTATTGACAAAAATGTTACTTGATTTTATCCCAAAGGTATTGAATCTAATCACCTTTTTACATTACTACAAAATTATAAGTATATAACATATAAATGAATAAGTATTATATTATAATATATATGTAATATGAATTATATTTTGTTTTTAAGTTATAAATTTTATGATAATATAAAACCAAATGTTGAGCCACCCTCTCATCCCATCATAATCACTATATTGTTTGAGAATAATGAGAATTTTCAAAAATTCTAGTTAAAGTCTGAATGCATTACAGTAAATGAGAATTTTGGTGGGAAATGTGTTTAATTGTCGTGAAAATAGTGTCACAATGTAAACAAATTGTAATGGCTTTTATGCTAAATGTATGTATTTTTCTTTTTTTGCTTTTCATGTGGAATCACAGACGCATGGCAGTCACGACCTATCTAGAAGGTAGGATCGTTTTTAGAATTTATATCAAAGAACAAAAAAAGCAGTATTGTTGCCCTCAATAACAAATGCTTTCAAGGAGTACCTTGCACCGGCCCGCCCGTCCCCACTCCATCATCCAATTCCTTGGTGTTCGCGTGTTACTTTAAATAATTTGTAAAAGCAGAATCTGGAATGTGTTTTACCTGGTGGATTGTCCAACCAATAATAGGACTACATGCAATCAAGTTCTACTTTCCAGCATCCTCATGGGAGTGCTCTCTCGGGTCGAAACGGGGGGGGTTGGGTGGGCCTGATATACGGCCACATTTGCTGCTAATTTTGCCTGTTTTAATATCTCTTCTTTCGTTTTTATTAATATACTCGTTTTTTTCTTTTTTTCTAGCTCTTTTGCGAACTAATACTAAGCAACAAAACAGCATTGTGCCTGCTCATATTTGTGAAGACAGCAAGACTTATTTCCTCCTGAATCTTTTAGATCTGGCTGTGATTTCTCTGTGCACTTCATTAAAAGAGCTTTGAGGAGCACAGCTTGAGAGTGATGTATCGCTCGGCTCCCAGATTGAAGTCCCATACATCATTTTCATTGCGGTAGTTTTCCTTCATCTCACTCCTCTTGAGCGCGCTTACTAGATAATAAACTTTCTCGAAAAGAGTTATAATTCTCCAAGACAAATATGATATCTTTGGGTTTTGGAGAAGTTCCCTGTTTGCTGGAATGTCCAGCCGGCTCTAATGAAGAGAAGAGCTTTCTGCAACTGTCTAAAGTTGACTAACGCGCACGTTGGTCCATTCCAGTCACGTAACGCATGCCGAACCCTCTGGCTCCCCCTCACTGCACATCACTAACGGGATTTCATATGCGTCCACTCCAATAGCGACCAACAAAACATTCCAATTTTGGCCGGATAGATATGCTCTATTATGAAAATTTTAAGGTTGCCTTTTGTTTGCCTACACCCCCCCTCGACGCCGACCTACTTTGGGGCTATGTTTTAAGAATAAATGAAAATCAGTTGGCTCAAGATGTCCCGTACTGTTTACGCGCCTATGCGTGGAGACAGAGGCATCTACTATCATACCCATACTAAGTAAATGATAAATTAGTGTGCCCTATGGTTGATGGGTTCGCAGAGTGGGGGCTTCCTACAAGACGAAAACATAGCAAAGTGATATTAAAGTGGGAATATACAGTATCCATGGCTGTCTAGTGTCGTCTTTACTCTATAAACGCCCTGTCGGTGTCTCTCGAACAGTCTTGAATTGCACGTCGCCCTTTGAAACGATGTAGCAATTACGTTGTCTCCCTTTGCCCGAGGACTAGCTCGCTCCCTCAACACACATCTACAAATGAATGATCCATCAACGTTCTCCGCTCAACTCCGTGGTGCCATCGTAGCGAGTCGCTCATAGGTGGGGGGCATGTGATAAAAGGTATACAAAAATGCTTTTTGTTTGGGAAAGTTCTAAATAGAAAACGCATGTTGTTCTGATTGTTCAATTGATGTCAATCTTGTCTTCAAGCTCTCACAGGGAGATACAAAAAGGAAAAAAGTATCCAGCAGTATTTTCTACCTCCCACAAGCCGACTTGCGCAGAGCTATGCTGTTATCGCCGACCAACTAGTACTTACAAGGTACACCACTTGCTAAATCAATAGCTGCGAATCTGATTTTTGCTTTCATTCTAAGAAATATGGCAGCAAAAACAAAAAAAAAATTTTGAAACAGCGCCGAGCAAGGCTTAACTATTGTTTTGGGATGGGCTGTACGAAGTACTAGCAAAAAAACATAATGATATAAAGATGTATGGAAAACTTGTTAAATGAGTGGGCATTTGGATAGCCAAACTTTCTTGCCGTACAGTTTAAATAATCCTGGGGCATCTTGCAGGTCACGTCAACATGCGACGTCAATTTGTGCGGTCTTATTAATAATATGCATTTGATTTTAGATGCTATATGTTTGCTTAATTTTTCAAAAAGTTAAATCATAAGTCAAACGTGAAATGCAGTTTCGCAAATAACATCATATGACTTCCCGTAATGTGGTGCATTGTATAGATGTGCTTTCAGGGATAATGGTTATTTTTTGTATGGTGCCCTATAAACTGAGAAACAAGTTAGCATTAATAGTGCTTTCATATGTGGGTGCTTATGTTTAATACAGAACTCAGATGTTTCCACGCTATTACTTACTCTCCAAGCACTATGCATTAATACCTCCCGTTCGTCTCTGAAAAAGGCAGTTGCTAACAAGTGGCTAATTGAGACTATAGAGGTTTTCAGTGACGTTAAACTCATCACAATAGTCACTACACAGTCGCGAACACAGTGAAATCTATTCTCAACCTTACAAGTTGTCATTCACTAGTCCTTGTTGAATCACGCGACCACGATGGGGTCAAGACTATTCTAAATTAACATAGTGATGGTGACGTTGAGTGCTGGCATACGGGTTCTAGTAGTTCGTTTATAGTCTACATTTAGTGTTTACTGCATGGTATTTAGGCTTCAGAGTCCTTCAAATTTTAGTTTTCAAGATGATCATGATGAATAACATGTAAGAATCATAATCTTTTGTTGGCCACAGAGCTTATTTTCTGCAATAATGCAAAAGCCTACTGTTATCTTGTTGAGGAAATCAGGGTGATGCTAACTTCTGGGTAGACCTATAAAAATACATCATCATTGCAGGACATTATTGCAACAGGGTGTTTGACAAAACATGTACTTGATTTTATCCCAAAGGTAACACTTTTGAATCTAATCCCCTGTTTTAAACATTTAGCTCGGTTGCTATTATCTTATCGCATTACCACAATTGATCTAGCTAAAACAGTAGAGCATTGCGCGAGGAGCACCAATGTCATATGTGCACTTGAAATAATTGATGAAATTGACAGCTCTGAGTTTGTAAAATTTGACAAATATTCTTCTTTAGAACAACATGCACTGATGAATATGACACTAGGACAGTGTGTTCAGGAAGTAAATGGGGTCCATGTTGACTTTAAAGGCCATCTATAAAGACACACCGTCTGCACAACATAATCAACCTTTTGGAAAACTTCTCCAAATTGGTGTTTTGGTTGCTTAAAGCAATTAGTGAGTTTGACAAAGCCAGCTGAGCTGTTGATTACAGATATTTATAACAGTGACAGAAACCTGGAGAGGAGACGGCATTCTCCTCTGCCACCACAGAGAGGTCAGGACAGCTTTCTTTCTCAAATTAATGGAGGAATTTAAGATTCACAGAAACACGGTGTGAACAAAAGCTAGAGATCTAAAGAAACATCTATAAAGTTTTCAAGAGGAACAGCTTGAAGTTTGGGAAGCACTGGTACATCAAGCTTCCTCCATCCAAACCCTGGACATCAAAGAGGTGACAGATCTGAAGAGATCATAGGAAAAAGATTGACAAACAATACAGCAAAACCTGTATAGATTGAATGAGTTTGTTGGGTCTAGAAAATAGTGTTGCAACTATTAGCCCATTTTTATTGATAGATTTTTACTAAAAGCATGTTATTCCACATCTTGTATGTATGCTTTATAATATGTGTGAAAAGGTTTTAAATGTGAGCATCACAATATAAGAACTCATCTCAAATTCCTTGGTTCACAAATGAAGGAATGTAATGAGTTGTTTCTTTTTATTAAATCAGCAATATAGTGTTGCTTGTGCAGCCTGAACCATGAACAAATGGCACTTATGAGGTGATTCTTTTTAATGATAGATCGATAGATACAGTGGGCAAAATAAGTATTGAACACATCACCATTTTTCTCAGTAAATATACACTACCGGTCGAAAGTTTGGGATCAGAACGATTTTTTATGTTTTTACAGGAGTTTCTTATGCTCATCAAGGCTGCATTTATTTGATCAAAAATGCAGGAAAAAATTTAATATTGTGAAATATTATGTAAAATAACGTTTTTCTATTTTAATATACATTAAAAATATAATTTGTTCCTGTGATGCAAATCTGAATTTTCAGCATCATCATTATTTCAGTCTTCAGTGTCACTTGATCTTTCAGAAATCATTATAATATTCTGATTTATTATCAGTGCTGGAACTGTTGTGCTGCTTAATATTTTTTTGAACCTGTGATATTTTTTTCAGGATTCTTTGATGACTAAAAAGTTAAAAAGAAGAGCATTTATTTAAAATATAAATCTTTTCTAACAATATACACTACAGTTCAAAAGTTTAGGGTCAGTAAATTTTTATTCTTTTTTTGAAAGAAATTAAAACTTTTATTCAGCAAGGATGTGTTAAATTGTTAAGAAGTGGTAGCAAAGATTTATATTGTTAGAAAAGATTTATATTTTGAATAAATGTTGTTCTTTTGAACTTTTATTCATCAAGGATCCTGAAACAAATATCACATTTTCCAAAAAAATATTTTGCAGCACAACTGTTGCCAACATTGATAATTCTTATAATAAATCAGCATATTAGAATGATATATTTCTTAAGGATCATGTGACACTTTATACTGGAGTAATGGCTGATAGAAATTCAGCTTTTGCCTCACAGAAATAAATAATATTTAAAAGAATATTAAAATAGAAACCATTATCTTTTAAATTGTAATAATGTTTTGAAATAATACAGTTTTTCTGTATTTTTGATCAAATAAATGCAGCCTTGATGAGCATAAGAGACTTCTTTAAAAAAAACATTACAAGCCTTATCTGTGTAATAAAGTAGAATGACACAGGAAATTTTTTTTTGAACACATGAAGAAAGGGAGGTGCAAAATGCCGGAAACCAGCTGAAATTTATCAGTAATTAGAAGGCATCCTGCCCTATCAGTGGAAATTAATTTTGTTTGGTTCATCCCAATGATGGCCTATAACATTTGTCCTGCATGACAATGTGTCACACAAGAAACATTTCATGATGGGTAAAAGCAAAGAGCTCTCTCAAGCCTTGCAACGCTTATTTTGCAACCAAACTGATGCTTGGTTACAGAAGGATTTCTATCTCTGAATGTTCCAGTGAGCACTGTTGGGGCCATAATCCGGAAGTGGAAAGAACATCATTTAGAAATATTAGAAAATTAGAAATATATTTACCGAGAAAAATGTGTTCAATACTTATTTTACCCGCTATAGATAGATAGATAGATATTCCAGAAAGGTCATTATAGATAGTCAGTCAACTTTTTTTCTGGATACATCTCATGTTAAGAAATTCCTTTGGCCTTTTGGGCTTTTCTGACCAATGTACCCTTTTTCTCCAAACACAGGTGGGGCAATGAGGTAAATTCCCCTTCTCCCACCAAACGCAGGTGGAGTAAAGAGACCAATCCTCCAACAACAAGCGGGCCTATCGGTCTGGGAACAGATGGCTGTGCCATGCTTGAGCTTTCTCAGGTAGATCAAACAAAACGGCTCAACAATGAACAATCCTGAGAGAAAAGACAGAGAAAGGTCACATTTAGGAAATATGTAATTCCCGTTTATACAAACGTGATCAGTCTATACTCCCAACGCACAGCACGACGGCTGCTTCGTGAGCGGTAAAAATGGTATTTAAAAAAACCTCAAACAATAGACCCCTCTGACTTGCCTGTGCATTCTTAGAGGATTAGCTTGCATGGTGAGACGCTAGGCCATCCTAGGAGAGGAAGAGGGGGCCGTAAAGGCTTTTAATCGATTCCCAGGCTGTCGGGACCACCGGCCTCACACAAGGGAGCTATTATGAATGTTACCTGCTTTCCAGTACCCAGAGGCTCAGTTCAAAGGGTCTTGAGATGGACTTTCAAGCCCGGTGGGGAAGTGTCACCCTACACCGCTGTGAACAGCGCACAGGTTTTGATGATCCGAGGGCGAAATATCAATGGAACGCACAGCAGCTGTAAATGTGCACTCACCGCCCAAACGACAACGCGGGGTGCTGGAGGTCAGATGAGGATAAGACTGCTCGAAATGGGGTTTTAATAAGTCTGTACAGATAGGGAGGTGATTAAAAACAGAAGTGGATAAGATACATTTGTAAAGCGCCGCGCTGGTAGCAGTTTACGCCTCGGGTTATGTCTTAAAAGCGTGACTCACAACCGGCTTGTCAAACCGTGAATGCTATAAATGAAGTTCAATATATGATTGCTTGACTTGAATGCAGTTCGTACCTTCAAAGCATTTTCTAAAACAACACTATAGAAGAGATGATTAAGGTGTTTCTCTCGTTTCCCTACATCATCTTGTTTTCTGTTCTCTTAGCCATAATTCTTTGAGGTAAAAGAAGTGCTAAAGTGCACTAGAGTTTCTTTGAGGTTTGATTAATTGGTGCAGAACTTGTACTAAAGGTTTTCGGATGTTTCAACCATGTGTGAAACCCTCATTATAATGTTTATGTCAAAACTCCAACAGGACTTTTCCTTGGTTTCTGTCTGCGGATGAAAGAAAACATGATCAAAGATGTGACTCGCACTAACCAAATCCCACCAGAGATGTTGGATACAAAGGAGGATTGAAGTAAAAAAAAAATGCAAAGGGAACTGAGGTGCCAACATGTTAGGAGCAAAAAATCCCGAAAAACAAAAGGTTGCATCAATAGTTCATGGGATTTTTCAAGGTTTGTCTTTTTATATCCTTTGCCTTATATTTACCTCTGTTGTCAAAGGATTGCTGTTCTGCTGCTACGATTCAAACACCTCAGAGATGAAGAGGATCCAAGATGGAAAGCTTTAGTTGATGCTGTCATATCTGTGTAGCACTGCGGGTTCAACTCAAGGTTACCAGGTTCTCAGTGGCATCATTGCACCAGCCACAGAAGGAAGAAGACGTAGATTTAACATTGTCCACAAACTGGTATCCCACAGGGTTCTGTCAGTGGACCGCTATCGTTATCTTTTCTAACAGTTTGGCTTTGTTCATAAACTGAGTGGTGTAAAATTTTAAGAGTGCTATGAGACATCCATATGAAGATAGAGCAGGAGGCTCTGGGAAAATTAGAAATGGTCATGGACAGGTCGTTTGGAAGTATTATAGCTATATCACCTCCTCCCACTGGTGAGAAAAGGCTTTTTTCTTCCTTTAATTATAGGTTCACACCAACAATTCACACATAACAAATATTTTCACATTAGCTTCACTCATTAAACAATGTTGGAAAAACCTGTTGACCTGTGAAACAGCTGCAACTGATTTCTTGTGCAATACTATATCTTCTCATAAATCATAAAAAAAAGTTTCATTACAGTGTTAGTTCTTCATTTTGTAGTTGTTCATTTTCTGTGGAGCACAAAATTAGATATTATGCAGAATGTCTGTGCTGCTTTTTCCAAAAACCAGAACCAGAAACCAAAAAAGTTAAAACTAGTCCATGAAACCATTTATTCCATGTTCTATATTCCAAGTCTTCTGAAGCTAAATAATATTATGCCATTTTTTTTTAAGTTAGGAAAGATCAAAATGTAAAGTAATAGTTCACCCAAAAATATGTGTGTGTGTGTGTGTGTGTGTGTGTGTGTTTTGTTGTTTCCCAGAGTTTTTTTTTTTATCTTAATTTGTGTGTTACAGAAGAAAGTCATAGTAAATGATGCCAATATTAAAATTTTTGGGTAACCCATCACTATGAAATCAACATTAAGTGACATTTACAACCCGTTTTACTTCTAATCAATCATATTTAAGAGCAAATATGGATAATTAACAATAACTAAACTGTGGAGTCTGAAAAGTAGGCCACACCAGAATGCAGCCAGTTTAGTAGGGAAGCTTTGAGAAGTAAAGTTTTTTCGGAAACATTTTTTATTTAATATTATAAAGACGATCACATTAAGACCAAGAACACGTATTATAAAAGATCGATTTCAAGTTGTTAGTGCAAATGAGATTTGAGACTTACAGCGGAGAACATTTCCAGCGAATAACTTTTGTAAATAACTTTTGTCTGTTCCTCACATAAAGCTATTGTAAGGGTCAAGAAGACTTGGAATTTAATGAACGAGTTGCATGAACTACTTTTATGGTCTCGCTTTGTTATTTTCGTTGAGTTAGGTGAGTAAATGACAACATAATTTTCATTTTTGGGTGAACTATTCCCTTTAACCTTTCCCTATGACATACTTCGAGAGTTTTATAACTTTCCCCAAGCGTTAATTCCCATTAAACTTTGACAGGCGCTGTTGGGAAGATGATTGTGAGCCGGCACAGTATAGTGAGAGCAGCAGCCTCAGCCCTGACATCTGCCCAGCTCCTAAACACTTCTCGTCCTGCTGTGTCCTTCTGTTCACCAGACCTCTGTCCTTCAAGTTTACAGCAGCAAGATCCAAGATGACGACCGCCTGCAAGATCCAGTTGCAGGTAACTGTGTGTGAAACCCTCCTTATTTTCTTGAGCAATCTGTTTTTGACCTAATAGTAGATATAGTTTAATGTCCTTCTCATCTGAAATGATTTGGAGCTGATGAATAAATGAGATACAGGAAAGGCCGCTGCGAGGAGTCCGCAGAGACTCGGTCTCGAACAAAGCTGGAATTAGTGTCAGCCTAACGTTCTGTACCCTGCGCTGAAGAATACGAGCATCACTGCCTCATTATCTCCAATAAGCATCAATTAGCTGCTCTGTAACAATACCACTACTACACATGCCAACAAGGGCGATTTAAATAATATCTGTTTATGATAATGAGATGAGGATTAGGTACTGTTCTATAGTTTCTTTTTATAAAGTTATGAATATAAATGACGGCTTTGTTATGTCTGAGTTTTAAGTTCTGAATGTAAATAATCAGAGCTATGTTAACACCAAGGTTACCGCTAAAATTCATAGGACTCAGGATAATTTTCATGGGTGGATCAGTAACATTCCTGTTTGATCATCTTGCACTTAGAGGTCTATGTTTTGTAAAGGATTAGTTCAGCCAAAAATAAAACCTCTGTTGTGATTTACATGATTATCTTGCTGTGGTACACTAAAGGAGATATTTTACTGAAAGATCACACTACTTATTTCTGTATACATACATGCACAGAGAGAGAAAGAAACTTGTGTAAGTGTAAATAATTTAAATAACATACATTGTTTATTTTATATATATATATACTCAGCGGGTAAAATAAGTATTGAACACATCACCATTTTTCTCAGTAAATATATATCTAAAGGTGCTGTTGACATGACATTTTCACCAGATGTCGTAACAATCCAAGTAATCCATACATAAAAAGAAAACAATACAAATAAGTTCAGAAACTAAGTTATGTGTAATAAAATGGAATGACCTTCCAGCGAGACAATGATCCCAAACACACAGCTAAGGAAACTCTCATTTGGTTTCAGAAAAAGAAAGTAAAGCTGCTAGAATGGCCCAGGCAGTCACCTGACTTGAATCCAATAGAAAATCTATGGAAATAACTAAAATTAGAGTTCATAGAAGAGGCCCATGGACCCTTCAAGATTTGAAGACTGTTTGTGTGGAAGCATGGGCCAAAATCACACTTGAGCAATGCATGCGACTAGTTTCTCTATACAGGAGGCGTCTTGAAGCTGTCATTACAACAAAGGCTTTTGTACGAAGTATTAAATAAATTTCAGTAAGCGTGTTCAATACTTTTTCCCTGGGTCATTCCATTTTATTACACAGAACTTAATTTCTGAACTTATTTGTATTGTTTTCTTTGTATGTATGGATTACTTGGGTTGTTACCGACATCTGGTGAAAATGTCATGTCAACAGCACCTTTAGAAATATATTTACTGAGAAAAATGGTGATGTGTTCAATACTTATTTTACCCGCTGTGTTTATCTATATGCACAGTAATCAGGGGATTAATTTATTATATATATTATTTAAAATTATTTTAAATTGTTTTTTTTTTTCCAAATATTTAACAATAACTGTGTGTATATATGTATAATTAATAATAGGGCTGTGGATAGTGAAGAAAAAATGCGATATGCGATAACTCCATTAATAATGTCAATATTCAAATGCGATATGATATAATGCTTAAATTGCCACATGCTCAGATGAAACAGTTTTACCCAGCTGTTGCTGAGTCAGTTCTGTGAACTTCTATAACTATCTTGTGTCATACAGTATATATGTGGTTATTTGTATGTATGTATGTATCAAGAATTCCTGTAAAACCACAACAAATTCCTCGTGTCTGCGCACACTTAAGTGGTGAATAAAGCTCATTCTGATTCTAATATAATAGCATACATGTTTCACTTTTTGTGAGAAGAAAGCACCCCTACAACAACTTCTGAATGTGAACGGTATGTGTTTTACTCGATCATTACATAAAATGTCATTTTAACATTTACTCTATGAATTCAATATGCACCGATTCTTACTTAAGCTACAAAAGTTATTTAGGTAAGAGCAGTGAGTTATTTTCTCTTTGTCTTTTGTTCATGGCCCCAAATATTGCAAGCCGTAGCGATATGTACATTTGCGATATTTCGATATATTGCACATCCCTAATTAATAAAATTAATGAATTACATTCTATATTTTAAGGCCCCTAGTTACTCATATATATATAGTCTATATATATATCTATATAATATTATATATATATCTATATCTATAACTGACCCATACTGAGTTGAACCCAGCTAAAATCTCTATGTCATGAACATTGGCATAAGCCACTGTGCCACAGCTTTGACCCATTTATGTTTAATAGAGGAGAAAAAAAAACTATTTAGAACTCTGATATATGTTTTTGTGGTATGTTTTTATTTATTTATTTACTGTTCAAAGCTTCATCTTTCTTTGTGTCCATATGGATTTTTTTAACATCTGCCTTGTTTGTGCAAAAGTCGCATAAATTATTAGAAACACAAGACATAAAAAGTGTTTGTGTAAATCACCCTATATCCATCCACACATACGTAAAGAGTTTATGCTAATATTCTCATGACAGCTGGGAGAATGAAGGACAGGCTTCTTATTTACAACAGATTTTCTTAATTAAAGACTGTCGTAATCACACTCACATGCTTCAAACAGTCTGCGCAGGTATCACAGGATTTCCTTATTTCTTTCTCTTGTGCGTGTGCAGTATTACACTCATCACACAGTTTTATGGCGAGAGGACATGTTACTGTCATTGAGACTTTAGCAAACATTAACTTACCTCAGCTAAGGGACGATTCACTGCTATGATTTGCTTTCTGGTTTCATACAAAAATAAGCAATGATGTATGATTGATTACCTTGTCTGAACAATCTAGACATCTTCAATCTTTTTAGGAGATCCTTTCATGCACAGGGCCTCTTTTTTACATAAAAGAATCCTAAAAAACAGTGGAAGATGTTACAAATTGCATGCAACTGAGAGTTCAATTTCAAATCAAAGTGTTGTGCCATATTAATATATTTACATATATTTGCATACTTTGCAAAGCCATTAAAATGATTAATGTACAGATTTCTGTACAATTGTAGGCTACATTTGAATGTGGAAGGGACAATGAAACATTTAGCCGAACTTTAGCTTTGGTTCAAGTTGACTTAATGTTTTATTTTTGAGTAACGCATATTTTCATCTTTTTCATAGAATTAGATTCAGATCAAACAATAATTGGCAGACCCCCTGCGGTACCGCTGCGGACCCCCTGTCGAAGACCCCGAAGGTAGAATTTTTATGTTCTAGTTTATGAGCTGACTAATACAGAGTTGTGTGTCAAAATATACTTATGATTTTAGCCTGCAGATCATAAAAAGATGGAAAAATCCCGTTAAGGGAGAGAATTCGAGCCATATCCAGAGACTCGGATCTGTAAGTAACCACCTAGCAATCACACCTTCAAACATTCAGAAAATGTTAAAATCTGGTTTGGTTCCAAAATTGCTGTTCAGAGAATAGAACAATCCTTTTCATTTGCTGTTTTTGTTTGTTAAATTCTATGCAATGATCCCTGTCATTTGACAAAACGTTGTGGTTTTGGATGTGTGCACATATATAGGTCTGCCAGGGAAAAAAAATCATTACTAAAATCATTGAATCATTACTCACTGGCCTTGAAATTTTGTTTCTCCAGCTATTTTGACAGTAACTCCAGAACACTGAAATGATTAGCTGTCACAGTGTGTTGGGTAATGACATTCGTTGCGGTGCACCCTACATACTAATAATGCCAATAGTCTCATTGTGCTTAACGTGCCGTCCTGCATCCAATTTCCCACCAACAAAATCCTGTCATTGAGGATAAGTCCAATCTTCAAACCAATCAGCTATTAGTATATCCCTCCAGGTCCATTTGCATATTTATTGCCCAATCAAAGCAGCTCCTGTCATATCTCAAACATATGTTTGCATGGCCGCGCTCAAAGAATTCCCTGGCTATTTTAAATGATGGCTTTTTAAAGGATTATGAAGAGGTTGCAAATGAACTTTTAGTGATGTAAATAATCACTCGCATCTTGGAAAGCTTCCGAAAAGTAAATATATTAGACTCTGAAGGCTTATCTGCACTGGATGTGAATGCATGCTAAATGGTTCTTGGGCAGTATGAATGAACTGTATCCTTCCTGATAACAAGCTTAAAAATGAATCAAGTCATTTGCATTTATTGCAGTAATTGCTACTGCAACCAATTGAAGTGGTTGCACTTGCATATCTACACTAAATGCAATAATGGGGCAGATTTGCAAGAGAAGTGCATGACTGCATTGCTGGCACCGATGTGTTTGCCTGATTTGACGTGTCTGTTTAACTCGGTGGGCACAGCGGGTGAGAGATTGTGAGGAGCCTGATAAGTCATTTATGATGCCAACTACATTCATCTCAAAGGGGAAGGGCACTGGTAGAGTTAGACTGACGTGCGAGACTCCTGTGTTGCATGTCACTTAGATTTTTTGCTGAAAGGAAGGTGGCTCACACAAAAAGCTGTTTCCTTTCCTCTGAGTGCACCAGTGCAGAAAGTGTGTGTGTCTCTGCTGCTGAATGTTCGAATGCAGAAATGCCATTTAAATGAATAGTACAGCTAATATGCTTTTGCTGAATATACTTTGTGTGTATATATAGTCTATATATATATATATATTATGGATGCATAAAATTGATCAAAAGAGACAGTGAAGTCGTACAGAATCCTATACAAGAAGTATATCAAAGTCTTTTCAACATTGATATAAACAAAATGTTTCTTGAGTATTAAATCAGCATATTAGAATGATTTTTTTTGAAGGATCATGTGATACTGAAGACTGTATTAATGATGCTGAAAATTCTGATTTTCTTCATAGAGATAAATTACATTTTAAAATGCTTTCATATAGTAAGTGCTTATTTTAAATGGCAACAATATTTCTCAATATTGCAATTTTTACTATATTTTTGATCAAATAAATGCTGCCTTGGTGAGCATTCATAAACATTAAAAAAATCTTACTAACCCACACTTTTGAATGGTAATGTATGTGAACATGTTCCATAAACTTTCACAGCCAGAAAGTGTCCAAAACCTTTTGGCTTTAATTTTAACAATATATTTATTACTTCGTATTTCGTAAACTTCTTTTGTGAAAATGTTTTGATTAAAAAGTGCTGAATTGCTCTAAAATGTCACATGTTTTGATATTTTGTTATATAATACAAAGAATGCATTATAAATTATAGCTTAAATGTCCATATACCCTTTGGGACCATGTGTATGATTGTTTTTATAAATTGAATAGATTCATATAGCGCAATTACTTAAGTGACACATTTATTGTGCTTTTGTGAAGCCTGAAAGCATCTTCTTCCATTCATGTTTGCATAAAAAACAGATTATTATTTAAAATTTCTCCTTTTGTGTTCCACAAAAGAAAGTCAGTCCAACCGGGTTAGAAATGACATGAGGGTGCATAAATGATGACACACAATTGTATTTTTGAATGAACTGTTTGTTTATCTGTAAGACAGTATTTCCTGTGTGAATCATTCAGTTGCATCAGTGATGTTATGTGGCAAGAAATTCTGTCATAAGTCTTACCAACACCTGAGCTATATATAAATGTGGCAACAACCCAAAGAATGCGTGGTTATTAGAGTCATAAACATGCTCGTGACAGTCAGGTGCTGGTAAGAGATTCTGGAAGAATCCGTAAATAACTCCGAGAAGTGCGCAGGAGGTGGACTGATGGAGATAATGAAGGTGCAGGAGGAAACAGTAAACTGCTAAAAATGCCAAACGTCAGTATCACACTGCTGACTTTTTATTGGAAAAACAGGGGGCAGGTGGAGGGGTTTGATATGAAAATTATCTCATAATTACAGGACGATCAGCTCATATGCAAACTATGAGCTACAAATCTGAGCCTCTTAGGCACAGTCACAGATTTCCTCAAGGTTAAATTAAAAAAGGATTCTGCGTTCAATATGGAAAGTAATTTAACAAACTTTTGTTTAGATTTTTTTCCCCTCAGTTTGTAAAAAAAGCACAAATTCAGTGTAGAGTAATGCACTTACAGCAAAAATAATGCAAGACATTGTCGTGTTAATAATAATTGCACGATTAGCAGCAGCTCTGGTCACTTAATCAGCTGTAATCATGAGAAGTGTTTGTCTTGTTCCTGATTCACAGTCTCTGCAGTTTTTGATCATTTTATTGCCTAATTTAGCAATTTTTCTTGAAGGAAAATGGCAGAAAACAATGCTTAGCCATTTCACACTTCATTCCAGCCCAGGTGAGAATAATATCTAATACATTATTACCACTTTCACACTTTACCACAGAATCATGCTGTTCACAGAAATCTACTTAATGCTTTTGGGACAAATTGTAAAGCTTCTTAAATTAGTACAGTAAGATACAGAGAGAGAGAGGGTTTGAGGTCAGATTTTTTATTTTTTTTACTCACCAAGGCTGCATTTATTTGATCAAAATACAGTACATTGTGAATATATAAAACATTTAAAGTAACTCTTTTTCTATTTGAATATATTTCAAAATGTAATTTATTCCTGTGATGCAAAGATTAATTTTTTGCAGCTATTACTCCACAATTCATTGTCACATGATCCTTCAGAAATCATTCTAATATGCTGATTTGCTGCTCAATAAATATTTAACATTATTATTGTTATATTGCAAACAGCTGTACATGCTTAATAGTTGTGAAAGACACATTTGTTGTATATTTGTATTGTGTGTGTGTGTGTGTGTGTGTAGTGTGTATATGAGTTACATTATAAATTTTATCAATGTCTTGTACACTTTTGATAATTTAATGTGATCCTTGCTGAATAACATTTTCACTTGATCTCTAATATGGTTTTTGCATCTGGAAATTCTTGTGGTGTGTGTGTGTGTATGAAGATTTCAGTGCAAATACCTCTTAAGTCCGTCTGAGATTTTTCTGAGAATTTTTCTTTTAAATTAGCATTTTTATCAGGCTCCTATGTTTACATTCAGTACTTTCACTTCTAATGTCAAATAAAAGGTTATTTAGTCATTGAAATTACACTATTTTCATAAGAGCGGAAAAAGAAATGCTAATTTGAAAGAAAAACGTCAGACGTACTTAGAGGCTTTTGCATCTGAAGTCTTCATACATACAGACTGCATACATACATATATATATAGTAGATCTATATATATATATATATATTATTATTATATATATATATGTGTGTGTATAGTTGGTTAGATATTTGACTCCGCAACGTTGAATGGGGCATGTATAAATTGTGTGTCTGTTAGGTTAAATTCATTCATTGCCCGTTTCCGCCATCATCAAACTAGGGAGGGTGGTAAGTTTACTACTGTTTGTGATGTTGACTAGTAATCAGTTGCTTCATCGTAACATAGATCGAAGGGGCGCTTGATTGATACAGCGTGCGCACTTAAGAGGCATTTTATCCATCCAATGTCCTCTGTTCCCCATCGAGCCTTGGTGCTCATCCTTTGTTTAAAGCCGCTGACTGAGCACGTTGTCTCCTCCAGCAGGGGGGCTTCTGGCAAGTCACGGAAGCCCCGTCCTTCAGAGCTGTAAGGCCTGTGCTCTGTGTCATTCACGCCACTACGCACACCGCACACACAACCCCCACAAAACCACACACACACACAACGAACACACAAACACACACACACCACACACACACCACCACACACCACCAAACACACCACACACACACACAGAGCTCTTGCTCTAGTTCTCCTAGACAGACTCATTTCACCAGCCTGATGCTTTGAACTACTTTTGAGGATAACCATCCACGTATATGTATATGCATGGAATGTATAAGGCCGGAATTTCCTTTTCCCTTAAGACTCACACTAGACCATATCGATTACTTTCTTTAATCTTTATGAAAATGTAATCATTTATTCCTTTGGCTTTTAGGTAATGTCTCGATCCCCTGATGTCACCCATGTAAATCGCTTTAATATCTTGCCTTATTTGTTTATACATCAAATTACTTAAATTACTATTAAGTAAAATAGCATTGTTTCTCCTAAAATTCATTTGGACAAACACAACTATACATGAATTACACACATGGCATACAGTAAGAGTATAGCTATAAAAACAATGTGAGTAGCAGCTAAGATAACTTTCAGTTAGCACACTCTGGTTCCCTCAGGAAAACCTTTTGGATTATTGCAGAAAATAAGCTCTGTGACCAACACAAGTTTATGATTCTTATACATTTTTGTTCATCATGATTATATTCACAAATGAAGACAGCTTTTATGAATTTTGTAGTTAAATACGATCCACCACAGTAAAAAACGACAACACGATCCCATGACTTCAACCACCGTTAAGCTTCTGCAACTCTTTTATTTTGTATTTATAAAACATTCCTGAAAGTTTGAGGTAGAGTTTGCACAGTTATAAACACAATGAAGCTATAAAAGCAGATTATTGAGTAGATTAGTTTATTTTTTTTCGGCTGATGACGTTTAATGCCTCTCATTTAGCCAACTGAACAAGCTTTAAAAAATCACAGTGGGGTCTAACTGTTATATTATGATATATTTAACTAAAAACCCATTCAAAAGCCCCATTTGAACATGGAAAATGCAGAAATGCTAATATGTTTTTTTTGGTTCTTGCCTACAAATGCTTGCAAACTTTGGTAAATTGGTGTGAGATATCATTGAGGTCTTGTCTGAAACTCTTCAGAGGGTCTACTTTGAGAATCGAGAGAATCTCAGTGCTGTTTAGAGGAAACAATTGAGATATGTATTGAAAGAGTCGTCATCTGTGACTTTTCTCTCCAGCAGACATCTTTCTCTCGCTCTCTCACATGCAGACATGCAACAATGTCTTGTGGGATCTGTCCTCAACAGTGGTAACAGACACACAACTAGTCTTAAGCCTTTTATCTGTCCTTGTACGGTCTATTGTGTGAGAGCAGAATTACTGCCTATTTAACAATGCATCATCTCAGACACACATTTGCATTATGTGTCCTGATTACATTGGGGGTGGCAGTCTCGTTCTGGATTTATTTATAGCTGATTATCGAGAGTCAGTGTAAATACTTCAAATCCAAAATAGCAACTCTTCTGTCAGAGATTATGCGTTCAAATGTCTCTTATGAGCTCTGATAACAGATATTGAATATTATTGCTCTAAAATCCAAAATCTGAGTCAACAACCTTGGTGGAAGAAGTTTATTGATACAACTAATATTAATAAATGCAATTATTTACGGAGCATTAGTGTGTTTGATCATATAATGGTCGGATTTTTAGATGATTCTCCTAAAATTCAGTTCAAAAATAGACACAAATGAGTGAGTTGTTGATATAGAGTGTAGAGTGTTAATATGAATTTGCTTCTCAGATCATTTTGTCTTGGGAAAATTTGATGGTTATATGTATACAAGCTTATTTCTTATTTCGGAGTAAAATAATAATAGATGTAATATGGTAAAAATTGAGATAAATTCTCATATCTAATAAAACAGATAGGTTTAATATAAGAAAATTGCATTGTGAGTGAGAATTATGAGATTTTTAATATACACTCTGAGGCAAGATTCATAAGGAATGTTTGAGCACATATCTTGAAATCTGATCCCACTATTCTGTAAAAAACCAACAAAAACAATAAACCACAAAAGGCCGTTTTAAAGTGATTTTTACCGTGGTTAGAGTTCACACCATGCCTAACAACACCCTTTAAAAATGGTTAAACCATACACGGAGCCACAAAAAATAAAATATATTATTCAACGTCACTGAACCAATTTTTATACATCAGTGAATACCAACAATGGGTTAAATAAGGTAGAAATGGCTCTTTTAGGCAGTAGCTTAGGTAATTTGTACAGTGTGCTAACTTGTGGCTTATTGCTTCAAAGTGCTGGGATGTGGGATGTTAAAGACAGGTATACAGAGAGAAATATTACCGGGTAAAAAGTGAATTTCAAAGTTGTCTCCAGTTCACAGTTGTTTGATGGTTATTTAATAGGCTACATCAATCCCGATTCAGTTGCTTTTGCCATTCTCTTTCTTTTGTCATGTATAACTTTGTGTTAATATTCTGGCTCGTGTTCCACAAAAGAAGAACGGCGGATATTTTTCATGTCTTGCTCATGATTAGGTGCTGACTCTGATATAATGATGACGACGTACATCTTGCGTGTTCGTCTTCCACAGCTACTGCGGCTCCGCTGGGACGCGCCAGATCCCGCTGGGATTTCCTCCATACTCTCAGCACGGCTATTTGTGCTACACCTTGTTAGAACGAGGCAGAAAGTGCAAGAAAAATGTGTGGGGTTGAGGAGTAAACTATAAAAAGAATCCGTCACTACTGTGTTCAGGCTGGGCGCAGGAATACCTAAGCTATTGGTAAACAGCTTGTCGGTTAAGGTTCACATAACATGATTACCGAAGCAAAAATGATGCAAAACTTAATTTTGCTCAAGTGGGGACAATTTGTCCTTCAAAACTAGGCATGAGGCAGAAACTACAAAAATAAATGACTTCAACTAATGAACTAATTGAATTTAACACGCTATACAAAATCTCACTGCGAAAGCTTTAACATGCGGAAATGCAACAAATGAGTCGTGTTTCACAAACAATCAAATTCTTATGGAGTCAGTCGCAACGATTTGTGAAATAGCATTGAATTTGCTCGTTTTTTTAGTGGTTTGAATCAGATTCAATCAGTCAGTGAATCGTTCAGAATGATTCACAACCGACTCTCACACTGAACCGCGAGTCATATTTCAGTTAGGTCTGATTCTAAATGAGCCATGAATCGTATGTATATTTTATGTATATTATATTTTTACTGATTGATATTATCATAGTTATATTGTAGTGTATTAACATTTTTACTTATAATTCAATCTGATACAAAAACTATTTGTATATAATAATTTCATATATTTATGATGGTATAGCCTATTATTTAGTCAAATTAATATTATCAGTGCAAATACGGTAGCAACGTTTTAGGTTTTACGGTTTTAACTTAAATTTACAGTTAAAAACCGTAATTTCATTAACTGATATAATGCTAATATACCAACGTATTGAAGTACTAATATCTGTTTTGAACTATTGTAATACACTGATAACCACCAAATGCAGGTGGTGATGAGAAAGTCACATGATGATCATCACAAGCAGCTTTTAAATAATAACATATATAGAAGGTGCACAGTATCATTCACACAAACACCATCATGGTAACACACATGAAACTGAAATAATGCTATAAACATTCATTTAACAACATTAGGTGTAACACACACAAACCTAATATACAAAACTGATAAGAAAAAACTAAGAAGAAACATAGTTATTTCAACAGAAAAACCTCAAATTTGAAATGTAACGCAGGGAATTCTGGGAATGATTTATTCACTGTAAATTATACAGTTTTTTTCACTTCCAAAAACGGTATACTACCGTAAAATTAATGTCTAATACATGTAATGTCCAATACAGTTTTTCACTGTATATAGTAGGGGAATTTACCGTTTAACAGGATTTTACTGTAGCATTTTTACAGTCTTTTACCGTTAAATTCACAATAATTTTTTTACAGTGTTTGTAAAATTGTGAAACATGATTAATGATTCTAAAGTTTGATTCAAATGATTCAGAGTGTAAATGGAGATGTGAAAATAATTTGTTAATGATAATTTCATGATTTAAATATGTATTGATCAGCACTATGGTTTTGCACTGAAATACCTTGTGCTAAATTGGCGCAAATGGTTTAGTGAATTCTGCTCTTTCTTAACTTCATGGAGCCGATTCATACGTAACAATGTTAATAACAGGACAAGAGGGCTCTCAGGTTTAATTAAGAGGGAGCTATCTCTGCCCACACATCTTTAAAAATAGATTTCACATCCACCGCAACCTCAAGGTTTCTCTGGTTAATATGCCAAAGCATTATCAGATCAAAGAAAGAGAACTAGAAAGGCAAAAAAACTGTTGTCTGACCTGGACGAGACAGTCATTAGAGGAGCTCGATGAGTCCAAGCTTTCTGTTCACAGTCTTTGCTGATGCTGACAATTCCAGTACAGGCCACATATACAGGAA
The DNA here is from genome assembly GCA_018155175.1 of Sinocyclocheilus anophthalmus. Classification (NCBI taxonomy): domain Eukaryota; kingdom Metazoa; phylum Chordata; class Actinopteri; order Cypriniformes; family Cyprinidae; genus Sinocyclocheilus; species Sinocyclocheilus anophthalmus. The sequence goes on from JADLZN010007197.1 coordinate 340,013, forward strand.
GAAATGAATGAAACCATATCATCTGTAGTAACGTGCTTGCATTAGAGGGGAGTGGTATGAACAAAATCTTATAATATGAGTAGTTTTTCAATCAGATATGGACCCTGGCCACAAAACCAGTAAAAGTCAATTGTTGAATAAATAAGCTTTCCATTGATGTATGGTTTGTTAGGATATGACAATATTTGGCTGAGATACAACTATTTGAAAATCTGGAATTTGAGGGTGCAAAAAAATCTAAATATTGAGAAAATCGCTTTAAAGTTGTCCAAATGAAGTTCTAAACCATGCATATTACTAATCAAAAATTAAAAAATTACGTTTTGATATATTTAAGGTAAGAAATTTACAAAATATCTTCAAGGAAAATGATCTTTACTTAATATCCTAACCATTTTTGGCATAAAAGAAAAAAATGATAATTTTTGACCCATACAATGTTTTTTGGGCTATTGCTACAAATATACCCCAGCGATTTAAGACTGGTTTTGTGCTCCAGGGTCACAATATGTTGATATTAATATATTAAAATAATGTATTTTTACATGTAATACTCTCTGTAATATAAAATAATTCAATGAACATTGAAAACACACACAAGCAAGCACGGACGCACACACCACCTTATTAATACTCAAATGAAAAAAAATCTTCACATGAGGGTGGAATTTACCAACAAAAAGGATACTAAAGTAAACTATTATTAAAAGCATAATATGATATTAACAATATATTTAGGTGTGCTTAATCAATGGATGTTTTTTGATATATAAGGCTAAGTATACTCATAAGATTGTATTAATATGTTTATTAAAAATAGTATGGAATTAATTTAGTACTAGATGTTAACTATTAAAATTATTATTTTTATTATGTAACAACCTTATCATAAATTATATATTTAATAATTCATATATTATTATATTAGTTTGGTTAATTGCATACTTTTCATTTTTACTTTTGCTATATTAATTAGTTTCTTTATTTTAAGCGTGATAGACATCCAAAAATCCCCCAAGGGGGGGTGAAAACAAAACACAAATTCATCAACAAAAAATGTTAAAAAACATTAAAATGAATGTTATCCATGTAAATTAAAATCTATGACAAGTAATAATACATAGTTATATTAGTAGTATAATATATTAAATAGTATTTAATAAAAATATTATTTTAATCATTAATGTATTTACATAATTGTCTACATTTAACAGTTTTATGTATTTATATATAATTTATATATCCACTGAATTCAGTTTCACATTGTACATCAATAACATGTTTATCCTAGTTTCTTTGTAGATCTCGCATGTCCACTGCTGGCTGCATGGACCTTTTTTGTTGGCTGACACATTTCTACAATCACACAGTACTGTATACATTATCATTTATTTATGTGTTATATTATATAGCACTACTTCAATGTTGTAACGAGATGCTGAATTATGAGCAATGATGAGATTGAATGACATATGTGATACTCTGCTTTGACTTAATTACTATTCCACAAGACACGACGAGCCAATATAAAGCTACAAATCGCGCTCGCTCGCTCTCACCCATCTGTCAGGCATCGGGGCATAACTCCATCTCCATAGCAGACAGACTGAACGCGCGGCACATAGACATCTTAATGTTTCCGAAAGCCTCCCGTCCCCCCGTAGAGTTTCCCCCTCCACACACCACTCAATCCACAGTTAAGATATCTTGTTAGTAGATAACAAGCGGTCTCTGCTGGGATTTCGATAGGCACACTTTTATTCCACCAGAGGATGTCTTTCCGGGCTGCATGAAGTGTAGAAGGAAAGAAAGCGGGGAAAAAAATAAAAAAAGAGCTTGCTGTCAATTATCTTCCCTCCTCCAAGCTCCAGGAGAAAGGGAATAGGGAATGTTGGGTCCTGAGCTGCGGGCTGTCCATCAAGACCCGACTCACACCAGCTCTGCCAGGCCTGAAAAATGAATGGGAGCAGAACGAGTCACAGAGACGCTGGGAGAAAAAAAGAGCCTGTCCTTTTGACTTGTGTTAAAGGTGTCTGTGTCTACAGCTGTTATAGCAGACCACACTGCAACCCGCTGCTTAGAACTGGTGGATAGATTGACTTACATTTATGTGGATGATGTTCATAACTTAAACTTTGCACTGTTTATGTGCATTGTCTATACGTTAAATAATGTGATTTATTGAGAAGTCTGTTGTTTTTCCAAATTTCGTAAGTCAAATCCACACTGTTAAATTGCTACAAACATATTTCTGTTTTGTAATCTTTAATGCGATATAAAAATGCATCTTTTTATATTGTACAAGTACATTATAGTGTTGTGATGCATAAATTCACTTGTAAAAATGATCAGTGAAGTGTTCCGTTTATTGAGACAAAATGGAATTGAATTTAAAATATTGGTATTGACAAAGAATTATTATTTTACATGTTATAATATAATTTTTTGTTTACTAATACTTTCTTTTTTTAAGTCAAATCCACACTGTTAAATTACATTTCTGTTTTATATTTTTAATGTGTACCTGTTACTCAAATATACAAATAAACTGCAAAATGTTCAAAGTTAATATTATTAATGAATAACAATTAAATGATTAACAAATGAATAAAATTAAAGACAGCAAAGCATGAATACATCATAATTATGATATGGAGTTATATTCATTTTAAATCTATAATATAACTGGTGTGGATAATTTCAGTTGTTTATCGTTTTTCATATACAGGTTGGACAGCGTTCTGTGAAACTGTCAAAACGAGTCTCTAAGAAGAGAATACAGATGAGCTGGTGAGCTACGGAAGGAAGGAAGCTTCTGGTAAGTGAAACAAAATACTGATTTTAGTCGATTTTTACTGCTGTTATTACCAGATTCACAATCAGGTAAATTATTTTGTATTTTGTATAGTTGTAGTTATAGTATTTTGTGTAGTTTGGAGTTGATTAAAATGCAAAACATTGCAATATCAGTACCGTATATGAAAATATGTATTTTTGACTATCGATAAGGATATACTATATTATAAATGTAAATTAATATATTTTAATTGACTATTATTAAACTAGTAGTATTTAATAAACTATTTTTATTTATATGATGTTTATGTTTTTCATTATGTACTTTAATGTTGTTCCAAACCTGTGTGTTGTAATTTTTTTCTGTAGGACTCAAAAAAAAACAAACACCTCTTTTCCGTATACAACAAACGTTCCACATTTTGGCTCATTTTGGCTCTGTCACTTAATGTCCAATGTCAAATCAGGATCCTGAAGAAGAAACAGTTGAGAACCTCTGACTCACTGATAAGGGGTAAAAAGTTTGGTTGAACTCTATTACACAGTTCTTCCATGGCATGTTTTTGATCTTGGTCATCTTAAATCATTTAAAGTCTGTGCATTTAATTTGTAGTCTATCTAAAGTAGGTTTTGATAAATAATAAAAGATCAGGCAAGAGCAGAGAGCAATTTGGATCATGATAAAAAGCAATGCATGACACAAGAACTGCTTGTCATTTAATAATCAAACAAATGTTTTAATTGCTTCTTTTTTTTTTCTTTTCATAGTGCATGTTCACTGAAAAAAAAATGGATATAGAAACAATTTTCACTCAGAAATTGAGTGCTGTAATACTAATGTATTTTGTTTTACAACTTTAATTAATAATCAATGCACATAACTTTCCAGGTTCTAAAGAATGTGAGAATTTACTTATTTATTATTTATTTATTTAGCCATTTTTTTTCGTGGTATGCTGAAAACCGCAAAATACGTTTGACTTGATGTTTTCCTGACTGCAATTTTTCCACAGCCTCTAAGCTTTTCCTGCCCAATTATTATTCTGAAACAAATCCAGCAGTCCGTCAGGTGCCAAATGACCGAAATGTGAACCCGATTCATTACTGATACTGCATCTAAAATTAAACAACTGCTTATAGGCTTTATGATAAGAGGGCAACAGTGAAAGCTTTGCTTTGTGCATGCTGACTCCCAAGAGCACTGCAGTATCAATGCTGTACAAACCAATTAATTCATACGGAATCTCTCTGAGAATTTATGGACTAGGATGACTTCATCATTGCTTATAATTACTTTCATAGCCCTTGGGTTACTTCTAAATGAGCTAAAACCAGAGAAAATAAAGTACTGCGTGTCAACCGGGGACAGGAAAGATGTACTGTCTTACATGGCTAAGCCGAGCAGGTCCTTATAGTGAAGTAGCATTAAAGCGCTAATGCATAGATTTGGAAACTTTACACTGCCCCTGTCAAAACAAAACCAGAGGCAATCAGTCTTACCAGTGTCCAATCTCGTGCACAACACTTCATTGAGGTGTTTAATGTATGCCGCCGACTCTATGGATCGTGTCAAGCTGAACGTAGCATATGTTAGCAGGCATGCTAAGCCCAGACTTATTTTTTTCCCGCCTGAGGGTCGGTTCCTGAGATTCCCAATATGCTGTGGAAGAACAGATTTGATTTAAAGACTTGCCTTTTAATTCATGAAGTGGAAAAAAAACATCGCCCTCCAGATAACAGAGGACATAGACCAAGAAACACAGTTTCCCTACAAATTGAATGTTGTCTATTTTAACGCAGTTGTCCTCTTCGACAAACTTTTGGCTTCTGGCTACGAAAAGACAATACAAACAAGATTACAAGACGGTGCTTGGCTTTGAATCCACTGAAGCTGACACAGAACCTTTCCCGACTTCCCTCAAGGTTCAGACGACACATCGACAGCGAAATAGAGCTGGTGGGTTAATTATTTCATCGTGCAGATGTTAAACTTTCGTGCTCTGGGTTTTATATAATTCTTTTTTATCTCACGAATCCCTGTAGTGTAATTACAGCGGTAAAAGCGTTTACTCATTAGCATAGTTATGCAATCTGAACTAATGAACTGTGCTGGAATCACATTGAAAGTGAGAGTATATGCACTTCTGATGACGTGCTTCTAGTTTTGTAAGACATTACAGACGCTCACGTATTCATGCCGAAACAGACTGAATCATTAGCAGTGTTCTCAGTTCACTCAACAAGAAATGCTCTCATTAATTACATGTTGTAGTGGCCTCGTCTGTCAAGCAACAAACTAAGCATTAAACAAGGTCTAAACTAGTGTATTTACCCTAAAGGGTGCATATAAGTACCCTGAAGGTGCATTTTAGTATGGTGCATGTTAGTACATTTTAAAAGGGTACCATCCCAGTCGCCATTGATAGCCTCGTGGTTAGTGTGTCGAGTCTGTCGACATACAGCACAACTGCGCTCAAAGTGACCCGAGTTCAATTCCCATCTCGAGGTCCTTTGCCAATCCCACCCTCCTGTCTCCACCCAATCCTTTCCTGTCATCTCTTTACTGTCCTATTCTCATAAAAAGCATAAAAGCCCATACAAATACATTTTAAAAAGGGTTCCATGTAGTGTTGTTTTTGGCGGCCTGTTTTAATTTTAGTTTTAGTCTAGTCTTTGTGTGAAACTGTCATGTTAGTTTTTATTAGTTTTAGTCACGTTCATACTCTTTTTAGTCTAGTCAAGTTTTAGTCGACTAAAAATCGGAGCATTTTAGTCTAGTTTTAGTCGACGAAAACTGATGACATTTAGTCTAGTTTCAGTCGACGAAAACTGATGACATTTAGTCTAGTTTTAGTCCATGAAAATTGTATTTTAGTCTCTTTTTAGAAATGCAATTCTATTTAACCCAGTCAATATAGTATAAGTACCTAGTAGTATAGACGAAACCAAAATTTTATTTTAGCCAAACCCATTTCAAACAAGGTTATCTTATTATATTATTGTTACCTTCAAGAATACTTCCATTCCAGACACGGAAGATGCTCTGATTTGAATTTACAACATTTATTTTACCAACCAAACATGTTAGAAGTACACACACATAAATTTAAATAAAGACGAACCCCGGCTGGCCGGCCATCGGTCCCTTTCTCTGTGTCAGACTTAACTTTGTTTGGTTTCCGTCTTCTAAATCAGTGTTTCCCAACCTTTCTTTAGTCACGGCACCCTTTGGAAATTTTTACAAATTTGTGGCATCCTACAAAATTAATTTGGTCACAATATTTGAATTTCTAACTTCGATATGATAATTTGAAAAGTATAGATATTTGGTACAACAGAGAAGAACGGCAGAATATAATGTCATACAGATATTTTAATATTATAAAAAATCAGTAGCTAATTTCTAATGAAGAGACCAATTTATATGACAGATTTTAATGTAGGCTTTTATTCATATGTAAACATTGTGAGATAGTTATAATGGTAATTAAACAAAGTTTTGCTCACTCAGTGTATTTTTGTAGGGCTATTAAGAGTTTTTTTTTTTTTTTTTACCAATTATCCAAATAATGTTTAATCTTAGAAAGCTATTATTATCAGAGGGCACGTTAGCATAACGGTTAGCAGATCAATGAATAAGATGAATGAATAATGCCAATTTACCACACCATTACAGCACAGTAGGGCTATTGCAAACAGAAACAATACTATACTACATCGATGTTTCCTGTCAGCTTGATTTTTGAGGGGACTGTTCCGATGAGCATGAACGGTATACGAATGGAGCAGTCACATGGGCCGCGACGACTGGCGAGCACACACCCGCAGAGAGCGGGATAAGACACCCAGAGCGGGATAATACCATACAATCTATGGATAATACACACACACACACACACACACACCACACACACAAGTGAATCCTGATCTGAACTCATTTTCGGCAGGCGTAATTTCTGTGCATCTCTAATTATTGGCGGCATTAGAAATTGATATTATATAATAGATGCTTTTCTGAACATTTTAGCAATTAAAAAATGTTTTTTTACACGGCACCCCTGCTCTCGACAGACCCCGGTTGGGAAACACTGTGCTAAATAATGCCGCGAGTGGGGCTTGAGGAAGTGACCTGATGCAGAGCCTGAAGCGAGACACAGGAAACAGAATTACTGCAAAATAATAATAATAACAATAACGCGACTAAACGAGACGAAATAAAGTTATAACATTTAGTTTCGTCTCGTTCTGGTCAATGAAAATGAAGAGACATTTTAGCATAGATTTTATTTTGTAAACCACATTTAGTCTAGTTTTTATTCGTCAACAATATTGCATTGTACATTTAATTATCGTCATAGTCACATGACCAGCATTTTCGTCTCGTCGCGTCTCGTCTCTGTTTTTCGTCACGTGATAAGGCGTGACCGTACTATATTTATCATAATTTTCGTGAGGAAAGCAACACTAGTTCCTTCCAGTGACAGCGTTTGGCCAAAATGTACCACATCATTGTGTACTAGGTCGTTATAATTCGGTAGGTTGACCATATTTTAGTTTTCAAAAAAGGGGACAGTGGGGGCAGGATGCAGATGGGGGTGGGTTGTTGGGTTTTAAAGTAACCCTTAAAATAGCGCAATGACCATATCCCAAATATCAAAACTCAAAATATGTCATTTCCATACCTAAAATACATATTTTACAGTCACCGTTATGCAGATTGATTAGGCTATAAAAACTTCCTACCAGTGGCCATCCTTCACAAAACTTAAAGGGGTCATATGATGCTTTTTAAAAGATCGTTATTTTGTGTATTTGGTGTAACGGAATATGTTTGCATGCTTTAATGTTCAAAAAACACATATTTTTCAAATACTGTACATTAGTGTAGGTCCTCGCATCTCTCTCCTTTTACTCTTTAATGCCCCGCCTCTCTCAACGCTTCGTTTTCTACAAAGTCCCTCCCTTCCGCCACGCGCAGTCTGCTCTGATTGGCCATCTGACCCAGTGCATTGTGATTGTCGAAACACCGCAAGCACTCCTCGTAAATGTAATGCCCCTTACCATAATCGAGAGCTTCATCTTTCAAAATAAACGTAAAGACATCAGCCCGAGGGTAACGAGTCGCGTGACAGACACAGTGAGGAGTGGTAGTTTTGGCATTACACAAGCCACGGGTAAGACAAAAACGCTGACTCCAAAACCGTGATGTGTCCCACCGTCGCTCTCATCCCTCGCTCTCTTCTCACTCCACTCACACCTCGGAGCCGCTGTTCTCTCTCTCTATACTCTCCTCTCGCTCACGCAACCCACCACACGCAACCGTCTCTCTCCCCGCGCGCGCACACTCACACAACACAGACACACACACACCTCCTCTCGCGCGCACGCACACCACACACAACACACATACACCTCTCTCTCTCTCTCTCTCTCTCTCTCTCTCTCTCTCACTCGCGCGCGCACACACACGATGCGCAAAACTCCGCATTTGAACAGTCAGTAGCAAATACTTAAACTAATAACAAAACAGTAGCAGATTCAGAAGCGCAGATTGTCATAGCAAAGTCAGAATTACCTCCACTCCTAGGTTCACGAAACGGTTGTCCATAAAATGCATTGCTGTTCTTTTGTAAGTGATCTTAAAGATTCCTAATGCATCTACTTTCGGAAGGCCAAATAAAGTGCTTTTGCTTTCGCCTAGAAACACACAGCGTCTCCCTGACATGCTGCTTCAACACTAACTGTGGTTACTGAAACCACGCCTTCTTTCTTTGCTTGAACATTTGGGCGGCATTATGCAAATATTTCCACATAGTGAGGTAGATATGTGGGGGCGTGTTAGAACGAGCCGTTTTAGGGGGACGTGGCAGAGTGTTAACTTTGATAAAGAATATCTCTTTAGTTTTGAGACTTTAGTCTTTGCAACTTCAGGGACCTTATCTATGCACAACCAGCTTGTAACACTCCAAAGAGAAAAAAAACTTGAAATCACATCATATGACCCCTTTAACATCTACCACATATGTAGAATGCAAAATGTTTCAATACAAACATTTCAGTCAAATGCAATTTATGCAATATTTCAAACCTTTAACCCAGGGGAGAAAATCAGCCCGCCGCAAACGTTTAAAATTAGCCCGATTCCGTGCAAAAAAATGCGGATTTGGCAACCCTGCATGCTACACGAGCTGCATCCAAAGTGATTAAAATACTCCGCATATTGATAGTGGCTCCCTGATACGCGATAATTATATTCAATATCAGAATGTTTGCGGGAGCAGGCCAGAAATTCAGCGGGAGCGGGGTTAAGAAAACAGCGTGCAGGGCTTTAATACAAAAACGTACACAATGAATGGCAACTGTAGAAAGCAAAAGCCGAATCCCGGACATTTTGGGCGATTTGGAAATCCCGGCCGGACGCATTTAAAAAAAAAAAAGAGGATATATGGTCACACTAAATTAGGGATGCACAATATATCGGTATCAATTCTTTAAATTTATGGGTGGATATCGGATGAATAAATAAGCCAAATTGGATTTTACATGAGCATTCTCATTTTATGTTTTTACATTTAGATTACATTTGCCATCATTTAATGCTTCCTCAATATTTTTAATCTTTGAAAAAGCTAATAATTTAATAATATTTTTAACACTACTATCTAGCTATCTATCTAGCTATCTATCTATCTATCTAATTTTAACTTAAAATTTTGATGTTAAATCCACTATTGTATTGGATATAAATGTTCTACAGTCTATACAGTATTAAGTTCAATTACATAAGAAGTAACTGTATTTAAATTACAGAAAAAAATAAGAGTAATCCCCTACTTTACTTTTTCATGGGAAAAGTAATTAAATTACAGTAACTAATTACTTAGTAACTAGTTACACCCAACACTGATTGTTGGCTATTGCTACAAATATACCTGTGCTACTTAAGTTTTGTGGTCCAGAGTCTCTCTCACACACACACACACACACACACTCAGGTTTACATTTGTGAAAAGTGGGGACATCCCATAGGCGTAATGGTTTTTATACTGTGCAGACCGTATATCTTCATATGCCCCTTTACTAACCCTACCTAAACCTACCCCTTACAGGAAACATTGTGCTATTTCAGATTTTTTTAATACACTCCATTCTGTGTGATTTATATGTTTTGAAATGTGGGGACATGGGGTAATGTCCTGAATAGTCACCTTCTCCTTGTAATACCTTTATGTTATACTTTTGTCATTATACAAATTTATGTCCTCATATGTCACAAAAAGCCACACACCCACAACACACACACACAAACACACACACACACACACACACACACACACACACAGACAGGTTTGATTTTATGGTTTATGGGGACTCTCCATAGGCGTAATGGTTTTTATACTGTACAAACCATATTTTCTATGTTGGGGGGGGGGGGCCCTAAAATCTAAACCTACCCCTAAACCTACCCCTCACAGGAACCTTTCTGCATTTTTAGATTTTCAAAAAAACTCATTCTGAATTATTTATAATCCTTTTGAATTACGGGGACACTGAAAATGTCTTCATAAATCACCTTCTCGTTGTAATACCTATGTCATACCCATGTTATTATACAAATTTGTGTCCTCATAAACCACATAAACATGCACACACATACACACACACACACACACACACATACCTACCTCTACCTGCATATATATATATATTGGACAGCTGACAAATTAACCAGTGACATGAACTATACCTTTAACAATTAATTCCTTTTACGAACACATGAAAAGAAGGAAAATTATGCCGAGGATATTCAGGGATACATATAGAAATGTTGATACTGCTGAATATTCCTGCAGCGCTGGGGGTTTCCTATGAATAGTTATTTCATGTGCTGAATATTTGCATGCATGAATATGGTGAATCTGTGTTTGTCTTAACTTCCTGTGACCTCCTGTGCTCATTTACTGCAATCCATCTCCAATCTCAGCTCCTCTGGAATCGTTAAACACGACTCCAAAGGATTCCATGCTACGGATATCTTCTGTCAGTTCATGGTACGTCCCGCAGCAGAACCACATTTCCATCATTGAAAGCCCCTCTCTGGGCACGTCAGAGTCCAGTCGATACAGACATAGAGAAAAGCAGTGACCTGTCATTGTCGTGCTGTGCTTCTGACAGTCCTTAACACTCAAATGGACGACCCCCGTCTGGAATAAAGACCCATGGCACTCGCAGCATTGGTGTGCCACTGTCTGGCACCCAGATCATCTGGGTGTCCGGTCTTGTCAGTGATCTGGCCCTGGGGATAAGAATGCTCGGGCAGAGAAACCAACTTTATCCATGAGATGTGCCTGCTGCCTGCACCCCAGACTCTGTCATGGTGAATTTGCCAAGCAGCTTAAACACAGGACACAAGTTGTGCAACGGATTGAGGCCAATGAGATGGATGATGAACAATAGTTTTTTTTAGAGTCAACACAAAAGCCTCTTTGCTTCCATAATCTGATGCACAGTGGCCCCAAAAATTATTTGAACACTTTTGCATGCTTAATAATGTATGATGTACATTTAATTAGATTACTAAATGTAAATATATATGTTGCAGAAAAAATTCCTCAAAGAATCCCCCAAACCATGACACTTCCTCCACTTTTTTACACACTTGGGGTTCAGTCTAATAAAGACCCAAATAAATTATACTTGCTCTCATCACTGAAGTGAACTTTGGACCTGTTCTCCTCTCTCCACACAACATGCTCCTCAGCAAAGGTTAATCGAGTCTTTTGATTCTTTCTGCTGATGAGAGGTTTGGTCACTGCAGAGTGTGCTTTCAGTCCAACTTCTCTTAAACGTGTCGAGACAGATCCTTACCCTGTTCAGTGCTGAACTGGTGAGAGATTCCAGCTGCAGTGTTGAACCGATTACCCATTGAGAGTCTCTGCATTATCGTGTCTTCGCGAGCATTTGTCTTACATGGACGACCAGCCTTTTTGGGGGACTTGAATGAATTAGTGTCATTGTAAAACTGCAATATTCAAGAAATCACAGATTTGGAATGACCAACTTCTCTTGCAGTGGCTGAAAGGGTCATCCCTATATATACAGTGGGGAAAAAAAGTATTTAGTCAGCCACCAATTGTGCAAGTTCTCCCACTTAAAAAGATGAGAGAGGCCTGTAATTTTCAACATAAGTATACCTCAACTATGAGAGAAAAAAATGAGAAAAAAAAATGCACATATGAAATCACACACTCATTGTAGGATTTTTTTAAGAATTTATTTGCAATTTATGGTGGAAAATAAGTATTTGGTCATAACAAAATTTCATCTCAATACTTTGTTATATACCCTTTGTTGGCAATGACAGAGGTCAAACGTTTTCTGTAGTCTTCACAAGGTTTTCACACACTGTTGCTGGTATTTTGGCCCATTCCTCCATGCAGATCTCCTCTAGAGCAGTAATGTTTTGGGGCTGTCGCTGGGCAACACGGATTTTCAACTTCTTCCAAAGATTTTCTATGGGGTTGAGACTGGCTAGGCCACTCCAGGACCCTTGAAATGCTTCTTACGAAGCCACACCTTCGTTGCCCGGGCGGTGTAGGGTTATTTGGGCTGAGTTCAATTGTGTTCATGCTGAAAGACCCATAGCCACGGTTCATCTTCATCCCGTTGCGGATAGGAAGGAGGTTTTCCCTCAATCTCACGATACATGGCCCCATTCATTCTTTCTTTTACACGGATCAATCGTCCTGGTCCCTTTACAGAAAAACAGCCCCAAAGCATAATGCTTCCACCTCCATGCTGCTCACAGTAGGTATGTTTGGTGACTGTTATCGGTTTAGGATGCAAGCTCACATTCTTCGTCCTCCAAACACGAAAGTAGTTTTTACCAAAAAGTGATCTATTTTGGTTTCATCTGACCAGTATGACATTCTCCCAATCCCAAGCGTTCCTCGTTCTGGGTCAATCCCAATGCTCTCGTCACAACTTCAAGACAGCGCTGGACATGTACCTGGCCTTAAGCCGGGACACGTCTGGGCACGGCAGATTACACAAATGTCCCTGGCGCGCAGTGTATTTCAACTGGTGATTGAGCCCTTTGTTGACTGTCCCAGCTCTCTGCAGGTCATGCACTAGGTCCCCCCGTGTGGTTCTGGGATTTTTGCTTACAGTTCTTGTGATCATTTTGACCCCGCGGGGTGAGATCTTGCGTGGAGCCCCAGATCGAGGGAGAATATCAGTGGTCTTGTATGTCTTCCATATTCTAATAATTGCTCCCACAGTTGATATCTTCACACCAAGCTGCTTACCTATTACAGATTCAGTCTTCCCAGCCTACTGCAGGTCTACAATTTTGTTTCTGGTACCCTTTGACAGCTCTTTGGTCTTGGCCATGGTGGAGATTGGAGTGAGGACGTTAGTTCGGTAGGTTGGTGGGATAGTTTATTCTTTTATAAGTAACCTGATGGAACGAAGTTCAAACAGATGCCATAAATAATCATAGAGAGGAATAGACGAATTTGACGTAAGACAGTGCTCGGAGCTCTCGAAGATGAAAAGCCAATGCTAAAAGTGATTTAAACAGGTCTGTGAGAGCAGAAATCTTGCTTGTTTGTAGGTGACCTAATACTTATTTTACCGAGGAATTTACCAATTAATTCTTTAAAAACCCTACAATGTGATTTTCTGGATTTTTTTTATCCAGAAAATCATAGTTGAGGTATACCTATGATGAAATTTACAGGCCTCTCTCATCTTAAGTGGGAGAACTTGCACAATTGGAGGCTGACTAAATACTTTTTTCCCCCACTGTATATGGAGTAAGTAAAACTACTTTTTCTAGTATTTTTCACAAGAAAATGCTATTTAAGTTTTTTCACTTCATAAATTTCACCTTTAATTCAATGTGTTGCTGGCCATTTCTTTGTAATTCTTTGAGAAATGTACTAGACATTTATGAGTGAAAAAGTGTTTCAAAGTAAATCCTTCACCATTTTTTCAGTGTTTATATATAAACAGTGAATAAAAAAATATATATATATAGATAGACAGATACATAGATAATAAAAAACCTTTTTATTTCATTTTTTCTCTATAGTCCAAATACATCTGTTTTCTCAAGTGAAACAGAATATTCAATTTAGGAAAAAAAAAAATAAGACCAAGAATAAGACTGTAAACTGGTTTAATTTTGAATTCATGTTGACCTAATCATTGTTGGGTTTTGACCTCTGTCCCAAACACAGAAACAGTTTAGTGTATCATCTGTTCCCCTTCCTTCTCCAGCCTTCACCGTGTCCAGTAACATACGTCACCTATTCAAATTTTCAGTCGGTGCACGGCGTGTTTGTACACTCTCTGAGGTTTTGTGTTCCTTCTCTTACAGTAGTGGAAGCCGGCGGACTCCTATCTTCAGCATTAGAGCTGGGAACAGAGATAAGCTGCTCTAAAACGCAGAGACAGATCGTCAGAGCTGCTCGTTGTTGTGAAAGATTAGGAACACCCATCCTCAGAGCCGGGCAAAGCTTTCATTTGTCCGCTGCGCTCGACCATGGCCCCTTTCTCCCACTTGCAATTTCAACATTTGAGAAAAGTTCTGATTATAGCTGCCCAGGGTTTTTCTTTATCTTTTTGTTTCTGCTGCATGAGAAGGATGGGAAGAAAGGTCCTAATAATTGCAACTCGGCTGCTTTAATTACGGCAGAACGTTTGGCAGAGAATTCATAACATGCCTCTGTCTTTTCCTTTTCAAGGTCTCAACAATGAAAACAACGATTCCTGTTTAATTGTTTTCCGAGTGGCGAAGCGTATTCATTAGCGATCCACATTCATTATATCCACAGCTACAGTGCAAAATGCAATTTGAACCTCAAGATACTGAACAGATATTCAGAAATGGTCAATTTTATTCCTTTCAGCCTTGAATAATACGATCTCTCACTGCATTAGAAGTCATAAGATGATGATATCAAAGCTTTCTTAACTTTCACACCTGGTACGCCACAATTACTCAACATGAGCGCTGCATCTAAGCTTTATTCTCCCCAACAGACTGTAATCTAATGTTTCGTCTCCACACCAGCTTATGGGCCAGCAACAGCTGGTCATATCACCTTGCTCCATCTGCCAAATGATGCTGGCTACCGCCATTCCTGCCCACAAGACCTTGGGCATTATTTTGTCTTCCTCTGTTTACGTACATAACGGTATTTATGAGTGCTTGGCTCCGTCTCAGATCAACAGTTTTGTGGCTGCTTCCCCACCAAAATTCATTTTGCTAAGATGTTTGTCGGCTTCTGTCCTTCCTGGATATTATGCTTAAGTTACTTTAGCTCCTGAAAGTTACAGGTGATCTTGCTGGAACCAATTAAAGGGATTATGTGTTTAGTAAGTCTGCTAGTTCTTTTAGCAGACTTAATAGTTCATAAAGTAAAATTTTGCTGTGTTGCATGAACATGCATCACACCACTGGTTCTTGCATTTTTTCAGTTTGAATATGAGCGAACTTGGCTGAGATTTCAAAGCTTTTCAGTGAATTTGAAGAACATAGTTTGGTCTGTTCTTTGGTGTGGCTTCAGAAGACTTGAAAAATAATGCATAAAGTCATATAGACTACTTTATGGTGCTGTGCAACCAATACATATTGCTTAAGAGTCTCTAACAGTTTAACATTTTATTTAAATATGTGCTTGTTACTGTTTGACATGTTTCCATTGTATCTTTATTTGTGCTATTATTTTCAGCAAGTAAAAGGAGGATCAAAAGAGATTTTTTGGATCTGGATATTCTTCAAAGCATCTCCCTTTGAGATCCAAGGAAGATATAAAAAACATAGCAGTTTGGAATTAAATAAGGGTGAGTAAATTATCGATCTCTGCATTGTTTTTATTTTTTGGGAGGGTTTTAGTCATTCTTTTCCCAAAAATAATTTTCTCAATGGTCATTTTTCAAAAATATTTTTTAAATTGAGTCAATATTTCATTACATTATTTTTTAGTGTTTAAATGGTAGTGGGTTTTACTCTAATGACATTTTACATGAAAATGTACAAAATTAAGTACAAAAAAGCAATTTAAAAAAAATAATAATTTAAACATATTAACATTAAACAAAAACTTTTTTTTTTTTGCTGTATTTACTGTACATGTTTCAGTGCATTGTTGTGGAGGCAGTATATTTTTACCCATATATTTTTGTCAACAGTAGGTTTTTATTAAAATTTAACTCTCACTTTTGAGAATGTTTTACATTTTGTCAAATTATATTCATATACATATTTTCATATTATATTTATCTAATTTCAGTCAATGAAAATTTTAGATGAGAAAATACAAAATTAAGTACAAAAAAGCAAATAATAATTTTGCATTAATTTAAACATTTCTTTAGCAAAAAAACTTTTTGTTGTGCTAGTTACTGTCTATGTTTTAGTGGTATGCAGGCAGCGCATTTTTCACGTCTGCTTTTGTCAACAGTATGTTTTGATTAAAATGGTTTAATATAATTTTTTGTTTTAAATTTAGTCAATATTTTGTCATTCATTCATTGTAGTCTATAGTCTAATTTCAGTCAATGAACAAAATGTTTAATACAAAATTAAGTATAAAAAGCTAATACTCAAACACTTTTTTGCAGTTATTTAAACATTAATATTTAACAAAAATGTAAATACTGTAGTCTGTGTTTCAGTATGTTGTTCAGGAAAAAGCATATATTTTTCTCTCTCATACTTTATGATTGACAGAAACCCTTCGTCAACAAACATTTTTGTCAGTTATTTTGTTGACAAGATTCCCTCTTCACGAAACCTGCCTTCCGTGATTGGAACCTGCAGCATTTAGGTAAGAGTCCTGACGTTTTAACCAATAAGCCACATGACCGCAAGCATCCGTTAAAGACTCAACTCTTCAACTACCCCAGTTGAGTCTAATGAGTGATAACCATGACAATGCAAGTAATTAGAGAATGATGAGACATCAAAGACTTGCTTCAAAGGCTTTCGGGAGAGATTTGGAGGATGGCACTTTGGGCGCTCGAGATGGATATCACACGGATGAGTCTCACATCTGTCTCAGCTGCGCCAGCTGACGCAAGCCTTGTTTCTCAGAATAACCCTGACAGCTCAGCTCCATCCTGACACGCGTGTGCCACCGAGGAGGAGCAGCCTATGCAGAAACAATGTTTCTGAACCAACTAATTGTTTTGGACTAGTGTGCATGCTAAAGTTCGAACTCGCATGCTGTCAAAGGCTTGATTTGAAGAACAGAAATATAACCTGTGTTCTTTCCAAGAGTTCCTCTAGCATGGCGCTCCGACCCGTCCGGCATAAACATGCGTGAAATCTTTCCATTTGACCCTTCAAGGCCGTGTTCCACTAGACCTGTCATATGAAAGACTCCTCAAATATTCCCATGTCGGAAAGGGTTGTCTTATCGGCGCAGAGGCTATTCCACAGTTCATGGGCCGTGTGACACTGTGTCTAAGGTTCTCATTTTCCTCTCACTTAAAGCAGAGCTGCAGTGACGTCCCTGGTGGGTCCAGTCAGAGGAAAGCTGTCTGCTCCGAGGCCGGAGTCGGCAGCTCCTTCAGACCACAACTGCCAGAACGCAATAGGGAAATGGCAACCCAGACGCGCGCCTGACTGAATACGCAATGAAGACGGCTGTGAGAAAGACATATATGTCAGATATTTGGGGATGTTAAAAACACGTCGGCTGAATTTGACTGATTAAGCCAGTGAAGACCAATCGGACATGATGAGATTTACTTAACGTCGAAAAATCCCTTTAGTCATTTATGTTAAGGAAGTAGAATTAACGCTCAATCCTGACAAGAATAAAAAAAAAGCACAGATCCCGAGAGAGAGCGTGATGTATGTCAGAAGTTGCGAGGAAAAGTTGGGCTCTTAACCCAGAGAGAAATGGCATTGCTCATGGGTTGCTCAAGGAGTTTTCTTTAAGTATAGATGCTGAGATTTAATAATAGACACATTTCTGTAGAGCTGTAAAGGTATACGGTTAGACCTTAATCGGGTTAGATGCCGTATTGAGTTTTATGTGGATGAAAACAAGGCTGTGAGGGCACGGACTGTATAAATCATGTCATTTTCACAACTTTCAAGACCGTTTTATGGAGTTTTTATGTACTGGAAGACTTTTAGAAAGATGCTTCATCAACTGAACTGATCTGTATGTCGTTAAGCATCAGTACAATCCATTAAACATGTGTACTTCTATCAATCAAAGCCTCGTTTTCAGTACTATTCAAACTTACGGTAACACTTTAGTATAGTGAGCAATTCTCACTATTAACTAGTTGCTTATTAGCATGTCTATTATTAACATATTGGCTTAGGAAGCACATATTCTGCATGATTCTACTTCCCTAATCCTACCCAATACCTAAACTTTTAACAACTACCTTACTAACGATTAATAAGCAGCAAATTAGGATTTTACTGCAAACATCGTAGTTAATGGTTTGTTAATAGTGAGAATTGGACCTTAAAATAAAGTGTGACCAAACTTACATATTGCGAAGACAAAGGTCTATAGCATAGGTTCACTGTTGAAAGAAACTTGCATCTGTTTTTGCCAGAACTTTACCATCAAAGTTGTAGGTTTTACAGATTTAACATAGAGTGCAAAGGAAAAAAGCTTATTTTTTATGAACTGAAATAATATACTAAAGTCTATTTCAACCACCTTAAAACACAGGCGATAAAGTGAAAGTCACATGATAAATCAAAGTTGATCACATGAAGTCTTTTATACTAATACATATATGGTGCATATTGTCATACAAATACAAAGCACAATCAAGTTTAACATGTGACACTATAAGCATTCACTTAACAACATAAGATGTAACATCAAACCCTAATGCACATAACTAATAAACTGAGAAAAAACTAAGAAGAAACTTAGTTTTGAATGAAACCAATGAAAACCATTGAATGTGAGCTGTGTGATATTTCCGGGAATGTCAACAGTTTTTCACAGTGGTTTTTTTTTGTTGTTTTGCAGGAGAAGAATCTGAAAAGCAGAAAATGTATGCTTGTTTACTCTTCATTTATTCTTCATTTATTGTGTAGGAGAAACAATTGAAGACCTTCTTTGTAATTGACTTCTTTTTTTATAGAAAGGCCTCCTGTAACAAGAACGGAGATGTCTGATTGTGCTGGGTGCTTAAAAAAAGGTAAAATCTGGTGCACTTGTTGCATGAGAGAAAATTATTCATTGTGAAAACACAAATTTGAGGTGCCTTCACACTAGACTTTGTGCTCCATTCATATGCATGTGAGTCAGTATTTCGCTGCATTCTGAAGTTCAGGTTGACCTGTGAATTTGTTTAGTTTACATTTGACCAATAGCTCAAAAGCTCTAAACATTAAAAATTGCATAACGTTTATTCAGTCTTAATCTCGGGACTGAAATTGCTGACAAAAGTGTAATGATGAGAAAAATGTTGATAATGAAAACATAAGAGTAAACATGCATCATGGCAGTAAACAATTTTAAACATACTGTTGTTGAATATTATTTTTGTTGACTAAAATTGTATGTAATTTCAGTCTGAGTAAAATGGACTGAAATCAACAAATATGGCGTAACAAATACTATAACAATTTTTTATACAATAAATAATTTAAACATATAAAAATATACACTGCATCATATTAAGTTTTCCATATTCTTTTTGAGGTCTAAAATATTTAGCAAGTTTAAAAGCTAACCAATCAGGGCTGCATTTCCCAAAAGCATCGTAAGTTTAAATAGATCGTAGACCCATTGAAACCAATAAAGCTACGATCAACTTAGGCTTACGATGCTTTTGGGAAATGCAGCCCAGGACTCCCAGTTCTCTTTGCCCACCAAAAGACCCACCCAATTTTTGTGTGAGGAGGAGCTCGATCACCGAAGCCAAATCTGAAAGCATTTTTACCTCCAGTTGCCATGGCAGCATCAGATCCAAAACCTTTTTGTTTTCAGCTGACATGAAAATCAATGTGAAAAGTTGCTTCTCTCACTCTTTCCTACCTGACAGTGCATCATATCATGGCCTCCATAAATAGTTCTTTTCATTTAGAGCTGATGGAATGAAGGGCAAAAGAAAGAACGTTGGCCACTCCTAAATCCAGCGCCGCAGCCGTCAAATCTCCAGCCTTAAGTATTTATCACCACAAATACCGATATGAAGTGATTTCAACAAATAGCTCTTTGTCATATGCCCCACATTATACCTGCCAGCGTGGTAAAATCCCAGCGTACTACATCACGGATTCCCCTTTACTCCAGCTCAGCCACTTTTACTCTTTTATTCACCTCCTGTACCCATTTTATATATAGATTTCCCCTCGCTCTTCGGTTTTTATATATTTCCCCATCTTTTCCCCACGTTAATAGCCTTTAACATAGTACAGTGCTGCCCTGGTAACAAAGAGAGGCTTCCTCAAGCCATTAATCACGATGACAAGTCTTTTGTTGTCAGTTAGCAGCTGTGCACGGAGGAACATTACTCTTCTATTCTGGCCCGCGGTGCCGAATCGGCGCGCTCTGCTCCTCTTTTCATGAGGAATCGGAAACTGGAGGGTCCAACCCCTGCTCGCTTATCAGCTGCTAATTGAACTCCCAGCTGTTAAGAAAATGGTCCCTGTGTGTATTTTCAGCCAAGTTTTGGCAGATATAGCAGCCTGGAGTGAACTCGGGAATGTCTGCCAGCCGCGCTAGTTTCTAAAGGTTAATAATTTGTTTTTGATGAAGGATGATGGCAAACTTTGAGTCGCGTGAAACAGTATTTTAAATGACCGGCCCTCTGAGAATTCCCTGCGTGTCAACATCTCAACTTCATTTTTAGCTCTGGGGCTGTTCAGCAAACCTTTTCACAGTGATAGTTATATCTGTAGGCGCTAAAAAAACACTGGCCTGTGTAACAGCTGCTATTTACTCGCCTGTTGGCTGGTGACTTTATTTGAGGTTGTGAACACTGCAGGTTTTAATTGCCAATTTTTGTATCTAGGATGCCTAATTTAGTTCCCCCTCCTACATAACTGCATGTGTTGACACATTTGTGGGATATTCCTTGCATTAAGCCACCAAAAAGACAGTATGTGGAACAAAATCATTGTATGTCCTAATATTAGACATTTTGGGTCTGTAAGATTTTTAAGAAATTAAGTAACTGAGGAGGCATTAAAGGGTTAATTCACCCAAAAATGAAATTTCTGTCATTAATTACTCACCCTCATGGTGTTCCAAACCCGTTAGACCTTCGTTCATCTTTGGAACACAAACTTAAGTACGTTTGATGATAATCCAAGACGTACTGGACGCTGCATGAGTGACAGCTATGCTAATTCCGGAATAACTTTTCTTTGCGCATAAGAAGTATTCTCGTAGCTTCATAAACTTAAGGTTGAACCATTGATGTTACATGGACTATTTTAACAATGTTCTTACTATCAATTCAATATACAGTATAAATCATCAAATAAATATATTAGAATGATTTCTGAAGGATCATGACACTGAAGACTGGATTAATGATGCTGAAAATTCATCTTTGCATCACAGGAAGAATGGTATTCGAAAAATAAAAAAGATGGTTATATTAATTGTAATAATATTTCAGAATATTAATGTTAGACCTGTGTCAATAAATGCAG
Source organism: Sinocyclocheilus anophthalmus (assembly GCA_018155175.1). Lineage (NCBI taxonomy): Eukaryota > Metazoa > Chordata > Actinopteri > Cypriniformes > Cyprinidae > Sinocyclocheilus > Sinocyclocheilus anophthalmus. The sequence goes on from JADLZN010007197.1 coordinate 361,470, forward strand.
ACGTGGGAGCATAAGAAACATCGGTGACACTTTATTTTAAGGTGTCCTTGTTACAGTGTAATTATACATTTAAGTACTTAGTAATATTAATGAACTAACTACATGTACTTACTATTGTCAGAATCTGTTCGTGTTTGTGTGGTTTTCCCCTGTGGTTTCATGCCCTTATTTGGTTCTTCCTGTTACTGTTCTAATTATGTTTATTGTTTCAGGTTCCGGGTGTGTCTCGTCATCCCATCCTTTAGTCCAGTGTATGTATAGTGAGGCCTGTTCTAAGTTTGGTCGTCCAATATTGTGAATGTCTGTATATGTCTACATCCTCTGCTACGTGTGTTTTCCTGGTTCCCTGAATGTCATTAAAACTTCCTTGTTGATGTACTCCTGGTCTCCTCATTCCTCCACTGTAGCCAATTCGTGACAGAACACCTGACCATGACAGTAAGCGGCGCCCCTTCTCCCCGTGCTTGTTTTTAGTTTTGAAAGTCTTTAGTTTTTTGTCTTTTGCCACGACCCGCTCACCTACGCGACGGCATTCGTGCCGCTCGCCCTCGCCAGCTCCCTCGATGGGGAGACCCTCGTGACGCTGTTCCGGCTCGGGGTCACTTACCATCAGTCAACGGAGCTCCCAGACACCACCAACCTCGACTGGAAGGAGGCGGTCATCCGGTGTCTGGAGAGCCCCCGATCCGGAAACCCCTCCGCCGGTCGCTCCAAAGTCAAGCCCGCCGGCCGCTCCGTTGTCAAGCCCGCCGGCTGCGGCTCACTCAAGCCCGCCGACCACGCCTTTCACCCCAAACATAACTAGGAATCTAAGGAGGAAAAGGAGGTTGGTGCCAGCCCCAGAGCTCACTCCAGTGTCGGGTCCAGCCCCAGAGCTCGCTCCAGTGTGGGCTCCAGGCCCCGAATCTAGCCCAAAGAGGGCTCCTGTTCCAGAGTTTAGCCCACAGAGGGACCCCCTGTTACCGAGTAGACTTTTTCCACGAGGGTCCGTTCCAGAGGTGTAGGGGGGGGGCCCAAGGAGAAGGCTCCAGTCCCTGAGTTTAGCCCACGGAGGGCTCCTGTCCCCGAGTTTAGCCGAGAGAGGGTTCCAGTGCAGAGTTTAGACAGAAGGGCTCCAGTCCCTCGATTTAGCCCAGGAGAAGGTTCAGTCCCCGAGTTTAGTACAAAAGGGTCTCCAGTTCAATGTCGAGCCAAGGAGGGCTACAGACCCAAGTCAAGCCCAGGGAGGGGCCACTGTTCCGAGTTAGGTCTAACGGAGGGCTCTCTAAAGATTCGATATTTCTCCAAGTATTTTTTTTTGGGGGGGGTAGTATGGGTCCGCCCCGTAGTGGCTAGGACGAGTGGCGAGGCCAAGGGCATGGAGGCTGTCCAGCCATGGCATCCTGAGTTCGCATCTGTAGTGGTCGGGACGAGGCCAGGGCCATGGAGGCCATCCTGCCATGGCCTCCCGAGTCTCCTGATCCACCACAGCCTACTGGGCTCCCTAGTTGCCCATGGCCGTTGAAACTGTCTGTCTGCCAGGACCTCATGAGTTCCTTCTCCGCCATGGACTTCTGAAATGTCTGCTCAGCAGGGCCTTTTGAGTTCCCTGCTCCGCCGTGGCCTCCTGAACTGTCTGCTCCGCCATGGTTTCCTAGTCTGCCTGCTCTGCCATGGCTCCCCAAGCTCCCTGATCCGCCATGGCCTTTTGAGTTCCCTGCTCCGCCGTGGCCTCCTGAACTGTCTGCTCCGCCATGGCCTCCTGAGTTCCCTGCTCCGCCATGGCACCCTTGACTGCCTGATCCGCCCTGGAGGTATTCCCTGTGTCCCAGTCCTGCACCAGCCTCCAGTGCACCCACCCCCCTTCCGGGAGGGGGGAGTAATGTCAGACTCTGTTCCGGTTTTGTGTGGGTTTACTCCCATGTTTCCCCCCCTTGCCTATTTGGGTTATTCCTGTTCCTTTTCTAATTATGTTTATTGTTTCATTAGTTCCGGGTGTGTCTCGTCATCCCATCCTTTAATCCTGGTGTATTTATAGTGAGGCTTCTTTTTTACGATCCTAGTGTGAATTGTGTTCTAAGTTTGGTCGTCCAGTATTGTGAATGTCTGTATATGTCTACATCCTCTGCTACGTGTGTTTTCCTGGTTCCCTGAATGCAATTAAAGTCTCGTTATTGATGTACTCCTGGTCTCCTCGTTCCTCGCTCCGCACTCCAGCACAGTAGCAAACATGACAACTATATGGTTAGGGTTTAGCTTAGGGTTGCTTACATGTAATTATGCATAATTTATTGTTATTATAATAGTAAGCACATGTGTAACAAGGACACCTTAAAATGAAGTGTTACCAAAACTTTTCAAAAACATGAAAAAAAGTAAAGGTTTGGAACAACATGCGACTGAGTAAACAATAAAAAAAAAATTATGAATGATTCATAAATTGATTTAGGGTTCATTGATGAATGAATCCACAGAAATGAGTAGAATATGGTAAAAATGTGTTGGTGTTTTGGTGGTACTAGAAGTGTCACGATATACCAGTGTTGACGATAATCGTGATATTTAAATAATGAAATATCGTTATCATGTTAATTAGGGGTGTCGCAATATATCGGTATTGGCGATATTTAAAAATGAATAGTACACATACGATAATATGACACATAATAATCCAGCGCCAGCACCATTATGGAGCATTAAACTCTCACTTGTGAATAGTTTAATTCATACTTGACACCAGAGGGCGCCCTCGCGCAGGAAGTCCCCAAGAGAGATTCATAGGAGTAATAAAACAAATGACTTTCCTTATATGGACAAAGGCATCCAGCTGTCACTGTAGCTGAAAAAAATTGCGGAAAGAAATGTTTTGTATGATAAAATGTGATGAGAATCATCACACGATTATAACAGTATATGGTTTATCTGTGTTCTTCAAGCCATCTCAGGTATTTTCAGATAGGACTATGTATGTTTATATTGCAATGATAATCGACATAGCCTTTATCACTGTATAGAATACTATATAAAATAAGAATCAGTTCACAGCAAGAAAGTTAATTCAAACACTCTATCATCAGAAATATTTTTGAATGGTAATTTTTCTCAATTTACCCCCCATCGGAAGGGAAAATTAATTTCAGACTCAAACTGTGGACGGATGACCACCTCACTGTGTTGTAAAAAGCAAAAGCAAATTCTAGCTAGTTTGCAGTGAACTCAAATTGACCGCCGAGTGTTTCACCACCCAAAAGTGCCGCGCTCTAATTGGCCGTGACATGTGGTTAGCGCTCCAGGTTTCCTCCCTACCCACCATCAAACACGCATGAAAAATAACCCCTAATGCGCAACAAAGCAACAAAACCAGCACGGCTATGTATAAACATGACTCATATTGCTGTTGTTTTTGTCCTAACCGCTGTTGTTGTGAAGATCAGGCTGGGAAAAGCACCGTGCGGCATTAGCCAGCTACGCGCTAACTGCTGTCGTACTGCCAAAAGCCTGGAGTCAACGCGTGTCTCTGGAGCTGTGTTTGGAGCTGAGCGCCTCCAGATGAACTTTCCCTCACCCTGCCTCCCACAACCGCTGCGACTGCCACTAGCTCGCTTACAGGCCTCCTCTGAAAGTGACAAAAAGCCTCTGCTGTGTGGTGACGGGCCTTGTTCTGTCTGTCTCCTTGTCCACCCCCATTTCCCATTCCCACTGTTTCTCTCACAAGATGGGAAGCATAAGAGTGTGTGTGTGTGTGTGTGTGTGTGTGTGTGTTTAAAACAGCGAGAGAGAGAATGAGAGAGAGCAGGGTGTCTCTGTCAGCTCAGCAGAAATCCCTCCCTAATGAAGTCCTTCCTGTCACCTATAGTGTCTGTTTACTTTGTTCTTCCTTTATTTTGCATAATATATGTGCATATAGGCTTGTTTGAGCGCGCATTTTAGTGTGTCTCGGCTCCAACCATATGTGACTGAGATAACAAGTTCCACAAATTAATGATGCTGTCGTAAACAGATTTTTGGAGCCATGCTAAGTTCATATCATATAGTCTGCGTGTTTAAGTGTTTGGCTTCCTGAATATTGCATTATGTTAAGAAATATTTTGTGAATTTTTAGGCTGGTGCTTGATCTGGTTTCTGTAGCCCAAGAGGAAATCCTGATGGTGCCCCTTGTGGTAATGGACACGAATGACACCTGATGATTTTTTTACTTGAAGGATTAAAAAAAAACCTCATACTTTCATTGGAGGAGGGACCGAGTTATAGTAACAAAAATGTCATGGAGATTCTTTGACTTGGAACCCACTAGAACACTCTAGCACCTGCATATCAACACCCTAAAAAAACTCAGAACACTTTAGCAACCACATAACAATGCTTTAAAAAACATTCATAACACCTTAGCAACTGCTTAGTAATTGTCCTAAAAACACTCAGATAAACGTATTAATTACATGAAAATGCATTAGTGACCGCAGAACAGCACCCAGAAAACCCAGAAATGTTTAGAACACCTTAGCAACTGCATAGCAACACCCTAATAAACATTTAGAACACCTTAGTAACCACATAGAAATAGCATGAACACATTCTGAAGACTTTAATGCCACGAAAACCATTTTGAACACCCTCGCAACTGCATTAGCAAACAACTATCCACAATACCCTAGCAACCACATAGCAACATGTTAAAACAATTTGAACACCTTAGCAACTGCATAGCAACACCCTAATAAACACTCAGAACAACGTTTTCACAGCAACACCATGGAAACCATTTGGAACACCTTAGCAACTGCATAGCAACACCCTAATAAACACTCAGAACAACGTTTTCACAGCAACACCATGGAAACCATTTGGAACACCTTAGCAACTGCATAGCAACACCTTAATAAACACCCAGAACAACGTTTTCATAGCAAATCCATGAAAACAATTTGGAACACCTTAGCAACTTGATAGAAACCACATAGCAATGCTCAACCAGCCGCTCACAACACAAGCATTCTGGTTGGCAACTTTTTGCGTGGCAAACACCACTGACATTTCCTTTAGAAATTGTAAAACTGTACTTGTGGAGGCTACTGCTGCTAACGGCATAGGCAACAGGTAACTAATTAGCTCAGACAACACAAACATCATGCCTCCCTGTCTGCTTCATTAGCTTGACTCATTATTGAAGAGTTCACATGCTTAAGATCCTCTCTTGGGATTTAGAGTGCCGTAATCGATAGGAAACAAGTCAGATAACCTCACATACATCCGTGAATGGCTGAAACATGAACTGCGCTAACATGTTGATGCTTCTGATATCTCTGATCCATAGACTAAAGTAAATCTCACAATTTCCGACTTTTTTTCTCGCAAATGTTGTTTATGTGCAGATATATGAGTTTATGTCTTGCAATTCTGACTTTTTTTTCAGAATTGTGAGATATAAATTTGTGCAATTGAGAGTTTTAAAGTCAAAATTGCGAGATATGAAATTGCAATTCTGACCTTTTTCTTGTTCAGACCTTTTTTAATGCTCACATGGGTTGCCAGATTGTGGACATGCAACAGAAATGAGCGCAGACAATGGAGGGTGATTACGTGAAGCCTTACGTTGTAAGTTGATGAGTCGATTTATTTGCATTTTAATGTCTCTGGTCATTGAGTTTTTTAGATAGTCGCCCAGGCTTTAGGTCCGGTAGAATCTGCGATCTCTGGCTTCCATGGCTGCAATACACTGTTTTCCAATAACTGGCAGCCCAGGGTGTCAAAACACTATTGGATAAATTGGCAGTGGTTGGAGTCACACAGACGAAAACAAAAACAGACATTTCGACACAGATCACACATTTTAAAGCCGAATAACTGGCTGTAGCATTGTTTTTCACAGAAACAAATATGCGAGCTTAGCATGTTTCCAAAATATCTGCAAATATATTATGGTAATTTTTTATGCTTTAGTAAGATCATAAAATTACATACAGCACAAGTTTGCTTATTTGAGGAGAGTATATATCTGGCCTTAGAGTTAATTGTTTGTTCACTGGTGATATGCTTTAGCATGCAGCACTATTTCTTCATTATTCCTAAAAGAACCAAAAGTTTCCAAGTTAATTTAATCAGAATATATAGTTAAAGTAAAAGTGTGGTTCTGTCCTAAAAAGCTAATTGAAACTGTCTTTCTTAACCTGGATGAATGAATATGAAATCTGTGTGTCATCTCAGAGTGATTAATCATAATTAGGAAGCTATTTAGTGGTCATACTTCATAGCAAGACGTCATGTCTCTGCCTCTGATAAAGTGATAATTAACCCATAATCATCTTCTCTCTCAAGGTGCATCACCTTTATGATGACGAATATGAGGAAGTGGACAACTGGGATTGCATCCAAAAAACAAACAGCAGAAGGTAAGAGAAGCACCAGTACCATGTGAGCAGAGTCCAAAATTATATTTTTGCCCCAAAATATAGTTTTGTCACCATTACAATGTATTGTGCCTTCCACATTAGTGCCTAACAGAGCAGGTCACCCCTATATGAGATAAATATATAAAATGCAAATGCAGATTATAATGACAAGGCGTTTGGAGAAAACGTGTGTGTGTGTATGTTTATTATAAAAAGTAGTGCTGTCAAACAATTAATAGCGATTAATCACATCCAAAATAAAAGTTTTTGTTCACATAATATATGTGTGTGCACTGTGTATATTTAATATGTATATATAAATATCACGACTATGCATGTATATTATTTAAAGAAAAATATTTGTTTACTATATTAAATATTATTTATATATAAAATAAATAAGATACAAATATTATACATGTAAATACATATTAAATTTATTTAAAAATTATACTGAATGTGTTTGCAATGTTTAGATACATAATTAAAATACACCCGTTGCCGCACAACATATATTATGTAAACAAAAACTTTATTTGGGATGCAATTAATCGTTTGACAGCACTAAAAAAATATTGTCCTTATACTTCATACTATATTATCATATACTATAATATTGACAGATAAATGCGATAAAGTTATAAAAATTGTATTATTTTTTTGTCCAGATTTGTGTTCATATGTGTATTAGTGCTGGGCAGCGATTAATCACATCCAAAATAAAAGATTTTTGTTTACATAATATATGTATGTACTGTGCATATTTATTATGTACATATAAATACACATGCATGTATATATTAAGGAAACTTGTGGTTAGATATTTAAATCAATTTATAATATTACAAAATTATTGAAATTATATATATATCTATCTTATATAATATATATATATAATATATATATATATATTAATTTAATGTAAATTTTCAAATTATGCTGTATGTGTGTGTATTTATATGTACATATAAATATACACAGTACACACTCATATATTGTGTAAACAAAAACTTTTATTTTGGACACGATTAGTCGCAATAAAGGGAGGAAAACGCTTAACGTGTAATTAAAAAAAGTTGCATTATATTCTGGCCTCATCGGCATGTCTTTTAGCATCACTGCCTTACTACATTAAACCAGCATTTTAAAATGCTACAAAACTGTTCAAGCTTCCAGGGATTAAATTTTAGTTGTCATTTGTTGAAATAAATATAAAATACAGTGTGCTTGTGTCTGTCTGCTGAATGTGTCCTACACCCCGATGTGATATGAGATTTGAAAATGGAGAAAAAAAAAAGTTCGATAAATGGTGGGACTGAACCCGGGTCGATCACATCAAAAATGACTTCGGCACGCGCTTTACTATTTACGCCACTGGACCTGTATTAAAGGGTTCATATGATGCGATTTCAAGTTTTCCTGTCTCTTTGGAGTGTTACAAGCTGATTGTGCATAGATAAGATCCCTGAAGTTACAAAGACTAAAGTCTCAAAACCAAAGATATATTCTTTATCAAAGTTAAGACTATGCCACGCCCCACACCACCCCCCCCCACCCCCACCCCCACCCACCCCCCCCCACACCTAAAATGCTAGTTCTAACATGCCCCCACATATCTACCTCACTATGTGGAAATATTTGCATAATGTGGCCCAAATATGCACGCAAAGAAAGAAGGAACGCGGTAGTGTTGATGCAGCCATGTCAGGGAGACGCTGTGTGTTTCTAGGCGAAAGCAAAAGCCACTTTATTTGGCCTTCCCGAAAGTAGATAAATTTAGGAATCTTTAAGATTACTTACAAAAACAGCAATGTATTTTATGGACGACCATTTCATGAACCTAGGAGAGGAGGTAATTCTGACTTTGCTATGACAATCTGGCGCTTCTGAATCAGCTACTGTTTTGGGTCACATCACAGTGGAGTCAGCTGTCTTAACCGTGGCTTGTGTACTGCAAACACATACCAGCTTCATCACTGTGTCTGTCACGAGACTCTGTTCCCCTTTCGGGCTCTGTCTTTACATTTATTTTGAAAGATGAAGCTCATGATTATGGTAAGGGGTGTTACATTTCCGCCGAGTGCTTGCGGTGTTCGGCCAATCACAAAGCACTAGGTCAGCTGGCCAATCAGAGCAGACTACGCTTGTCGGAAGGAGGGGGCTTTGTTGAAAACGACAGGTTTGAGAGAGGCGGGGCATAGAGGAACCTACAATAATGTACAGTATTTGAAAAATAATGTGTTTTTTGAACATTAAAGCATGTCAACATATTCTGTTACACCAAATACACCAAATAATGATCTTTAAATATCACTGCTGTGTCACATCAAAATAAAACTTGAAATGGCCTGAAAACTTGATGACCGTGTCAGTTAGTGAGCATTCAGCGTGATTAAATGAAAGATGTATCTTCGTGTCTGTGACAGTGTTTACAGAGCTTTTATGACGATTACCTGAAATAAGTTGACTTAAAAAGAACAGCTGAACATAAGTTCACTACTAAAAAACAGAGTGTCTATTACACTAAGTGCAAATAGTTGGCAGAAGCTATTTACACTAACTCCGCCTATCAATGTAAGGTTACTACAAAAGATACCAGTTAAAGGGCATAGTATGCTTTTTTAAGCGGGAGAGTTGTTTGCTTACTTAATATATAGTCAATAACGCCATAATTTTCTTCATTCAGGCCGAGAGCTCGAGGAACCCAATCCTTCAATTATACGAACATAACCAGTCATACCACGATGGAGGCATTTCCTCCTCTCACGTGATTTTCCCCCATTCATTCATTCAAATGCACTGGCTCAGTTAACATTTATAGTATAGTAATAATAGCAGTGTAGATCTTATTTGCATTTGAAGTGATATTATAAATCCTGTAAATCTATATAGAAAGTAATGTTTGGATTTCTCCGGTTCTCTGCACTGGCGTTTAGCACAACCAGAAGTATCTATGCACACACTCACTAGACCGGAAATCCAAGATGGCGGAGATATGCAACTAGCCCATTAACAACACTTATATATATATATATAGATAGATATATATATATCTATATATATATATATATATTATTATATATATATATATATAATAATGTGTTTTTGACACATTAAAGCTTGTCAACATATTCTGTTACACCAAATAATGATCTTAAAAAAAGCATCATAGACCCCTTTAACTGTCATCTTTTGTAGTAACCTTACATTGATAGGCGGAGTTAGTGTAAATAGCTTCTGCCAACTATTTGCACTTAGTGTAATAGACACTCTGTTTTTTAGTAGTGAACTTATGTTCAGCTGTTCTTTTTAATAGTCAACTTATTTTCGAGTCATCGTCATAAAAGCTCTGTAAAATTTAGGTTACCTATGTTAATATGTTACAATCTGTTATATATCTAATAATTAAAAAAAAATAAAAAAAGTAATGGAATAAAATGTGTGTGTGTATCATGCCTAGTTCTTTCATAAAACTCTAGATGGCGCAGGCTGATAATATGTAACTGATGATATTCACAGCGTTAAACTACTTGGCATAAGCTGATTGGTTCATGTTGCATACACAGCCAACGAGCTTGCTGCTTTACATTCAAATGGCTGGTTAGCATCCACTTGAGCATTTTGCGCCACGCGCTTTCAGAGTCCCTCTGAAACCCTCCACCTTCCCCAGCTCCACCTGTCTAGATCTGCTACGGGTTATTTCATCGGCTATTTGTGCAGCAGCAGATTGTCTTAAATACTCACAGCACTGTATCGCCATATGCATTGGCAGTAAGTTCCTGTAATTGCAGCAGCAATAATCTACAACTACAGCAATAACCAACAGCAGCAGCAGCGTAGCAGATCTATTCCCGCCAAATACATTAACATTGTTAAATCAATTACCATGCTAAAATCCTCCAAGTGTTGTCATGATAGAAATATATACATATAAAACAAATGGACACCAGCGTTCATCTAAATACTCTTCTTGAATAAAGATTGATTTGGAAAAAAAAATGAAAAGAATTTACATTAATCTGATAATTTTTTGAACCTGTTCATAAATTGTCCAAACGAACTCACGGAGAACAAAGAAATATGCCTTTACTCATATTTGGCTCTTAGGCGTGTTAGGCTCTAGGTATTAATTTCGAACCTTTTGCCTGAAAGTCTTCAGCTGCACTGAATATAAAATTCCCAGGTGTGTCAGCTGAATCCATGAGGGGAATGGAGCTCGTAGACGAGCACACATGACTACACCGTATTTACAGCTTGTGAGGATTCTTCCCGAGTGCAGTGTCACGTTCAATAGAGCCGGGAGCTAATTTTCACAGTCTATGAGGAGGACGACCACATTAATCACTACTTTGAATTTTGAATCCTGGCACTTTCACGCAAGGCGGCTTTCCATGCCTTTGAGGGAGATAAGGCAATCTTTCACCATCTCTAATAGAAGGAAAAAAAGAGAGAGGATGAAGCAGATCGAAAAATAGGGCGAGGAGTTTGTCCACCCTTGATTTGATCCAATCAGGCTAGTGGACCATTCATTTACAAAATAGCTATATATAGCTGTATATTACTCATAAAAGCAACCTTAAGTGCTTCGACGAACTTGCCGAAGAATGACTCAATGCAAATGTGCAAGACAATAAGATACAAAAATTACATAAGAGAAAATCTCTGAACTCGGAGAGATAAGCCACTTTATGACTTTCCCACTGACGGCTTAGCTGAAAAGAGAGACTCATTTGCTGTGATGTTTATTCACATTTCAACAACAAAAAGTTTCTCTTTTATAACTGAAACGTACAGTGAAAATACTCATTAATATGCATCAAAGAGAAAACTTAATAAAGCCACAGAATTCAGCTTATTTTCATAGACAGGTATGAAAGAAGCCTTCAGCAAACAGTTTAGATAGGATTGAAGCAACATTGCATTGTGTTTTTTAATAATCTGGTTTTAAAAGATAGATTATATAGTTTTTGTTTTGTCTCTTTAATTGCTTTTTTTTAAAGACTGTTAGAAGGTTATTTGCCACACAGAATAAAAATAAACCATAGTCTTTAACTCTACACTTATGATGAATCTTATAACACAGATGAAACATAGTTTGAAGAAGTTTTGAAGTAGTCAAATATTAAAAAATCACCCGTTAATGAGAAACAAAGACTCTTATTATGATTCATTTCTGACTGAATAAGCAAAGTCCTCTCGCTGTCGTTCCAGAGCTGAAGACAACATAATAAGATCAGCGGGCGGTAACCTGTCATGACCGTCGACACACTTCATGCTTGGCCTCTAATGTGAGATGCTAGAGGTGTGTGATTTTTGCAGAGGGCTAAACTTTGAATGTCACATTGATCACACTTGCTGATTCGGCTGTCAGGAATGTAATTAATGGCGTTTTAGATGTTCTCAAACTGTCATCGCTGGTAAGAAGAGTACAGATGTTCTGCATTGGATCTGTGACTTGCGGTGTATTTTTACCACAGTGCCATTTATGTTTTAAAGGGCAGTTGACAGTCATATTAGCATTTTATTTTACGCACATTGATACTTGGTTCCCAATTATGAGAAGTGGAAAATTGAGGCCTTGTAGAAATGGGGATTAGAATCACTAGTATTGAGATATTGCTTATGTAGAGCAAATTATTAAATAAACATTCAAATCAAATAGATTAAACTAAAAAGTATAAAAAAAAGAATATAATTAAACAATAGTGACTTCTAAACAGTTAGATCATTTTAAAAAATGACTATTTTAAAATGTATTTTACAGTAAATGCACATATTGAAGAGTATATAAAAATGTCTTATGTACAGCAAATGATATACAAATCACTCATAAATCAAATGAATAAAAAATTTAAAATTATATAAAAATATAGTGATGAAACAATAATGACTTCAAATCAGTTACCTATTTTTTTGTAAATACACAAAGGATATATTTTAATAGTAAATTCCCATATTCAACAGTGTATTAATGTATTTGAAATATTGCTTATGTTCAGCAAACTATAAAGGAAAAATTATAAATCAAATAGATTAAACTAAAAAGTATGAAAAAGAATCAAATGAAACAATAGTGACTTCTAAAGTTACATAATTTAAAATATGACTATTTTAAGTGCATTTTGTTGTAAATACAAACATTGAGGAGTATATTAATATTGCTCATGTACAGCAAATTATGAAAAGAAATGACTCATAAATCAAATAAATAAAAAATATTTAAAACTATATAAAGTATAGTGAATAAATATAATGACTCCTTCTAACAGTATATATTTTTTTATTTTAAACACACAAATTCTATATTTTAATAGGAAATTCATTTCTGTATTTTCAAGTATATATATATATATAGACTCTTACCTCAAAAGGTACATGAAAATCTGATTTCCCTGTTAAGAAAACAATTATAAAATAACAAAAACTTCTTAATCCAGCCTAAGCAGGTCAATTGATTTTAGCTTTAATCTGGTCTCCCAGCCTGACCAGTTGAGAAGTGTCACTGGAGAAACCCCTCTAAATCCAGCTAACAAACATGCTTGACCAGGCCAGGAGATCACGTGGGACCAGCTTAGCAAACCAGCCTAGGTTTATGTGATTAATATAAACTATATAAGGACTGCTTCTTTTAAATATGTGGTTTTCCCATGCTTTCAACAAACAAGTCGAACTTCCATTTGGCTTTTTTCAGCACTGAAATGAACAAAAATAAAAGACTTGCACAGTATATCAGCTTACTTACTTTGCTAAAGCCATTTGGCAAAAACGTGACTGAGCGTGTTATTTTTCCACTAACTTTGCATGTCTAGCACTAGCTTGTTTTGTGTGTCATAGCAAATTCTGGTGATTTTTGTACCTTCGTCATGGTTGGTAGAGCTGCAGGGTTTCCCAATGTGATTAGCTTAAAATTGGCTCTGAATCCCGCCATGGAGAAAGTGATTTGCTGGTGCGTTTGAAGTTGGCGGCAATTTTAGGAAGCCTTTGAGTGGCTGTTTGAACTGCATTTGACCTGTCCGTTCCATCCTTTCAGTGTTTGGTCTGGCGTTCGGATGGTGTTTGATTAAAACTTCACATTAGCCTTTGATGAGAACAGGCTTCTCCTTTGTGGCGCACACTCCGTCTGGAGCTCGGGCCACCATACGGCTGCCATCTTCATTGTGACATGCTCACATGCCCTCCAGCCACTGTTAAAGGGAGAGTCCGGCCAAAAAATAAAATACAAATCTGGTGTCAATAGACTCACTCTTATTTTAAATCCATATGAAGTGTTCTTTTTTTTTTTTCTTTTTTAATCATTAATATTATTATTATTTTTAAGGAAGAAAGATTAAAAACAAGGGCTATTATTTTACTTTATATTTACTATGACTACTAATGTATAATAATATATATTTTAATGAAATTTTTTATAGATAAATTATTATTATATAAAAATTGGTAATAAATATATAATTTATTTTCTAAAATAATTAGTATTTATTTTTTAAATAATAAGTCTATAATAATAATTTTATATATATTGAGTTTAGGTATGAAATTTGACATGGAGATTGTTTTTTTTTTTTAATATAACAAAATATAGCATCGTTTGCAGAGGAAGTTTCTGTAAAATTATGTCAAAATTGCACATTTACCACCATAATTTCCCTTAATCAAACATAGAATAATAAATAATAATAATAACAATAGTTTAGATAATATTATTTCATTATTTAAATATAGAATCTTTTTTGTTTCAGGAAGACATTGAAGGATTATGACTGTTCTTTGTATATTAATATATTGGATATATTTTTTAAAATACATGTCATGCAATATTCCATTAAGATTACTGTAACATATAAAACAATTTTATATACTTATATATATTTTTATTTTTGTATCATATTAAAAATATGTAGACTTCATAGTCTTTGAACAAAAAGTTTTTTTTGTTTTGCTGAGATAACAATCACGTTTTACAGCGGGAGCTTCTGAAAATAATTACAATATATACAAATTTACCCCCTTCAGTACTTCCCTGATGCAAAACATATGAATAATATAATATGATTCGATTCATTGCAATTAAATTCGATTCGATCGATTCGTTCATTCAAATTTTTTTTGCAACAAAGTTGGACTATATGGCGGCTCTTTTCTATGGAATATGACTGGAGCGTTCAAGCTTAAAAAAAAACACACGAAAGAGAATAAAAGTCAGATATCTATACATACATTGGACGTCTTATGAAGTCATCTAATATAATATAATATAATATAATATAATCTAATCTAAGATAATAGACTATAATAGACCAAAATCATTTTTGGGTGAGATATTCCTTTAAAGTTTTCAAACACCAGGAAAAGTCTTTGAAAAGAGTTTGTCTGCAAGGTTGTATCAGAAAAAAAGAGCTAAGAGATGATGTAATGGCAACAAGAGAACAACAAGTTCTGCCAAAAACATGACGTAAGACAACAATGCATGCCATGATGCGTTAATACAGAGCAGCATTTTGTTAATACGATATTTCTTCGTAAACTACATTCATCTTATCCATTTTCTAGGCATGAGCATGATTCATCGCAATACTAATTACATTTATTACGTTTTCTCCATAAATAGGGGATCCAGAGATACACCGCGTGCTGCTGCAGGTTTCTATATAGACCGGCGTAGTGACTCGCACCATATGCTGCCACACAGTGCCACAAAATGGCAGGCCGCGGGGTAGCCAGGCAGGTAATTCAAGGCTGCCGTGTGCCCGAGCGTCCATCAAGCTCCCCAGCAGTGCCTCTCATGCTGCAGTATGTTGGAGTTTATGAAACACTTGGAGGCAGACACACGGCTGGTTAGTGCGGGCCGTCCCGCATCACAGTGTATCAGGATGAGACGGGACGATTGGCTGCTGGTTGCTTGAGGGATGCGGACTAAGGAAATCTTCATTTTATTAAGTACTGTCAAATGATTAATCGCGATTAATCGATCCAAAATAAAAGTTTGTTGTATGTGTGTGTACTGTGTATATATTATGTCTATATAAATACACACATACATGTATACATTTAAGAAACATATGTTATGTTTATATATTAAATATATATATAATATAAAATATAAGAATATGAATATATAAATGTATAAACATGTAAATATTTTCAAAATATATACTGTATGTGTGAGTATTTATGTATACGTAATAAATATACACAGCACGCATACATATATAATGTAAACAAAAATGTTTATTGTGGATGCGATTAATCGTTGACAGCACTAAATTTAATTGTTTAGCATGTCTAGAATAGGCCCCCGTGTGAAATTTTATGCCAAAGATAAACAATGTAAATAAGGAATTAGATTCTCATTAGAGAAAATTAAGTTCATTTTTAAGACCATTATAGTTGGCATGAAATGGTAATTTACCCTTCCTATTTTCTTAATGCATGTTGATGATCTTATGGTGAACAGAACATGTTTAATTAAAAATTTTTTTTTTTTGACCTTGTAATTTTTAATCAGACTGTCATAAATTGATCTTCTGGTAAAAAGACTTTATCCATTCAAGCAACAACCTGCCCTACATTTTCCTTCTTATTCTTTTTGACAATCCATTGGCACATCACAGTATGGAAGAAAAGATATGTCGCTACTTCGCGGCACCGTGACGTAAATGGGAATAGTTCAACCCAAAATGACAAATTTGTCATTTCATTTATATCCTCAGTCGGTTCAAAATATGTATGAGGTTTTTGTTCTTATGTTGAACTACAAAGAAGACATTGAGCATGTGGTAATCAACAGTTGCTGGTCCCCATTGACTTCATAGTAGTCTTTCCCTACTAGGAAGTCACTGGGACCAAAAACTGTTGGTTATTTGAAATTCTTCAAAATGACTGATTTTGTGTTAAACATAAGAACAAGGTATAGAGCTTGATGATTTAAATGATAACAAAAGTTTTTGGGTGGGAACTATTCTTTAGGATAATTTTAATAGATTAACCACATAAATGACAATGGAGTAACCAAAACATAAACATATATATTGTTTTAATTGTTCTAACATGTCTACTGTTAATTTTTGTATATTAGATATTATAATATTGACCTGGATGTGTTTTTTGTTTGACAGAGGAAGCTTCAGTAGTTTATGACAAAGATGGCACATTTTACTGTCAATTTCACTTAATTATAAAAAAAGGTTATAAAACTAATTTTTGTATTTAATAAATAGTTTTCTGTCAAATGTATATATGATATTTGATTAAAAATCAATTTGTGTGTGTATATATACAGTGGGTACGGAGAGTATACAGACCCCCTTAAATTTTTCACTCTTAACAATATTGCAGCCATTCGCTAAAATCATTTAAGTAAATTTTTTCCTCATTAATGTACACACAAGCACCCCATATTGACAGAAAAACACAGAATTTGTTGACATTTTTGCAGATTTATAAAAAAGAAAAACTGAAATATCACATGGTTCTAAGTATTCAGACCCTTTGCTGTGATACTCATGTATTTAACTCAGGTGCTGTTCATTTCTTTTGATCATCCTTGAGATGGTTCTACACATTTATTTGAGTCCAGCTGTGTTTGATTATTGGACTTGATTAGGAAAGCCACACTCCTGTCTATATAAGACCGTACAGCTCACAGTGCATGTCAGCGTAAATGAGAATTATGAGGTCAAAGGAATTGCCTGAAGATCTCAGAGACAGAATTGGGGCAAGGCACAGATCTGGCCAAGGTTACAAAAACATTCTGCTGCACTTAAGGTTCCTAGAGCACAGTGGCCTCCATAATAATTAAATGGAAGATGTTTGGGACGACCAAAACCCTTCCTAGAGCTGTCCGTCCGGCCAAACTGAGCAATCGGGGAGAAGAGCCTTGGTGAGAGAGCTAAAGAAGAACCCAAAGATCACTGTGACTGAACTCCAGAGATGCAGTCGGGAGATGGGAAAAAGTTGTAGAAAGTCAACATCACTGCAGCCCTCCACCAGTCGGAACTTTATGGCAGAGTGGCCCGACGGAAGCCTATCCTCAGTGCAAGACACATGAAAGCCTGCATGGAGTTTGCTAAAAAAAACACCTGAAGGACTCCAGATGGTGAGAAATAAGATTCTATGGTCGGAGGAGACCAAGATAGAACTTTTTGGCCCTAATTCTAAGCGGTATGTAACAAAAATCAGATCATGGGAAATATGAATAATTAACCATAAATAGTTATAATTAATTATGAATATTTTAGATCCATTGTAGATATTTACTTGACCTTTCAGGGTCAACTGTCTTGTCAATTCTACGAACGTTAATTTCCTGGTTAAGGGAAATAATTTTCTTACTGTACAATTCTACAAAGCTTGTAGCATAAATCTGCATGATTAATGACTCCAGTTATAAGCAAACAATGAACAACGTCAAGTGTGATACAAGTAAGGCTTTATTAACCACATAAACACTTAAACTAGTCTAACATACTACATAAACACATAAACTGGTCTAACATCCTACATAAACACACAAACACACACGCATACAGTTGGTATAGGAAAGGGTTAAAGCTTAACTCAGTACGGAAAAGAGACATAAGGAATGAAATTTATGGAACCATTTTCATATTCAGCAGATCTACACCTGAGGAAACGTCAGATTCTTAGTTCAAACAAAAAAGTAAAAAGGTGTAACTGATACTTAATGCATCAATAAATAAGACTAAGTTTGATACTTGCAAGTCTCGTCTGTCTGAAAGAGATACCTGATGCAATCTTAAGGCCCAAGATCTTGCTGAATTTGGTTGATGAAAAAGAACCAGTTTGAGTCAGAGGATCTTGATGAATGGAAAAACTAGGCACGAGGCCTGGCACGAACTTGTGGAGTCTGGAGCGTTGGAACTCACCATCTTATCCGGAAAACTAGGCAGGACCACCGACTGGGTGGGTCCCTGGAGCGGGTCCTTTAAGGTCGGAGAAGATCCCCGCCTTTCAAGTTGGGCTTGTCCAATGAGCAAAATGGAGTTTCCGAGCGGGAGGTGGCAATTGCTGGTGGGTTTACGACCCTTTGTTCTCTAAGTATGGTAATTTGCAAATGGACTTGAATGGAAATTACTAAAAGATTATCAGGACCCTAATATATATAGCATATGTACCAACATATAATATACACACTCGTTTAGATCATCAGAAGACTAATTCATAGATACTAAACAAGGTAGGATTACATATAGTGAAAGGTGACAGGAGTGTGTTTCGATTATAAGCCTGCATAACAGTATACAATTTCAAAGACAAAATACACGATGACAATAATATACACAATGACCATACACTGTTCATTCAAAGAAAGGTTTTCCTATTAATTAATTAGCAAAGAAAAGTACTTCCCTTGTGGATTTTCCCTATGGGCAAAGGGAGGAAGCGGATTTTCTCCACCTAAATTCCATTAGGTCGTAAATGTATCTGGTGTCAGGGTTACCATGGAACCAGGGGCATGTTAGGCTTCCTGGGGTGTTACAGAGTATTAGTTAAATCTAGCTAACAAAATATATAATGTGTGTTTGACTGGTCCAGACGCTACATATGTGTGGAGAAAGCCAGGCACTGCTCATCACCTGGCCAATACCATCCCTACAGTGAAGCATTGTGGTGGCAGCATCATGCTGTGGGGGGTGTTTTTCAGCTTCAGGGACAGGACGACTGGTTGCAATCACGGGAAAGATGAATGCGGCCAAGTACAGGGATATCCTGGACGAAAACCTTCTCCAGAGTGCTCAGGACCTCAGACTGGGCCGAAGGTTTACCTTCCAACAAGACAATGACCCTAAGCACACAGCTAAAATAACGAAGGAGTGGCTTCACAACAACTCTGTGACTGTTCTTGAATGGCCCAGCCAGAGCCCTGACAAAAACCCAATGAGAATCTCTGGAGAGACCTAAAAAATGGCTGTCCACCAACGTTTACATCCAACCTGACAGAACTGGAGAGGGACTGCAAGGAGGAATGGCAGAGGATCCAAAAATCCAGGTGTGAAAAACTTGTGGCATCTTTCCCAAAAAGACTCATGGCTGTATTAGATCAAAAGGGTGCTTCTACTAAATACTGAGCAAAGGGTCTGAATACTTAGGACCATGTGATATTTCAGTTTTTCTTTTTTTAATAAATCTGCAAAAATGTCAACAATTCTGTGTTTTTCTGTCAATATGGGGTGCTGTGTGTACATTAAGATCGGAAAAAAAAAAAATTACTTAACTGATTTGCAAATGGCTGCAATCTAAAAACGAGTGAAAAATTAAAGGGGTCTGCATACTTTACGTACCCACTGTATGCCTCTGTTCTCGCCCTTGGGAATAGTTTTATACCTCTTCAGATTGATGGTGCCTCTATCGTCCAGGTTTATTGGTGCGTAAGCTGCCCATGCCACACGCACTCATGCAACCCCTTACCATCAGAGATGCAGGCTTCTGAATTGAGTGCTGATAACAACTTGGGTTGTCCTTTTCCGGATGACATGGCGTCCCAGTTTTGAAAGAACTTCAAATTTTGATTCGTCTGACCACCGAACAGTTTTCCACTTTGCCACAGTCCATTTTAAATGCGCCTTGGCCCAGAGAAAACGCCTGCGATTCTGGATCATGTTTAGATATGGCTTCTTTTTTGACATATAGAGTTTTAGCCGGCAACGGCGAATGGCCCGGTGGATTGTGTTCACCGACAATGTTTTCTGAAAGTCTTCCTGAGCCCATGTTGTGATTTCCATTACAGTAGCATTCCTGTAGGTGATGCAGTGCCGTCTAAGGGCCCGAAGATCACGGCATCCAGTATGGTTTCCCGGCCTTGACCCTTACGCACAGAGAATGTTCCAGATTCTCTGAATCTTTGGATGATATGATGCACTGTAGATGATGATAACTTCAAACTCTTTGCAATTTTTCTCTGAGAAACTCCTTTCTGATATTGCTCCACTATTTTTCGCCGCAGCATTGGGGGAATTGGTGATCCTCTGCCCATCTTGACTTCTGAGAGACACTGCCACTCTGAGAGGCTCTTTTTATACCCAATCATGATGCCAATTGACCTAATAAGTTGCAAATTGGTCCTCCAGCTGTTCCTTATATGTTCATTTAACTTTTCCGGCCTCTTATTGCTACCTGTCCCAACTTTTTTGGAATGTGTAGCTCTCATGAAATCCAAAATGAGCCAATATTTGGCATGACATTTCAAAATGTCTCACTTTCAACATTTGATGTGTTATCTATATTCTATTGTGAATAAAATATAAGTTTATGAGATTTGTAAATTATTCCATTCCTTTTTTACTCACAATTTGTACAGTGTCCCAACTTTTTTGGAATTGGGTTTGTATATATATATATGGACATTAGTTTTGGAGATTTGTTCTGCCAGGGGAGGAAAATATAGTAGCTGTATGAGGAAAAACAGACTCAATGTTGTGGTGGTGTTGACGAGAGACGTTTCAGTCCCGCGCGATCCGTCAATGTGTGATCACTTCTTCTTTCTTAGATCTCCTCAGCTCCTTCTCACAGAAGCACACAGTGTTTCTTCCACAAAATACCACTTGTCGTATGTTATTTTGATCGTGCCTTAATGATGTCCCATTGATAATTTCTTAGGAAACAAAGAGCTGCACTCGAAGCGAAATGAAATATTCTTGATTTTAATGAGAGGTTTTGCTTATGAGCTGTGAGATGTATGGTATACGCTGATTACAAGTTCTATCACATTATCTCTCTCTCTCTCTCTCTCTCTCTCTCTCTCTATTCGCTCAGAACCCTTAATATATGCATGTTGTGTTCAGCAATTGAAATGGTACAAAATGGTTGTTTTATTTTTATCTTTATTTTTTTCTTTGTGAAACTAAAGTCAGTCAGAACCTGAAATAATAGTAATCCATCTTATGTGCAGATTTGGGCACATCTGTGTTTTATTTAATTATATTCAGTGTTTTTGTTTTTGCTGTGAACTCAGAAGTCATGCAAATGATGTTTAACTTCAATGATTGCTCATGTAAGCATTAATAGTGTAGAAATGTATATCAAACAACCACTGAGCTCGTTCATAATGCTGTAAATGCTAAAGCAGCTTTGATGCTGAAATGTAGTTATACGCTTTAATCATGCAATTGTTCTTGTGGCACTTGTGGCAAGTTTTTAGGGAGCATCATTTGTGTGGGTGTTTCTCCACGTCTGGTGAAAGGCGAACAGCTGTAAAGCTCAGATGCCGGGCTGCTCTCGTCTCCTCCTGAGGATTAGTAACTGGAGTGCTAAAGAAGCCTCTGCTGCTAAAACGCTAGTGCGTCTAAAAGCACACTGCTGAGGAAAGGAAATCATTTTGTGAGCCTCTGTTAATCCGAACACTATCTGGATATTATAGGTACTAAATGCATAAAGGAATGTATTTGAAAGTATGAAATCAATCCGTATGATTTAGTCACCCATCCTTAAAATGTTCTAGTCTCTTTTCCACGCCGCAGAGGCACAATAGATGTTATTGACCTTAAAATAGGCATGTATAGAGCAAGGAGCTGTAAACACTGCAAAAAGTATTGTTCCTTGTTAGAGCTTTGGCCTGGAAGATAGTGTATTATGTAATAATATTGTTTGCAATTTTTTTTCTTTGTCACAATACACAGTTTTAAAGGAAAGTATACGCAACCATTTAAACGTTTGAGGTTGGTAAGATTGATGAAGGAAGTCTCTTATGTTCACCAAGGCTGCATTTATTTGAACAAAATATTGTTCAATATTTTTTACAATTTCAAATAATTGTTTTCTATTTTACTATATTTTAAAATGTAATTTATTCCTGTGTAGCAAAGCTGAATTTTCAGCATCGATACTCCAGTCTTCAGTGTCGCATGATCCTTCAGAAATCACTCTAATATGATGATTTGCTGCTCAAGAATTTTTTTTATTAATGTTAAAAACAGCATTTATCAGAAACCATTTTTCTTTTGTAAAATAAAAAGTCTGTACTGTTGCTTTTGATCAATTTAATGCATCCTTGCTGAATAAAATTATTTTAAAAGGCTTTTAACTGATACTGTATATGGAAAAACATGCTGTCTGCATACATAATCCCTATTTAGAAAAAATTAGAACAATTGCAATCTTGCCATCTCATTCTGTATATTAATTACCTTATTCTGACATTTACTCCGTGTTATACTTAATTTGCTACAAAGCTATTTGACCCAGGTGCCACTAACTGCACATTGCAAATGCTACTTTGGTTTAAAGTTGGACTTTTTACTATCTCAGCATTTTTTTCCTTGTTGCAAGGCAAATGACACGTTTTATAATTCTTGGGAAGGTTTATTGTCTGCCAACAAAGATCATGAAGTCTGCTAAAATATGAACAGCAAACCAAACCCTTAAATTGCATGATTTGAGAAACAGATGTCTGCAGAACAGATAAGTGTTTTAGTTACTTTGAGTAGATGCTAATCTTATGGAAGTTACGGTGGCAGAGAAGTGCAAAAACAAATCACAATTCTGAAAACAAATAACAAATTACAAACGCAAATGCAAATCTAAAAAAAACAATATAACAATTCAGAAAACACTATAACAAGTCATAAAACACAATGACAAATCAGACAAACAAATTAACAAGTCAGAAAACACAAAATACCAAGTCAGAAACACAACGAAAATCTGAAAAACAAATACCAAGTCAGAAAAACAATGACAAAGCCAGTATAGGTCTCTGCGGACCAACAAGGGGGCAGTTTCCAACGTTCAATGGCATGTTAATATCATCTTAAATTATTAATGCCTGAATACGGCATGATTTAAAGTAGAGTGTATGAGAGAGCGCCACAGCTGTGTAAGACTTTTACGAGGGAAACTGTTCCAAAGCACTCCTCTGGCAGAGAACAGAGATCATGTGCATGGTGAATAAGGCCGTTTTCTACTTCGGAACTGTGTCTTATTGCGTTGATATAACTCAATCGTGTATTAATTTTCTAATAAAAAGGCCTGGTCAAAAACTCTTAAATTTTGTATTTATATTCTCCCCCTTTAAATTCTCTCCACCCACAATTTTTTTTTCTAATTTTAACACACCTATGCTGTTTTTTTTGCATTCCCATTTGATCAAATAGCAAAAGAAAAACCTACAATAGTATTTTCACGACTTATAAAAAGAAAACTATTAGAGAGATACTGATAATGGCAGTCAGAAGAGAGAACAATGTCAAACCGTCCCTCCCATAGACTCTGCATTAGAAACACCCTCACATTAGCATTAACTAGTTTTTTGTAATTTGATGCAAAGGTAATATAATACAGAGTACAGTGTTGTAAATATATGCATATTTTTTATTCCATAGTAAGGGCAATTAATACAATACATTAAACTGAGCTCATGTAATATCCATCTCCCAAACTTCTACCGCAGTCTGCTGGTTTCCGTATACCTACCTCTTTCGGTTTGTCTGATTTGTTGTGTGTTTTCTGACTTGTTATTTTGTTTTCGGATTTGTCGTTGTGTTTTCTGACTTGTTATAATGTTTTCGGAATTGTTGTTGTGTTTTCTGAATTGTTATTTAGTTTTTTAAACTTGCATTTGTGTTTGTAATTTGTTATTTAGTTTTCAGAATTGTGATTTGTTCTGCACTTCTCGTCCACCATAGGATAGAGCACGCACAAATTAACATTACTCACCCTCAGGCCACAAAGATGTAGATGAGCATTTCAAACTTGCTCGTCAATGATCCTCTGCAGTGAATGGGTGCCGCCAGAATGAGAGTCAAAACAACTAATAAAAATGATATGGACTTGTATTTTAGCCAGAAGAAACTTTTAAAGTTAAAAACATCTTAATGATGAGTTTGTTTATTGCAATCACAGCTTTTCACAAGATGTTATCTGGAGTCGTGTAGATTACTGTGATGTTTTTAATCAGCTATTTGGACTCTCATTCTGACGGCACCCATTCACTGCAGAGGATCCATTGGTGAGCAAGTGATGCAATGCTATTTCAACCAAATCCATTCCCACGGATAAACAAATTCATCTACATCATGGATGGCCTGAGGATGAGAACATTTTCAGCAAATCTCATTTCGGGGTCAACTGTTCCTTCAATCTTAAGTATGAGGAATAATAACTGAGCAATAATAGCATTTGAACAACATATAAGCTCTAAATCGGCCTGGA
Source organism: Sinocyclocheilus anophthalmus (assembly GCA_018155175.1). NCBI lineage: Eukaryota > Metazoa > Chordata > Actinopteri > Cypriniformes > Cyprinidae > Sinocyclocheilus > Sinocyclocheilus anophthalmus. The sequence goes on from JADLZN010007197.1 coordinate 386,003, forward strand.
GTTCTAAACAGAGGCTCATAGACTCCTTCAAATGTCTTGGCCCTCTTGCACGTAGGCATCTTGCTCACAGGAGGGGCTGAACAGCGCTAGCTGTGACCCAGCACAACATCTTCCCTGTGTTCTCAGCCTGAGCAGGAAAGACATTGGCAGGCAAAACGCAGACCCTCGCTTTGGCTCCGAATCCCCCCAGTGTCTCCCCTTCCCTCTTCCTCTCATCTTCTGTCAGTTTCTCCTACCCAGCTGCAGAGCCAGAGATGGAGCTAGACCGATTTGTGGTAGCACTGCTTTACTTTAAACTTTTATTAATGACTTTTGACAAACATTTTTACAAGTTAAAATGCTTATTATGAAACAAATCATTCTAGTTCTGTTTAGAAGAGTTGTATAATTCTACTTACATGGCCCTATGGAATACTTGATTTTGATCGGTCAATCGCAGCATTCTTTGGTCAGATATTTTTATATAATGACTGTTGTTCTGGCAACAGATTTTTAAGTTTCATATCTCTCATGTGACTCATGCACTTTCTTTTTGCATAGTGAAATAATTTGGTAACACTTTACAATAAGGTTGGGGGAAAAATCGATTCACATATGAATCGTGATTTAGTCTTCTAGAGATTTGCATCAATTCACAAATTTTAAAAATCAATTTTCTAGATAATATAATAATAACATGATGTTGTTGGAAGAAAACATCAACAGCAATGGAGGAGGAAAAACAAATAGTCCTGCCCCATTTTCAGCGAGGGCAACTGTTTGGAAAACTATTATATTAATTATTGATCTTTTGTTATTATGGGAAGTAGGGACATGCCCGGATAGTGAATCCGTAGGCAAGAAAAATTAACAACGTGTTCTACGGGGCCACTAAAGGGACGTGGTTAGCTGCTTGCTAGTGGTTGCCTGTTACATTACAGTACAGCAAATTTAATTTACCACGTAAACAGAGTAAGGAGAGATGACTGATTGGATGATGACGAATGATTTGCAGATCCTGAGCACCACTGACAAACATCTAATCTTGTAAAATGGGTGATAAGTACTGCCGCTCCGTAGTATACACAGAGTGTGTGTGATCAGAATCTCAAAAGTAAAAGTAAAAAGTGAGCATGCATTCAAAAGCGGTTTCAATGCCTCGCACATGAATAACGGCTCCCGGATTTAGTGACTTAATGAAAAAAAAAAGTTACCAATTTTCTGTATAAGCCATACTGTATATCAAACAATCAAACATATTGGTGGATGGATTGTTTACATTTGAGAAAATCAGCTATATGCATGAAGTAAATATACTGCAAATTAGCATAATGTGTAAAAATATCTTTTCCATGGCTAAAAAGTTTGTGCATTTCAGCAGAAATCTGAAATTGGTTATGCAAAATGTGTTGATGCAGTTTTAGCTGAGTGATACTAGCAGAAAAGGAGTGTTCTGTAGTGAGAAATTGAGATTTTTTTATGGATTAAGTTGAATCAATGTCAGCAAAGCAAATTGTGACTCCAGTTTGGAGGTTGGAGGTCTAACTGAATCAGATATTGCCATGAGAAATGCTCTGAGAAGAGATGAAGCTGCAAGCCGATACACAGACATCATTTTATCTGCACCTGAAGCACTTAATCAGAAAATCCATCAGACGATGGCGACAGAGGTGGCCTCTTGTTCATAAATAATAACACACTGATCTGAAATTGAATGTCCTGCTTTTTTATCTGCTAAAATGAGGGAGGAAGGATATTTGATAAACATATCCAATACGCAGCATCACTTTGAGATTGTAAAGATTCTGATAAAGTTGTACTATTTATGTTATTATTTACAGTACTATCACTCAGTAATCCAGTATTGTTGAGTGTTAAATAAATAAAATAGTGCTGTATTTTAGGAGTATTCAGAAATAGTTGTACGGTAGACGCCATTTGGGATAAAAAATTACACAGGAACTGATCTAGATATTGAAAATATCTAACGTTTTAACGTTTGCTAATCGGATTAGATTGCGTGTATGTGCATGTATTTTAGTAGTGGGTTTAATTGAATTATTTGACATTGATATTTGCAGTGCTATGTTTTAAGAAAAAATATGCTGTCATAAAGGTAAAAATAAAAATACCCCTAGGAAAGGAAATAATTATTTCTGGCACCTTATTAAACTTAATTAAAGTCTTTATTATGTAGAAAATATTAATTTTAAGCATACAATTTTATATATACAGGTGCATCTCAATAAATTAGAATGTCGTGGAAAAGTTCATTTATTGCAGTAATTCAACTCAAATTGTGAAACTCGTGTATTAAATAAATTCAATGCACACAGACTGAAGTAGTTTAAGTCTTTGGTTCTTTTAATTGTGATGATTTTGGCTCACATTTAACAAAAACCCACCAATTCACTATCTCAACAAATTAGAATACTTCATAAGACCAATAAAAAAAATTATTTTTAGTGAATTGTTGGCCTTCTGGAAAGTATGTTCATTTACTGTACATGTACTCAATACTTGGTAGGGGCTCCTTTTGCTTTAATTACTGCCTCAATTCGGCGTGGCATGGAGGTGATCAGTTTGTGGCACTGCTGAGGTGGTATGGAAGCCCAGGTTTCTTTGACAATGGCTTTCAGCTCATCTGCATTATTTGGTCTCCTGTTTCTCATTTTCCTCTTGACAATAGGTCTGGTGAGTTTGCTGGCCAGTCAAGCACACCAACACCATGGTCATTTAACCAACTTTTGGTGCTTTTGGCAGTGTGGGAAGGTGCCAAGTCCTGCTGGAAAATGAAATCTGCATCTTAAAAAAGCTGGTCAGCAGAAGGAAGCATGAAGTGCTCAAACATTTCTTGGTAAACGGGTGCAGTGACGTTGGTTTTCAAAAAACACAATGGACCAACACCAGCAGATGACATTGCACCCCAAATCATCACGACTGTGGAAACTTAACACTGGACTTAAAACAACTTGGGCTATGAGCTTCTCCACCATTCCACCAGACTCTAGGACCTTGGTTTCCAAATGAAATACAAAACTTGCTCTCATCTGAAAGAGGACTTTGGACCACTGGGCAATATTCCAGTTCTTTTTTCTCCTTAGCCCAGGTAAGACGCCTATGACATTGTCTGTGGTTCAGGAGTGGGCTTAACAAGAGGAATACGACAACTGTAGCCAAATTCCTTGACACGTCTGTGTGTGGTGGCTCTTGATGCCTTGACCCCAGCCTCAGTCCATTCCTTGTGAAGTTCACTCAAATTCTTGAATCGATTTTGCTTGACAATCCTCATAAAGCTGCAGTTCTCTCGGTTGGTTGTGCATCTTTTTCTTCCACACTTTTTCCTTCCACTCAACTTTCTGTTAACATGCTTGGAATACAGCACTCTGGGTGAACAGCCAGCTTCGTTGGCAATGAATGTTTGTGGCTTAACATCCTTGTGAAGGGTGTCAATGATTGTATTCAGGACAACTGTCAGATCAGCAGTCTTCACCATGATTGTGTAGCCTAGTGAACCAAACTGAGAGACCATTTTGAAGGCTCAGGAAACCTTTGCAGGTGTTTTGAGTTGATTAGCTGATTGGCATGTCACCATATTCTAATTTGTTGAGATAATGAATTGGTGGGGTTTTGTTAAATGTGAGCAAAATCATCACAATTTAAAAGACCAAAGACTTAAACTACTTCAGTCTGTGGTCATTGAATTTATTTAATACACGAGTTTCACAATTTGAGTTGAATTACTGAAATAAATAAACTTTTCCACGACATTCTAATTTATTAAGATGCACCTGTAAACCCACATTGACTTATAGTTTAATCCAAAAACCAGTATTGAAATGTTTTGTTTTGTAATCCAAATTTAATTTAATTAGTTCATTAATTAAATGAAATTAATTGTTATCATAGATATTTAATATGATTGAAGAAACTCGACTGCATTAGGCTGCAGAAATCAGTTTGTGTTCTCTTGTTATCTGATTGGAATATTTTCCTTAAAAGTTTTTTTATGTTTATATAATTTTTCATCATTAAATTTTTTGACAATTACAAAAAAAAAAAAAAAATCATGTAATTTTCTGTAAAAGAAAATATTTTTTTCTTATTCAAATCTGAAAGCAATCAAATTTTCTGAACAAATAAAATAAATGTAAAAAAAATATTTATCAATTAATATATGCATAGGAATGTGGCCAGAGATAAGAGGTATACTGGATGTAAAGCTAGGGATGTGCATATTCCAAAACCTGCCTTCTGATTGGCTGCTCTCTTTGACAGGCAGTGCTGGACACGCCCCCATGCTGCGCCTGGTGGTGTTGCATGTGCCCAAGTGCAGGCAGGCAGTTTTGAAAGCAGTTCCTGATAGAGACTACTGTTCCGAATCTACACTGGCAGAGAACGAGAGAGGGAGGGAGAGGGGAGAGCGAGCGAGAGAGAGAGAGAGCTTTCTCCCAGTGCGCCGGGTCCACATTTGCACGATGGCATCAGATCCAGGGCTGCTGCCCCTCTTAGTGTGGACTATATCAATGCAGGTCCTGGGCTCCAGAGGAACGTCTAACAATGAAGGTAAGTGTGGATGTGTGTGTGTGAATGTGCATCATATGGATGGGAATTTTGTTGTCTTGCTTTCAGATGACAGGGTGATATATAGGGAGATCGGGGCTAGTTGTCACAGGGGGAAGTTGTCACAAGCTATCTATATGATTTTCAGTGTGAAGTTAATCAAATGTGTTTTATCTAGCAGAAGGTCTTGAATTTTAACAGTTTTTATTCTGTCCTCCAAGCTAATATTCCTTTATTATCATATTTTTGTTACAGCTGTTAGATAAATGCAGTAAACCAAGAGTGACGTACATTAAGATAAAAGCCAGCTATATAATGAACATAGATTTGAATTATGCTTTTTAGGACAAGGCTATTTTTCATAAGTATCTAATTGGGGCAGGTTGTACCAAGTTGTTTAAATGTTGCAATAGTTTAATGTTTTCGTATACTACGGTTTCTAGTTTTGCATAATTTGGATTGAATTCCACTGGAAAGCCTGTTTAAAGGTAGATTTCAATTGTGACTATATAGCGTGACAACGTGCCCCGCTATCACTAAAGGCAAATCTGTGTTCAGTAAACTGCCCAATAATGGTGTAAATAGCTTTTTATGTTTAAAAAATATTGACTTTCAAAAATAAACCTTCTTTGAGAAATATTTAGAGTGTGACAACTAGCCCCGGTCTCTTCTTAGTGATACTTGGTGATTAAGAATTTGTATGCATCAGTGCAAAAGCCAAGAAAACTTTATTTGAGAGAGACGTGCATGTGTGCGTTAAACAACAACAACAAAACGATTCTGCTCATGGAAAGTCCTTGTAAATCATATATAATCATTTAGATGTGAGTGTGTGTGGGCTGATCTGTTGCTGTGAAAGAGGGAACACGCCGCCTGTTCGGATCTGTCATTGTGCTTGAACTGATGCCGTCACTTTTTCTGAGTTTCTCATCGGTGCGATAGCATACACAAAGAGAGCGTTTCTGATTCTTGTTAGGGTTGCTGATAGAAGTCTACCATCATATCACACACTACATGTGATTCTTTTTAGCAGTGATCCTATATTTTTGAGCATTCAATTGCCAAAAAGAGCACTGTCGGGAAATATATTAGATGTATTAATGATGTACAGCGCATCATATCTAACATCAGATCATCGCGTGAGTTGTTGTTTTACACCACAACACACACACACACACACACCACACACACACACACACACACCACACACACACACACACACACACACCACACACACCACACACACGCTGTGCATTGTTGTCTTGTTAAGTTGGCCCTTATCCGTGTGCTCTTGTCGGCTCTGTCCGAAATAAAGGATGAAATAGGCTGGTGGAGAACAGGTTGGATACCTTGCTCTAGACTAATAACATTACATTAAGATGAATGTAACAATGGCTTTACAGGTATGCTTCTAGGTGCAGAATGCAATCCCATGCATAATTGAAGGTGTTTTTGTTCCTAAAATGTGCCCTTTCTTCTTTCGTTACATTTGGATAGATCCCTAAAACATTCATTATAAACCTATTGCAGGATCCTTATGTACATTTTAATTACTTGAGTAATTAAGCTAATTATATAAAAATACTCTATTACAAATTTATAGTTTGAATAATGTATATACTTGTTTAATGTTTATAGTAAGTATATATATATAATAATTAATTATATTCAATGCATGTCTTGAACAGATTAGAACAACAAATCATCTTTTACTTAAAATAGTATTTCTATAAATAAGTTTAATAATAAATAACAAATTTTAGTTGTTGTCAATAATTTTTTAGTAATTTCTTTACATATTGCTTTAGTTTATTAGAATACAATGTATATTATAAAATATATCTCAAATATATTATAAATAATATTATTAATCGTCTTTTGTCCTATTCTATTCTATTATATTCTATTCGGTTTTGTTTGTGCTATTTAATTTAGTTTACTAAGATTCAGCTTCACAAGAGTTGTACATCGCTAAATAGTTAAAGTAATACATAAAGGGTTTTAGTTGCTGTTCCTAATATTATTTAATATTTAATTCATTTAGTTTATATGAAAAATATGCATTAAATTAAAATATATTACAAATATATATGAATTCATCCTACTGCATTCTATTCTATTCTATTCTTTGTAGAATATAATCAGAGACCTTAACGTCTCTGATTCAGATTCATAAACAGTTGATCTCTAGATAACTGTCAACATTTTGTTGCGATCAGTAAATAGATGTTGTTGAAGACTTTTTTTTCTTTTTCCAAAGAAATTACTATGTTTTAAATATCAGTCCACAGACTCGCAACATTACTGTGTAGCATTACTGAAAACCCAGGCTGTGGAATATTGCAGTCGTCAATGGTTGATTTCTGTTTTATTGTCATATCATATTTGTTTTCTATGAGGACAGGAAACAGTTTTGACCTCGTGACCTTATCCAGCCTCTGGATACGTGACTGTTTTCCCCTGTTTCCAGCCATAGCATGTTTTTGATCTCAGGGAGAGGGTTTGCGTGTGGCGGAGGCTGCAGCTTGACACGGATGTTCCGCTCAGACACACTAAGTGAACACACGGTTCGCGTGATATTTCTGCCTCTCCAGTCACTGTCACAAACGGTTCAATACAGCGTAAAGACCGCTGAGGTGAGAGAGAGCTCGAGAGGCAGTCTGAAAACCACTCCAGACGAGAGAATGGAGGAGACCGGGGCTAGTTGTCACACAGGAAATTTCTCACAGTGGCTTTATCTCACAGTTTTTGAGACACAAATCCAATGCATAAATGATATTTAATATCAATACTTTAAGGTTTGTGTCTTTACAGGAACTGGCTTTCAGAAACAAACCCTCCTTGAGAAATATCCACTGACGTAAGACGTGTGACAACTAGCCCGGTCTCCCTTATGCAGTATAAAAACAAATAAACCTTTCAATTTCACCTTTAATTTAACACCCGATGCTTTCAAAGACTTCTCTGCCGAAATTTGGTCTGAACGAGTTGCAGTGACAAAAGAAAACAAGGCACCTATTTTGAGCTCTCAATTGATGAGACACATGTTTGAAATTCAAAGTAACTGTGTTCTTTAATGCTATGCTGTTCGGTGCATTACTACTGATGCATTTGGTGTTTTGCCGAATTGTTCCATTAACCTGCACAAAAGTCCTTTGTAAAGCATTTTTACCTGCCCTATAAAGTACTGTAGCTTTTGTGCGAGTGCAAAATTAAGCTGGAGTTGTGCATAAAGCATCCAAGTGATCTGTCGTGACGATTGTTGTGCATATTCTTGTGTTAAAGATGAATGGTTTTGCCCGAGACGCTAAAACTCAATGCATGTTTTGTCATTATTTAAAAGGACATTAGAAAATGTTGACATCAAATGCACTAACAAAGAGAGGGAGAGGAGTGATTATGAAGAAGGAGCACAATAATAATAAGAAAAATTGTAATTAAATCTTTTTATTTAAGTTTTTAATCATCAGGCATTGAATCAAACATACTTATAACTTGGATAATTTGATAGTTTCAGCTTAGATCAGGAGTTTGATTGATAAATTGACCCAGTTCTTTCTTTCTTTCTTTCTTTCTTTTTCTTTCTTCTTTCTTTTCATTCTTTCTTTCTTTCTTTCTATGCTGAAAGACATTAACAGAGTAAGATATACCCAATTAATTTCACATTTCTGTTGACTGAAGGACAAGTGCAAGGAAAAACATTATTGAGAGACAAAAAAGTTTTGTTAAGTGCCTTCTTGTCTAGAGTTTAGTTCTCCGCTGTGTAATTTTCTAGATTGCCTAGCCGCACATATCGGATACTATCAGTGGACTGTGCAAAAAATTCCCCCCCCCCCCCCATATAGAAACCAAATCAATTTTAGTCAGACAGTTTCTCAAAGACCCTTTGCATGGTGATAAATGAATGAAATCTTGTTTGAAGATTGACTTTTTTCCCTACATGATTGGCACCTTTCTGATTAGAAAAGATTAGCGTGAATGTTGGTTTGTCAAATATCAATTCTCTGCTCCGCTCTGATGATTTTACAGCACTCTCGAGCATTGAACATCAGCCTTTTGGGGTTTCTAGGGGTTTGCAGATGTAGGTCCGTATTGAATGATTGAGTAAGATCTTCGCTTAAATGTTTTTTTCTTTTTTTTCCCGCTAAAGAACATTCAAAGTTCATCTTAAACAAGTTGTACTGTCTCTTCCTCTTATAAAATGATATTATTACTTCATTCATCCTTTTACATTATGTAGTCATCTTAATGCTCTATAAAGAGTTTGACAGTACAACTGTACAAAAGATGATTGGAATCTTAATAAAAGATTATTTCAATATTACATGTTTAATTTAATTGTTTACTTTTTTTAGTGTATATGAGCTCCCCTTTCGAACTCCTACTCTTAGAAATGAACTGAATTTACTTTGGATGGAACTTTGTCCAATTATGAGCATAATATGAAGATCAGAACAGATTCATTTACATTTTTCATTTAGCAGACTCTTTTATCCAAAACAACTTACAAATGAGGAATATAACAAGCGGTTCATCATAAAGAGACACATAAACAGAAGAAGTGCTCACAAGTTTGGGACATCATTTAGAATAGTACTATTACGATATTTTAACAGCATTGAGATACTATTATCATTTGTATTAATATATTGAATCTGTTCATATTTTCTGTTTTCAGTATAATTTTAGGTAAGGATTTGGTTGGTTGGGTTTTTAACATCGTTTAGTAGTGTAGGTTTGTGTATGAACCTAGTGAGGACTTATAGATTTATAGTATATCTATATATAGTATTATTTATTTTATTTTAAGAATGAACATGTTTTTAATAGATTTAGTTTTAGTTTCTGTTTTAGTTAACTGTAATAACCCTGGATAGATTATAGTAAATATCACATTTCATAAGTTAAAGACATGGTTATTTATTTTTGTATACATTAAAACAGTGTTTAATTCATAAAATCATAATTGATGTATTATGTTTGTAAAATCTGAGAATTTTGTAAAAAACAAAAAAAACAACAAATTGTGTATAGTGCTTTGTTTTCTGATTTAAGTATGATCCACTTAAGGGAAAAGTCTTCAAGTGCAACAAACAAAACTGATGATTTTCCAGCATTCAACAGAACATTCTACTTTATATTTTGTACTTGTGCAGTATGCGATCTAAATTCTACACGCTTGCATTTCTGCATGTAAGTTACATCAAAGCTTCGACGCCTTTAAAAGAGGGAAGAAAAGTGACTGTTGAAGTGTGACAGTGGGGAAAAAAAAGATCCCAAAGCAAATCCTTATCTTCCCATGAAGGAAACAATAATTCCAGAACAAGACTGTCAAATCCCTTTCGTCTCTTTATATCCATGCGGGAGGTCGAGGAAAGAGACGGCAGTCCTGCTCTGTAATTGGGGTCTCAGCATCACAGGGTTCATGCACGATTTCAGCTGGGTTACGCACAATTTCCCCGATGTGTCCTGCTGTTTTGAGGCCTCGCACTGCCTTGCTTTTGCAGGATGCATTTGCTCTGATCTGGTTAGTGTTTTTTTACCGAGCGTCTTGTGTTGATAAAATGACAGGAATGCAGTGTGTGAGATGCATTGTGATTTCTTACATGTCTGTCCTCGGCGTTGAGAAAAAGCAGAGCCGAAAACCTGCATGTGGCTCTCGCCGTCTTGGGAATCTGATATTGATTGCGGTCCGTTTGTGACTTTGATAAGTGGGAATTCGGCAGTGGGTGAGAGACACTAGGCTTTTCAAGGGAGGCTGTAGTGCTTTAGCATCTGACTGATAACACAAAAGGCTGTGGGTTCAGTTCCTAGAGGAGAACAAGAGGGACACTGAGCTCCTGTAAAGATTTACACTGCATATAATCATCTTACTCAGCTTTGGTTTTGGTTGCTCCAAAGTTTGCGGGATAGTAAGTTTTAAGCTGTAAATTAATGCTTTATTAAATGTATGTAATTTAAAAAAACGATTTCATTTTTTACAAACGTATCAGGTTTATACAACAAAAACTAGCACTACTGTTTAACATTAATAATAATAATTACAAATGTTTCTTGAGCAGCAAATCAGCTTTATTTGGAATTGACTCTGAGTCATCATGTGGGACACTGAAGAATGAGAATGATGGATAATTCACTTTGCATCACAGGAATAAATTACACTATTTTATCAATAATCGAAAGAGTTATTTTAAATTGAATATATTTAAAAATCTATAATTATTTTACCATATTTTGAGTTATATAAATGCAGCCTTGTGTGAGCATATATTAATGTTTTATAAAATAAAAAATAAATCTAACCCAAACTCATGCTTTTGACTAGAAGTGCTAGATCGTTGAAATAAAGAATATATATTTGAACATATATATAATAAAAGAGAAATACAGGCATGAGTTAAAGAAAATCTCTTAATTTATATGTACACAAGGACATGGTCACCTTACTATTTGACAGTAATTTGGGGCACATCTACTATCATTTGTTAGTTTGTAATATTTGAATACAATAAATAAAGCTCAGGGGTATGGGAGTTATTCCCGTGCGGTACAACATGTCAAATTATAAAATTCTTTATGATCTTTTTTTTTTCTAGATTGCCTGTTATCTGTACGTGTTTTCTAACTTCATGCTCTGGGATTCTGGATTGCTTTTTAGGGAACACTTTTTAAGGTGTCCTTGTTACACGTTACATTAACTTACAATTATAATAACAATATATTTTGTATAATTACATGCAAGTAACCCTAACCAATATAGTAAGTGCAATTAGTGTTACTAAGTACTGAAATGTACTCAACACTGTAACAAGGACAGCTTAAAATAAAGTGTAACCTTTTATACACTATTCAAAGAGAAAAAATCTAAACTGGAGCTGTTTGGCGCTTTCCCAATATTACCAACCTTTGTACATGTGTAGTATTGGTACAGATAGGCAGTTTATGCTATTCAAACATTTGTAAAGATCAAGCGTTTAAGCAAGTTTAAGTTCATGAGAACCGCAGTTTACTCAAAGGAGGCGCAAAAGTCTGATGGTAATGTATCCCTGAACAAAATTATAAACGCTACACTTTTGTTTTTGACCCCATTTTTCATGAGCTGAACTCAAGATCTAAGACTTTTTCTATGTACACAAAAAGCCTATTTCTCTAAAAGAGATTTCACAAATCTGTCTAAATCTGTGTTAGTGAGCAATTCTCCTTTGCCAAGATAATCCATCACCTCACAGGTATGGCATATCAAGATGCTGAGTAAACAGCATGATTATTGCACAGGTGTGCCTTAGGATGGCCACAATAAAAGGCCACTCTAAAAATGTGCAGTTTTATCACACAGCACAATGCCACAGATGTCAAGTTTTGAGGGAGCGTGCAATTGGCATCTGACTGCAGGAATGTCCACAGAGCTGTTGCCCGTGAATTGAATGACAATTTCTCTACCATAAGCCGTCTCCAAAAGCATTTCAGAAAATTTGGCAGTACATCCAACCGGCCTCACAACCGCAGACACGTGTAACCACACCAGCCCAGGACCTCTACATCCAGCATCTTAACCTCCAAGATCATCTGAGACCAGCCACCCGGACAGCTGAAACAATCGGTTTGCATAACCAAAGAATTCTGCATAAACTGTCAGAAACTGTCTCAGGGAAACTCATCTGCATGCTAGTCGTCCTCATAGGGGTCTCGACCTGACTGCAGTTCATCATCGTAACCGACTTGAGTGGGCAAATGTTCACATTCGATGGCGTCTGGCACTTTGGAGGTGTTCTCTTCACGGATGAATCCTGTTTTTCACTGTACAGGGCAGATGGCAGACATGGCGTCTTGTGGGTGAGCGGTTATGTCAACGTTGTGGATCGAGTGGCCATGGTGGCGGTGGGGTTATGGTATGGGCAGGCGTAAGTTATGGACAACAAACACAGGTGCATTTAATTGATGGCATTTTGAATGCACAGAGATAACGTGACAAGATCCTGAGGCCCATTGTTGTGCCATTCATACACGACCATCACCTCATGTTGCAGCAAGATAATGCACGGCCCCATGTTGCAAGGATCTCTACACAATTCCTGGAAGCTGAAAACATCCCAGTTCTTGAATAGCCAGCATACTCACCGGACATGTCAACCATTGAGCATGTTTGGGATGCTCTGGATAGGCGTATACGACAGCGTGTTCCAGTTACTGCCAATATCCAGCAACTTCGCACAGCCATTAAAGAGGAGTGGACCAACATTCCACAAGCCACAATCAACAGCCTGATCAACTCTATGCGAAGGAGATGTGTGCACTGCGTGAGGCAAATGGTGGTCACACCAGTACTGAAGGTTTTAGCGACCCCCCCCCCGTACCCCCCAATACAGTAAAACTAAAAGTGACCTTTTATTGTGGCCAGCCTAAGGCACACCTGTGCAATAATCATGCTGTCTAATCAGCATCTTGATATGCCACACCTGTGAGGTGGATGGATTATCTCGGCAAGGAGCCCTAGAAGTGCTCACTAACACAGATTTAGACAGATTTAGACAGATTTGTGAACAATGTTTGAGAGAAATGGACCTTTTGTGTACATAGAAAAAGTCTTAGATCTTTGAGTTCAGCTCATGAAAAACAAAAGTGTTGCGTTTATAATTTTGTTCAGTTTATGTTAGTTCTCTTTGCATGACTTGCACGTACGTTATTTGGTTACAGCTGAGAAATTACAGTATATATTTAACTAAGTTCACCAGCCATTCAGGATCTTGCTTTGCTGAAATGTTTGTTTGAGGCACAATGTTATCTGTGCACCATCAAACGATAGAGCATCTTTATCAGACAACACTGTTGACTGTCTGGGTTTGCAGCTCTGTGTTTGCAGTACTGAACTTGTGTTACAAGGATTTCGAAATCAATACAGGCGCTCGTGTTTAGTGCAGCCAGGGCTTCAGATCGCTAAACAATGAGAAGACTCCAGTTTGGAGACTCGATTCACAGAAATAGCATACGTTATTTGATGTTGCTGAATGTATTTTGCATTTGTTCCCGACCCTAAAATGAAATGATGTGTCAGTCTGTGCAGTTTGCTCTCTGCCAGCTGTAGTACAAGCCTGAAAGAGATGAACAGACCGGATGCCTGACAGGGAGAAAGAAAGAGCCACTTGCTGCTGTTTTTTAGGAGGAAGGGAAGGCGATAGAGAGTGTGAGAGCACTAGAACGAAAGGAGATAGATGGCGTTTCGGCGTGGTGGAAAATGGAGTAGCCCACAGCAGACATAAACGAATGCCCGTGTTGAACTTTATGGCAGTGCTTGTGCCGTGACAATCTACTGCTCCAGTCGGAGGACCCGTTTCTGTCACGCTGACCAGATGCACCTCAGCCTCTCTGCGTGATGGAGAGCCCAAACTCCACTGTGTGCTTGTGCTGCAGGAGCCCTCTAACAGTGATTCTTCACCTCGCAGAGACGCTTCCTCAAACTAGAGATCAGCCCGCTCTTCGATGAAGGAGCTAATCTGGTTTGAAATAATTGGATTAGGTGTAGTCCCAAACATTTATTAAACCGAGAGTCGCCATTAATTGTGCCAGACCGGATTAGGCTTTATCTGAACATGACACCTTTTAAAGTTTTGTTTTTGCCAGAATTGTGCAGAATCTCATTGTTACGCAGTTTTATATAGATTTTTAAAAATTATTGAAAACTTTAAGAATGCAGTTTTTATGTACATCGACTTACAATAAGAACATAAATAAAATAATACTGTACATGTTTTATTTTATTTACTGTATTAAATTTATTGTATGAAATTCATTCTTATATTTAATTAATACAAAATGTAGAGAGACGAAGAGATGTATTGCTTGTAATTAAGAGAAAAGTTTGAAAAGGCTGAAATTCTTTAAAAGAGAGAGAGAGAAACCTTTTCCTTTTCATGGGGTTTATTTTATGTTTTATATTATTTTATACATTTATAAAATCTTGAAAAGAAATAATACACACCACCACACTCCACACAACACCACCACACATTAGATATTAGATCTCATTTAATATAATATTTTACTATTTTAACAGTGTTACAATTTTGAAGATATCAAGACAAATACATGTACACAATGTATACAATGGTATTTGTGTTGTAATAATATCATATTATAATACAACACCTTGTACTATTGTTACATAAGCACCTACATAAATGTTATTCTATAAAATATATATGTCATATAGGCGTCAATGATCGTGGTTAAGGATTACTTTTCTTAATACAGTTCACATCAACACACACAGCACCTACACACCACACAACAACACACACAGACACACAAACACACACACACACAGGTTTACATTTGTGAAAAGTGGGGACATATAGGCGTAATGGTTTTTATACTGTTTAAACTGTATTTTCTATTGCCCTACACCAAACCTACCCCTTAACCTACCCCTCACAGGAAACTTTGTGCTATTTCAGATTTGCAATACACTCAATTCTGTGTGATTTATAAGCGTTTTGAAAAGTGGGGAAATGGGGTAATGTCCTGAAAAGTCACCTTCTCCTTGTTATACCTATGTCATACCTTTGTCATTAATTTATGTCCTCATTTGTCACAAAACACACACACACACACATCCTAACAAACACAAACACAGACACAGGCAGGTGATCACACCACATTATACATATATATTTTGAAAAATGATTTTATGATGTTTATTGAGGTCATACTATTTGACTTCCATGGGGGAAAAAATAAATTTTGTATATATATGGATGTTAAGGGTCTTGTCTTAAAATGTCTAACACACAAACACCCACACCCACACACACAATATATATATATATATATCCTATATGATAATCTCTATATTATATATAATCTAGTATGACATTCAAGAAAACATCAAAAATGACTGACTTGTTTAAAATGAGAATATTCTGTTACTTTTTACTTTTTAACATTTACAATTTGTCATTTTTTGAGTTCTTAATTTCAAAAGTGTTTCATAACTGTATGAGATCAACATGAATACAAATATTTAACTTCTAAGAACTAATTTCTAAGTACATTTTTCTTTTCTTTTCATAATCTTTGACGTCATTGACACGCTTATAAAGATTTGCAGATGCATGAAACGAGATTTGAGTTTAAATGCGGATTTATTGTGACATCAAGTCCTATTGAGTCTTTTTTGGGGGGCTCTTCAGGTGCTCTCTGCTGTCTGAGATTGAATTGGGGAATATTTTGAGTCTGGAAGATTCTTCTGTGTTCCACCTCGCTCTGCGTCACGACGCCAAACAGTGTGATACAGCGTTCCTGAAACTCTCTCTGATCCTCGGTGATGGATTTCTCCCTCTCTTTTCATGGTGGAAATGTATTTTAAACCTCATAATCTGCACATAAATCAAAGGTTTAACCTAATTCAGTGATGGGGTGAACGTGGTGCAAGTCTGCAGTGAGATCTCCACAACCAACACGCGCGCCGCAATATCGATGCTTCGCACTCGCACATTCATCACATTAAAAAGTGACGAATAAATTCATCATTTAAAGCAAGCTCAGATGCTACAGAAGGTAGAAAAATTAATAAAGATTATTTGAAGGAGAGAAGAGCAGCAAACGGAGCTCATTCTGAGGAAAAAGATTTATTTAATATCTCTTTCAACCCGTTGCATCAGCATACAACAAGTTTTTTAGGCTGCGGCCCAGATTATTGGAGAAATTATGTAGCTTGCGCTCTAAAGGTTTAATAGAGGTCTGAGCGAGGCTTGATATTTCTCACAAGCAAACGTATGTTAAATAATCACCTGTTTACTTAAACAACACGCTTTTCCGAGGCCTTAGACTTGTGGAAAATCAAGTTATAGTTCGGTGATGAAAGAAATAATCTCTTTTTCGTTTATTTTTAGACGTTTTATTGAGAAGCGTATAGTGTCATAATGTCATATCAGTGGTTTTGAAATGCACTGGCCATTTTCAGTCGAGCGTGTCTTGTCATTTCACGGGGTACGGCTGAAACTGTCACACGCAGACGTTTCGTTCTATCAGTGAGCGATCGTTTAGTATCTGCTCTATTGTACTGGACTTATTTCCATTAAATGCTATCAGAGTGTATAGATTCACCTCAGTGCTTCCGATGAATGGCAGCCCAACACTAAAGCCTTTTATATGGATTAATATGTCTATCTATGACAGTCAAAGACTTATCGTTGTTCATCTGAGAAAGACTCGTGTCGCGACTTATCCTGATATAATGCTATATGAGAAATCATGCATTGCTGTGAAGGATTTACTGATTTAGTCAAATGATTTTGTCTGATGTGCTGAATGCAAACACGAATCGGGCTTATGTTTGGAAACTGTGAGTGAGAAGTGAAGTTTAAAAGAAATTAATGAAGAGGCTTGTTTATGAATTTATATAAGCAATGCAGATGTCTGCCCCCCGCAGAGACACCGCAGGCCCGCGAAAGAGTGTAAAGATGATCTCTCTGTGACTTTGAGGAGTATCTTTTAGAAACAGATGGACACATTAATTATCAGAGAGCTTGGCGGGATCAGTTATTTGAGGGACGATCAGGAGCCAGTGACCATTATTACCAAATAGTAGCCATTTTATTATTTTGGTTTAAAGTGGGCATTAACTAAAGTTACTCTATGTGTTATACAAGTGCCATTTTTTATCAACTTATTAATTGAAACATTTCCTTATCAAGAAGACTGTTTCCAGAAATGTTATTTGCACAAATACTTTTTTATGATGCATAAATACTCCCAGTAGGTTCAGTTGCTCGTGCTTAACATCACATGCACGAGAAAATACTTCTGAATCATCTACTGAATGGTCGTTCTATAGTAATTCAGTAGATGCTAAGTGTGCAAAAATACAACTTTTAAGTTAAATTGTTGTCGTTTATTTCTGTATTATAGAAATATGAGTTATTTCGATTATACAGTATAAACCTGATGCAGGGTTTTAACTAGTACTCTGGTAGGAGTAGTACCTTGTAGTATCACATTTGGGGAAATCTGTTTCAACATGCGTTTACATAGTAAAAACAAACACACACACACACACACACACACACACCACACACACAAACACACACACACACAAGTGTGCTGGTGTTATACAGAGTGAAACTGTCATAGTTTATTGTGATGTAGTGAGACTATTATATGAAATTGATACACGAAAATAGCACGGAGTGGACTTTATCAAGGCAGTTGATTAACTTATGATTTTACTTGTGTTTTTCTATTTGTTTTGTTTCTTAAACCTATGTTTTTTAATTTAACCCATATAAAGGGACACATGCATTGTTGCTGACACATATTTAATTATAATTTACCGCTGTAAAAAAAAAAAACTCTGTTTACTTTTTTTCTGTCTTCTATCATTTTTTTTTGCATTTAATTTTACTTTCTTTTATTTTTGTTTTTATTTGAAAAACTTCTATTTACTTTTTGTCTTGTATCATTTTTATGTCTTACATTTTTAATTGTGACCCTGGAGCACCAAACCAAGTTGCTGGGGTATATTTTTAGCAATAGCCAAAAAAAAACATTGTATGGGTCGCAGAAAATGACCGATTTTCTAATAATATTAATTTTAATATTAGGATATTAAGTAAAGATCATGTTCCATGAAGATATTTAGTAAATTTCCTACTGTAAATTTATTAAAACTTAATTTTTGATTAGTAAATATGCATTGCTAAGAACTTCATTTGCAAAACTTTAAATATGATTTTCTCAATATTTAGATTTTTAAATCAGATTCCAGATTTTCAAATAGTTATATCTCAACCAAATATTGTCCTATCCTAACAAACCATACATCAATGGAAAGCTTATTTATTCAGCTGTTTAGACATGTATGATGTATACATCTCAATTTTGAGAAATTGACCCTTATGACTGGTTTTATGTTGCAGGGTCACAATTTATTTTACTTTTACTAAGATTTATTTATTTATTTAATGACGTATCCTTCAAAAAGTTTCTGTTAACGTTACTAATTTAATTAAGATTTAACTTTCTTTTTTTAAACTTTGTAAATAAAGTAGTGTTCAATACTGTAGTATAGTGTATATTTTACTGGCATTAGTATAGAAATGTATAGAAATTCTGCAATTTTATTTGATTTAATTTTTTTCTTGGTCTGATCAGTCGTTTTGGAACAGCGTAGGCCGGGATTTAGTTTTATCCATTGAGTATTGATTGGCTTGTGAAAAGTGGGTGTTACAGACTAGGACTTGGGGTTTTGTTTTTATTTTTTTTCCTCAAATTGAACATGAGACTGTCAGTGGTCTGTACCATTAAAACCCATTTGAACACTTGTGAACATTCATCCCCATCTCATCACTGCTACTAACTAACTCAAGTGATACTAACTGAACTGTGCTCCACATACAGTAATAGTTCAGCTGTGCTTTCCCTCGTCCAAAAATAGCTTTGCAGGTCTTTCCATCCCTCCAGCAAACAAGTGCGCAAACACACCTCAGGGACCGTCCGGCTTTGACGCCGCGTGGCCGTTTGTGCCACCTCGTCCTCCAGGGAGCGACAGCGCTTGTGTTCATGTATCTTCAGGTCTGCGCTCACCTCAGGCCGAGGAGAACACGAAGTGCTGGCATAAACTGATCCGTCAGACAGACAGTCTCCCAAAATAATTGAAGTGTGAGGAGAACAGACAGATGCATGTCGTACAGCGGGGAATTTATCTCAGTTTCTGAACACCATCAACAATTCATTACAGCTCACTGAAGTAGTCCTGCAACTAAAAGCAGCCGGATATCAGACAAATAGTGGCGATCTAATGACCGTTTCCTACAAGCAGCAGAGGAAAGATCATGAAATGAGTTCTCAAGGATTTCTCTGCTTCAGATGATAAGCTGAAACAGAACGTTGTTTTAAATGCACACGTCGTGTCGCTCGCAGACTCCCCGCAGCAGCTCTCTGTCGAGCGTGAGGGTGTTTAGACGTACTACCTTTGTTGTTTTCCTTCTGAAGTGTTGAAAGGATGTGTCATTTCAAACGGAGCGAGATGGCCGGTTTTCCGGCTGAGAAACAAAAGCACTGGCACATAGTCGCTGTGTGAAATCTGAAGTCAACTTAATTATAATGGAAAACAATATTTGTCAGATCGGCTTCCTGGTTAGGAGTCCTAACGTGAAATTTGCCTTAATCAGTTGCAGCATGCTGAGAGGATAGAGAACTAGGCCGTATTGAAAATCAACAGCCTGGTAATGCTGGGTAAGCCTGTTTATTTGGTAACAAATCAGGTTTTTCTCCAGCTTCTGAATGAATGCTTTAGATAATTTAATAATTCAGTTAGATACCTGATGAACTGTTTACATTTTTATTGTTTTTTATCGGTTTTCTGAACACTGTAAAAAAATTCAGCTTAAAAAATGAATTTGCTGTCTTAAATTTCTAAGTATAATCAACTTAGTTGTAATTTCAAATTTAATTACATTTAACTGACAGCTTTAAAAAGATCAAGTTGAATTTCATATACTTATAACCCAAAGTTGCACAGAACTTACTGATAATTTACATGTTAAGTTGAATGTTACTTTCATACTGGGGATAGTCTGTGTTCTTTCATGTTATTTGTTCTATTTTTTAAAGGGATGTTGTATTAATTTAGAAATATTTTATTTGATGTTATTTTTAATTCAATACGTGGGCCCTTAGGCTGTTAGATTAGATTGTAATATTGTTTCAAGGGATCAGTTTACCTTATAATCTGTTCTATTGTGTTTATTTGTAATTTGAGTAACACTTGAATATTTTATTTTATTTAATAAAAAAAATTTGTTTATTGATTTGTATTTGTTTAATATTAATTTACTCAATACTTGGAAATGCTGTTAGATATATATGGGCAGTAAAGTTACATTATATCTGTCTTTTAATTGTTTTTAATCTGTTCTATTTGAAACAACTTGAATTATTGTTATTTATATAAAATCTGTTTTCATTTTTTTATGTTATCAATTGATGTTGTCCTTCCAAAACATGTCCAATAATTAAAACATGTGCTAATTTATTTAAATAATATTTAACTTTTTAAATTAAGAATTGTGTTCAATATCATCTTAGTTTTTGCTGTGGTACTAAAATATGTATTATTAGTTTTTGCTGTGGTACTAAAATTTGTATTGCGAAAAATTACATTTCACCAGCATTAATACACACTTCTGACATTTTCACATCATGACAAACCATAACAATGTAGGCCTGAAATTGATTTTATTCATAGAGAATTGATTAGAAATGGGATGTGTTTGTAAATAACTGAACTGAGCTCAGAAGTGACCATTGTATCTAGTCATGAACATGGCCAATTTGAAAGGAAGAAATAATGATATTTTCCACACGTTATCCCCAAGAAGGGATAAAACCACATCTTTGTTTGTTTTTAAGGACTTTGCTGTTACGTGTGTTCCTTTCGTAGAGTAGAAGAGCAAAGGAGGAAGAGATAGATCAGTGATTTGACTGATCAGAATGGAATCAGTCAGCTGTGGAATTACAGCCATATGGATGTCCCCGCCTATCAAAAGTCATCTTAAAACCTTCATCAGTACTTCGCAAAACTGCATCTGTTGATGTTGCTCCATCTGGAACAGACACAGAAGGAACAGATAGTTGGTTCGAAATTACATTTCTAGAAGACTTTTTGCTCATCTTATTTATCTACCATTTATTTGAAGAAAGAAAGAAAGAAAGAACAGAGATTTACTTCTGAATAACATTGCAAGTCTGATCACTTGAGTCACATGAGTTATGTGCCAAAGTTTAATATTTAGCATTAAACTTTGTTCAAATCCCTAACCTTAAGCGTAAGCGATAATATTAGTGCTCAGAAAACTCCATTAATATACTGCCCTACTTTGAGCATTTGAAAATGTGCTTTGGGTAATTAAATATTCAAAAGAAAACAAACAAACACAGGTATATTTTGTAGAATCCTCCTTTGTTTGCATTATTCACATGTCTGTTCATTAAAAATACATTCCATACTAATGATAAACATTATGTTCCTATTCCCATCAGGATGGCATACTGTACATATTCCTGACTCATTAGGAAAAGCTTTACATTTCGCTCCCAAAATGCATTGTGCTCAATAGTTTTGAGACTATGGTGATGCCTTTTCTGAACTCGCTAAGACGAATGCTTCACCCTGTGTCGTGTTAGACACCTTAATTTCTCCATCAGTGACCCCGAGTGTTCAGGCCACAGCGGCCCTCCATCAATCCTCAGGTCTGATAGACGCTTCCGCCTGAAAAGCCAGAAGAACCGAAAATTGAGAACAGTTTTCGGAGTGTAAAAGGAAAAGATGGAAAAGTTAACCACTGCCTGCGGGACGTCTCCGTTTGTGAATGAGCACAACTGTAAACTTATTTCACAACAGGTCTGTGACTTTTCTGGTTTTGATGGATAGACTCTTTAAAATGATATTTTCTGAGGGGGCAAAAGATTAAAAATTGTTTTAAAAAGTCTACACCTAATTCCCTGCAGAGATGCTTTTGTTGAGGAAAGGCATTCGTCACCGCTGACAGGCATCTCCATGTGTAATTGTAACACAGGCTTCTGAAATTGGCTGTAGTAAACAACAGGACGTTGATATTAGAATTGGGGAAGCTATCAGGGTGGTCTAAAATGCCTGTAGAAATCACTTTACCCAGATATACCATGTGATAAATCTGTCAGTATGAGGAAAACGACTACTGATTGGCTGATAGCACTACAAAAACACAAAGGTGAAAGGCACTTTTCTCTTTCTTTGTGTTACCTGGACTGAGAAATTCATGTTTATTTGTTAGCAAAAGTCTGCCGAATGACACAAAACACAATATATTATATTAAACCGAATATTAATCCACAAAAAGAGTCTTTAGATATGAAGTCTACATGTTCTACATCTCTCTGTGCGAATGAACTGCACGGTTTCGTCTATTACTCATACTGTAGCACGCTACTCTGAGAGTCACTTCATGAGCATTTACATGTCATTGGAGAAAAATTACCATCATAACATTTATACACAGAAACTTAAAGGTATTACCGGAAACCAGTCAGAATAAAACCTCACTCCCCAGGATTTGACTCTGTCCAAGGCAACTTCTCAATAGAGAGACTGTGGTAGTGGCCTTGGACGGCAATGTGCCCAGTGCATTATGGGTGCTGAAATTTTTCTGTCTATATATATTCAGGGTTGTTTGATTAGAAAGATAGTTGTAATCTGTGTTAACCATTAAATTATTCACTTTTGATCAATTTAATGTGCCCTTGTTGAATGTTTTCATTTCTTAAAAGAAAAACAGAGGGAAAAAATTCCATTCGTTGTTATCAACAGTATTTAATGAATTATAAGAATAGATTTTACAGCAGAGTTTTTCCAACAACTGTAAGTGGTAGGTTCATTTATAAAGGAAAATTTAAATAGGAGGGGTGTGAACATCGTGATGGATAGATGTGACTCAATAAGATTATGATTAATTTACTCTGGCATGAATAATGTAATAACGTAATACATAATAAAGTAACTGTATTCTGATATGAACATTTTAAAATGTAATAATTAATTACAAACTATTCATTTTTGGAATTTGGAAATCTATATAAATCAACAGTTCTTCTGGTCCTAGAATTGATTGGGAGGCGAGACTATTCTAGGAGGCGAGATTCTAGTGTAACCGTTTGTAATGTCACTCCCGATTGCGGGTATTTCTCACCGCAAGTTCATGGTGGAAGCAAATCGAATTATAATTCAAAATTAAAAAGTTTGGGTAGAATTTTGTAGTTCTAGATTTTTTTAGGTGTAAAATGTACTGGTTATGACGCAAATATGCCGTTTGTAATAAAGAAAAGTTTATTCACAAAGTTGCTTTTGAGTTTTCGGACGATGTCAGCTCCAGGTTGAATACAAGAGGCGGTTCAGCGCTAATGAAACCACTGAGAGATAAAGAAGATACCTCGGCCAGGTCCTTCGGGTAATTTTACAGTGCTCTGATGTCTTAGTGGTTAATCATGAGATATAATCATTTCTGTATAATCTAACGGGCAGTCTTGAGTCTCATTAATCTAGTATTGTAGTATCAGAGAGTGCTGACTTTGTACTTTTGACTGAATTGCATAGCAACTTTTATGATGGCTGTTTTTGTTTATTAAATATTATTATTCAATAATAATATTTTATATAAACCAGCCGCTAGTATTTAATTATTATTATATAAAAAACGGTTGTTAGGTATTTTGTGTGTGTGTTTGTTGGATGTGATTGTTAGTTACATGTTCCCCTAGATGCGACAAGATACTTTTTTATGATGAGTGAGGCATGCATCAATCTAAAAGACAGTCTTTATATTTGAAAGGACTGAAAAAGGGGTTGTTAAACAAGGAAAGGTATTTTACTTCAATCAACAGTAAGATGCAAGCCAACAAAGCCAGCGCGAGCGCATCGGAAATCACTTATAACAGATGAAAGATATTATGACAAAGATATCGCTTTCCTCAGCATACATTCAAACTAATGTTTTATTGTGAACATGAGATTGAGCTGAAGAATGAATGCAGTATCAGATGCAGGTAATCACACTCGCTCAGTTCATCTCTCTCTCATAATACTCTACTCCACATAATACACTGCTTTAACAGTAATTTAATAAGCTTTTAATGAAGCAACTCAATGTTTCTTCGTTACTAGTTCTAAAGTGACATATTGGAATTAGTATCAGAGGCTTGGTCTCAGCTGTTAAACTGTCGAACTGAGATTTGAATCTGTGGCAGAAGAAAGTAGTTCTGCACAAAAGGGTTTTTAAAGACACTCCATTGTTGTTTATGTATTTACACACTCGTGCCGTCAAGCTGTTGTATAAACGCAATATCACACTCATAGACGTGAGATATGGCTGTATATCGGTATGCGGATGGAGCAAATGTGTGTTAATATTGCCTCTATACAGTATTCTATAAAGGTTTCAGTCTATGCAAAACTTCAACTGTATTGCATAATCTATATATAACTATATTGCATTAATATGTATTGAAAATAATGCAGCTATCTTTGAACAGCTTATAAAAATTGTGTGCAGCATAATCTGTCAGGTTATATAAGTTTCACAGGAAGACAGATGACTTTTTTGAAGAATTTATTGGCCCTCAATATGTTTTAATAGAAAAGTGGGTTAGACAGCCCAATTCGACCAGTGTTTAGAGTGGTTGTGTAGCTCTATGTATTGTATGTTATGTCATTCATACATTTTTATTTTATATTGTTGTTATGTATTGTTCTTTCTATGCAGTCATCACAAAATGATCAGGATTTTTGTGATATTGTCCCCTTTATAATATCATTTGCCTATGGATTTAACCCAGACTTTTAGAGGCTGAATCTAATATTTTATACCCATGTGCATGGACAAAACCATTTTGCTTACACAGAACTCGAGTTCCAAAATTTTCAGGGGGTTCTATGTGTTTGATTATCATGTTAGAATTGGCTTAGGCTGTAAAGATGCAGGTGCATATAAGCATGAGTGACAAAACCAAGGTGTTGTCAGCTACACACACACACACACAGGGTTGTTTTTGTGAAAAGTGGGGACATTCCAATAGGCGTAATGGTTTTTATACGGTACAAACTGTATGTGCTATTGCCTTACACCAACCCTACACCTAAACCTACACCTCACAGGAAACTTTGTGCTATTTCAGATTGTCAATACACTCCGTTCTGTGTGATTTATATGCGTTTTGAAAAGTGGGGACATGGGGGTAATGTCCTGAAAAGTCACCTTCTCCTTGTAATACATATGTCATACCTTTATCATTATACAAATTTATGTCCTCATTAGTCACAAAAACGCGCACACACACACAAACACAAGCATTCAAGTACACACACCACACACATACGCACACGAAACGTACAACACACGCACACGTAAAACACTACACACACACACACACACACACACACACACACACACACACACACATACACATACAGAGCTTGTCACCCTCACATTAAGCCCCAGGAACTGTAGTACCTTGGCACGAGGTCTTGCAGTGCATGCCCAGTGATGGGAATGTTGACATGCAGATGCTGGAGCTTTGTCCTGTAGTATGTACTTGGCATCGCTATTTTGAAAACAGCTGTGCTACTGTCACACTACGGATAAATGTTAAGTTAGTAGCAGCACTACTTTTAGTTAGTACTGGTTTCTAGGAAGGAGCCAAAGAGCGAGAGGGAAGAAAACCAAGAAGGAGAGAGTGAGCGAGGCCATCTGTTCCTACTTTCTGACCCAGTGCTCTCATCAGAAGCAGCCTTTTTCCAAATTAGAAGTCCAATCACACGTGCACTAATACTGCTGATTACAGCCTGCGAGCGAGGGACAGAGACAGAGAGAGATCAGAGAGAGCTAAAATAAAGTTCTCTAAGTAGAAAATTAACCAAAGTGATGACATTTAAAAGAAACTGAAAAAATTTGCACAGACAACCTGTTAATGAACAGAATGTGAAAGGTTCCCTAGAGTATTGTTTGCTTTTACATGTAAAATACAAGAAGAAGAGCTCACCTGGGGCCTGATGTACATGGGTGGTTCTTCTGTTAGTACGGTCAATTCACGTTCATGCATTCAGTTCCTTTTGTAAAGGCAGAGAACAATATAAATTACATTAAATAAAGAGAAAGTCCACCCAAAAATGAGCCCTCCCATCATTTACACCATTTGTGTGTATGTGTGCATTACACCTGTGTTGCCAACTTGCCATTCTGAACAATTCTATCTTTCAGTTTTTAACACAGCGCAGAGTCCAGGGACTCTAAGATGTGAAACTGAAGAGAATGTGTGTATGACCGTATGCAACGATGAGATATTTATCTCAAAAATATTTAATGTCTTAAAAATATTTAATTTCATATTAAATATAACACTTTATTTATGTTTGTTGTAATACAATATAAAACATTTGATATATTTATGTTAATATTTATATTTCAATTAATTTTTATGTGTTAAAAAATTTAGAAGTGTGTTAAAAAAAAATCAACTACCCCCCCCCTTTTTTTTATTCACTATATTTATTAAAAACTGTGTTTTCCACCATAATGTAGTATTGGAGTAGACGGGACAGTGTAAAAATCATAAATGTCATTTTAATAGCATTTTTTATATAAATATTAAACCTTTATGTGATATATTCTATTTAAATTTTTGAGAATACTTCTTTCTTTCGTTCTCTCAATTTTATAAGTGTGGTATCACCAAACTGCGTCAGCATTTGAAGAATTATTAATATATATTTTTTATTTAGTTGTGTGATTATTATTTATAACTATTTGGCGACTCCAGTGGTCAAGTAATGAAGCCTTCTCCTATGACATTTGCCAGTGGAAGTATGTTTTTGCTGAATTTGAGGATTGCTTGGCTCATAACAGTTTTGAAGTTTCAAAATTAAAACATTTTCCCTCAAATAAAGATCAATCTGTTATGTGTGTTTCACTGCATTATGACAGACACAGCAGTAGTCAGACAGATCACTGGTCTGTGGAAATGTCTCTGACGGCTGTCTGGATAGATTTGATGACATAGTCCTGTTTTCAAGCAGAAAAATGAGTTCTTAAACCTTCAGTTAAACCTGAACCTGATCGCAATGATAACCCGAATGTGACCTCCACGACATTGTCCAAAAAAAGCATTGTGTTTGAGCCACGTATAGGTGTAATGAGTGGAATGTGGAGGTAACGGCAAGCTTAATTTGTTGTTTTGTGGTACCTATGGGATGCTGAGGCAGGTTTGTGTTATCTGTTAGCGTGCTACCCGACACACATCCATGTGGCAGCTGGCATTTTTTCAAATTGAAGGTGACTCCTTGTTTACCCATTTCCAACTAGATGGGTGCACTGAATGTAAAGCAGAATTCAGGGTCTCTGGGCTTATGGGGGGTAAAACTGGTTTATGCGAGTGGCTCATGCCGGCTCCTCCTCGCGCACAGATGGGCGCATCTGTCACAGCTTCTCGCGTCAAGTGTCACGCCGGCAGCTCAGGGCCAGACGCGCAGCACCTCTCGTGTTTCCCAGATGGATGGGAGCAGGAAAATACAGTTTACCGTGTTTATCCATGAAAGAAATGTAGCATGATTTGGCCCTCGGCTACAGTCACGGAGAAAAAAAATGCTTGTTTTGTGTTGACCTTGATTCGTACCGAAAAACAGGCTATAGGTGTCTGGTCATCAATAAAACCGTGGGACGGCCCACTGCATATGCCAATGCTACGGCTTTACATGCTCCATCATGCTACATTTGGGCCCCTGTATAAACTACACTGCAAGAAATTATTGTCTTAATTGTTATTTTGTCTTGTTGTTTTTTTATTATTGTAATCAATTTTCTTTAAAACAAGACAAACCTACTTAGGATAAACTATATTATCTGTAAACAAACTGTTGTTTTCATATAATACATCTTTATTAAGTTCATTTTTCTTAGCCTTTTGGTAAATTTTTTAAGCAAAAGAAAACAAAAAGTTAAAATATATCAAGTGGTAAAATGTATTTGCAACAATAATAATAACAGTAAAAATATATTTATCAATATTTGGTACATTTTTTATTACATTTTCAATGTAAACTTAAAAAAGAAAAAATATCAAGTGGTATAATATAATATTCATATATACTGTATATACTTTAATACCATGATTTTATTTATTATTTATAATTTATATATTTTTCACAAAAAACCTTCATAATAATAAATATACTTAAATACACATTATTATTATTTTTATAATTTTATTTACAATTTTTCACAAAAAAAGACACGTCTTGATTATCAAATATATTAAGTTTTTACACATTTAAAATGGAAACTTAAAAAAGTTGAAAATGTTACACACACACACACACACACGACACACCACACACACACACACACGCACACGCGCACACACAGCACACACACACACACACACACACCACAACAACACACACAAGACAGTATATCTATATATATATCTATATAATTAAAATAACAATATTATTATTATTATATATTTTTCACAAAAACAGAGATTCTTGATTGATTAAACATTTTAGTGTTCAACTAAAAGTCATTTTTTACAGTGAATACATAAATATTAAAAATTATACAACCAACAATTACAGTAATGATAATGAACCATAAAAATGCCAGAGCCATTATTATTGTTATTATTATTATTATTTTATGTCATTGCAACTCTCAGAAAAATTAAACAAAGCAGTTCATCTTGTGCATTTACTTAGTGTTTAGTGCTGGGTTAAACATATTGATCCAGCCGTTAAGTGGTTCAAGCTCATTGAGGAACATATTTGTAATGGCGCTGACTCTTGCCTTGAGAGGATGATCCTTGTGAATCATTATGTCCTGTACAGATTGTATTATTGTCATTAGACAGTCACGTGATGAGGTCAAAGGTGAGCACTGTACGAGCAGTTTGTTTGAATGAGAAGTGTATCCTTGCAGTCTATCAAAATGAACTCAGATGTGCATCAGCTCATGCCATTGGATGTGCTTCAAGATAATAGAGTGTCAGTAATTATGATGAAAAGTTCTTGTAATGATGAAAGCTGTTGTAATGTGTTTTCTGTTCAATTTACAGTGAATCTCCTGGACACAACCAAAATATCAGGAGACTGGGCTGGCTCACATATCCTTCACATGGGGTAAGAAACGAGTGCTCCTTTATTATTGTTTGTGTGTTGTGAAATTTCAAGTTAAGTTGTTTTAAAAGTGAAGTGTGTAGTTCCTCCAGTGCGGTCACATCTCTACTTCAATCTGGGGACCGACGAAATTGGGATCTCGCTTAGAGGACCAATCTACTTCGAGTGTAAACTAAACTAGCCAATGCACATTGGCATGCGATTATTGCATCCAGCTGCTGCTGATCACAGCGTGAGTATAAGTAGGCAGCAGGTGCAGCGCATATTCAGCTTTTCGTTTCGGAGCCGAGCGATCACATCGTTTTTCTTCTGACTACTCTACTGAGAGAAGAAGATTGAACGAGTTCAGCGCGCTCTTGGAGTTGGCGGTACGGCTCTTTAGCGGTGGTGGTTTCCCGTGTCGAGTTGGTTGCACACATCAGGCTGCACTACCCCCTGTTCGTGTTGCAAATGATCATCTCCCCTGTGCGCCTCAGCACGCTAAAAGAGCTTTTTCCCCTAAAAGAGCAATTTCGGGTGCGTCTTTCTAAGACGACGTTGCTTGGCAAACTTGAACCTTACGTCTTTATAAAGACGATGTGGGCCTTGCTATAGACAACGTATCACCCGGGCGTTCTGGATGCGGTCGTTACCTGGCGCCGGGTGGTGGTCACGATCACTGCCTCACGTGTCTGTGCATGAAGCACGCTGAGGTGGCTTTCGTGGATGGCTCATGCTACCATTGCGGGGGTATGACCATCTCGGAGATGCGGACCGGACTCCGTTACCTGCAAGGGGGCGGAGTGCCCTTGCCACTGCCTAGATCTGGGGTTCCCTGTGGTGGCAGCCGGGGGTGTCCTTTTTCTGGTGGTGGGCGGACTGTTCTTACGGTCACGGTGAGGAATTCCCTCCGGGGATGCCCAAGCCCGCCGGCACTTCGAAAACAGCGGAGCTCTCAAAAAGAGCAGACTGGACCCTCCCAGGGGGTACCACCTGTTTCTTCAGAGGCTCCCCCCGACAATCGGATGTCGATCGCTGCATCTGAGGGAGAGCTCTCTGGAGAGGAAGATTCGCCTGCGCTGCTCTCCTCCGGACCGTAGCAATGCCTGATCGGATCCAGAATACGGCTATGCTTTCCCGGGCTCACGTAGGGGTAGTGCTCCGATGAAGACTTTCACCCGTGTCCCCGAGCCCATCAAGTTGCACGATTGGTTTCCCCCCCCGGGGCGTCCCTTGCTGGTTCTCAGCGCCCCGCCTCGGGGCCTTTCTTCCCGGAGGTGCATGATGACCTCCCAGGTCGTGGACGGCACCTTTGTACTGCCGGAAACTGATTTGCTGGATCTTCCTCCCTCACCACCCTCGATGGTGGGTCAGTCAGGATGTTACAAGGGTCCCCCCGGGTGGAGCGGTCGGTTGCGATGCAGTGTGTCCTAATACCGCCTCCAACCGGCAGGGAGAACCGTGCCTCCCCGCCCAGGTCTGTAGGTACTCGGCTGGCCAGCAATGCCTATACGACCGGTGGAGAAGCAGCCTCCGCCTTACGCGCTACGGCGTGATTTCAAGTGCACCAGGCCAAGGCACTGAGGGACTTGCACGAGGGTGGTCTTGACCTGGAAGTTCAGAGAGAACTCCGCCCCGCGGCGGACCTCGCGCCACGAGCGACGAAGGTTACGGCGCGTCTCTGGGTCGTGCGATGTCCACTATGTTGGTCCAGGAGCGCCATTTCTGGCTGTGACTGGTTGACATGCGCGAGACGGACAGGACACGATTCTTGAATGCCCCCGTGTCCTAGGCCGGCCTGTCGGCGACACGGTGGGGAACGTGCCCAGCGGTTCTCCGCTGACTAGAGCAGACTGAGGCCATCAGGTACATTCTGCCGGCGTGCAGCTGCTGCCGTCGCGGAGGGCGGACCCCCTGTCACCGCCAAAATAAGAGCAGCGCTCCTGCAGCCTCCAGCATAGCTGTGCCGTGGAGCCGGTCGCAGGTCAGCCGCCCCGCCCGTCCAGGCCCCCCGCCAAACCTGGTGGCAAGCGAGAGAGCAAGAGGCCCGGGGACGGGCGACCCAGAGGTGGAGGGACGTGCTCTTTAGGAGATGGTAAGCACACCACTCCCTTCCCCGGAGGAGGGCCGGGCGGTGAATCTTTTCATCTTTTTCCACCACTCACCTCTCGGTCGGTGTACCCAAATTCTCGACAAAGAGCAAATCCTCTATTTTTTGGGTCCCCAGAGGGGACGGGGGGTTGTTGACGATCTAGTACGTAACACACTCACCCTCCTCTCTCGCCAGTGAGCAGCAGTGGGCGGATCGGGAGGACGAAACAACGGACTACCCACGCACCCTCTGCACGAACGCAGGTCAGTGTTACACACACCAGACCCCCCCTCGGACGGCAAAGAGACGCCCGGGCTGGGTCCCTGCGTTCTTCCTCGCTGCCCCACTGCGGGTACGCATGTAGTTCCGTTGGTGCCACTTGCGCGGCGTCTGGGAGCCTGCTAGAGCTACCCAGCCCGTCTCGATGGCCCCGTCGAACCGTCAGGCTCGGCTATGCGATTCAGTTTGCCCGGTGTCCTCCCAAGTTCAGGGGCGTCCACTTTACGTCAGTGAAAGCAGCAGATGCCCCTGTCTTGCGTGCAGAGATCGCAGTCCTACTGGCGAAGGATGTGATAGAGCTGGTCCCTCCAGCCGATATGAGGTCGGGGTTTTACAGCCCTTACTTATTGTACCCAAGAAAGTCGGTGGGTTGAGACCCATCTTGGATCTGCGTGTCTTGAACCGGGCCCTTCACAGGCTCCCGTTTAAGATGCTCACGCAGAAATGCACTTTCAGGTGTATCCGTCCTCAAGACTGGTTCGCAGCGATCGACCTGAGGGACGCGTACTTCCGTGTTTCGATCCTTCCGCGCCACAGGCCATCCCTGCGGTTTGCGTTCGAGGGGCGGGCATATCAGTACAAGGTCCTGCCCTTCGGGCTGTCCCTGTCGCCCCGTGTCTTTCCGAAAGTTACGGAGGCAGCCCTTGTTCCCACGAGAGAGCAGGGCATTCGCATCCTCAACTACCTCGACGATTGGCTCATACTCGCCCAGTCTCAGGATCAGTTGTGCGAGCACAGGGACTTGGTGCTTTCACACCTCAGCCTGTTGGGCCTTCAGGTCAACTGGGAAAAGAGCAAACTCTCCCCGACGCAGAGGATCTCTTTTCCCGGTATGGAGTTGGACTCGGTCGAACAAACAGCACCGCCTCACGCAGGAACGTGCTCAGTCGGTGTTGAACTGCTTGATACATTCAAGAGCAGGATGGCGGTCCCACTGAAATTGTTTCAGAGGCTCCTGGGGCATATGGCGGCCACGGCGGCAGTCACGCCACTGGGGCTACTCCATATGAGACCGCTGCAGCACTGGCTCCATGGCCGAGTCCCGAGGTGGGCGTGGCAACGCGGCACCTTCCGGGTCCAGGTGACACTGGCCTGCCGCCAAACCTTCACCCCGTGGTCAGACCTTGCATTCCTCCGGGCAGGAGTGCCCCTGGAGCCGGTCTCCAGGCATGCTGTGGTTTGCACAGATGCCTCAACCACCGTCTGGGGGGCCACGTACAATGGGCTTGTAGTGTCAGGGTTTTGGACGGGGCCCCGACTGCACTGGCACATCAACTGCCTTGAGTTGCTGGCAGTGCACCTTGCCCTGAGCCGTCTCAAAGGGCGCTTACGAGGCAAGCATGTACTGGTCCGCAAGGACAATACAGCGGCTGTTGCGTACATCAACCGACAAGGTGGTCTGCGCTCCCGTCGCTTATCGCAACTCGCCCGCCACCTCCTCCTCTGGAGTCAGAAGCATCTGAGGTCGCTTCGTGCTGTTCACATTCCTGGGCTGACAACCGGGCAGCCGACGAGCTTTCCCGAGCTGCGCTCCCGGGAGAATGGAGACTCCATCTCCAGACGGTCCAGCTGGTTTGGGGACTTTTCGGAGCCGCTCAGTTAGACCTGTTTGCCTCTCCAGAAACCTCTCACTTCCAGTTGTTCTACTCCCTGACCGAGGTAACACTCGGCACGGACGCACTGGCACATAGCTGGCTGCGGGGCCTTCGCAAATATGTGTTTCCCCCGGTGAGCCTTCTGGCACAGACACTGTGTAAGGTCAGGGAGGATGAGGAGCAGGTCCTCTTGGTAGCGCCGTATTGGCCCAGTCGGACTTGGTTCCCTGAACTAATGCTCCTCGCGACTTCCCCTCCTTGGCCGATTCCTCTGAGGTAGGATTTACTGACTCAGAGACGGGGCTCCCTTTGGCACCCGCGTCCAGACCTCGGGAAACTTCATGTCTGGTCCCTGGACATTCTCGGTGCCCTACCCCAAGGGGTAGTTGACACCATCACTTCAGCGAGAGCACCGTCTACGAGACACGCCTACGCTTTGAAGTGGAACCTGTTCGTTGAGTGGTGTTCTTCTCGCCGAGAAGACCCCCGGAGATGCCCGATCGGAGTTGTGCTGTCCTTCTTGCGCGGGGGCGAGAAGGTTAATTCCTCCACGGCTCCCCTCTATACCTTCTTGGGACCTGAGTCTGGTGCTCACTGCACTACAGCAGGCCCCGTTTGAGCCCTTACAGGCAGTGGAGCTGAAGTTCCTCTCAATGCAGACTTTGCTCCTGCTGGCATTGGCCTCTGTCAAGAGGGTAGGGGACCTGCATGCATCTTCGGTCAACGATTCGTGCCTAGAGTTCGGGCCGGCTGATTCCCAGGTAACCCTGAGGCCCCGGCCCGGCTACGTGCCCAAGGTTCCCGCTACTCCCTTCAGGGATCAGGTGGTGAACCTCCAAGCGCTGCCCTTGGAGGAGGCAGACCCAGCCCTAGCTTGCTCTGTCCCGTCCGAGCCTTAAGGTGCTACGTAGACCAGGCGCAAAGCTTCAGGACCTCAGACCAGCCCTTTGTCTGTCACGGAGGCCGGCAGAAGGGGAATGCCGTCTCTAAGCAGAGTATGGCCCACTGGATAGTGGATGCATCACTTTGGCTTATCAGGCACAGGGTGTGCCTGCCCACTCAGGTTGCAAGCTCACACTACTAGAAGTGTTGCATCCTCCTTGGCGCTGGCTCGTGGCGCCTCGCTGACAAATATTTGTAGGGTTGCGGGCTGGGCGACCCCTAACACGTTCGCTAGATTCTATAGCCTTCGTGTGGAGCCGGTATCCTCCTATGTTCTCTGCTCAAACTGGTAGAAGCACTGAGAGGCCCCGGCTTCGGGTCGGCTTGCAAAATCACTCCCGAGAGTCCATACAGTAGACCCTGTGAGTTCCTCCGTCCCCTCGGCAGCAGACTTGGCGGAGCGTCCGGCGCCAGGCCTTAACTCGCTGAATCCTCGAGAACCGGTAGAAGGCTGGGTTCCATATGTAAGACCTAAGTGGATCTCATATGTGTAAAGTCCACGGTATAGCCTTGAGCCCGTGTTTCCCCGGCAGACTTCTGCCATTCCAAGAGGGTTCAATCACCTCCATTCTTCCATATGCACCTAAGGGATGTTCATATGTGTATTGCTTCCGAAACCTCCTTCGAGAAGGTTGGAGCTTCCGCAACATCCCTGTATCAAGTGGAACGGGTACGTTTCCCAGTGTTATCCAGTCTTACTCATTGGGTCGTGCCATTGCAGCAGTAGCTGGTCCTATTGTGAAGAAGCCCTGGCCTACGCCAAAAAAATAGGGGCGCAGGTGGCTTCCACAGGACACTGGATGGGGCAGTAGCTGTGGCCTTTTGGTATGATCCCAATTTCGTCGGTCCTCCGACTTGACGTCGAGAGTGACCGACTGAAAGGTAACGTCTCGGTTACGTATGTAACCCCGTTCCTGAATGAGGAACGGAGACGTCACTCCCGTCGCCACAGCTCCTGTACCACCGCTTAGCGGCCGGGTCACCGGCTTGGCTCCGAAGCTAAAAGCTGAATATGTGCTGCATCTGCTGGCTACTTATACTCACGCTGTGATCAGCAGCAGCTGAATGCAATAATCACATGCCAATGTGCACTGGCTCGTTTAGTTTACACTCGAAGTAGATTGGTCCCTCAAAGCGAGATCCCAATTTCGTCGTCCGCTCCCGACGGACGGTCCCGTTCCCTCCTTTCAGGGAACGAGGGTTACATACGTACCCGAGACGTTACTCCGAGTAGGATGCACGAAGAGTGTAAAGATTGTGGCTTCATTCAACTCTCCAGCATGTCAAATTGTGCTGTAAGCGGCCAAGTCTAATACTTTAAGCAGCTGAGGGATGCTGGACGGTGCTTGTAAATGGACACGCACGCTTGCATTACTATTAACTGGAATGTCCACAAAAGATGTTAAAATGCTCATTGTTGTAGATTTATTTTACCGTTACTGGTCTTCATTTCCATGTAGGCAAGAATCCAAACGAACAGTCAACAAATCCACCTGTCCTTCACCTTTACAACGACTTGCATAGCGTGGTACAAACAGCCTAGCATAGCGGTCAAAAAACTGTGTGCACCTTCCCTCCAGCAACACCTCTCACCTGAAGGAAGGTTCCCACCTATATTCTGTGAACAATCACCCAAGAGTGACTCCTACTGGGCATACACATACATAATTCAAAATAAAGACAAAAAATGGCTCTTACATACCGGCCCCTAATTGGGATGAATCAACATGCCAATTCCCAACACATAACAAAGAGCCATAAACAAATACAAATAGTGAGCACAATACACACATAATGCTTGTAACAAACCCCTTAACCCATAGACTCATGTAAAAATCAAAGTTTTGCTACAGGCCTATCAATAACACTTGTCTTAGTTTGTAAGCGAACAGAGCGCACCAGCCCTTTCTTGTCAGGGAATGTTTCCAAAACTCTTCCAAGTGGCCAGGATCCTCGAGGTGCCGTTGGATCCATAATGGCCACAATGTCTCCAGACTTAAGGCTATTTCTAATCTGGTTCCATTTCTGCCTCTCCTGCAGCAACGGTAGGTATTCCCTCACCCATCTCTTCCAAAAGAGGTCTGAAATGTACTGAACCTGTTTCCACCTTCTTTTTATGTATAAGTCATGAACATCGAACAACCCAGGAGATAAAGATGGTTTCCCCTTCAACAACAGAAGATGATTGGGAGTGAGAGCTTCAAGATCCATTGGGTCGTCAGACAATTTGGTGATTGGTCGATCGTTCAAGATCGCCTCTACTTCACACAAGACCGTATGAAAACTGTCATCATCAAGCGTCTGCTGTTTGAGAACTGCAGTGAGGATCTTCCTCAACATGCGGATGACCCGCTCCCAAACCCCACCATAATGGGATCCAGCTGGAGGGTTGAAACTCCACTTAATGCCCTTCTGACATAAAACTCCTTGAATCTTAGCCTGATTCAATGATGAAAGTGCCTCCCGAAGTTCCCTCTCTGCTCCTATAAAATTTGTACCATTATCTGAAAGAAGATGCTCCACTTGCCCTCTTCTACTGATAAATCGGCGCAGAGCATTAATACAGGCATCTGAGTCAAGGGAATTGGCCAGTTCAAGGTGAACAGCTCTACTGGCCAAGCAGGTGAAGATGACACCATAGCGTTTCACTATGCCTCTTCCCCTCTTCACCTCTATTGGTCCAAAA
This sequence comes from Sinocyclocheilus anophthalmus, assembly GCA_018155175.1. Lineage (NCBI taxonomy): Eukaryota > Metazoa > Chordata > Actinopteri > Cypriniformes > Cyprinidae > Sinocyclocheilus > Sinocyclocheilus anophthalmus. The sequence goes on from JADLZN010007197.1 coordinate 422,812, forward strand.
TAGTCAACGCCTGTGTTGGTAAACGGTGGATGGTCTGGCAGAATCCTCTCCTTAGGCAGGTCAGCCATCTTCTGCCCCATCATCCTCCCATTATATCTTTTACAGAAGCAACATTCTGCTACGATCTTCCTCACAGCTGAGGTGGCACCCGTGATCCAATACCTCCTTCTTAATGCAGACAACATGTGTTTACGCCCACTATGGCCAAGCTGTTGATGTAAATCCTTCAATATGAGGGTAGCCACATGCTGATCTTTAGTCAGGAGTAGCGGATGTTTTGTTTCTTCTGGCAACGAACCCCGTATCAGCCGCCCTCCGACTCTCAGAAGCCCGTTATCCAACCATGGATCCAACTTATAGATGGCACTCCGCTTGCTCACTGTATCCTTTCCACAAGACAAAGCAGCGATCTCCTCAGGGAATCTTTGCTGTTGGCAATAGCAGATTATAGCCATCTCGGCTTCCATAAAATCCTCTGCCGTCAAGGTTTGTCCTCCTGTTGTACCTTTAGCGATTTTATTCCCTTGCACCAGAGCACTCTGCTTGTTGGCATCAGCAGTATCTGACTCTCTCCTCTTGCAAATCCTTCTCAACAACATCCTCTTTAACTTAAGCAACCAGGCAACTGATACTCGAAGTCTCCTCCAATCTGAAAAGTAAGCCATCAACCTATTTGTACTCTTCAGTGAGCCTTGAGTATTTACCACATTCACAAAAGCTTCCTTCTTAACCTCAAGATCATCAACCCCTACTGCAGTGTCCACCATATTTACAGGCCAATCCTCTTCTGCTTTGTACAGAAACTTGGGTCCTTCTATCCATCTGTTGTTCTTGATAAAATCTCCAGCCCTCCTTCCTCTGGATGCATCGTCAGCTGGATTCTCCTTTGTGCCAACATATCGCCACTGTGATGTCTTTGTGGCTTCCCTGATGATGGAGACTCTGTTGGCAACAAAAGTATGAAAACGCTTGTCCTCATTCATGACATACTTAAGCACAGATGTGCTGTCTGTCCAGAAGACTGATTCTTGCAGCTGGAGCCTCAGCTCTTTTTTTTAGCATCAGATCAACACGGACAGCAAGAACAGCTGCAGTTAGCTCCAAGCGGGGAACAGTGATGGCCTTTAAAGGTGTTACTCGGGCCTTGCCCACGAGGAAGGAAACATGGATATCACCGTTGCTATTCTGGATTCTAAGGTAAGTGACTGTGCCATATCCTTGTTCGCTTGCATCTGAAAAATGATGAAGCTGCGCATGTATGTAGGACCCACAAATCATAGGCTTAACGCATCTCTCAACCTTGAATTCAGAGAGTGCATTCAGTTCCTTCAACCACCGTGTCCAGCCACGCAAGATGTCATGAGGCACAGTCTCATCCCATCCAACGTTCCTCCGGCATAGCTCCTGTAACATAATCTTAGCAGGTAGCACTACTGGTGCCAAAAACCCAAGTGGATCGTATACTGAACTGGACACCGACAACATTCCACGTCTTGTGCAGGACTTCTCCTGACCCTCCATTCTGAACTTAAATGAGTCCGTTTCCACACACCACAACAAACCAAGAGCTCTCTCAACAGGCAAGCTGTCCTTGTCCAGATCCAACTCCTTCCACTCTTTGGCTCGACACTCCTCAGGAAGGTTTTGAAGAACAATGCGCTTATTTCTAATCCATTTTGTCAGAGTAAAACCTCCTTGCTGACAAAGATTGGAAAGGTCTTGAACTAAAGAAACTGCTTTTTCTTCAGATGCCACACTCTTAAGACAATCATCTACATAAAAATTCTCTTTGAGAGTTTGCACAACCTCCTCATGAAATTCACATTGATGATCATCTGCTGTCTTTCGCAAAGCAAAGGCAGCGCAACTTGGAGAGGAGACAGCCCCAAAAAGATGGACAGTCATGCGAAACACTGACACTTCTTTTGTAAAATCTCCGTTCTGCCACCACAAGAAACGGAGGAAATCCCGGTCCTCTTCTGCCACCCTAACCTGATGAAACATTGCCTGTATGTCTCCCATGACAGCTACCGACTCCTGCCTAAACCTTAGGAGAACACCAAGCAATGTACTTGTAAAATTAGGACCTTGCAGAAGCACTTGATTTAATGAGGTTCCTTTGAATGCCGCACCACAATCAAAAACCACCCGCAGGTTCCTCTTCCTGGGATGACGTACACCATGGTGAGGAATGTACCACACCTTGCCGCTGTCTCCTTTCAGCTGCTGAGTGGACACTTGCTCTGCATATCCTTTGTTGATCATTTCTTTGACAAATGTTACATACTCCTGATAAAACTGCTCATCTCTCTGGAATCTCTTCTTCAATCCAAGTATCCGCTGTTTTGCCAAAGAGAAGTTGTTAGAAAGATACACATTTTCCTTTTTAAAGGGCAACTTCAAGGTGTAATGATTGTCCTCAAGCTTGACAGAACTCCCAGCAATCTCCAAGAATCTAATATCCTCTCTTGACAATCCTTGCTCTTCTACAGCTCGCTCACTGAAGTCATGGTTGTATTGTTTAAGCAACATCTCCTCCAGTCTACACACAGAAATCCTGTTAACCACTGCTGAACAGTCTTCATTCTCAAAGCTGCCTGCATTCAAAGGACCATTGATGACCTAACCTAATGCCGTTCTTATGGCATAAGGGCCATCCCCATGGCTATTTATGACTTCCCAAGGCTCCAACATCTTGGGAGCGTCGTTTCCAATCAACAACTCAACGTTAGCCATTATACGGGGAACTTTAACCTTTGCTAAGTAAGGCCACTTGGACAAATCTCCTTTAGATACCATGTTGTCAGAACTTACAGGCATTTTTTTCTGTGTGAGTGTTTGTGGAAGCTTATAGAAGATGTTACCATCAATAGCAGATATTTTTAAACCTGAAAGTACATATGCAGGTACAATTCTTTCCTGTCCCATAGTTTGTAAGAGAAACTGAGTTTTTCTACAATAAAAATTAAGCCGCTGCATAAGGCTTTCAGTACAAAAGGTCGCTGAACTGCCAGGATCCAGGAATGCATACATCTGGATTATATGATCTCCTTTACTGGCCATAACTTGAACTGGTAAAATAGAAAGAAGACAGCGATCCTTTCCGGCCCCTGTATGACCACATGTTTCAGCAGATTCCAAAAACTTGTGCCTCCGACTCCTTGGAAGCTCTTTCGGAGTTGGCTGTATTTATGTCTACATGAAGAACAGTGGGATGGTGCTGACTACATATCCTACAAGTCAACCGCTTGCCACAGTTACGACTCATGTGCCCAGCACTTAAGCAACCAAAGCAAAGCTCTTTCTCCTTTAGAAATTCCATCTTTTCCCTATGCTTCCTCCTTTTAAATTGTAGACAGTACTCCAATACATGATGCTTAGCACAACACAAACATAACGGAATCACTAATTATTTGATGGCAATTCTGTTCTTATATTCCTAGTAGTTTCCCCAGATTCCACAGGTGCAACGGTAGTGGCAAAGATGTTTCCTTTAACTCCACCTTCTGGACGTAGCTTTGGCCGATTAACAGGCCTCATGCTAGTTGGCAAGTCTCTAATATCAACAAACAAAGGATCCATTAGGATGCCAACCTGTCTTTCAATAAACTGAACAAGATCTTTGAACAAAGCTCTGCATTCAGTAGTTTCCAGAATGTTATGTGCAACAGCTCTCCACCTTTCCCAGAGCTTGAACGGCAATTTAGATATAACGACTCTCATATTGCTTGGCATATCTAGCTCCTGAAGGTACTGCAGCTCCTCAGTGACATTGCAACAACCACGCAGAAAAAGAGCATAAGACTTCAAAGCATTGACATCCTCCCCCTTTATTGAGGGCCAAGACAAGGCTCTTTCTAAATAAGCAGTGGCGATCTATCTTATTGCGCACAATTTTCCTGCAATAACCGTTTGCCTTAAATAGCCAGGTCAGGGTCATGTGAAGACCACTGCGGACCAGCCTCCCTAGGCTGGCCCCCTAGTAACTGTTCCAGTAATACCCAAGCAATCACTATTCCTTGCCTTCTCCTCCACGTGCCCTTTTTCAAATGCTCTTATAAATAAACATCTGAAGGGATCTCCATAAACAGGGAATATCTCTTGCTGGTAAGATGAGCAAACCGCTGCTGTTGGACAAGACTGCTGTTTATTTAATTTTGTCTTTGCATTATGGTGACATTTCACCACACTGACTCTCAAATTTGGTGGTTCTGAAACATCACATGAAGATCAAGATGTCCATGATACTGAACTGATTCTGTTGAGAATCCTATCAGTATCAAGGGTCCATGTGTTTGCACTGATGCATGCTGAGAAATCCTATTGGGTGCAAGAAGTCCATGTGTTTGCACTGATGCATGCTGAGAAATCCTATTGGGTGCAAGACGTCCATGAGTTTGCACTGATGCATGCTGAGAAATCCTATTGGGTGCAAGAAGTTCATGAGATTGAAGTGATGCATACTGAGAAGTCCTATCAGATGTAAGAGGTCCATGAGATTGAAGTGATGCATACTGAGAAGTCCTATCAGATGTAAGAGGTCCATGAGATTGAACTGATGTGTCTCCTAGTATATGCTGGGAACTCTGTCTTTCTAAGTCCGTACATTCCTGCCAAGTCTGCTGACGAATGTCCTGATACGGCACAGAAGATGCCAAAGGAGGATCCACTGCTGATACTTTGTTTTCCATTTTACTACCAACAGCCGATTCAAACACCTCTGCCTCTGGATTCAAAATAATTGAGGATGCTTTCTCCCTTTCCCTTTCCAATTGAGAATGCATATTATAAGAGGCTTTAGAAACACTGTGACTTTCAGAGGCCTGTAAAACTGCAAGTTTAGCAGTAGATTCTGCTAGCATTGCGTTCAACTCCAGTTGCTCCTTTTTCCTCTTTATCATCTGCTCTTGCTCCTCCAAAGCATGTTTTTCCTTTAACGCTGCCATACGAGCGAGCAGTGCAGCCTTATTTGCCTCAGCTATAACTCTGGCAGAAAAAACACTACTGCATGTACTCGCTTTACTTGAACGTTTACTACCAGCATTTGAAATACTATCATGTGGATCAACACCATCAACCTTGTCATGCATGACCTCATTTAAATTAGGCCTAACTTCATTTTCAGTACATAATACCCACATATTGACTTCAGAAATAAAATCATTATTCACAATCATTTTTGCTTTAAACCATATGTCATGTTTTTCCTTCTCACTTTCAGGTAACATACCCATCAACGAACCATGAATACCTTTTGCTTCATCACACAAATTTAAAAGATCACCAAAAGCACCTTGTACATCTTTTACATTTCTTTGTTGCATCAGACCTTGCATATTTTTTCTTAAATTAGTAGCTTTAGCTAACACAGATTTTCTATCACTCTGCAACCCTTCAACCTTTGCAACAAATGCTTTAGGAGTTAATTTCACAACACGTTTTTCTTTGTCCATTTGAACATCAACATCATTTAAAACATTCAACTGTGGCATTTCCATAGGCCTGTGCTCACTTTCAGATGCCTCCATAATCCACAGAAAATCAAAAGCAGAATCGAAGCGATAATGAAACTAGTTCGCAAAGTTAATTATTTTCTTTAACAACCAATGCATTGGATTTACGTACCATAATGTGTGCACACGCAGTTAAATGGCCATTCAACAATAAGTAGCGCTACTAAACATACCTCTTCACGTTGGGCGCCAATGCTTGAACAAAGCTCCTCTGCTGACGTTTGTAGAACAGCTCCGGTGTCTTTAGTTGCGCTGATGGATGGTTCGTAACCCAGTAGGAGAGACTTGCGTGTATAACCCACAGATGCGAACGCTGCGACGTCCTCTCGTCGTGATTGCAGCGATCGATGCAAACAAAGTCAATGCTAAGCTCCTCCAACAATCCACTTAATTCATTTCAACAAATAATAACGCTCCAACACAGCTAAACACAGTTCCTTTTCGGTCATTAAACAAGTTTTTTGACTAATGTAAGCGGCCAAGTCTAATACTTTAAGCAGCTGAGGGATGCTGGACGGTGCTTGTAAATGGACACGCACGCTTGCATTACTATTAACTGGAATGTCCACAAAAGATGTTAAAATGCTCATTGTTGTAGATTTATTTTACCGTTACTGGTCTTCATTTCCATGTAGGCAAGAATCCAAACGAACAGTCAACAAATCCACCTGTCCTTCACCTTTACAACAACTTGCATAGCGTGGTACAAACAGCCTAAAGTAGTGGTCAAACAACTCTGCACCTTCCCTCCAGCAACACCTGCAACCTGAAGGAAGGTTTCCACCTATATTCTGTGAACAATCACCCAAGAGTGACTCCTACTGGGCATACACATACATAATTCAAAATAAAGACAAAAAATGGCTCTTACATGTGCTTTAACCTATGGTGTAAGTTTGGCAGATGAAGTGTTTGCAATCAGAGAAGGCCACTAGTGAATGAACTTGCTCTTCCAGCTCAAGCCGACTGGCTTTCACAATGGCTTCTTTAGTTATTTTCATTTTCATTCGTTTGCCTTCGTCCATTTCTCGCTGGCACTAAACCTGCGTTCTGTTCCAGGATTTGCTGTAAGTGTTTTATGATGAGTAGGCTATGTTATCAAAACTGTCTTATTGGCAGTGTTAGAGCCGGTGGCGCAGTAATTACATAAAGCAGCTTTAAAGTCAGCTTGAAATAAAAAATGACCTGTTTACATTCTCAGTTCACATACTGGTCTTATTGTGAACAGCTGGTGCATATTATTCCAAAGAAGAAGAATTTCAAAGGTCCTTGTAATCATTCATCAAAATCTAATCATTTGATTCACCTGTGAAACAGGGGTTAAATTGGGCCAGATTGTGTATATTAATATATAAAAATATGCATAGAAATATGTATAAATGTGTATATTTTCAATTGGGCCAGATTCTAAAACAGTGCTATATAGATATAATTAATTATATATATATATATATATATTATATATATCTAATAGATATATATATATATAGATATTCTACATATATAGAGCACTGTTTTAGAATCTGGCCCCATTGAAAATAATAATATATATATTATATATATATATATTATTTATTTTTATTTTTTTAAGGGTATATTTTGTTATTCTCAACAAGACTGCATTTTATTTGATCAAAAATACATTAAAAACAGTACTATTGTAAAATATTCATTACAATTCAAAGAACAGGCCTGTTTTACATTCATACCTTGTATATATATATATATATATATATATATTTTGTGTGTGTATATATATATATATATTATATTATATATATATATAATATATATATATATATATATATATAAAAGATAATATGAGCCTGTTTTAAGAATCTGGCCCATTGAAATAATATATAGATTGAATATGTATATATTTATTTTATTTTTATTTTTTAAAGGGTATCTTTGTTATACTCTCAAGACTGCATTTATGTGACAAAAATACTAATCAAAAACAGTAATAATTGTAAAATATTATTACAATTCAAAGAACAGGCTTATATTTAAATATATTTGACAATATTAAAATCGTTTGTCTATTATTAAAAAAGTTTGGGTCATACTAATAAATGCTGTTTCTTCTTCAACTTTCCTTGTTCGCAAAAATTCAATAATAATAATTTAGAGACACACACCCCACACAAATCTGATATTTCTATTCTACTATTGTTTCTTCCTTTCTTCTGCTTTTTTCAGATATTTGTCACCTAGGAAAGTCAAATGGGTCAAAACATACCATGGTTGACTTTACACATTTTAGCACATGTTTTTTGGGGTTACTTCTAAAAGGTTTTGAAAGTTTTTTTTTTTTTAATATTTTACATTTTAACTTGAAATTTATGTTAATACTCATCCCGTCAGCTCATAGCCAAAAAATAAAAATTGCTGCCATAGCTTTTTCGCACAAACACACACACAAACCGACACAGACACTTTCCCTAATCCCAAACTCCGTCTGTCCCCTTGTCCCTGTGACACTTATTCACCACTCTCGCCGTCCCATAAAGAGAGAGAGAGAGAGAGAGGTGTGGTGTGTGTGTGTGTGTGTGGTGTTGTGTGTGTGTGTGTGTTGTGGGTAGGAAGGATAGACAGAGCAGGAGAAGAAAAAAGCAAGGCGATGTTCAGAGTTGGGTGCATTTGCATATTCTAATGGAGAAAATGATGCATGGGGTATTGAATTAGCGGCACACAACGTGATCTAAGCGTTGAACTGTCACAATTAGCTCGGGTGGCTGTCAGAGGCTGACGGCGGTGTGATGTCCCTCAGAGCGAGGCGACATGTCGCAGCCGCTGATGTAACAATCCCTCCATTATCGGCTCACATGTTTAACGCTGGCAGAATGCAAGTAAATTCCTCAAATCAAAGCGGAAGTGTCTTTCAACTGAATCAAAAGGTTTATAATCATCCTGTTTTTAGTGCTTGCCGTGTGTCGGGGATGGTGTATCTGAGACTGTTTTTGGGGTGTTAACGTGGTTTTAGTGTGTTGCTATGTTGTTCTGGATGGTTGCTACAATATTCTGCACTTTTAAATATGGCTCAAGTCCCTCTTTCACTTACTTGGGCTGTGGGACTATCGTACAGCAGGTGAAAAATTAAAGTTTGATCACTTAGAAAAGCAACATTTAGCATATTTTTTATTACTTTATATTATAATTAAATTTGTAATTTATTTTATTTATTTTTAGTGCTGTCAAATGATTAATCGTGATTAATCGCATCCGAAATAAAAGTTTTTGTTTGCATAATATATGTGTGTGTTATGTGTATATTTATTTTATATTTTATATAAATACACACACATACAGTATATTTTTTTAAATATTTACATGCATTTACATGTTTATATTTATATTCATATAAATTATATAATATATAAATATATTTAATATATAAATATAACATATTTTTCTTAAATATATACAGTGGGTATGGAAAGTATTCAGACCCCTTTAAATTTTTCTCTCTTTGTTATATTGCACCCATTTGCTAAACTCATTACGTTAATTTTTTTTCCTCATTAATGTACACGCAGCACCCCATATTGACAGAAAACACAAAATTGTTGACAAATTTGCAGATTTATTAAAAAAGAAAAAAAACTGAAATATCACATGGTCATAAGTATACACATTGCTCAGTATTTAGTAGAAGCACCCTAGTGTCACCCTATGAGTCTTTTTGGGAAAGATGCAACAAATTTTTCACACCTGGATTTGAGCATCCTCTGCCATTCCTTCTTGCAGATCCTCTCCAGTTCTGTCAGGTTAGATGGTAAAAGTTGGTGGACAGCCATTTTTAGGTCTCCCTAGAGATGTTCAATTGGGTTTAAGTCAGGGCTCTGCTGGGCCATTCAAGAACAGTCACAGAGATGTTGTGAAGCCCCTCCTTCGTTATTTTAGCTGTGTGCTTAGGGTACTTGTCTTGTTGGAAGGTAAACCTTCGGCCCAGTCTTAGGTCCTGAGCACTCTGGAGAAGGTTTTGGTCCAGGATATCCCTGTACTTGGGATTCATTTTTCCCTCGATTGCAACCAGTCATCCTGTCCCTGCAGCTGAAAACACCCCCACAGCATGATGCTGCACCACCATGCTTCACTGTTGGGACTGTATTGACAGGTGATGAGCAAGTGCCTGGTTTTCTCCACACATACCGCTTAAATTAAGGCCAAAAAGTTCTATCTTGGTTTCATCAGACCAGAGAATCTTATTTCTCACCTTCTTGGAGTCCTTCAGGTGTTTTTTTTTTAGCAAACTCCATGCGGGCTTTCATGTGTCTTGCACTGAGGAGGAGCTTCCGTCGGGCCACTCTGCCATAAAGCCCCGACTGGTGGAGGGCTGCAGTGATGGTGATTTCTACAACTTTCTCCCATCTCCCGAATGCATCTCTGGAGCTCAGCCACAGTGATCTTTGGTTCTTCTTTACCCTCTCGGCCAAGGCTCTTTTCCCGTTTTTCTCCTCCGATAGCTCATTTTGGCCGGACGGCCAGCTCTAGGAAGGTTCTGGTCGTCCCAAACGTCTTCCATTTAAGGAATGGAGGCCTCTGTGCTCTTGGGAACCTTAAGTGCATCAGAATTTTTTTTTGTAACCTTGGCCATATCTGTGCCTTGCCACAATTCTGTCTCTGAGCTCTTCGGGCAGTTCCTTTGACCTTATGATTCTCATTTTCTCTGACATGCACTGTGAGCTGTAATAGACAGGTGTCTTATATAGACAGGTGTGTGGCTTCCTAATCAAGTCCAATCAGTATAAACAAACACAGCTGGACTCAAATGAAGGTGTAGAACCATCTCAAGGATGATCTGAAGAAACCTGCACCTGAGTTAAATATATGAGTGTCACAGTAAATACTGAGCAAAGGGTCTGAATACTTAGACCATGTGATATTTCAGTTTTTTCTTTTTTAATAAATCTGCAAAAATTCAACAATTCTGTGTTTTTCTGTCAAAATGGGGTGCTGTTTGTACATTAATGAGGAAAAAAATTAACTTAAATGATTTTAGCGAATGGTTGCAATATAACAAAGAGTGAAAAATTTTAAGGGGTCTGAATACTTTCCGTACTCACTGTATAAACATGCATGGTGTGTGTATTTCATTATTACATACTAAATATACACAGTAACACACACCATATTATGGTAAACGTTATTTAGGTTGATTAATTGCGAATCTTTGGACAGCACTATTTATTTTATTTTATTTTATTTTATTTATTTACCATAGTTATGATATCAGGGTAAAAAAAAAAAATTTTTTAAGAAAGGTATAATTTATTCAAGGATGCAATATAAAATGTTTTATTTATTTTAGTTTATTTTAGTTTATTTTTTACCACATTATAGTCAGTGGGAAATTTATATCTTATTATATTGTATTTTTATTAGTTATTTTTTTTAAGAAAGTAATTATTTATTCAAGGATGCCTATCGTAATGGTGTTAATTCATTTTAATGCATGTAACTTATTTTATTTTATTATCTATTTTTAAACCATTAATTATAGTCCAAGGTCAGAAAATTATATCTAGGTTATAATTATTATTTTATTTTTTTTCGGGGGATTTTTTTGGTCAATTATTACTTTTATCAAGGATGCATTATGAATGATTATTTATTTTTTTTTTACCACAGTTATTGTCAGTGGTCAAAAATTATTATTACTATTTTATTTATATTTTTTTAAAAGAAAGGAATACTTAGTCAGACGTACTATCTAAGTTTTAATTAATTTAATTTAATATGCAACTTTATTTTAATTTTAGGTTTATTTATATTCCACCATAGTTATAATCGGGGGTAAAAAAAAAAAACAAACTATTTCTTAATTAATTATTAATTCCATTTATTTATTTTTTTTACAAAAAAATACTACTTTTAGTCAAGGATACACTATCTAATGTTTAATTAATTTAACATCAGAAATATCATCAAAGGTTTTGGGTCAGTAAGGTTGTTTTTATGAATTCTTCATATACAATTACTATATTAAAATTACTTGGTAAATAATGAATTCATATAAATACTGGCGTAATGATGAATCAGCTTTGCATCACAGGCATAAATTACAGTTTAAAATATATTCAAATAGAAACATTTAAATTGTGATAATATTTCACAATATTCCTGGTTCTGCAGTATTTTGGATCAAATAAATGGAACCTTAAGTCAGCATAAGATACTTTTTTAATAAACATCTTAGTGACCTCAAACTTGTACGGTAGTGTATATTTCTATAATTATTTACGGGTATGGTTGAGAATGTAATTTTTACAAGTCAGTCTAAATGTATGTTGCAGTTGCTAATAAAGTTACCTGCAGAACAATTTTTACTCCAATTTGGCACTTAGTGAGTGTTAAGTCTGTTTCCTCTGTGAGAAAGAAAGCGCAAGACGGAGAGAGTTTCTGAATGACTATACAGTCATAAAGGTGCTCAAATGAAATGGATTTCCTCTTGTACAGAGAGCACATTTACTACGACCTGAAAGCTAGAAAATGGGACATACATAATTCACTGAAGTGCGCTTTCAATGCAAGTCAACAAGCCGTACCGCAGTAAAACTGCCAGATAACGAGCATCCCCGTTTGCATTTGCCCTCTAATTACTGTTTGTTAAATGTATTCTCAGTGAATAATGCAAGCTATTTACTTGAACTTTGCCACCTTTTCCGTTCACATCCACTCAATCACGTAAACAGCGAAGGCCTGGAACAGCGATTAAACCGTCTCTTGCGGGAATCAGGCAGTTATTTCTTCTTCTCTCAACTGTAAAAATAATTTCCGCAAATAGATTATGTAAGCGTGCATATTCGTACTGGCACAGCGAACACCTCCTCCCCAATTATTACTTGACAGCTCGCTAAAATTAGTGGCGTACTTTAACAGCTCGGCATTAGTTAGTGTACCTGTCTGATGTGACTGTGGCGGTCCCCGCTGAAATGAGCCCCGACAAATGCATCTCATTTACACGCTCTGCTACATGTTTGTTTCTCTAATAGCTGTACTTTGCTTTTTTGTGTATGCATTCAACTTCAGATCTGTTGACTTCAAACACAGAGTCAGCAAAGAGGAAAGGAAAATAACAAATGAAATCTCTTTAATATCTCAGTTCTTATAAGCTGGACAGCAATGAGATTAAGTGGAGAGCCTTTCTGAGTTTCATTTCTATGTAAAAGACCCTAGTAGCTAAATTCACATGCACAGTTTCAGGGAAAAAAACAAACAAAGAAAAACCTCAGCCATGTCTCAAACTGTGCTCAGGTTTGTCAAGATAGCAAGGCCTTCATATTGAGATCTCGGACTTTAGGTTTTGAGATATTATATGAGAAGATGAGAAGCAGGACTGCTCCATTTAAACGTGTTGCTTTTTAGGAGAAACAGGTGAGATATTAAAAAGATCTTATCTGTAGGTCTTCAGATAATAGCCCCGGTCATTTAGTCTTGAATGAATGAAAAATATTCAAAAGATGAATAATATTATATATTAATATTAAAGTACTAAAGATTACTATTAATATCAACTAAATAACAAATCGGGTCAAAATATAACAAACACAACCTATTCACATTTCCCTCAGACGCATTCATGCAAACTACTGTTCTCTCCTCATATCTTATACACACATAGAAGAGACTCTCACACATCTAATATTTCTTAACATAAAACATACAACTAACCAAGAAGGTCAAAAACCATACAAGTAAAAAATTTAGTCTTTCCCTTTTATATCTCTATCTTTTAATATTAAGAAAGCGAAAATACTTCATACCAATAACAAATATATACCACCACAGAAATAAACAATCATACACGAGAAAATGAAGCCTACATAACACGACCAACTTACACACACTCCACAGCAAAACACATCACATAATGTTCAAAAATTTTACCATCTCCCGAATTACTCACTATTTATACACCAAAAAAAAATTAAGATAATATTACAAAGATTCCATCAGTATTTCTATTAAAGATATCCAAATCATTTTTCTGGAAGATTTGATGATAGTTTAAAGGAAACTCGTTAATTTGTTTTTGTTCTAATGGGCATTGCTATTTATAAATTTATATGGCCTGATTAATTAGTCCTCATAGATTTGATAAGTCTATATATATGTATTTATATATTTATTTATTTCCCCCCCTCAGTTTAATCTCATTGCTTTTTAGAGGAAAAAGGAGATCTCATTAGTAATTTTTTCACAATTTTTCAATTTATCTTTCCTAGATAATTTAGTATTCAAACAATTTGTTGAGGAATATTCATAGGGCATTATAACTTGAATTTTTATTTTTGAAAAATTACTCATGAGATCTCATAATTTATTCCTGAATGAATTATATTGAGTTGTCTGACTCTTAAAGGTACAATATCTAAGTTTTCACCGCTAGCGGCGCATATTCAAAACAAAGAAACAAAGGCGTAGTTTGATGAAGCCTTGACTGAGTGTGGAATCATGGGAGTTGTGGTCTTCATCCCCACAGCCGATGCAATCCGACGGGACTCGGGCAGAAATCATGTTCATGGATGAGCTAATGTATTAAAGATTTATTAACATCGTAGTATGAAGCAGATTGAGGCGGAAAGCCGTCGAAGCAAAACGAGGCCGCTGAAGCAATTGCTAATGAGAGACGAGAGTGACACACGGCTCGAAAGCAGCGTAGCTTTTATTATGCCACAGTTGACTGCTTCCGGTCCTTCCGGTCATGAGTATGTGTGGTAAAGCATCGCTGTTTTATCATACTAGATACATTTGAAAGTTCTGTTATTATGCTACTCTGTGCGGTCGTCACCTGTCTAATAAAATGCACAACATATTAAAGCGTGTTTGGTGTTTCCATGTTTTCTACAAAACAAAACCGGAAATCGAGGGTGTATGATATATATATATATAATATATCATTGGCAGGCCACACAATGACACTATAGACACGGTCCGTGTAACTAGTTAAAATTGCTTATTTCTCTGGATTTAAACATTCTTCGAAACATTTGGGATAATGTAAGTACACAAGTCAGCAAAATGTATAACACTGTTCTAGTGGTTTTTGGATATTTTAATAAAAAAATCGTACATATTGCACCTTTAATTGGTCCTAACCATTAATAAATATATGAATGAATGAATGATCCAAGACATGGAGGCATTTTATAGCTCTACGCTTTCACTCTATACTTTTTATAGCTCTATACTCAACAGTTGCCTCATTTGTTTCTGCTCGATGAAACACACATGTTCAGATCTCCATTGAGTCTCGACAGACAGCTCCTGTTGTTGATCCGAACAAAATGCTCGTGCATGCCGATCACGTAGATGGTAAATACAGTTTGTTTGGTAGTCACAGGCCTGACCCTCATGTTAAAGCGCTACGCCGCTGTCTGCTGGAATCACTATTGATGGATTAAATACTTCAGCCTGCATTGTGCCTCTGATTCCCATTTACAGAAGGATTTGCTGCATGGACACTTTCTTCTATATCCATTCGTCTTTTTCCAGGATTCGCCACTTCCATTTCCTTAAAATTCCGTCTTCCTCTGAATGCTACGTGACTTCGGCGATGTGCGCCTTGCCTCACAATGCATGTTAACGTCAGGGACAAAAAAGAGCAGAGCACAAAGAGATTGCACTTTCCATTTGACTTTTTTTTTCCCGGTGTGTGCTTGTGACGTATTCATTATCACCGTGGAGGGGCCGCCGCGCTGTGTGTGTCTCGTATGTTTGATGGAAGAAAACGTTTTCCATGGCAGATTGTGTCTCTCGAGGAGGACTTCTGTAACTCCAGGTCGCTTTACACACTCGTTGAGCACAGCTAGAAGTAAATGTAGCATATGGTTAAAGCAAATCTGTCATGCGTCTTATCATGTAAGTTGGAGTTGATGCTTGTTTGGACTTGATTAGAGTCTTAGAGACCAAAATGAGTTCACTTTCTCTTGCGTATTATGCAAAATGATGTCTTGAACTACTAATTGTAAGTAGGTCTTTGACTAGTATGTACTGAAAGCTTTATCTCACTCGTGATAGTAACTAATACCTTGTTGTACTGTCTCTGACAGCTGTTCAACACATTTAATTTTTATCATCGACACACAGGCTGCTCTATAGCCACGTCCTCAGAACACATTCAGTACCACATACCATCCCTATAATAGCAGCGAAGCCCAACTATCTATAACAACACGCGCCCAACTATAACACACACAGGGGCAAAAAAACAGGCAAATCCAAGCATCAAAGGAAACTAGAATGAAAATACCAAAGACAAAATCCAACGTCTACAGTAAGCGCTCAACTAATACACCACACACCAATCAACATCAAAAGCGAAACACTCAAAGAAAAGCCCAGAAGCAATCACAACAAATCACAAAACAACAAACTACATCCAATAAACACCGAGCTAAAGAGCAACAATGTAAATAAAAGAAAACCGGCTCGCCAGGAGGCTGAGAACAGAGGAATCGACACCCATAACGCCAAACGAAATTCGACACAATAACACAGGAAAGTGTACACAACTGCTGAAGAACTGAATGAACACTGTCAGTATCAGCTCCAGAATGAGAGGAAAGGAGTGAAGGGGCAATGCAAAAGTAGACAGAGAGAACGAGGGTGAAGTTAGAGAGGGAAATACAACAACAAGAGGAATCACATGACAACAACAACGAAACACAACAAACTGAAAGGAGATGAAAAGAGAGGGAAAGCGACATACACAGGAAGACAAGCAAACTCTGGCCCCACCATCAATGGGGGCGGATACCTAGATCATGGATGACGACCCAACAGCCATACGCCAAAATATAGGGAACAGAGCAAAGAAGACATAACGAAAGACCGAAAGAGATGAGGTAAGGGAGAGGATGAAAGAAGGAGAGCAGAAGTGGGGGGAAGGGAGTGAAGAGGGAATTGTAGAAAGAAATGAAAGGAGGGAGACAACGTGGGAGGAGATGGATGGAAAGAGAAGGGAATCATTTTAATAATTAAACTAAATAGATGTACCTAATGAGATATTAACCAATAAAACAAAAAATAAATACATACAATTTATATAAGTTTATATGATTTAAATGTTTTTATTTTTTCTTTTTTAAGTATACACATTTATGTAATAAATAAAAATATATAGAGCTAGTATAGCATTGAAATATATTTGAACATCAAAATAATTTAATAATACATATAATTCTTTGATATAATTTAATAGTTATAAATATTTTTTTTATTGTTCTTTATTTAATATAAATGTATATACATAAATGAATGAATTAATGATGTATACAAAAGTTTAGTATATGAGTTAATATAATTATAAAATTTAATATTTTAAATGCAAATGTAATTCAAATAAACTTGTTTACATACATTAAAAAAAGACAAATAAATATAATATCATACAACTTTATCTAAGGTTTTATATTATTTTATATATATTTAAATAATACTTTAAAATCTATCTTCTTTTTAACAATATATAAAACAAATGTGGTCATTTGTTGTAAAATATAGATTAAATATAAACAGCACTGTTTCGTTGTTTTAAAAGCTATAGATATAAATTACTATATATATATATATATATAGATATATATATATATACGAGATGTTTTTGTATAGCTTGCACTACCCCCTTCTTAAATGAATTATTGCGTCACCTTTCATGTGCTTTTTGTGTGCGCACAACTCTTTTGTACACGTTAGTATGAATGAAAAATAAGAATGGGCTGCATTCTCAGCAGTAACCTGACAAAAGGAATAAAAGCCATCTCAAACTCCGGCCCGGGGAGATGGATTAAAATTGGATTAAACCAGCACCTTGACTATGAAATCCATCACGTTCCCTCATGCAAGCAGGAGGCTTATGGAAGTTTGTGCGAGCATAAAGCAGAAAGGAGTGATGAGGAGCTGACTGGCTGAAAGTGAAGAACTGGTGCTCTTTTTAACCTCCTCTTGTGTGTGCAGTTCACACCTGTTGCACGTGTGTATAACCCAGGGTTTGACATGGATCAGACCAGGAAAATTATGTCATAAATAAAAAATACAGTAAAAAAAGTCATATTGTAGTCATTCTTGCCACAATAAGAGGGTGTTCTTTGGGGTTGCCAGGTTGTTGATTGGGTGATTTGAGTGGTTGTCAAGGTGTTGCTAGGGAGTTTTGTGTAGTTGCCAGGGTATGGCTATACATTTGCTATGGTGTACTATTATAGTATTTACAAATATTTTAAAATGAGATTTAATTTTTATATATTCAGTGGTTGCCAGGTTGTTCTGGCTGGTTGTCCCGGTGTTGCTTGTGTGTTCTGTGTGGTTGCCAAGTTGTTGCCCAGTTGCTGCTATTGTACTGTTACAGCATTTATAAATAGTTTACATTTTTATATATTCAGTGGTTGCCAGGTTGTTCTGGCTGGTTTTCAGGGTGTTTCTATGTAGTTCCTATAGTGTACAATTATAGTATTTATAGATATTTTAAATGAGATTTCATATTTTTAGTTTTCATTTTAATTTTAGTGGGGACAGGAATTTTGGTAGTTATCATTTTTTAAATATATTTTGTTTTCATTAGAATTGTAGTTTAAGTAATATTAGTTTACTTAGTTTACTTAATGTTAGTAATTAGACAACAATTCTGGTTTTCATAAAACAATTGTAACGTACAGTTTACTCTTATAAAATACAAGAATATAAGAATTCATCTCTATAATATTTTGAATTAGCTTTTATTTTTATCTTCAGTTTTCATTTTCATTTTCATTTTCATTGTATCCATTTTGTTTGTGCTTTTGTAATTTTTATTAGTTTTTGTTTTTGATTTTATTATTTTTTTTATTTATATTTATACATCTTTTTTATTTATTTACATTTATTTACTCTTTCAGTTTTAGTTTGAATAATGTTAGTACCTCAACTTATTTTACTTCAATTAGTTGCCAAGACAGCAATTCTCATTTTTGTGTTAAGTTAATGCTTTTCAGTCTAATATTTATATTTTATTGTATTTGAGCTTTATTACAACACCAGTAGGGTTGAGCATCATTCCAAACGGAATTGAGGATGCCTTTTAAATTCCAATTAATTTGCAGAATTCTAATTGAATTGGAATGGATTCCTATTTCCTAGCAGACATAATGCAGAATTTCAGAATGTAGAAAAATTGAGTAAACTGAAATTCAGTGCTGATCATCAATAGTTATAGTGATGCTTAACTTAGCAGACGTTATCTCAGTTGCTAGGCCAATCAAAGTCTTAAATATTTAATCCGGGCTTACTTACATAAATGTGGCGCTAATGATAGATGCCTGATGCTGGGTTTGTGTCTGAATGCATTGTTATGGATCCTCACTGCAGTCAGCTGGCCCTGAATCATTTATTGCCTTCATGGACTCATAGTGAGATGTCTTTTTACAGTCCAATTGAAGCTGGCAGTGAGACGGCTGACCCCAGGCCGACCCCTGGCAGATATCTCAGCCTTCCGCACATTCCTGCAGGCCTCCAGTCGCCATCGGCTGTCACTAAGCCAAATCAGTCAGGCCTTGACAGCTGCTGTCCGATTACTTCATTATGCTCCTATCTGGCTCATGTTTGCCGTGACACGTCTATTGACACCCACCTCCTTTTTTGCCCACCCACCACAATCGATAGCAGTGATAAGGCAGACGGAGACGATGACAAATGGACTTTGAGAGGGAGATGATATGGATGTATCCAGATGTCCGCCCACTCCCCCGTTACCGCCAAACACGTCTCCAGATGTCACCCTGCGCTGTCGCATGAATGCACAGCATTACTTTGGGAGTGAATGCAGCACCTGAATGCCGTCCGAACGGTCATGCGTGTTTCGCTGTCACAGACGTGCAATGATTGCATCATGCTGTATTCACGTCAAGACTGCTTGCAAAGGGCTGAGAAACACCCTCGGGTGCCACACAGCAAACTTAATGCATTAAAAGTAAGTAAATGAATGTTGGGTAAATACGTGACCAGCATTCAAACTAAGCAAGCAATAAACTTTAGACACAGATAATAATAAATTGTAAAATATAATATGATTAAGAGAAAATCTTGTTTTTTTGAAGATATTATGAAAAATATCTAAAAAATGTGTAAATACTAAATCAACCTACATTTAAAACTCCAGAATGAATAATTCTGTAATGCATTGTATTTTATATCAGCTGTCAAACGATTAATCGCATCCAAAATAAACGTTTTTGTTTACAAAATATCTGTGTGTGCACTGTGTATATATATTATGTATACATAAATACACATACATGCATGTATATATTTAAAGCTGCAGTCCGTAAGATTTGCCTCTTTGTCGCCATCTCTGTTTGAAAACCTGCAATTGCAGCTATTTGCGGAATTATATTCCTTGCGTGGGTTGTGCACCGGCACGGCTCCAGCGCGGATGAATCTAATGTGTGGCTGTCAGTCACCGCACCGGTGTGGATACTGCACTTTGTATTCACTGATTCTACATCTTGAAAGTATGACCCAAATAAGAGTTGTCACTGGAGAATGTCATCTGAACAAGTAACAATTGCCACTTTTGTTCTGATCAACTGAGGAAAATTACCGGAAAGTGCGCAATCATGGGATTAAATCTAAGATCGGTTAGCTAATATCCCATCAAACGTGCCAGGGGTTCTTATTTTATAATTTGTTCAAATTCGATTCCACCCTTATTCCAGCTGCTGTTAGAAAAGGCTATAAACGATCAGCCACCTGAAGGATCCTCACATGTGATAGCCTAGTTAGCCGGGACAACTTCTTTATGTTTACCGACGTGACGTAATGATGCAGTGCCATGCTCGAATTTCCCGCGAAAACCTATCCGTACCACTCAAATTAACATTATTACAAGCTTACCATTGTGAATCGAGCTAAAGTAAGGCGATAGTTTTGAACCCTGGCTGGTTCTGTATGTGCTCAAAAAATGTGTCTTTGACTAATTTTGAAAACAAAAAAGTTACGGACTGCAGCTTTAAGAAAAAATGTGTTAGTGATTAATATATTTATTATAAATAAATTATATGAATATAAAGTATACCTGTAAATTAGTATGTGTTTGTATTTTTATAGACATAATAAAATATATCCAGTACACAACATTATTATGTAAACAAACACTATTGTGATGCGATTAATCGCGATTATTGTTGACAGCACTAATATATTATATCTATATCTATATACTTTATATATTTTTTTAGTAGTTTGACATCGTGTTGTTAACATTTTACCTCACTTTTAATTTTATTTAAATTGGGTTTTAAGTCTTGTAAAATAAATAATCGTTTATAAAATTTCATGTAATACCCAAAGGTAAAAGTAAAGTAAATTATCAGTAATAGAAATGAAAAATAATAGAGTAAAAATTATTTTGCAAATTATGGTTCATATATTCAAATGGCATTAAATTGTCATATTTCAAATCTACTAATAATTGTGTTGGGTGTGTGTGTGTGTGTTATATATAACTATCTAGATATATATCTATATATATATATATATAAGTAATACTTGTCAAGAGATTAATCCATGTGATATTGCTCATATATAGTATGTAAATAATATATGTATACACTATAAAATTAAAAAAGTAAAAATTGACTGTATTACTATGATGGAATTTTCTGTATTGGTTTTTTAAACAGGTGTTTCATCTGTATTTTGAAGTTTAGATTTTTCTAAATGCACTGTATCATTTCTAAACACGTCTGTGAGGGTTCTGATAGTTTGATAGTTTACGGTGGTTCTCAGTAGCTTTTGGACTAATTACATTGAAAAAAACGTCTATATTTATCTACCTGGAACAGCTTCGTCTTATTAAGAAGATGTCCTCTCTCTCTCTTCCCTTCTGTTTGCTCAGGAGCACAGGCGCTTGAATAAATACTGATATTTCATCACCTCTGAAGTAGTGGAGGAAAAGCAAAGGTCTTGAGCAAATATTTCGTAGGGTCCAGAAGGTTGGTAGATATTTGTTGTCAAGAAAATGTGTTTGTTCAAGAGCATTATATCAGTGGTCAGTGAAGACATCTGCTCAGAGGAAAATGTAATTGCTCTTTCATAGCACAGGAGACTTACTGGAGTTCTGTGTTTAAAATGATAGTTCACCCAAAAATGAAAATTTGCTGAAATTTACTCTCAGTCTCAGGCCATGCAAGATGTAGATGAGTTTGTTTCTTCATCAGAACAGATTTGTAGAAATGTAGCATTACATCACTTACTCACCAATGGATCCTCTGCAGTGAATGGGTGCCGTCAGAATGAGAGTCCAAGAAGCTGATAAAAACATTACAATAATCCACAAGTAATCCACGTGAATCCAACTCTTAATGTCAATGAAGGTAAAAGCCCATGTTTCCATCATTAAGATGTTTTAACTTTAAACCATTGCTCCCAGCAAAAATACAAGTTATCTATCTATAATACTGCTTTAGGAAATAAGCTGTTTAGTCTGAATCAGGTGAGAAATATGCACAGATCAAGCACCGTCTACAAGACAAAACCGTCTAAAACCGCTCTAAACAAATATGTTGGTGGATTTTGATGTGAGAGGAAAACAGGGGATGGACTTTTTCACTGGAGGAAGTGTTATTATTAATCATGGACTCATATTTTGGCCATTAGTGACAGTTTAATCTTTAAATGCCATAATGATTTATTTGTTTCTTACAAACATGTAGATTTTCACTTCACAAGACATTAACTGATGGACTGGAGTGCGTGTGGCATTCGGGGCTTACTGTGATGTCTTTAATCAGCTGTTTGGACTCTCATTCTGACGGCACCCATTCACGCCAGAGGATCCATTGGTGAGCAAGTGACGTCATGCTACATTTAAGAAGAAAAAATGCATAGTTACAGTGGGGAAAAAAAAGTATTTAGTCAGCCACCAAGTGTGCAAGTTCTCCCACTTAAAAAGATTGAGAGAGGCCTGTAATTTTCATCATAGGTATACCTCAACTATGAGAGACAAAAATGAGAAAAAAAAAAATCCAGAAAAATCACATTGTAGGATTTATTAAAGAATTTATTTGCAAATTATGGTGGAAATAAGTATTTGGTCAATAACAAAAATTTCATCTCAATACTTTGTTATATAACCTTTGTTGGCAATGACAGAGGTCAAACGTTTCTGTAAGTCTTCACAAGGTTTTCACACACTGCTGCTGGTATTTTGGCCCATTCCTCCAATCAGATCTCCTCTAGAGCAGTAATGTTATGGGGCTGTCGCTGGGCAACACGGATTTTCAACTCCCTCCAAAGATTTTTCTATGGGGTTGAGATCTGGAGACTGGATAGGCCACTCCAGGACCTTGAAATGCTTCTTTCTAAGCCACTCGTTTGTTGCCCGGGCGGTGTGTTTGGGATCATTGTCATGCTGAAAGACCCAGCCACGTTTCATCTTCAATGCCCTTGCTGATGGAAGGAGGTTTTCACTCAAAATCTCACGATACATGGCCCCATTCATTCTTTCGTTTACACGGATCAGTCATCCTGGTCCCTTTGCAGAAAAACAGCCCCAAAAACATGATGTTTCCACCCCCATGCTTCAAAGTAGGTATGGTGTTCTTTGGATGCAAATCAGCATTCTTTCTCCTCCAAACACGACAAGTTGAGTTTTGACCAAAAAGTTCTATTTTGGTTTCATCTGCCCATATGACATTCTCCCAATCCTCTTATGGATCATCCAAATGCTCTCTAGCAAACTTCAGAAAGGCCTGGACATGTACTGGCTTAAGCAGGGGGACACGTCTGGCACTGCAGGATTTGAGTCCCTGGCAGCACAGTGTTACTGATGGTAGCCTTTGTTACATTGGTCCCAGCTCTCTGCAGGTCATTAACTAGGTCCCCCCGTGTGGTTCTGGGATTTGTGCTCACAGTTCTTGTGATCATTTTGACCCCACGGGGTGAGACCTTGCGTGGAGCCCCAGATCGAGGGAGATTATCAGGGGTCTTGTATGTCTTCCATTTTCTAAAAATTGCTCCCACAGTTGATTTCTTCACACCAGCTGCTAACCTATTGCAGATTCAGTCTTCCCAGCCTGGTGCAGGTCTACAATTTTGTTTCTGGTGTCCTTTGACAGCTCTTTGGTCTTGGCCATGGTGGAGTTTGGAGTGTGACTGTTTGAGGTTGTGGACAGGTGTCTTTTATACTGATAACGATTTCAAACAGATGCCATTAATACAGGTTATGAGTGGAGGACAGAGGAGCCTCTTGAAGAAGAAGTTACAGGTCTGTGAGAGCCAGAAATCTGGCTTGTTTTGTAGGTGACCAAATACTTATTTTACCGAGGCATTTACCAATTAATTCTTTAAAAATCAATGTGATTTTCTGGATTTTCTTTTCTCATTTTGTCTTTCATAGTTGGAGGTATACCTATGATGAAAATTTACAGGCCTCTCTCATCTTTTTAAGTGGAAAACTTGCACAATTGGTGGCTGACTAAATACTTTTTGCCCCACTGTATATATATATAAATAGAGAATATATATAGAGATATTATATATATATATATATATATATATAAGTCTAAATTAAAAACAGGGATGCAGCTAAATGCATTAATGTTTGCACAAATTTGATGAAATGTTTGAATTCATATTGAGAGACTTTTGATTGCAGGCTTTGGTATCTTGGCAAATCTGAGCAACTTATCATTTTTTTTGCTCATTTGTATGTTGATGTTTTAGTAAAGTAGTCATTCTTTATACATTTAAAGCCATTAAACGTTTCTGTACTCTTGCTGGACTCATTTTATTGGACTCTGAAGCGCTGAACATGTTGATGACAGTTACAGAGGGAGATGTTGTTAACCCACACGGCTCTGGACGGAGCATAACTCTGCGTGCGAGCCAGCAGCCGACATACGCAATTAACAGACACGTTTCACAAAGGTTACCGCTGTCAAAGACTATATTCCAGTCAGCAGGCAGAGAATTCAATTCACATCAAGATTTCTCACACTTGAGCAAAGCGGGATTCCAGGATGAAGCGTCTGCCTTGATGCTACATGATTGTTTCACTGCAAAAAACCAGCCCAGCGTGGCCAGTTGTTCTGTTGCTTTTGTCAAAACAGATTCAAAGTTTTGTTTTTTATCCTCTGCTAATCTGAAATTGGATCAACGAGAACTGAGACAAGACTTTTCACTGCCAGTTTTTTTTCCCCAGCTGCGTTTATGGCTTTTCACACTATTCTTATCCCTGTCAGGCCATTGTTTCAAACTGGTCATTTTGAAGCGGGTCTAAACTGCTTTATAATCTGGGTTATGAAAACTGTAGAGCTTTTGCAGTGATATATATATATATTATGATTTACATTTTTATTATTTATTTATTATTTTCCAGGATAGTTTGATGAATGAAAAGTTAATCGAAATCAATTACATTTTTTTGTAACATTATTGTAATGTATTTACTGTCACTTTTGATCAGTTTAATTCTGAATGAAAGTATTGATTGATTGATTATATTTACACTAAACTTTTGAATGGTAGTGTATCACAGCTTCCATAAAAATGCAGCAAAAGCATTTTCAACATTGAGAAATGTCCCTTGAGAAAACACACACACACACACACACACACACGCACACGTTATTGCATCAGAATGCACTGCAATCTATTTTTGCCAGCATAATGTTGTAGTTAAGACCATCTACCAGCATGGGCTTAAAGGGATAGTTCACCCAAAAAAAGAATTTTTTCATAGTTTACTGACTTTCATGTCATTTCAGATCTGTAAGACTTTCTTTATTCAGTAGAGCATACAAAAAAGCTAAAAAAGTGTCCTCATTATGGAACGACATGAGGCTGAGTAAAGGATGACAGAATTTTCTTTTTTGAGTGAACTGTGCCTTTAAGTTAACCAGCCAAACCTTGACACCTTGGTACTTTTCTGTTAGTGTTATTTGCACATTATTTTGGGAAAATGCTTACTGTAGATTTGTACAGAAGAAGTGGGAACAAATGCTGTTTGTGTGCATATTTTTTCGGTGACATCTTCCACGAATGACTCTTGGGATGTGTTTTTGAATCGCTTTAATTCTCTGTAATGACTGCATGTACAGTATGTTTGCAGCTGTTTGTTCAGTGCCGCGCTCATTCCAGGAACAACGGCACGGATTATGAATGGATGTATTCAGGAGAACAATCTCCCCTGGTTCTGCACTGACGGGTTTGACATGTCCCATAAAAATAATCCA
The DNA here is from genome assembly GCA_018155175.1 of Sinocyclocheilus anophthalmus. Classification (NCBI taxonomy): domain Eukaryota; kingdom Metazoa; phylum Chordata; class Actinopteri; order Cypriniformes; family Cyprinidae; genus Sinocyclocheilus; species Sinocyclocheilus anophthalmus. The sequence continues at coordinate 448,538 of JADLZN010007197.1, forward strand.
AAATAAAAAATGAGACACTTCAATATTTTATTCAAACAAAGATGCTAAAAGTGAGTTAATGAGGGCCCCTGCATGAATAGAGGGAATTAGGACCTATATTATATATGTTACTTTTAATAAAGAATTATTTTATTATTATAATTGTATTTCTGTACATTATTGTATTTTGTTTTATTATTATATTAATATGATTTGAAATAATGGGTGTTTATATCTTCTGTAAAGCTGTCATAATAATGTATTTATAATCTAGTTATAATGTATAATATAATGTAATTGCTTAGTTTGCATTACAGTATTATATTAATAATATATAGTTAAACACATTTGATCTATTAATTTAAATATCACATTAATTTATAATGACCATATTATTATTGATTATTATTGTTTTGTTTTGTAATTCTTATAATAATGTGCTTCAATAAAGCTGTCATTGAGTTTCTCATTGAATAAAAGTTTCTCGTTTCCCATGATCTGAGAAGCCATGGATCTGCATTTAAATAATACCTTTATATCGATATGGAGATTATGTAGATTAGTTCAATTTACATAAAAAGTGTCTCTATTAGATGAAAAATATCTGAGCAGAAGGATTTTCAGTGCGGCTCATTGTACCGTCACTTTGATTAATTTCAACCATTTTCTCTCATTGATCGTCTAATATGTGATGTAGCTAAAACAAAATGCAGACTTTTATCGGAAACCTCATGAAAGAACTAAACGAATTACTCGCAGCCCTCGAGCCGACCTGCAAAGTGTTAGATTTGAACAGACTCTCTAATCTAATCATTAGTGCAAGGACAAATTAAATTTAACCGCTAAAGACTCAAAGTGGGAGGCTGGTTACGGTGTTCACTCGAATCCAACATTTTAATTACCGCATCAGGCTTTTTGTAGTATCCCCATGGGAAGCGCGGGCCGAGGTGAGGCCAGGGAAGCGAGGAAATCTGCTGCTTTGGAAGATGTACTTGTGAGGAGAGGCCAAGTTCACGGTGGCCGAGCTCAAGGCTCCTCTGAGGTCAGCGTTTTCCCTTTCAATTAGGCCGGTCGTGTCCGTAATGTATTCAGAGGAGGAGATCCACCCAAGGCCAATGGGAGCTGAATGCTACTGTACTGGCTTTGCTGTGACGGCCTTAAACTTGTGCTTTTTTAACCACTGTTTATAAGTTAGCCCTTGTTAGCAATGAAAAGATTTAGTAAAACACTTTTTGACTGATAAGAAAAAGGAATACATGATGTTTACATTTTCTGCAGAAAACACGAGCGTTACTTGCTGTAGAAAGTACTCCTCTTAAGTAAACTTATTTGATTCCCTCATTGGTTTTGCAATGTCCCTTACTTCTTGCATATTCTTTTTTTATACATAATAATATAATAGATATATATCTATATATATTATATATATATATTCTATCTCTTTTTTTTTCTTCAGTTTTTGCATTTTTGCAATTTTAGTAATGTGCTTTTGTTTATTCTTTATTAGTTTTTTGAGATTTTTTCTTTTTTATTTTCCGGATTTTGCATTACTTTATTTTGTTTTAGTTTTCATTATTTTAGTACTTTTGTTTTACTAACATTTTTGTATTTTAGTATTTTATTTCATTTGGTTGTAATGTGCGATTTACTTTTACATTTTTTTTTAAATTATGTCTTTTGCCTTTTTGTTTCACATATAGTATTAATGCGGTGTTGTATTTTTATTGTTTTTGTATTCATTGTTGTTTTCACTTATTTTTTCTTTCGGTTATTATTGTTATCATTTTGTATTTATTTATTTATTTATTTGTTTGTTGTTGTTGGTTGCCAAGGCATAATTTTTATTTTTTTATTTTTAATTTTACAGTTTTTATTTTGCTTTTTGTTTAAGTTTCAGTCATTTTAGTAAGGTGCTTTTGCCATTTTATTATTTTTGATATTTGTTTTATATTTCTATTTTTCTTTCTTCCTTTTTTCAGTTTTCACTTTTGTTATTTTAATACTTCAACTTTTTTCCCCCCTGTTGGTTGCCAAGGTGTTTGCCAATAACTAATTTTCCTTAAGTGTTTTTTAATCTAATATTCTTATTTTATTTTATTTCCGCTTTATTTTAATGAACTAAACTACTTTTAATATTGTTTTATGATGCCTTCACCTCTTATATCTGTTCTTTAAAAACATCCCAGCCTTGTTTTCATATCCTCCTGTTGTTTATCTCGCCATATATCATGTAAGAGTTTGTAATAATATCCATAGAGGAGAAAATAGATGTGAGATTAGCCTTGAAGAGTATCAGGCTAATAACAGAACATCCCGAGGCTCTCCACAGGCCGCGAAACCATCATTTTTCCATAACAACATAATGCTACGTGATGCCATTTTGCTGCTACTACTACGACTAAGGCCATAAGTGCACAGATGCAGATGTGAAACCTTTTATGCAAACAACATGCATTGCAGCAGCATTATTTTAGTATTGTTTATATAGTATCATAATATTTATTAATATTTTGATTTAGCTTTTTAAAAAAATTATTCATTTTTAGAATACAGATTTTTTATTTAAATTTTTAATAACTTAGATATATATTTATTTATTTTTAGTGCTTCAAAAACGATTCATCGTGATTGATTAATCGCATCCAAAATAAAGTTTTTGTTTGCATAATAAATGTCTGTACTGTGTATATTTATTATGTACACATAAATACACACACATGCATGTACATTTTTTGAAAATATTTACATGTATTTACATGTAATATTTATGTTCATATAATTTATATTATGTATAAATATATTTAATATATAAACAGCATATTTTTCTGAAATGTATACATGTATGGGTGTGTATTTATATATACATAACAAATATACACATCACCCCACACATATATTAGGTAAACAAAAACTTTTATTTTGGATGCTATTAATCGTGATTAATCGTTTGACAGCACTAATTCTTTTGATTTCATTAATTTTTTTATTTACGCCTTTAGTTTTTATACTCAACTTATTTTATTTCAGTTGGTAGCCAGGCATGGACACTGACATTAAAATTTTATTGTATTTTTTTGGAAGTAACATGGATTTATATTTTCATTTCAGTGTTATTTCAATTGTATTTTTATGTTTTAAATTATTTTACTTAATTTTATTTTATTTTATTTTAAGTCATGTTTTTTAATCACCAAAACAATTTATGGTAATAAATGGCAGAACACGAGTGTCGAACTTACTGGAAAAAGAGACAGTAGCAGACATTTAATTACGATTTTAAGTTATATTTTCATTAAACTTACAGTTAAACTGACAGCCAAAAGATGTAACACAAAAACCTAATGCGCATTAAAAACACATTTATTTCAATTAAAAACATCTACAAATGTGGCTGTCCAGGAGCATTCTGGGAAATTTTTCACTGAAAATTAAGATGACTCGCTCTTTTTCACTTCCAAAAACTGTACATTTAAGAGTATTTTACTCTAAAACTACTTGTGTATACATGGATGTATTTTAATTCAAGTTGCTAGCAATAAACATTTAGTTTTACCTGTTGAACTAGTCAGAAACCTAATCACAGAAGATGTCAGTTTGCGCTAATGGCGATGATAGCATATTGTTTGTACATCATAATACAGCGACATTCGTTATTCACAGTTTTCCCATAGTTTCCCGAGCTTCATCATCTGTCCACGGCAGCCCTCCGCTTGTAATTAGCAGTGAATATTCAGCGCTGGCTCGCAGAGCTCCAGAGATGAAAGTGTAGTGGCTCCTCCTCGCGAGGCTCTACGCAGTCGACTGGACGTCTTTCACAGCGCCGCTAGCCTTCAACTCCCTGCTTCACTAATTCATGAGCAGGACCAAAGAGAAGAGCTAATTGCCCACAGACAGCTCTATCAAAATAAGGCCTTCACAGAGGACGCTGCTTACGCTGAGGAGAGAAGAGGCGCTTCTCTTAAAGGGGTCATATGATGCTGCTAAAAAGAACATTATTTTGTGTATTTGGTGTAATGAAATGTTTTTATGCGGTTTAAAGTAAAAAAAACACATTATTGTCCAAAAGAAAAAAAAAAAAAAAGAAAATAAAAAAAAAAAAAAAAAAAAAAAAAAAAAAGAAAGAAAAAAAACATACTGTAACATTATTTTTTCTCTCCTCTATGTCCCGCCTTTTTGAAACGTGTCGATTTTTACAAAGCTCCTCGTTCTGAAAAGCGAGGTGTGCTGTGATTGGCCAGCTATCCAGTGCGTTGTGATTGGCCGAATACCTCAAGCGTGAGACTGAAATGTTACGCCCCTCACATACTGTTGATGCCGTGTCCGGCCGGAGCTACGAGACAAAAACATTAAAACCCATTATTAGGCATTTGTTGCATCCAGTGGGGATATATTACGGATTATAATGACTTATACTGTCTTATAACGCGTTGCGTTGCATTGCGCCGCGCCGCGTAAACATAAAACCCTGTCTGCATTTGTAATCAGAGAAATGACAAACAACAAGTGCTACTCCACACTGCCCAAAACTCGAGTTTGAATCATCAATCGCAAATCCTTTAAATGAAAACGTACTAACAGACTATGAGTCAGAACTGCCGGCATTTTAGTATAACGTTACTCTCCCAAGATCAGTAAACAGTCCTCCATAAAATTGCCGGCGATCCACGAGCACTAACTTTGAAGTTATTTTCCTCATGACACAGCCTGGACTTGACGTCTGGCTCCAGGCGGATGACAAAAGTCGGCATATCGCCTCTTTTGGAAGACTGCTACACAAAGTAGGTTTCACTTTCACCACAACGAAAAAAAAAAACACAGCAGCCCTACGCATGAGCTGAAGCCGGTCAAGAGGAGCTAGGCGCGGCAGGGGTCGAGAACGGCGGTCCCGGCGAAGGAGCTGTGAAAACGGTGAAAGCCGATCCGGCAATCGACAGCACTAATTTGATGTATTCCCTCAGCGACCCCAGCACGGATCAGCTCGAGGCATGACGAAGCGGATATCGTACTCTTTTGAAAGACCAAACAAAGTAGTTTCACTTTCACAACGATACTACAGCGAGAATAAAAGTTACGCATTCTTTTTTTGCGTGCACATTTGGGCGGCGTTATGCAAATCTTCCCACATAGTGAGGTAGATATGTGGGGGCGTGTTAGAACGAGCCGTTTTAGGTAGGCGTGGCTGATTCTTAACTTTTATAAAGAATATCTTTTTGGATTTTAGACTTTAGTCTTTGCAATTTTACAGATCTTCTTTATGCAACAAGAGTTTGTAACACTTCAAAGAGAAAGAAAAAAATGAAATCGCATCATATGACACCTTTAAGACGACTGGCTGTGGCGTTCTTGACCGTCTACCCTAAGTACTCTCACCTTCGTGTTCACGCTGATGAAAGTTGTAAAGCATATTTCATCAGTGTTTCTGGAAGTCTTGAGGAACCCAGATTTGAATTATTTATCATCAGTGTTGAGGAAGCTGCTTTATGAGTGGCAAGCTCCTGTATTTATTATATACATGCTGCTGTTTTCGACTCTGTATATTTTGTTTAGTACTATAATTTCTTATTTTAGTGTTTTTTTTCCTTTAATTTATTTTTTATTTAAGTTTTAGTTGTTTTAGTACTTTATATTAATCTTTTTTTTTTTACCGTTTTTTTTTGGTAGCCAGGTTTTGGCCATTGACCGTTTTTAATTGTAATTTTTTAATAAAATTATTTATATTTTATTTCAGTGTTATTTTAATTTTAATTTTGTTTTAATATTTTATTTTATTATTTTTGGCACCAAACTTTACTGCAAAATAAAATAAACAAAAATAGTGAAATTTATGGGAATAAACTTGCAGTTGTGGGGTTTAAATTTAATGTTAATTTACTTTAATTTAATTTTAATTTCTTTTTTATTTTAGTTATTAATTTTATTTATTTTAGCAGGGATGGCAAACATATCTATTCTGCAATAATTTTTTATACTTGTTCCTCCAAAATATATTTGTTACATTGCTAGTTATTCTCTTCTTTTGCAACTGTCTATTTTGCAAAGTACTATTTTCCTTAATTTTATTTTTTTTTTCTTTTTTTTTTTTCTTTTTTCAAACGGGAGAAACCGCATATTCATTTTGCATCTTTTTCCTTATACTATATATTAATATATATATATATAATATATACCTATAATATTATATAATATATTCGTTTTTTTTTTTTTTTTTTTTTTTTTTTTTTATATTTAGTAAATGCTGCTGTTTGCTTTGTATCTTCATGTATACTACTGTATGTCCTTTTTTAACAGTATTTTAGTGTAATTTTATTGCGAGTTTTAATTCTGTCACCCAGATTTTATTCAATACCCCTTATGTTCCTGAACCAAACTTGCGCCTTATGTGTATAGCTTTATCATATTCATTTTGCCTTTCCGCAAATAAGCTTCAATTGTATTTAGTTTCAGTAAGCACTATTTGCACTAAACCATATTATTACGATAATAAATTAAAATAATATGATAGCAAATACGAGTTTGCAATATCAAGCAGCATAACATGGTAACAAAACCTTGCTATGTGTACTGTGTTAGGCTAACCGAGACTTGTCATAGCACTTGCATTGTATTGCTCTTTTGTTGGTTTTGAGTTCTTCTATTGTCCTCATTTGTAAGTCAATTTGGATAAAAGCATCTGCCAAATGTACTACACTAAAGTAAATCACAAGCAGCTATTTTGGGGGTGGGGGGGGGGGGACAGATGGGGGGGGATAACTTTTGGATGTTAGTATTTTGGAAACAGATCATCTGAAAAGTTATTTAAATTAGTAGCAACAACTTTTAGTTATTTTACAATATTGTTTATCTGTTTATTGGTTTGGTGTTCTGTGACCAATACAGTTGATGGTTGTGGACGGCTTCATTCACATTGATAAGCATTTCCATTTTTTTTTTTTTTCCATTCAGATATGATTATTAAGTTCGTTTGCAACTCTAATAAAATTATTTCATGCCTTATTATTTTGCATTGCATAAGAAACTGTCTCCTTTCCAACCGCACAAAAACCACGCCTGAATAACGAGGGATTCTGAACTTATTAGGACATGGAGGCCAATTCATCTGATATATATCTTATGCCTGCATGCAATGTACGAACTTTTAAAGAAGCTCTCATGCCATTGCTGTGAAAAAGTGTAATGCTTGCTGAACATACTAATGACTGATTTATAAGATCTTCCACACTGGTCATATGTACATCCAAATGAAGATCTCTGTCACCCTTCCGAGGTGTTTGCACGGGCACTGTTGAGCGTGTAGCTTCCACTTTTTGTTTCCATTCCACGGCTTTATTTAATTTATTTGATTTGATTGATTTAGATGATATTATACATATATATTATATACATCTTATATATATATATAATATATATAGGTCTATTTGACTCAGTATATTATATACAATTATTTATTATTATTATTATCATCCTTGTCAGGTGGTTCAACAATAATCTCTCCTGTCCAATAAAACTTTTTCTTTTTTTTCCTCAAAATAATCAGTTTAAGTTAATCAAAGGCACATTTTAATAATGAGTTTTATATATAGATTATATACACTTGTATATATATATTAGTATACGATATCATCTATCATATATAATATATATATATATCTTCTAATAAATACATAAATTTAATTCAATTCATTAATTGGTTACATTTTCATTTTTTGATTTTAATTTTTTTTATTTATATGCTATTATACTACTACTCTATCATTGCTGTGCTATTATACCTACACTATTTTGTTACTCTTTTGTATTATATTTATTTTGATATTGTCTGTTTTTTTATTTAAAGTTTAGAATTTAGTTTTGTGTTTTTGGCATTTTTATTATTCCTTTTTTCATTTTTATTTAAAGTTATTTGAGACGTAAATTAAATGTAAACTTGACAATGTTGCACATTGCCAACGAGCTGAAATAAAATGCTTTTTTAAAATATGTTATTTAAATGTATGTTTAATTAATTTAAAGTAATGATTTAAAAAAAAAATGTATTTAATGTTTTTAGTTTTAGTTAGTGATAATAACCCTGATTCTCTTTCTGTCTTTGCCAGTGGGATGCGATCAATGAAATGGACGAGTATTTCAGCCCCATCCACACGTACCAGGTGTGCAACGTTATGAGCCCGAGCCAGAACAACTGGCTCCGGACCAACTGGATCCAGCGAGACGGCGCGCGGCGCATCTACATCGAGATGAAGTTCACGCTGCGAGACTGCAACAGCATGCCAGGCGTGCTCGGTACCTGCAAGGAGACCTTTAACCTCTACTACTACGAGACCGACCGCGACGTTGGCACCAGCATCTGGGAGAGTCAGTTTTCCAAGATCGACACCATCGCGGCCGACGAGAGTTTCACTAACGTGGACCTGGGGGTGAGGAGACTCAAGCTCAACACTGAGATCCGCGGCGTCGGGCCGCTCAGCAAGCGCGGCTTCTACTTGGCCTTCCAGGATATAGGAGCCTGCATCGCTGTCGTGTCCGTCCGAGTCTATTACAAACGCTGCACGGGAATGGCTCGCAACCTGGCCGTCTTCATGGATGTGGTCACGGGGGCCGACTCGTCCTCGCTGGTGGAGGTCAGAGGTCAGTGTGTGGACCACGCCGAGGAGAGGGACACTCCTAAGATGTACTGCAGCGCTGAGGGCGAGTGGCTCGTTCCTATTGGACGATGTGTGTGCAGCGCCGGCTTTGAGGAGCACAGAGACAACTGCATTGGTGAGTGACAATATTATTCTGCATGAATTTTGAATACTTCGGACAACTGGATTTTTTACATTACCCAGCCCAGCCAATGATATTCTGGTCACTAGATGTATTTTTTATTGTCTGGTAGGATATGAGGATGTGGGACGTTGTTGAGGATGTTACATGTGTTTGATAATTAGGGATAGAGGTTTGTAAAAATCAGTAGTCTTAGCCTTAATGAGAACCATTAAATTAGATGTAGCCATTAATCATAAATGCTTGATATAATAATTAGGGAGGAGATAAGAAGTAGTTTGCTTGACTTATGTTGTGCTCTGTCTCCAACAATATATCTATATTATATTATATATTTATATATATATATATATACACAAACACACACACACAACCACTATCTATATATAACGTATCGATATCTTATTTATTTATATTTTAGTGCTGTCAAACGATTAATCGTGTTTAATCGCATCCAAAATAAAAGTTTTTTTGTTTACATAATATATGTATGTATGCTGTTTTTATTTATTATGTATATATAAATACACCCATGCATGTATATATTTAAGAAAATATTTTTTTATATTTCACATATATTTATTCATTCAATATAATCTAAGACTAGAATATAAATCTATATCCATGTAAATATTTTCAATATATATACATGCATGTGTGTGTATTTATTTGGTGTATTTATATATACCGCTAACTATCCGTACACATTACGATTAAATCGTTTGGAGACATTATATATGTTACTTATTTCTTTGCAGATATAACACAGTGTGTTTTACATATAAAATTGTGAGAAAATTATTATTACAATTTCTTTTACAATTCTCTTTTAAAATATTTGTATACAGTTTCAGTTATATTTAAGTCGAAGTAATTAAAATGAAATGTACTGTATAGAAGAGTTTTTGAGACCTTTTAGAAATATCCACAATATTGATAGTGTTTAATATTACATAATAATGAATATTACATTTATGTATACAGTATGTACGTGGTATATATTTTTTTCTTTCCATTTCACATTTGTTGTGTAGTTTTTTTTTGTGTGCTGCTGTAAAGAAGCAGAATACCATTTTCCAACTGTTAATAATATAATTTTTTAGATATGTTTATTATTAATATAAAAGTATTATAATAGAATATATTTATAATGCATTTTTGATGCATAGTTGGTGACTAGAATTAATATCAATATAATAGATATAATGCATCGTTCAAATAATAACCATATTTTTTCAAGTAACCAAGATGATGCCAGGTAATATATAGAATGCGATATTATATGAGATATATTATTTATATTATATTATTAAAAAAAAAGGCCCCCCCAAAAAACCCTAACATTTTTACATCAAAAATGCTAAAATTTTTGGTCCTAATTTATACGATTTTTAAAAGGCATTTCTCCATCTAGTTTCTCAGTTCTATTTACCAGCTCATTCTTGCAGTTCTCATTGCACTGGAATGAGCAGCCACTGTATATTTTAGAGGACACATGACTAAATGCTGTGGAATTGTTATTAATTCAATTTCCCTCATGTTGCCAGTACCTCGGCATTCTGTTTTGACCATATTACTCAAACCGTCACAAACTCATAGTTTGTCAGGTAATTTTCTGCTCGATCTGTGGCTAATAGCACTCACAGCAATCCATTTCCTTCTCCTCTGCCTCCTTTCTAAAGTGCTGCCGCTGTCTGCACGTGTCAGTAAAGGTTAAGTGTCTGAGCCGCAGAGTCAGGCTTTCGGTGTCTAAACTGGGTCGCTGTGCTAATTCTCTCGGCGAACGCGGCCTCCTCTAGTCACGCACATCTCAGGGACAAACCCGGCACAGCAAACTGACCTGCTCTTGGACACTGCAAAACAAAACAAAAAACAGTTTTCCACTCTCAAAGCCTTGGGCGCAGACCACCATGGAAGGATTGCATGTCGTCGCAATAGAAAATGTCAAAAGGCTTCCCGTTTTCTTTGACCGAAAGTCGAGCGATGGGCTTTAAGTGTTGATCAAAACAGAGCGCTAGCTTCACGTCTCACTCCTGTCAGCTTCATTTTGGGTTTCCAGTGGCAGCCGTTGCTCCCGGGCCTTCCGGTCCAGCGTGAAAATGTAGGGAAAATATCCATTTCAGAGGAGATGAGATAGTTCATGCTCATTGGGGTAGCAGGAGCCTTGTCAAATCCACTCCATTTGGCAACTTGATTTAACCTACTTAGATTCAAGGGAGAGTGTCTTCCCCACATGTTCGGTTGCCGCTGTGGGCTAACTTATTCATGAGCGCTTGTAAACAGGCTTCTATGCAAAACAATTGTGTTTGGAGGGCCATGATGATGCTGTGCTGGGGTTAACAATCAGAAAATACTGCGGGCTCCAGAGGTCTCAGGTCATATTTACAGTCGGGGATTGAAAAGCCTGTATTTCCTATTCTTATTCCTGTTCTTGTTTGTACCCGAGTTATGTGTGTCAGAGATCATATATGATTATTGGGGACTTTCAGCAGCGGTGGCCAGATTTTTTTTCAAAGGCTTTAAAATACAAAATAGTATTTCGTATTTCACATATATAGCCTATTTGAAATGCATGTATTTGAAATACTGCCCATCCCTGAATATGTTAGAAAAACAGCATCAATTTTAAATATAAATATCTTTGTAACATTTTAAATGTCTTTACTTCCACTTTTTTGGCTAATTTAATGTTGTCCTTGCTAAATAATGAATAGTGCTGTCAAACATTACGCGCTTAATCGCATACAAAATAGAGAAGTTTTTGTTTGCATAATATATGTGTGTGTTCTGTGTATATTTATTATGTATATATAAACACACACACATACAGTGCATATTAAAAAAACATATTTTCCATGTATTTACATGTCTTATTTTATATTCTATAATTATAATTATACATAAATTAATTTAAATATATAACATAACCTATTTTTAAAATAATATATCATGCATGTGTGTGTGGTTATATATACATAATAAATATACACATCACACATACTCTTCTCATGTAACAAAAACGTTTACTAGTTTTGTGGACTGACGGATTTTTATCGCGATTAATCGTTTGACAGCACTAATATGAATATAATGAAGTATAATTTCCTTTTTAATTGCTTCACCTAAAATATTCTAAAACTAAACTGAATAAAAATTGTTATAGACATTTTTAGGAACAATAATAAAATGAACAACACCATGACAGAATTACTTAACTGAATTAGTATCCAAGCAGAATTAGAAATGATTACTTATAATCTTTCTTTTTTTTTGCTGTGTCTAGTAAAGAGGATGAGACATAAAATATTTCACATTTAAAAATATTAATACTATTTATTTTTTATGATGTGTTTAACATTCCAATAGTAACAGTATTATCATAATATATAGTGGATTAAAAAATAATTAGCAAAATGCTAAGAATAAGCATGTCAGTGAGACAAATAAACTACTAGAGTATATGTTGTGTGGTGTGTCGTGTTGTGTGGTGCCTTTCATTTTCCAACTCCAAACTTCGGTTCCTTTTAGAACTTTTCTATCATCAAAGAATAAGTGATACTTTGTTGTTAACCTAAAACAAGCACTGTAATATACGTATTATGGCACTGATGGTTACCTAGCATTACTTAAGTCATTTTGAATAAAACAAGTAGTATTGGACATACAATATATACATAACATAATACATCTTTGGCACGCATGTCTTGTCTAGCATTAACAATACCTGAAACTTGCAGGGACAAATTGCGCTTGATCAAAAATGCCGTACATTGCCCAAGACGAAATAGCGTTTCTTTATTCCGAAGGGCTCAGAGTTCAGAGTTGTTTATTGAAGTCTTTTGTTCGTCGTTGAGTTTTGTAAAAAGCTTACAAGTCTGACTTCGTAACATTTCCTGACATTAGATGATTTCAAAGCCAATCAAAAGCTACTGTACATTGTTGAAGAGGCCAGCTTTTCACAATCCAAGCCACCAATTTCCACTTTTCTTGCTCTCACAGATTATAATTATAAACTCCTCCATACAATCTAGTGTGTGCTAGTGATTGTTAGGCATCTTGCTGGCTTTCATGAGGCGTCACATCGGCAGCCCGCTGGCATAAGGGAATTTCAGAACGCTTTAGTCTGTCACTGTTAGATAATGATATTTATTTTCTGACAGCGTACAATTGAATGAAAAGGAAATAAAGAGAGCTGTAGAGTTTTAATATGTATTGCATTAGATCATACGTCTGAAAGCAGCCAATCAGTTTATGGATTTACTAAGCACACAGATTCAATTATGTCACATAGACACTTAATAGACCTCCAGCTGTATGTTTGATCTCATAGACTTGACAACCAGGTGACAATATGATGCTATTTGAGAGATGCGATGAACTGGCTTTGGACATACTGTAAAATTATTTATTTGCATGTGTCATCTGTGTTGTTTTAGGCCTCCGTTCACTGTTACGCACATCTCACAGATCAGTTTTATGTGGCGCTAGTGTTTGATATAACTTTCTGAAGTTGAGGGAAGGGGATATTAATGTTTAAGTTTTTTGTTTACATATTTTGTAAGGAGTTGAGGAGGACACCATCTGTGCTCATACAGTATAATAGCGGTATAAATGTATTAACAGGGAGATTTGTTGTCACAACATTAAAAAAGACCTTTGCTAAGGTGTCAGATTTATATTTATATATATTTTATTAGGCTGAGAACAGAGGTACATTTACAGAACCTGAGAAAACAAGGATACTGCTCAAGGATTTTCATGATGCAAGCCATTTAGACACGTTCTTGAAGGAATATTTCAGGTTTAATGCAAATGTTGAGCTATGTGTTTATTAGTAGTTGTAGCTCATTCACCAAAGAAAATTTGTATAAAAATTGTATTTTATAAAAAAAAAAGTTTATATCTCATACCTTTAGCTAAGACTATAGTAATGATGCTGAAAATTCAGCTTTGTGTCGCAGGAATAAATTACACTTTAAAATATATTAAAATAGAAAAGTTATTTGAAACTGTAAATAATATTTCACAAAATTACAGTTTTACTGTATTATTTTTATGCATAATTATGCATTAAAATGCATAAATGGTGAGCATAAGACCATTTTTGTAACTTCATTCAAAAAGTTTGAACTGTAGTGTACATACATTTTTCCTTTATTGAAAAAGGGGGAAAAGTTTATATGGATGAACTTTGTTATCCACTTAACTAATAACTAGATAACTAGTTATCTAAAAACTACTAAACAGTCTCGTTCTGCAATTTTTGCATGTGTCATTTTACATTGATTGCATTACACTGCTTATTGTCTTTGTGAAAGCATTGTGTTAAACATTTTTTACTGACAGTAGAGTCCAGATAGTGGCAATCGGCAGCATGCCACAGAACTTATATTGAACCCAGAACGTGTCTATATGTCTGCCGGCTCGTAGTTAAAATCCAACACTCAAGTAGTAATTTACTGTTTCATTTGAGTCACATTATATGTCAAATAAAGCAAAACAATAGCAGCCAACAACACATTGGTGGCCCTGATAACAAAACCAGATACTGCGGCTGTAAATGGAAAGAATGAGGATTTGCGAGAGGGGGCGGAGTGGTAGGGTGGGCAACTAATTAGCCTTTTTTGTGTCTTAGCTGGGCGTGCATTGTGTACAGCATGAGGGTTTTCTGGCCAACATATTACACAGGGATTAAATGAGGAAACAGGGGGCTCCAGTGGACAATATTAAAGCCCCGCATGCAACTATGCCATTGTGGGGACGGCGTTTAATCTGTCAGACCACCACGCAGGCGGGCGGACGAAGGAATAGTGCTGGAGAAAGGCGGAGGAAAGGGCTTTTTCCTGATAAAGGAATTAATTTTATCTCAGCAAGACTGAGCTACACCGTGTCCCTCAAAATCTCAGCCCCCTCCCCAACCATCAATATTCGCACTTGTATCAGAAACAGTTGGCAAACAAAAGCTATGCTCATTTATTCCATGCAGCTGCCGTCCATATAACGTATTATAATTTATGGGGGCTCTGTAGATTCAAATTCATGTGTTTGCCAATGTAATGACACTGGAGGGATGTGAATGACAGTGTGGTGTTGATAATGAGGGGAAATTATTAAACACGTTATATAATCTGATTTTTAGATTGTGATTTTCTTTCTTTTTTGCAGTTAATTTAAACCAAACTCTGCAGATGCGAAAAACAGGCCTGCCTCCCCGTTTGCAACCAAAAACCGAATGTCTTATCAGCCTATTTGCATTGCCATTGTTCTCACTCAACAAACGGGCCGTGTGATAAAAATCCACAAAGCCGCAGCTTCACAGCAACTTCGTAAGATAGATCAAGTCTGTGTAAAGACTAGAGAACAAGAAAAGCTCGCTCGGCTTTTCTCTGGTAATTGCCACACACAAAACATCAGAGTTTCTCATTCAGATGACTTCTTTTTGTCAGAGGCACTGTAAACGCCTCACTCGGCGCTTCAATTAGACACGCTTAGATAGGTGACAGCAATTCAATCAAACAATCAGCAGCCATTTAATGCTCATTAACAGAGATGTGTTTGTCTCATTTGATGTGACTGCACAATATTTCCAAAATAAAATGCTGTTGGATTTTTGCCGTACGCTGACTGATGCACAATACCAACATGAACACCTGTTGAACAACAAACTTTTAATATGTTATTCCCATCAAATAGAAAATGTGAAAAAATTTGACTTGCAAACACTGAAAGTCAGTGTTTTTCATCTTTTGCATTCTTACAATCTCTTGGTATATGTACTTGGTAACAGTATATATATTATATATAGATGTATGGCTATATGTATATATCTAATACAATCAATATTTTAGTGGGTCTGACCACATTCAAAATATACATAGGCTATTTTACCTGAAACAAAGTAACCATTTAAGAAAATTATATTTGCAATGTAATTATATTCAGAATTAGATATACTATAATCAAATAAAAAAAATATATCAAGTTAAAATATCTAGTTTCCAATTACTACAGCTTGTGTAGCCAAACCCTTTGGCATTAAAATATACTGATACCATGATTTCTAAAGACCGCGCAGTGACGAATTACGCTGAAGGGGCGTTGTGACAATGTATTTTTTGGCGCCCGACCTTATTGCATATGCATTTGTAGGATTTTCTGCCTTGTCAGACCTGTCTCAATGTTATGAGGAGGAGGATTTCTTCAAATGCAATCACCCGTGTCAACGCCGACCTACTACTTTTGTTACCGCTCGTCATACCATTACTGTGGTAGCTCGATTTCTTTGCATATTGTAAACACCCAAAAAAGCATGTCTTTGAAGGGGTCATATGATGTTGCTTAAAAGAACATTGTTTTGTGTATTTGGTTTAATGAAATGTGTTTATGCGGTTTAAAGTTAAAAAACACACTTTATTTTCCACATACTGTACAATCGTGGCCTAATGGTTAGAATAGAGTCGGACTCGTAACTCAAAAGTTGCGAGTTCGAGTCTCAGGTCCGGCAGAAATTGTAGGTGGGGCATCACTCTCTTCCACTTCAATTACCACGACTGAGGTGCCCTTGACACGGCACCAACCCCCAACTGCTCCCCGGGCGCTGCACCATAAATGGCTGCCCACTGCTCCAGGTGTGTGTTCACCAGTGTTGTGTGTGTTCACTGCTGTGTGTGTATGTGCACTTTGGATGGGTTTAAATGCAGAGCACTAATTCCGGATGGTTAACCATACTTGACCACATGTCACGTCACTCACTCACTAATTGTTTCCCTCTATATGTGCCGCCCCGCCTTTCTGAACCTGCTCATCGGTTTGAAAAGCGTGGTGTGCTCTGATTGGCCAGCTCTCCAGTGCGTTGTGATTGGCCGAATACCTCAAGCGTGTGACGGATATGTTACGCCCCTCACCATATTGTTGATGCCGTTTCTGGCCGGAGCGACGAGACAAAAACAATTAAAACCCATTATAAACGAGGCATTTGTTGCATCCAGTTGGGACACAATTACGCGTCCGCGTAACATAAAACCATTGTCTGCATTTGTGATCGGAGAAATGATGAACAACAAGTGCTACTCTACACTGCTCAAAAATCACGTTTGAATCGTGGCAAATTCTTTAAATATAAAAAAACGTACTTAAAGTCTTTGAGTCAGAACAGCCGGCATTTTAAGTCTACTCTCCCAGTATCAGGAAACAGTTCTCCATAAAATGCTCTGGACACATCTGAATATTTGGGTTGAATTGTTCTGGAACTGTTGTAAATACACCCTAACCACTGATTTCTAGTCTTCTCCTCTTTTGGAAGACCAAACAAAGCAAATTTTCGCTTTCGCAACCAAACAGCGTCACACCCGTTGAGGGAGTGGAGGCTGGAGGCCTAGCGTGAATCTGCGGCCTAAGTGAGCGGAGGCCGCTGGTGATCAGAGGCGGGCGGCGGAGAATGGGGCGCGGCCGGCTTATTCGCGAAGGAGCGTCCTTTGGGCTTGCGTCAAACATGTGACGACCCTTGGCTGGACTCCGCTTTTTCCACGGTGAAAGCCAATCCGGCGATAAGCACTAAGTTGATGTATTCCCTCAGCGACCCGCACGGATCAGCTCCAGGCATGAACGAATCTGATATCGTCCTCTTTTGGAAGACCAAACAAAGTAGTTTTTTTGCTTTCACAACGAAACACACAGTGCCTTCACGAAATGGCGGCAGCAACAACAATACTACAGCGAATAAAAGTTACGCCTTCTTTCTTTGCGTGGACATTTGGGCGGTGTTATGCAAATCTTCCCATATTGTGACGTAGACATGTGGGGGCGTTTTAGAATGAGCTGTTTTAGGTAGGCGCGGTTAACTCTTAACTTTTATAAAGAATAACTCTTTTGATTTGAGACTTTAGTCTTTGCAAATTTATCTTCTTTATGCACCAAGAGCTTGAAAACACTCCAAAGAGAAAGGCAAACTTGAAAAAATCCGTCATCATATGATCCCTTTAAAGCAGGCAATAATTTTCACTGCGCTTGGAAGATTGAGCTGGTCATTATGGAAATGATCTAGCTGCGACTGTGTTCTTTAATGTGCACATTGTTAGAAAATCACCTGCAGAATTGCGCTCTAATGCTAATTTGCCCTGTTTAGTAAATCTGGCCCATAATCTGTTATACATTTTGTATTTTGTATAAAAAAAAATATTAAATTAGAAATAAATGCTAAATATTTCGACTTTTGGACCCCACTGTGCATATTTAATGAAAATAAATGATCATTCTTTCTCTTCTAATACGAAGGAAAAAAATCGAATATTATGGCAAGATATAATAAAGGCCATTTAAATAAACTGAGTGACTAGTTTTGCTAAGCCTATTGCACCAGAAATGGAGATAAATGCTCTTTACGCTCTGTGCCAAATGGGGCGGCATCTAATCATGGACTCGCTTTGCTTTTAATATCTGTGCTGAGGTCCCTTCTTCCACCAGGATTTGTTAACGTGGTGCCATGTTTCATTTCTGCCTATTAGTGCATGTGAGAGACGTTTAAGAACATAATTAAAGTGGGACGCCCCTGTGGGAGCGTTCAGGTAGATTAAATGACTTCATTAGCTTTACGCTACAGCAAGTGTGCGATGTAGCCACCGGACAGAAGCAGTGGTCCGAGGTACAGGGCTTCCCTGCTGGGAGTCGACTGTCAAGGATCGTACAGCGCGTGCAGATGCATCTCGTTAGTGAGAGTTTCTCATGCATCTCGTTAGTGAGAGTGAAAATTCTATACAAGTTTCTTTCTTCTGTTTAACACACAAGAAGCTATTTTTGGTACCAAACAGTTGGTGGTAGCCAATGACTTTCATAGTATGGAAAAAGATTTATGGCTATAGCAACCTTTTGGTTACCAACATTCTTCAAAATATCTTCTTTTGTGTTCAACTCATAGAGGTTTGGAACAACATGAGGGTAAGCAAATGATGACAGAAATTTCATTTTGGGTTGAACTATCCCTTTAATGGTTTTACAGGGGTTTGGAGCAGACTGGGAGATCAGCTAGACTAGCTAAAATCAGGTAAGACCTGCAAACCACCTTAGGCTGGTTTAAGCAGTTTACAGCAGGTTTACTGGAACTCGTTTTTCGATGCACTGGTCAATTTTGAGATATTAGGCTGGCTTTTCACTGCATGTTTTTTCAGACTAAATGAAAACATGCAAAATAGACTTTTAATTGTTTATTTTGTTGCACTTTATGTATTTGCATTTGCAAAAGCAATTTTCTCAAAATGAGTCATAAATCTCCACTTCAGTAGCACTTACATCCATCAGACTTTACAGTTTTTACAGAGGGGCTTGTTGATGCATCAGCTGCCTGCTTTTATACTCAATTTTACACCATTATTTTATTTTTCTGTCTGTTGACAGTATTTTCTGATTTATGGAATGATAAAAACTATTACCAATCCTTTCTGTAAAAACCTTTAACTCTAGTATGGTAACAAAATAAAAGAGGACTTTTGAACCTGGCTTTATCTAATGTTCAGATTAGATACCTTGTAATATAAAACAATCTTATTGCAATCAATCAACCGGGGAAGAATGGTAATTTCTATTAGTAAAAAAAAAAATACTTTATTCACCTGTCAGACAAAATGTACTCTGTCTCATGCCATCCAGGATGTAGATGACTTCATTCATTGCATAATTTGCTCACCAATGGATCCTCTGCAGTGAAATGGGTGCCGTCAGAATGAGAGTCCAAACAGCTGATAAAAAAAATCACTATAATCCACAAGTAATCCACACCACTCCAGTCCATCAATTAACGTCTTGTGAAGTGAAAAGTTGCGTATTCGTAAGAAACTAATGTTGGTAACAGGAGAGAAATATGCATAGATATGTTGGGTAGATTTTGATGTGAGAGGACAACTTCTCTACCTCTTGGATGGCCATTTTCATTTTTGAGTGAACTGTTCCTTTAAGATGGATTTTCTTTCCATTAGCCTAACTTGACCAGTCAAAACTAGCATAAAGCAAACGAAAGCATGCCTTTTACTAGTCTTTTTAGCTCATCCAGGTTTTTTTTTTCTTTAGCCAGCAGGAAGGACGTTAAATGTTCAGACATACATTTCAAAGGAAGTTCTAACAAATCATTTGAATTCTGTTTAATCATTTATTCATGTCTTTTTCCATATCACAGGCAGTCGAGTCTATCGCAATGTGCAATCACGAGGATTCTCCAAGTCAATAAAGTCACCGGCTGCATTTCTCCATCTACTGTTAATGACTCTTCAAGGTCGCCCCCAATTTAGACAAGTTGGTCTCCATCTATCAAGCATTTAGAAACAGGCACCACTTTTCTTGAGTAAATTGATCTGATAGCAATTACCCTCCTGCGCTTGGAAAGTTTAAGATGAGATCTTTGGAGGACACAGCCTAACCACAACTACAGACAATAAGATTAAGGGCCAAAATAGAAAACAGAAGCAAAATTGGATGCACGTCCACACAGACCCGCACACACATATATCTATATGTATATTAATGCAAGTATTTGAGAGTAAACTAGATAATAGACAACTCTGCCCTCGTGCTCTATGCCACACAGTGTAGTTAATATCAGATTGCGAGCCACAAACAATTAACTCCTTACGGCCCTCTTATATATCCATTAAAAGTCTCCCTCTGGGATAAACAGACATTTTTACACATGGCCGGTTTCGAATTAGGCTGCTTTCTTCAGGCCAGCACAAGCCATTTTCACAAATTAAGATATGCTTGTGTGTCAAAGGTATATGGTTATGGTTATTTTGTGCATAGGGGGTTGTGTTTGTGGACTTTATAACTCATGCACTTCTTCTTCTTATAGCCTTGGGATCAATTAAAGGAACAGTTCAATGAAAGTTTGTCCTCTTTTAGCCCTATATTACCCCAATCCCTCATTATTTCCTTTTTTATACACGTACATATACACAAAAAATTAAGATTTATGTATATGAATCGCATATAAAATTTCTTTCTATTTGGATTATGCCATTTTAACATAAACCAATAAAATTAATGTGATGCATATACTGTAAAACATTTTTTTGTTATAAATAAAACAAAGATTTCTGCTCTTTCTAATTTAGTTTGTCAGGTTTAATTCATTTTCTGTAATCATTTGTGAAATTCACTAACAATTTCTAAGTATAAAATTGTTTCTATACCATTTTTTTCAGTCATACATAAATGAAACGGATAAGAAACATTTGCAACTATTTGACTAATCCAAATGCATTTTGGAAATGTTAATATTTTAAATAGTCAAAATATTTCCAAAATGCATTTGGTTAATTAAAAAAAATTAATTAAATGAAATGTAAAAAAAATTTTAATTGTGAAAACACTTACATTTATTTAGTTAAAATGTATGAACATAGTTCAAATATGGCTAGCTATGGAATAAGCAATATTCAATTAGTTAAAATGTATGAGAGTTATAGAAATGTGATTTATTGATGATAAGTGGTTATTGTGTAAATTCAGATTATTAGTACTATTACAGAAATTGTACCTGTTTCATTTATGTATGACTGACAAATATGCATCACAATGTTAGTTTGTGTTAAAACTGTCTAATCCAAATGTATATGCAAATTTTAATGCATAAATCATAAATATTGTTTGAAGTGTATTTGAATGTTGCAGAGCCCGGCCCAGAGGTCCACTCAAGAGATGAGAATTGTCTTTTGATAGTAAATGAGAGAGAGAAACCAGAGTTGGGTGTTTTTCAAGCGGTTCTCTGTGTTGTTTTGATTAAAACATACTTCTATTAAAATAATATGTGGTCGGAATGACACTAGGGTGAATGACAAAATGTTAATTTTTGGGTGCACTGTGCCTTTAAATCCACAGAGTTGATATTTAGCAAAATCGCAGACGTTATTATGACTGAAGTCTAATATGCAGGTAAATCCCTGTATTGTAATGCAAAATACGATCCACGCTGTTTGAAATCAAAGACCTGTCTATTTAATGACTATCAAAAGGTCATGTCTGTATTGTGCTCTTGGTTCTGCTTGAATTTCATGCATGAATTGGCATTTTGATAGTCAAAGCCAAAGCTTGCAGGCCCAAATGTTTGAGAGCAATTCATCTTCTCCCCTTCTTATCCGCCCTTATTTATTTATTTCTTTATTTATTTTTAGCCTCTGGTTGTTCGATCTTGAGACTCGTTCCCTTGTGGTTTGAGGGCCAGTCAGCGTTAGGTCTTATCGTGGCCGCACGGCTTCGGGATCGGGACGGTGCCAGTCATGCTCCGTATCGCTGCTGCTGCTGCTGGGATTTTTGCCTGGGGACGGATTGGCCGACTCCAAATGTCACTAACCTTGAATAATGTCACCCCTAAAAGTGCTGTCATGAAAAAAAAAATGGCAGAAGCTTATGCTTTATGATCTGAACGAAATAATACAGCAGGTGCACAACCTGTGGAAAATCTTTGCCTTTATATATGGTTAAAAGACAATGTGCATCGCAATGCAGCTTCCTCTTTAGTCCATCCAGAAGATAACTCGGCTGCAAAAACGTGTCTTTCAGAAATCTGCTTCATGGTAAATGCTCCAGAGAGAATTGATTTTTAATGATAACATTCAGTGGGTTCAAGGATTTCAGTCTTGACACGAGCATGAGCTGATGTGCCTCAGAGGAGCATTTCTTGCCGTAGGTATGAGATGTAATGAATTAACTTTATTCTAAACGTTTAAAATATGTTTTTGCATGTATATGCACAGTGCCATTCAAAAGTTTGTGTATATTTTTAAAAATACTTTTATTCAGCAAGTGTGATTTAATTAATCTAAAGTGACAGTAAATACATTTATAGTGTTACAAAAAATTAATTAAAAAAAAAACATTTCAAATAAATCTTGTCCTTTTGAACTTTCTATTCACAAAGAAACTAGTAATAAAAAATATATATATATATTTTTTTTTACAAAATATTTAGAACTGTTTTCAAACTGATATTAATAAGACATTTCTATTAGTATAATTTCTGCAGGATCGTGTGATACTGAAGACTGGAGTAATGATGTTGATTGAGTTTTGTTATTTCAGGAATAAATTACATTAAATGATATACAGTGTCGGGAAGGTTACTTTGTAAATGTAATAGGTTATAGTTTACAAGTTACCCTATTTAAAATGTAATAAGTAGTGTAAAAAATTCAATTACTTTATTAAAGTAATGTGTAACTAAATACATTGCTTACTTTTAGATTACTTTTTGTCAATTTTCAATGAATGGTTTCAACCGTTATCATTTTAAAACATCTAAAGCGTGCCTATGTCTGTTACAAACCTACCGTAATCTTCAAAAACAAGGCATATACATAAACCCAAATAATGTTTCATATTTTAGAGCAGTCGATGCAGTTTGGGAAAAAAATCAGTCATATCTGTACGTGTGTGAAAATATTCAGATGTAACCCCCCTTTTTAATCGTTAACATTTTCATAAACAACTGTAATTTAATCACACATTTTTCTCAGAACGGTAAAGTTAAGTTACATTTATTTTGTAATTAAATTACATAATTACGTTACATGTAACTAGTTACTCCCCAACACCGATCATGTATTATAGCACATTAAAATATATCAAAAAAACAGGTAGTTTTAAATTGGTATAAAGATTTCACAATAATACAGCATTTTTGATTAAATAAATGCAGCTTAGTTGAGTGCAGATTTTTGGAAGGGAACAAGAGGAAAGACATTTATAATCATAATCAATGTTTATAGACCTATATTCATTATATTTAGTATGCCACTGCTTTTTAATATGTTCCATATAATTTCTATAGGTGTGCCTCGTACCTATTTGTTCTTTCCCCAATTTTCTAATACTTGAACTTTTTTAAATTTAAAATATAGCTATAAATATTACTTTTATGAAATCTCTAAGGAGAAAATGAATGGAAAAAATACCTTCAAAACACTTGAAAAGACAGGTGGTCACTCTACATTATTCATGAGCTCATTAACATATGACCGCCCACTTTAGATAGTTATGCCTATTCAACAACTACTACTATGGTTGTGATTGGTTATCCAATTATGACAGAGGTTATTTAAATCTTTTAAAGTTGTTTTAAATGTACAGTAACTGTTTAATAGGGTCAAAAACTACATTATGAAATTGTGACTTATTGGACTTAATAACAATGCACTTTTGTTAGGCCTTTTAGGGATTTAGTCATTATGTCATGTTAAAACAACACAGCAGAAGTGTTTGCGTTGTATATTAGAGGCTGAATGGGAACATCTGTTTTATGGCTCTCACAGGAAACAATCATTACAGTAACAGTACAGGCCTCCATGCATCTTTAAAATGGTACGTTGTACATGTGGCTGGTCCAAATCTAAAGCAGGACAGCAAGTGCCAGGCGAATGACACACTGACATGAGTGTGCTGGATGCGTCCGGACCCTGAGCAATCAGTAACCCCTTCAGTGGAGAGGGGGCCGTTTACAGCATGTGTGTTTGGAGGACCTGTGATGGAGTGCCCCATTTTCAGCTATGATTTCACTGACAGAATCATTCATCACTCAGACAATCCTCCCAGCTCATTAGCAGCTGTTGTTTAGCTCCCGTAAGAGTTCTGAGCTGTTTGTGAGCATGAAGAGTGCTTCCGTGTGTGTTTTTCAAGGATACTCATTGTGAGTCTCTTAAAGAAACAGTTTGCCCAAATGAAAATCCTGTCGTTATTTACTCACACTCATGTCACTGCTTTTGTGTTCCACAGAAGAGAGAAAGTCACACAGGTTTGGAACGACATGAGGGTAAATTATGACCGAGAGAAATTTTTTTTGGGTGAACTATGCCTTTAAAATGATATGGTCAAATATTTGACCTGTCAACTCTAAATTTGGAAATTCACAATTTCTGGTCATTTTTAGAGTCATAATCAGACATAATCTTTTGCATAACACCACATACCTGTACATCTTGTAATCATTGGCCAAAAAGTTTATTTTAAAATGCCTATTATTATTGTTGTTGTTTTCAATGATTTACATTATTTGGGACAAAAAATTATTGTTTTAAATGTATTGTATATTTATTGCATTTCAGCACTGTAATTGTGGACATGTAAATGCATATTAGCATTATATTATATTATATATATTACATTAATATATCATAGTATATTATATTATATTAAATATTGTGTTTATATAATTTTTTCTACAGATGAATCTTTAGCAGTTGATCATATTTTTATTTAAGTGTGTTATTATCTGTTTTTAAATTAAAGAATAATAAGTATAATAATAACAAGTAAATCTTTTCAAGTTTTAACAATAGTGATATTTATATTTATTATTATTATATTATTTATATTTACTGGACTAATCTTAGAAGTAATCTGATAGTACATCTCTTTAGTCTTTATTTAAAAAAATATATATTATATATTATTATTGTTTAAAAAATAATCAAGTAAACAATAAGTCAGTCTGTTCAAAATTTTAAAATTTTAGCCAAATTCCTATTTTTGTGGTTGCAGTTTTAATGTACTTAGATTATTTTCAAGTTTTGTATTATATTATATTATATTGTTTTTCTAATCTTAAAATCTAATCCAGTAGTTCTCTATCAATTTTATGATAATTTCATGTTTAATTTTTATTTATGAAATATGTAATTCCAACACTGTTTTCGACACTTACTGTGGAAAGGCGCCCATTCATGATAACTTAGTTGAGCGTGTGAGGTTCCACTACGGTAAATAAAAACATTTTGTTCGTGTTAATGCTTTAATCACCTTGCTCTCCTACAAGACCTTGCATAGTCTGGTCATGAAAAACACCTTGGTGGTTATTCCTTTCAACCATATTTATTTAACCATCTACGCAAAGAGTAAAAATCAAGGTCAGCATACAATGGCTGTAAATATTCATTAAAATTCATTGTAATGCAAATGTGGATGCAAGGAGAGCAGTGCTCTGACAGGTGCTGACAAACCAAACAGTGTGCAGCCCTAATGTAGTGTATGTAAACACCGCCGGATAAAGAGCAACGGAGTCTCTTCTCACCCCTCAGGCTTTTTTAACCCTTATCTGCTTTGAAAAGAGATTTACTAAGTAGAAAGAGTCTTAAAAGCGAGATTTCAGCCCAAACAGAAAAGGTCACCAAAGTTCATCATGATTAAGCCACGTCTGTCTGTCGGTGTGTATGGCGAATGTGTGCTTCTGACTGCATTGCCAGAGGTATTCTGTCAAAAACTTCAAAGCGCGTAGACGTCACTGTACTCCATGAGTGTACGGCCCCAATGTTTATCGTGACCTGCTTTTCAACTCGGGAGCGTTTCAAAAAAACATCAAGGGAGGGAAGGATTAATCAGATCAAGCCAAAAGAAAAAACAGACAAGGATAAATACTGCAAGAAGGAATACTTTTTGGACTCCCTGGGGTTTCTGTCAGTGGAGATAAAGAACTTGCTATCACTCTATGTTAATTCTCAATTCTTCTCCTCTCCAAAGCTCAGATTCCTCACCCATGTACTTGTTGTCCTCACTTGAACATTCGTTTTGCAAACTCTGAACCGCCACACTTGAGAGTGACTGTGCTTGCTCACAACCTGTTTCATTTCATTTTGTTCAAATAATGTTCAAAATGATCAAAAATGGCGTTTTCAACCCTTTTTACTTCCATAATGTGATGTATTTCTGGGTTAAACAGGCTATTCAATGAGAAAGCATGTACACTAAAGGTTCATGAAGAAGGAAACTGGTTTCCCCAATTGAATAAAAAATAGTTAAAAGCAATTGTGACTTTTTATCTCACAATTCTGACTTTTTTTTCTCGCAATTGCGAGCTTATATCTTGCAATTTATACTTTATTTCTCATAATTTGCGGCTTCATTTATCAGAATTGCGGGTTTATATCCTTTATTTTTAGTGTAAAAACATTTTAATAGTCTAAAGAACCTTTTTTTGAGCTGGAACATTTCGTGAAAGGTTCTGTGGATATTAAAGGTTCTTTGTGGAACCATGGATGTCAATAAAGAACCTTTAATTTATACCACCTTATTTATCCACAAAAAAATTGGTTGAATTGTGAAAAATCTCTTGATGAATATATATTAAAGTCCCCATGCAATCAAAATGAAAGCTTTTTGGGTGTTAGTATCAATATGTTAGTCTTAAGGTTATCTATAAGGCAGTGTGCTCCAAAACAGTGACATTTAGAAGATATAAATGTAGCAAAGTTCGTAGTTCGGGAAGAAGGAGGTGGGAACCGGCGAACGTTTAAAGAAAACTTTAATAAAATAAACAAACACAAAATGAAATTAAAGCAGCAGCCCCTCGCGGACGACTTGCTGCACACAAAACACAAAATAAAGTCCATGCCTGGTCCTCTCTCGTCCAACACTGTGGTCAATCCTCCTTTTATCCTTCTGGAGCTCCACTATGGGACTCGAGACCGGTGAGTGGCGCAAGTGTCGCACATTAGCATTTACTCCACCGGCCTCGCTCCGTTCCCACGACTCTCGGCCCCGCCCCTTTCGTCACAATTAAGCATTCACAAAAGCCTTGCAGTCGTTCACTTCCGCTAAAACAGCTCAACGATTTTTTTGACGTCACTTCGTACTTCAGCTTCTCATCAAACTTTTTCTGTCCAATCAAATGCTCTCTAGAGTCCGAAGCGCCCGCCCCTACACTATAAATAGACGCTGAAACCGCAGCTGAAATTGGTCACTTGTCCACAGAATTAGAATTCTGTACAGTGAACGGCACGTAGTGCACTATATAGGGGACAGGGAACGATTCAAAAAGTGTAAATATGCTTTCCATTGAGGATAAAAGAAGTCTGGTTTCACGCTGTGTCATGCTAACCACCACCTTGTCCGGTCCAGAGATGCGATCGCACGGAGAGGATCATATGCGCGAGTCGCCGCCAGACCACCATGTATCGGAGCTATTTGAAAATTCTAACAGAATGCTTATTATAGCATTGGATGCGATTGTGGCTGGCATACCCTGTCAAATGTGGCTTTATGGAGCTCAACGGCTCTAGCCCAGGCTGTGATATAAACGAACGCTATTGGCTATTTTTTTAAAAGGGGCGGGGCTGCTTGATATGTTCCGCCCTGTCTTCCTGTTTCAGTTAAAATGACGTCAACACATAGAGTAACGCTGCGTGTTTCTAAGCATTTCAGGGGACCTTTAAGGTTTTTGAGGAAAACATTCCAGGACTTTTCTCCATATAGTGGACTTCAATGGTTGATGGGTTGAATCGCAGTTTCAATGCTGCTTTAAGGGCTCTACACGATCCCAGCTGAGAAATAAGGGTCTTATCTAGCGAAACGATCGATCATTTAAAAAAAAAAAATATATATATATACTTTTTAACCACAAATGCTCGTCTTGCACTAACTCTACAATGCGTGTCTGCGACCTCACACATTACGTAATCAGTCATGTGCGGTTAGTTCTTCGTCTGTGTACTTCGGTTCAAAAAGATAGGGTAGGGTGAAAAATTCCATCTCATTTACTCCTCCAATTGCAGAATCATCCAACATTGTTGTTTTACCTTTTTTTATTGTAAACGGCGTTTCATGTTAAACACAATACTTCTGTCACGCATGTGTGATTACGTAATGCGTGAGGTCGAGCTAGTGCAAGATGAGCATTTGTGGTTAAAAAGTATATACATTTTTATTTTATTTTTGGAAAATGACAGATCATTTCACTAGATAAGTCCCTTATTCCTCGTCTAGGATCATGTAGAGCCCTCTGAAGCTGCACTGAAACTGCAATTTGGACCTTCAACTTGTTGGTCCCTGTTGAAATCCACTACATGGAAAAAATATTCTGGGATGTTTTCTTTAAAAACCTTAATTTCTTTTTGACTGAAGAAAGAATGACATTAACATTTTGGATGACATGGAGGTGAGTAAATTATCAGGAAATTTTTATTAGAGAAGTGAACTAATCCTTTAAATCAGGAACAGAACATCTGTAATTTTTGATTTTATGTTGACTTTAAAATATTTTATGAATATCTAAGTGGCAAAGAAGCAGATTGTGGATTGTGCTGAGGTAAACTCTGTTTTTGTGTTTTTATTAGCATGTGAGGTGGGTTTCTACAAGCCCGTGGCAGGAGATCAGCTCTGTGGGAAATGTCCACTCCACAGTCACTCTGAGACACGAGCGGCTCTAACCTGCCCCTGTGATGCCAACTTCTATCGTTCCTCTACAGATCCCTCTGCTTCTCCCTGCACAAGTGAGTCTTCATATTTATTTACATTAGACCAAGAAATCTTCTAACTTAAAAATTCTTTAGATACCGTGGCCTAGAAAAGTATCTGAAAATCGATATCTGAACGTCGATGCATAATATACATAATATATAAAACATTTCAAATGCTGCAGGATCTTTTCTCTTCACTAGGTGCACTTTATCATTTTTTAAGTCTCAGTGAATTTTGATCAGCTGGTGTTTTGTTGGTTTTTAGTGGATGTACCACAGGTGTAGATTATTGGAAAAACGATGTACTTTTTATTATTTTCTTTTCTTTTGTTTTATACATTATATAGATGTCATATTATCTAAGTAATTTATTAGTTATTATATATATTATATTTGATCAGCATGCCTGATCAAAGAAATTAAATAGGAAAGATTAAATTAATTAGAATTAAAAAATATTTGTTCGTATTTTTTATGTAATTTAAGTTCTTTTTAATGAAATAAAAATTCCTGCTCAAGAGAAGCAAAATGAAAATAAATAAGATAACGAGAAAATTAAGTCAAATAAAAAAAATATTTTATCTTATTTTTATTTTTATTTTTATACTTATCTAAATGTATTATCATAAAAATACGTTTTTATTAGCATGTCTGATCATAGAAATAAAATAGAAAAATCAAATTAGTGCATATCTCATTGTATTTTTATTGAGTTTTAGTTTATTTTACTTTATTTCTATACATGACATAAATGCCTTATTTATATAATAATTTTGATCAGCAGGCTTGATTCAAATAAATAAAATGAATAAATAGATAAGATAAAATAAGTGAATTTAAAAAATATATATTTTAAATTTAAATTTATTTGTAATTTATTTGAAGTTTATATTTTACTTAAAACTGTTTGCTTGTGCAATCTGTAAAAAACACATGTTAATATTTGAAATCAAATCTCTGTACCAATAAATCTAACTTTTTTTTTTTTTTTACTTTTACTGGTGGAAAAATGTTTAAGACAAGATTACTTGTTGAACTGGGGTCGCGTGGTTACTGAAGTGCAAATTCAATCATTCTCTTTTGATCAGCTAGCCTGATAACCACCAATTCCCTCAACCTCACTAATTAACCTATAATTAAGAACTGTCTAACTTCACCCTCCCCGCAGGACCTCCGTCAGCTCCAGTAAACATCATCTCATATGTGAACGGCACCTCGGTCAGTCTGGAGTGGGGTTCACCTCTGGACACAGGAGGCCGCAGTGACGTCATCTATGACGTCCTTTGCCAGAAGTGTGACAAAGATGGGGCACAGTGTGAGGACTGTCGGGTGGGTGCCAGAGGGGGTAACGGGGTGGGGAATGGCAATGGAGGAGCTGCAGACACCAATGGAGCTGTTAGTGGGACAGTTGGAGGAGGAGGACCTGGGGTGAATGGGGTCATGGTAGCCCTGGTGCGCTTTATCCCTCAGCAGACAGGACTTACAGAACCATGGGTGACGGTGCTGAATCTCGCTGCTCACAGTAACTACACCTTCCGTATTGTTGCTCTAAATGGAGTCACGCACCTGAGCAATGAGCTGCCACAGTCTGTGATGGTCAATATCACCACAAACCAGGCAGGTAGGAGACACTACCGGGTCATTAAAGTTTGATTGCATTAAATATTCGCATAATTCCTAAAACACTGCTGCTTAAAAATCAAGGTCTTACTAGCCTATGAGGTCTAGTCTAGTCTAGGCTTTAGCTTACTTGCCTAG
The DNA here is from genome assembly GCA_018155175.1 of Sinocyclocheilus anophthalmus. Classification (NCBI taxonomy): domain Eukaryota; kingdom Metazoa; phylum Chordata; class Actinopteri; order Cypriniformes; family Cyprinidae; genus Sinocyclocheilus; species Sinocyclocheilus anophthalmus. The sequence continues at coordinate 479,242 of JADLZN010007197.1, forward strand.
TCAAAATCTAGCTGACTAGTCCATTATGTGTTTTGAAATTTGGTCATCCTCAGTCAAAGTTTTTTAAAAAGATTGAAATAGGCCCCACCAGCTAGTAATCTAACTTATTAACCACCTAAACTAATTTGAACCTGCTAATGACCGTATTGAGCAGTTCTAAATAGAAGAATAGACAGTGTCATCTAACCAGGTTGATCCCAGCTATAGTAATCTAACTGATGAACCTCCTTAAATGACTAGTTCTGAACAGCTTTGTCAAGGTCAGTCCTAACCAGGTTGACCTCCACTAAATCAGCTATTAATCTAATTGATCTAGCACCTAGACAAGTTTGAACTAGCCAAAGATCATGAATAACCAGTTTTGAACAGCTTAGTCAAGGTTGTCTACCAGTTTTAAACAGTTTAGTTTAGGTACCAGTTTAGACATCAGCCCTAACAACATTGAAATTAAAGTAGTTTGAACCAGCTAATTAGCATAAATAGCTAGTTTCGAAACCATCAAAAACAGCTAGAAACCATCTAAAGCTGGTATGAATAAACAGTTTTGAACAGCTTAGTCAAGGTTGTCTACCATTCCTAACAAAGATGAACTATGGTCCTTCAGCAAGCTAGTCTAGCTGACTACTCTGTTGAAAAAAACAGCATATGCTGGTTAGGTTGTTTTGAAGCATGGTAGCGGGCTGAGCGGGTTTTTAAGCCTTAGCAACTAGATCCTGCTCAGGACCAGCTCATGACCAGCTTATAACCAGCTCATGACCAACTAAGGACCAACTTAAACCAGCTCAAACCAGCAGCCATGTTTCAAAACATACATAACCAGCATATGCTGTTTTTTTTCCCCCCACCTAGCCACCTATAGTTTAAATCACGTTTAAACAGTTTAGTTTAGGTACCAGTTTAGGCATCAGCCCTAACCAAGTTGACCTCTGCTCCTTCAGCAAGTTAGTCTAGCTGCTCATCCACCTAAACTAGTCTGAACCGGCTAAGAAGCATAAATAACTAGTTTTGAAACCATCTAAAAACAGCTAGAAAATCATCTAAAGCTGGGATGAATAACCAGTATTGAACAGCTTAGTCAAGGTTGTCTACCAGTCCTAACCAGAATGACCTATGGCCCGTCAGCAAGCTGGTCTAGCTGATTAACCACCTAAACTAGTTTGAACCACCTAATGACTATAAATAGCACATTTTAAACAGCTTAGTTTAGGTACCAGTTTAAGCACCAGCCCTAACAAGGTTAACTTCTGGCCATCAGCAAACCAGACTATCTAATCATCTGAAGGTGGTCTGCTAACCCTAAAGACATTAATCTCGACTCCACCAGCTAGTCTAGCTGTTCGACAACCGAAACTAGTTTGAACAAGCCAATCAGCATAAATAACTAGTTTCGAAACCATCTAAAGCTGGTATAAAAAAAAAAAAACGTTTTGAACAAGGTTGTCTACTAGTCCTAACCAGGATGACCTAGCCAATTAACCACCTAAACTAGTTTGAATGACATTATGACTATAAATAGCCAGTTTTAAACAGTTTAGTTTAGGTACAAGTTTAGGCACCAGCCCTAACCAGGTTGACATCTGGCCATCAGCAAACTAGTCTAGTTGATCATCTAAAGGTAATCTGCTAATCCTAAACACATTAACTCCACCAGCAAGTACACTTACGAATCAAACACCTAAACTAGCTTCAACCAGCTAATAAAGATAAATAACCAGTTCTGATCAGCTAGAAGCTAGTAGTATGTATTTTCCAGCAAGAATAATACAGTGCATTTTATTGTTCCTTATATAATATCAATAATAGTAAATATTATTTTTGTTGTAGAATGAATCCGTTGTCTTACTAAAGGGCCCTTCATGTCTTTGTTTTCACAGCTCCGTCTCAAGTGATGGCCATCCGACAAGAAAACGCCAGTCAGAACAGCGTCACTCTTTTCTGGCACGAACCGGCGCATCCCAATGGAGTCATATTAGAATATGACATTAAATATTATGAAAAGGTAATTTCTTTATCTTAGTGATTACACTCCAGGTCCCAAAAGAGTGATATTTATTCATTAACTGAGAAGGTCTCATCACCGAATGGCTTAACCACTTAATGAAGGGTCACATTTTATAGACTAGCCTGGAGTCAAATATCTCCGTTTAGCCACTTGGTTTATTGGCAGCTCAGGCTAATTGAAAGGAAATTACCAACCAATAGTGCTCTCAGACTGATTTGGTGAGATTATTTAAAGTGACATTGAAGGCAAACACAGTGAGCCCTGCCAAACACTGGAGGGAAGTTAATTGTCACGTGAGCTGGGAGCTTTGCTGCCTAATGGCGCAAAAGAGATCTCAGCTGTGACAGAGAATTAGTATACAGTGCCTAGTCAACAATGCCGCTATGTAAATATTATTTACGTGCATTCCCTGTTTGCCAAGCCGCTGCCTGTGTGCTGATTCCTGGGGAATGGTGCTTAACAAAGACCATGCAGTGGTTTTTGATGGATATACGGTGCTGGCGGTCTCCTCAGGGGACAGAGGAGCATCAAAGGCTTTTTAACAAAGTGAAATGCTTCAGAAGGGGCAGAGTTCATGGACGCAATGGGGTGAAGCGAAGAATGCTAACAGATTAGTGAGCACTTCAGTTTAATCGGTCCAATCCTCCAGCTTGGGTCTCAAAACAATGATTTTGTCAGGTCCTGGTGTGAATTGTCCATTATTGTCTATATTTATGGTTTCAATGACCTTAAATAGAATCTTTATTTGAACATAACCACTCATTGACTTATTGGCCCATTTTCACAGGACAATGAACAGCAAAGTTATGCTACGCTGAAGTCAAAGAACACTAGCGCTAAAGTGTCAGGTCTGAAGCCCGGCACGAGCTACATCTTCCAGATTCGGGCCAGAACCTCGGCTGGCTGTGGGCGATTCAGCCAGTCAGTGGAGATACAGACCGGTAAAGCAAGTGAGTGTTAAATTATTACTAGTGCCTAGTGCTACGCAGGGGCGGACTTACCCATTAGGCAAAGGTAGGCGACCGCCTTGGGCCCCCAAAAGCCAAGGCCCCCCTAAAATGCTATTCATATATATGCGCATTAAGCGCTGACATGTGAACGGTTGCTGTTTATGGTGTTTATTACCAACTGTCCGAGTCAGTGGCACCTGCAGGTGTACGGCACTGTGAGTACCATGAGCGCTCAGACTGACCTCAGATTTGCCCCGCAAACATTTCAGCAGTTATCATAGGCCTGTGTGTCCCATATTTCTGTCGACTGAACCAGCCATTCCATTAATTATGAATTGATCAGTATTTTTCATGCCAAAGTACATTTCTGCATAGAAATATTACGCCAAATAGAAGCAAAAAATCGTGCTATACACACTTTCATGAGATCGGGTTAGCCTACAACAGTTAATTTGTTGGCTGTTTTACAAATGGGAATACAACAAATTTATGACAATGTTTACATTCAAGCTACCAGTAAAATTTATAGTGAAAAGTACTATAAAAGCGTCTGGAATGTAATAAAGTAATTTTAAAACGGTTTTTAAAGCATTTGCTGCATGGGTAAAAAAATAGGCTAATAAATAATTCACATATCAGACAAAATTGTGTTGCAGCAAATCCTTAAAATGTTCAGGTATTCAGAACAGAGCAACATAAAAAAATCAGAAAATATAAGCATCTATACAATTATAGGACAACGTTTTACACATATGGCATTATAATTTGTGTTTTATTTTTTAATTGTACGGAATTATAAAAACGATAATTAAGTAGTGCCTTAAATTGCCACTATAATCGGCCCTGTTTTTAGCTTTTCCTTATTTTTATATTTTAGAACATCCTCAATTAGTGAGAAAATGACTCGCCATCTCCTCTTTGGATGTGCCTTTAGAGAGAAATGCATCTTTAAGGTTTACATAATGAAAGAGTTTCTATTTTCAATTTGAATTATTTTGGTTTTAAGTAGTAATTTAAAGCTTTCTATATATTTTTATCATGTCTGTGAGGCAATTCGTTGAGTTTAGGTTCATCATTGTGAAGCGCTCCTGTTCAAGACCGAGACGGCAGAAAGTGTTTGTTTTCTTTATTTTATAAAAGCACAAGGTTTTGTTGCTATTGTGAGTTGCACACAAATAAAACTAGACCCTTTACCGTTTGAAATGACGTATTACCTTTACCTTTATGAGCTAAAATGACTGCATATTTTAAGTTGTTTCCACTGTTAGAAAAAATATGCAAGTGATCGCGCTGACGCCTCCATGTGCTGCCGAGCGCGCTTTAGCTTCAACTCTCCGCACAAACTACTAGATATGCGTCTAACAGCGCGCATTTACCTAGGTTAAACACTTAAAATAACATTGTGATATGCTTGAACTGTTTTATATATAGATTTTATTTTAGGCAAGTCGTGATGATTTAAGAAGGCTAAATTGATCAAACATATAGGCTATGATCAATTCACTGTCTGCCGCTTGGTCGTTACTTTAAAAAACTAAAACTTATATTTAACGAACAAAAAAATGCTCCAAACTTTTTTTTCTAAATTTACTTTATAAAAAAAACTAAACGAAATATAATCACGTTTCCATGACATACAAAACTGAACTATTTTAATAGCTGAAACAGTAGTATAAGCTTTTTTGGGGAAAAGGGGATAAAAGACTGGCTAGGGCCTATATTTGAGGCCCTTGCAGGGCTCTAATCCACTTCATCCAAACGCTGTTTTGTTCTCATCTGTGAGCATGCCCTTGATATATGTATTTGACCATTTTGTTGAGTTTAAAACATGTGACACATTAGTTCTGCTCTCACTGATCATTTGGTCCCCCCCCCCACAACATGAAAGAAATCCATTATAACATGTATATAAATCTGTAGAAACATTGACACAATATGGGCCCCATTGTGCAGTCAGCCAGCTCACAAACAAAAAGGACCTCTTTTGATCTAGGAAATGTGTGAAATTGTATAGGGCCCCATTCCTATATTTTCCCCGTATATATTTGGCCCCCAATTCACTAAATCTGCCCCTGGTGCTACGGACATTAATAATACTTAAAGCATGTGAATTGTTGAGGAGAGATGTGCCATTATTTTTTTTTTTTAAAGTGATTGGACAATTGGATTTTCACCAGAGAGAGTAATGTTGTTAATGAGAACAAAACATAAGGAGAAAACAAAAGTTTGTAGTGTTTTTTGTTATTTTACATATTTATATTTATTTATATTGTTTTTGATATATATATATATATCTATAATATATATATATATATATATATATATATATAAGTATATATATATAGGCTCCTAGATTACAACCTTTGGCAGAATATGCAAATATGTTATTAATTTTAACTAAGAGGGATCATGAAAATAGCATGTTATTTTTATTTAGTACTCTCCTGAATAAGCTATTTCACATAACAAATATTTATATATACTCCACAAGACAAAATAACTGAATTTATAAAAATGACCCCATTCAAAAATTTACATATCCTAGATACTTAATACTGTGTGTCGTTTCCTGGATTATTCACGACTGTCTTTCTTTTTTGTGAGAGTTGGTCCAGAGCAGTTCAACTGCCTGCTGTTCTTCAGAAAAATCCTCCAGCTCCTACACATTCTTTGGTTTTCCAACCTTTTCTGCATATTTGCACCTTTTCCAACATGACTGTATGATTTTGAGATGCATCTTTTCACACCGAGGACAACTGAGGGACTCCTAATAAATATTATAAAAGGTGAAAACATTTACTGATGCTCAAGAAGGCAACACAATGCATTAATTTCAATTTTCAATTTCAATTTATTTATAAAGCACAACTAAACACAACTACCATTGACCAATGTGCTGTACAAAAGTAACCATTAACAGAATTAAAACAAAGACAAGGTCACAAATAAAACTTATATAAAAATAAAATAAAAAAAGGTAATAAGCCAGATAAAATAAAAATGGTTTTAACCTAGATTTAAAAATGGATAGTGTAGGGGCGGTTCTGATTTCTGTAGGAAGACTATTCCAAAGTCTCGGAGCGGCTACGGCGAGTGCTCGATCACCCGTAGACTTGAGTCTGGTTCTAGGAACCACTAAGAGCCTTAAATTGGCAGACCTAAGCGCTCTTGCAGGTTGGTGGTCCATCAACAAATCGGAGAGGTATGAGGGTGCTAAACCATTTAAAGACTTAAAAACCAATAAAAGCACTTTAAAATTAATCCTGTAGCGCACAGGTAACCAATGTAACGACGGAAGGACAGGGGTAATATGCTCCCGCTTTCGACCTCCCGTCAGGACTCTGGCAGCCGCATTTTGAACCATCTGAAGGTGGTTTAAGGAAGATAGAGAGTTACAATAATCAAGCCTCGTGATTACTCTTTCAAAATTAGTAGTCCAGGTGATATGTGAAAGTAATGTTCACTTTTTCATAAAAGCATGAAACATGGTACACTTGTGTTGTTTGTGGCCCTAAACATCTTCAGAAATGAAGCCATTGCAAAAACACCTCATGGTTGCCATGGCGACCATTTTACTTTCCGCCATAACGAAATTATGTATTTTGTGTCATATCTCCTGAACCAAACATGATAACACAGAAAAGGTGATGTCTACCCCCATGTTTTGATGGTCAATGATTACAATGATACCATATACAAAAACATAAACTGTTCAGGTGAAGAGTTAATGGTGAAAAATCAGCAATGTGAGAAGGAAATAACAGTATCTGAACATCACAGGATCACAGCATTTACAAAAGTCCGTATTATGGCTATTATTTTTTTTTCTTTCTTTGGTACTTAACTAATATTTTCTTCAATAATACATTAAACGATTGTTTTCAAGAATACTATCATATATTTCAGAGATATATATAAAAAATAATCTCAGGTAAGTGTATTTCCTTACCTCTCAGGCAGAGTAGTGTAGTGTGTTTCCAATACATTCTTGTTCTCTCTCAACAACGCCCTAACATCACACGCAGACGGCAACGCAATCAGGTGAACAGTTAGTGGTTAATTCAGTGACTTTATGAGAAGGATTACAATGAAATCTCAGAAGATGCAGAATGAAATTTCAAACATATTTCATGTAAACTTAATTTACAATCACTCTCTGGGCCAGGGTTGTCTATTATGTTGTCCACAAGGGGGAAGCCAGAGTCCTGCATGTACACACAGGTGAACGGCTAATATTTGATGTAACAGGTGGAATAACATTTATGTGTAAGGTGTGATGCGGGTGCGGGCCGGACGGTGACAAGCACAGGCGGGTTGCGGGTCCAATAACCAAGACTATTTCGACTCGGTCCAGCACACGCTGAGCAATGTAGCCAATCTGCCACTGATTGACAACTGTAGTTATTGTATTAAAGGGAGTGCTCTTTGCTTGCTTTATGTATATAATCTATTCACAATTTGAATAAAAGTTTTAATAAATGAGTTTTGTCTACCTAATGTAGGAGATTTAATGCAGGTGTGCCTCGGGTCCCAGTTTTTATATCAAATGTGTCGGGTATGGGATTAAATTAGTGTTGCTGTCAGATAATGTGTTGGGTGTTCAGTTAATTACTGCGATTGTGGGAAGATAATTTCACCAGCTAGGAAAAGTGAACAAAAATGCCTTTCTGTGATGTTACCACGAAACATCGGTTACTTACAGATCTCAGGCTTCTGGAAGGAATGTAGATTTGTGTTGTCATCAGCATAGCAATGGTAGGAGAAACCATGTGTTTGTATAATGGGTCCCAGTGATGTAGTGTATATGGTGAAGAGGAGGGGTTCAAGAAATGATCCCTGAGGAAACCCTGTGACCAGTTGATGTTCTTTGGATACCTCTCCTCCCCAGGAAACCCTGAAAGACCTACCTGTGAGATAAGATTCAAACCAGTGGAGTGCAGATCCGGTGATGGTAGACAGGAGAATCTGATGATTCACAGTGCCAAAAGTGTCAGATAGATCCAGCATAATAAGAACTGATGATTTGGAATCAGCTTTCACAATCTGCAAGGTTATACTTACTGACAGTAAAGCAGTCCCAGTTGACTGGCCGCTGCTGAAACCTGATTGGTTAACATTCAGTTGGTCATTCTGTGAAAGAAATAATGTAACTGTGTCTTAAAGGTGTGAACCAAATGGTCCATTCCATTAGAATAACAAAGGAACAGCATTCCTCAGGAATGTCTTGTAGATTGCAGGATCTCCAGCAGGAAGGTCCTAACAGTATCTGTCTGTTTTTTCTAGCCCTTTTGTCTTCAGGTATAAAATTCTATCCCACAGACAGAACTTTGGGAGAAGCTAGGATTCATACAAGGGTTAAGATTGTTTGAAGGAAGACATGCTAACATCGCTATTGAAGAACTGATACACTACATCTTCAAAAAACTATTCTCCCACACAAATTTTGGTCAAGCCTACTTAATTTTTGCATTAGAGAAATCTAGTACATTGGTGAGCCACCCAAAAGACTGCTCAGCAAAAATAGAGATGATACTACATGGATACTAATGATGATGATACATGGGGCAACTTTTTAGGTTAGAAGGTGTAGTATGCACTGGCGTATCGTAACAGATATTGTCTTGACAAGAAGTTAAAGTGGATCATAAAGTGTCAGTTGCTGTATTTACGTCCAGAGATGAGAAATGGGTGGGTGAGGGAAGAGAGGATGACATCTTTTGTTGATCCTAGATCAACATTACTGTCCAAAAATACAGACTTAACCCAATCCCCACCCCTAAACCTAACCTTACCCATAATTTATTCCTAAAATATGAGGGAAATGATAGCTGATTAACAAGGGTGTAGAAGCACCTAATCCTGAATGTAAGCCTAAAACGGATATTTCCTGAAAAGTTATCTCTAAATTCTGATTGGTTGATTGGAATGATGTTCCAGGATCAACAAGGATGTCACCGAAAGGGAGCGTAGATTTTTGCCTAAAAGTAACAGATAGAGGAATTGGTGGCACACAAGTAGTAATATGTAGGCTAAATGTAATAAAGAAATGACCAGAGATGTCTAGAAGTTTAACCAAATGTTTTCTGTGATACAATTGCATGTGTAAATTAAGTCAAGCTGGTTGCCTGATATGTTAGAGCTTGTGGTGGTAAGCCATTTGAGATCGAATGAAGCTAGGATTGGAAGTGGAAGTCTGCAGTATAAGGCTTCTCCAGATGGATTTCGAAGTCACCAAAGACCACAAGTGGACTTCCATCCACAGAGAATGAGGACAGCAGCCCATACAGCTTCTCTATAAAGGTGTCCACAGTTGACCAGGAAGGCGATAAATCATTACAATATGGAGTTTAACAGGAGCTGTTACCATTGTTACATCCCAGTGGTTGTGCCTCCGTGTTTTTGCTTTCTCCTTCTCTCTGCTCTGTTGTATTCTTAGGTTCAACCCTCCTCGGACTGCTACTGGTTAGCGATGTTCCTAAACAAACGAATGTCTTGCAGCATGATATTAATGTAAACGATGCTCGCCCTATTAAACAACATGCTTATCGTATCAATACTGTCAAGAGAGCTATTATGCGTCAGGAGGTAAATTATTTGCTGGAGAATGGTTTAGCCAAACCCAGTTCTAGTCCTTGGAGTTCTCCATGCTTGCTTGTTCCTAAACCTGACAGTACATTCCGAAGTAAATGCAGTAACGGTGCCAGATAGGTATCCATTGCCCCGAATGGAGGACTGTGTGGATAACGTTGGATCCGCTTGTTTTGTTAGCAAACTTGATATGTTAAAAGGATATTGGCAGGTCCCTTTGACTTCACAAGCTTCAGAAATTTCTGCCTTTGTAACGCCTGACAATTTCCTACAATACACAGCGATGGCGTTCGGGCTTAGAAATGCACCGGCAACTTTTCAGAGACTTGTGAATATGGTATTGGCTGGTGTGCCGAACTGGAGTGCATATCTTGACGATCTAGCTGTTTATTCGGCAGACTGGACTGAACATGTGTGTTCGTTGAAAATGGTGTTTGAACGTCTTGCTAAGACAATGTAGCGTCTCGACCAATCTGACACACTAATTTTTATTTGATTTAACAAATCAAATTATTCATTAGATTAACAAATCGTCACAGTCCCCTCACTCAATGAACTGGATTCCAGGATTTCTGTTGAACACCATCCCCCCTTTGGTCCACATGACAACTAATCATGATATCACTGGTTGTATGACCCCCCAGGAATGTGAGTGGGATAACCCACTCATTGTCCCCATTAGGAAAATCCACAAGGAATGGACTTTTCTACTAATTAATTCATAGTAAAACCTTTCTTTGAATGAACACACAAAAACCTTCAGGTCATTGGGTATATTATTGCTGTCTTGTATATTATCTATTTTATTGTCTCTTTTTAATGAGTGTTATGATAGAATCACTTAATATAACCTCACCTATACCATGTTTGGTATCTATGAATTCGTATTCTGATGATCTAATTGAGAGTGTATATTACATGCTGATACCTATGCAACCTATTGATGTTCTAATAATCTGTACTAATTAGTGCCTCAACACTCCAGCGAATTACAAATGCAAAATACCAGGCTTACAGACAAAGAGTCATAAAACTACCCAGTATTTCCAACCTCCCGCTTGGGATTTCAGCATTTCTCATTGGACAAGCCCATCTTGAGAGTCGGGAATCTTTGCAGGCTTTAAAGGCCCGGCTCCAGGGACCCGCCGCAGTCGGTGGTTCGGTCAGATGCAGATGAAGATGTGAGAAAACGCTTCAGGATAAGCATTGTGCCAGGCCTTTCTTCGGTCTTGTCCTTTCCATTCTTCAAGTTACTTTGACGCAAACTGGTTCTTTCTCATCATCCAACTTCAGCAAGATCTTGGGCCTTCAGATTGCATCAGGAATCTATTTTCAGAAAGACTCGCACGTAAGCAAACTTATTTTTTTCCCCGTTAATTGATGCATTACGTATCAGTTACACCTTTTTACTAGGTTTGTTTGAACTAAGAATCTGACTTTTTCCCTCAGGTTTTAGATCTGCTGAATCTGCAAAATGGTTCCATAAATGTCATTCTTTATGCCTCTTTCTGTAGTGAGTTAAACTTTACCCTTTCCTATACCAACTGTATGTGTGTGTGTGTGTGTGTATGTTTGTGTGTGTGTGTGTATGTTTATGTTAGACCAGTTTATGTGTGTATGTAGAATGCTAGACCAGTTTATGTGTTTATGTAATATGTTAGACTAGTTTAAGTACACTCAAACCCCATGTAGTTAATAAACCCTTACTTGTATCACACTTGACGTGGGTCATTGTTTGTGCCTCATAACCGGAGTCACTAATCATGCGGATTTACGTTACAAGCTTTTGTATAATTGTACAGTAAGAAAGTTATTTCCCTTAACCAGGAAATTACCGTTCTTAGAATTGACAAGACAGTTGACCCTGAGTGGTCAGCTAAATATCTACAGTGGATCTAAAATATGAATAGTTAATTATAACTAGTTATGGTTAATTATTCATATTTCCTGTTGTGAGCTAAATTCGCTACAACAAATTTAACGCTTAACCTGGCAAAGTGTGAGTTTGGACGGGCAACTGTCACTTACCTCGGCAAAGAAGTTTGTCAGGGTAGGTTTGGGGGGGGGGGGGGGGGGGGGCCGGGGGTTTCCTGTAGTAAGCCAAATTTATACAGCTATCTTGGAGTTCCCAGCTCCTATCACTCGACGAGAATTGAGACATTTTTTGGGTATGGCGGGGTAGGTTTTTGTAGAAATTTCTCGACTGTGGTTAATCCTTTCACTGCGTTGCTCAGTCCATCTAAATCTTTTGAGTGGTCTGTTGAGTTTTTGTATGCTTTTGACAGTGTGAAGATGCTTCTGTGTAATTCACCTGTTCTTCTTGCACCTGACTGTATGTGGGGCTTTACACTTGAAGTTGATGCAAGTGCTGTTGGTGCTGGGGCTGTTCTTCTTCAGGAGGATAAAAGTGGTATAGATCATCCTGTTAGTTATTTTTCACGTAAGTTCAACAAACATCAGCTTAATTATTCAACCATTGAGAAAGAAGCCCTTGCTCTGTTACTTGTCTTGCAACACTTCGAAGATTATGTCGGAAATAAATCACCTTCTTTGGCAGTTTTCGTGTTGCACTCCTCTTTTTGCCACCACCAATGCCACAACCATCACAACTACAAATGTTACCCCTTTTAAACCTAGACTTAAAAACACGAGGTCGTATCACCATAATAGCATGAAACTCAAAAAAAAATTATTGCATAGGGAAGAGTGGGTTGAGTATTTTCAATTATTAGAAATGAGAAGACCAGTACCCTTCCAACCTGACGGGGGGCGTGAGAGAAAGGGAAGTTGTTAGAGAAAACAGCAGGGCTTGCGGAGTAGTCTGGATAAATCCAGGTCTCAGTCAAGCCCAAGAAATGAAGAGTAAGACTGAGAGCTGGGTGGCGCCAAATGAAAGTTTGTTGCAGCTGACTGACAATTCCATAGACCCACCTAAAATGACAGCGGTGCAGATTAGGACGAGCTTAGCAAGATTCCGTTCCCGTCTGCTTGTGATGTTAGAGCATTGTTGAGAGAGAACAAGAATGTATTGGAAACATACTACTGCCTACCTGACTCTGCCTGAGAGGTATGGAAAAATACACTTACTTGATTATATTTTTTTATATCTCTGAAATGTATGACTGTATTCTTGAAAACAATCTTTTATTGTACTATTGAATAAAATATTAGTTAAGCTGGTGTGTGGTGGGCGTTCTGGCACAAAATGGCTGCTGTCGCATCATCCAGGTGGATGCTGCACATTGGTTGAGAAGATTCTCCCTTCCATGTAAAGCACTTTGAGTACCCCGAAAAGCACTATATAAATGTAACAAATTAATAATTAATTAATTAAAACAATATTTTATTGTACTATTGAATAAAAAATCAATAGCCATAATATGGACTTTTGTAAATGCTGTGGTTCTGTGATGCTCAGATACTGTTATTTCCTTATCACATTGCTGATTTCACCATTAACTCTTCACATGAACTGTTTTTGTTTTTGTTTATGGTATCATTGTAATCATTTGACCATCAAAACCTAGGTAGACATCACCTTTTTTGTGTGTGTACCTTGCTTGGTTCAGGAGATTGACACAAAATACATATTTGGTTATGGGCGTAAAGTAAAATGGTCGCCATGGCAACCACGAGGTATTTTTGCAATGGCTCCATTTCTGAAAATGTTCAGGGCCCTAACCTGTACAATTGTACCAAGTTTGATGCTTTTATGAAAAAGTGAACACATCACCTCAAATTTGAGGCTATAGTAAAAGAAAGAAAGGACTTTTTTTTACCAGTGTTCGCAACTGATAGACGCTTGACTTCACAACTTGGTTAACTTGCCTATCAAGCTTTAAGGCACTGTCCAACACCACACACAGATTTTTCCCATACGGCTTTACATAAGGTGCCAGAACACCAAGATTTAGATTTGGTACACAGTGTGTATCCGAAGGGGTAAATACCACAATCTCTGTTTTACTCTCATTCAGAATTAAAAAATTTATTTTAGACATCCATGCATTAACATCCAAGAGGCAGGCGGCCACCGGGTTTAATCCATTCTTATGTTTCAAAGGAAGATATATTTGTGTGTCATCTGCATAACAATGAAAACGTATACCATACTTCTCAAAAATAGATCAGAGGGGAAGCATATACAAGGAAAATAACATGGGAGCTAGAGTAGAGCCCTGAGGGACCCCACAGGTCAAAGGTATAGAAGAAGAGTGAAATTTGCCAATATTAACTGAGAAACCCCTGTTCGTAAGATAAGACTGGAACCAATTTAGGGCAGAACCTCTAATGCCCAAGAGGTTATTAAGAAACTGTGGGTGTAAACTTTTTGAATTGGAGTGTGAATTTATCTGTATAAATTTATGTTTTTCATTTATTAATTTAATAATTTATTAATAAGAGTGAGTTATAATACAATTTGAGTCAATAACAAAGAAATGCATTTAGTTTAATTTTTGGACATTTATCTCTTCTTAACCACATATATTTGTAATTGTTATTTTGGTTTTTTGTACATTTTATATTGTTTATGATTATTTTTAATTAAAAAATATTAGTTATTTTAATGTTTTAATTTATTGATGTATCATTTTCTAATATTTTATTATAATTTTCTAAATTATATGTATATTTTTAAATTTATCATTTTTATTCTATATAATTATATAGAAAATTATTTAAAATAATATTTTTATTTTTTTAATATATTTTGGCATGAATATATATTGGAAGAAGTGAACTTTAATATAATGTCAGAATTTTATTTCAAATGTTATTAAATGGTATATTTGTGTTAAGAACATCCAAGTATCTCTCATTAATCTCAAATCAGTATATATGGCATCTCTCATGCACCAAAAATGATCTGAAAAATAAAAATGTATACATTAAACCTTCAGTTTGCATATTCGTGATGCACCTTACACTGATGGTTTCATATGTTGTTTTTGTTGTACACAAACATGCCATTTCTGGCCGAAAGTCTCCTGCAGTGAGAAAACTGGTGATGATTCAGAGTGTTTAATGACACATTTGTGTTGATATTTGAGTTCTGTTTTTCTTCGCCAGCTCCCCTGCGAAATACCAACATGACGATTGTCTGGATCTGCATGGCTTCAGTAACAGGCCTGGTGACATTTCTGGCCATTGTCATCTGCAGAAAACGGCAAGAGGAGTACTTTGAATTGTCTGCATTCATTTTCCCTGCTTTATTCTGTAACATATGTTAAAGGGATAGTACATCTAAAAATACATTCTGTCATCATTTACTCACCCTCCACTTCTTCCAATCTGTATGACTTTCTTTATTGGTTTCTGCAACTGAATCACTGACTGAATGAGCTGAATTTTTGAATTATTCTGAACTGAAGCAAATGATCCATTAAAAAAAAATGATTTGACTCAAAAGAATGATTCCTTCACAAATAAAAACATCTCTACTTTTCTAAAATCATATGCCCCAGAAGAGTAGGGTGGATTTTTAGATTTTAGTTGAAATATTTTCTGTGTTGCTGTTGCAGAAGTCATACAGGTTTAGAACAATATGAGTGGGAGTACAATTGTCATTTTTGGGTGAATCGTTCATTTAAGAGAATATTCTTGCCAGCTTCCCATCCTGAAATGATCCCACTTAAACACCTCTATGACTCATTCTGTAATTATCTATGAAAGAGGGGGGATATATTTAGGTACATGAACACCTTCAAACGCATACCTCACAATGGAAACTTGATTTAATTGATTTTGGACTAATAACACTGCAAAAATATCCTTAAGTCATATAGAGCACAGAAATAAAAAAAATCCCATTCATTTTCTCCATATAAAAAGAAAGTGCTGCGAAATATCACGAAACTCCTGAAGCATTTTGAATGATCCAAAGTAATGTTTGCGCAAGTTTGAATATTTTGTTCTAATGTATTTCATAGTTGCAATTCTCAATAGTTTTGTTTTATACCATTGTTTCTGATTTAATCATTTCTTTCATCATTTAAAGTACTTTTTTGCTTCGAAACAAATGTTCAGTCTGATTCATCTCAGAGCTGCTTGATTTGGATCATGACTTGAACTCTCTATTGAAGAAGTTTATGGAATCTCAGTGGAGAAAATGAATGTGAAAACACTGAAAAGTGGGTGGTTTCTGTGCCTCTGTTGCTTTTTGATGACAGCAACTTAAAGTTTGTGTTAAATAATGATTTTGATTATACTTTATAATCACTTACTTCATTGGACGGACACTTTCTCAGTTTGTTTGATATCTATAAGGCAGTGGATTTAGACGCAGAAGACGTTTGATATCCACATGTGAAGCAAAAATGTCTTGAAGTTCTTTGTTAATTAAACATGGAGTTAATTAAGTTTTACATGCTTTATTATTAACATGTGGGTTGTATATCACAAGGCCCTTTAAAAACACACACACAATATTTCGGTTTCTTCTTCTGGTTTGCGTTACAGACGTTGTGGGTACAGCAAAGCTTTCCAGGACTCAGACGAGGAGAAAATGCACTACCAAAATGGCCATGGTACGAGAGACACTCTTCCCCCCCCATGATTTCTCTTTTAATGAATTTTAGGCAGGAAACTATTGCTTTTTTTGGTCCAATATCTTGTTGTAGCTGCTGTCTGGGCCCTTCAGAGATTGTGGCTGTGACTGAAAATTGCTTTCATGCTGCAATATGTGACCAAATGCTAATTCTGTTTATTCTAGTATCATTTCCAGAAGCCAGATTTTATATTGATCCCCACACATATGAGGACCCCTGCCAGGCTGTCCACGAATTTGCCAGAGAAATTGAAGCGTCCAGGATCAAAATAGAGAAAATCATCGGTTCAGGTACAGCTGTCCTCGGTGATTGAGTGAAATACACCTGGGCATCTGGGGAATACATGAGAAATGCTTGGAACAAGATCAACAGAATATAAAGTTCTGCTCAAAGAATATGCAAGATGCTTATCAATTTTATTTGAAAAATGATGAAAACCCATGAAAGAAAAATGTGTTACTTTAAATAAAATAAACATTAACTGCAATAAAATACAGTATATAAAAAATGATGCAGCTTCATCAGGGCAATAATAAAACAAAAACAAGAAATAAAACATATTTTAAATTTTTTTTAAAACATCTCCTGAGAACCACTGTTTAAACATATCATTTTAGTATTACTGTTAAAGCGGTCAGATATCATGTGAATTTCATTGTGAAGGTTGAAAGTGTTTGAATCTAAACCCAGCACGAGTGGACACTGTCCAGTGTCTAATCTTCTTTTCTGGCACACTTCAGGAGAGTTTGGGGAAGTGTGTTATGGCCGGATGAAGCTCCCGGGGAAACGTGATATCCCGGTGGCTCTGAAGACTCTTAAAGCTGGCTACACCGAGAAACAGAGGAGAGATTTCCTGGGAGAAGCCAGCATCATGGCACAGTTCGATCACCCCAACGTCATCCACCTGGAGGGAGTTGTTACCCGCAGTAAGCACTTTACAAGACTATCAGTGAAGGGCACTTATTATTGCGAGCTCTTTGGAATACACTATTTTGTGTTCAAAATATTCCATACCATTTATGTAGCAGAATGTTTACTCTACATCTCAAACACATTATTTGATTTTGATTATTTAACTGAATAAAATTTAAATAGATTTTATAAGAATAAAGGTTAACACTTTAGTATAGGGACCAATTGTTGCTTATTAGCATACCTATTATTAACATATTGGCTGTTTATTAGTACTTAGAAAGCATATTCTGCATGACCATATTCTACAACCCTAATCCTACCTGATACCTTAACTTAACAACTACCTTACTAACTATTAATAAGCAGCAAATTAGGAGTTTATTGAGGCAAAAGTCATCGTTAATGGTTTGTTAATAGCAAGAATTGGACCTTAAAATAAAGTGTTACCAAAATATACAATATAATTTTTATACTAACTCAGTTTTTATTATTGATTAAATAAAAGTTTAATTAGTACAAAAAATGACGATGAATGGATTTACAATTTTGAATTCAATTTGAAAAAAAAACGATTTTCTATAATTTTATAATAATATAATATATAATATTTATATTTTCAATTTATGGTTAAAAATTTAGAAATCCTTTTTTATCACGTTGTATACAGTTTAATCTAAATTTTATAAGAATATACCGAATTATATATATATATATATAGATATATATATAATATACAATTTTTGTACAAATGAATTTAAAATATATTATATATAAATATATGTATAAAAATAACAAAAAAATTAACATAGTTTTATAAGATATTTAAATGCAATATTAATATGTCATTAATAGCTGTTTAAAAAAAATTGTATTGCATTTTCTTATTAGAATAAGATATATTATATATTACAATATTTTATATATGTGTGTGTGTGTTTAAAATATAAAATATTATATTTCTTCTGCATATATATATGCAGACCACTTCACCTCACACTGGGGTCCTGATCACCCTGTCAAGGTTTATTTTACAATAACAATCAGATAAATGTACATCACTACTTCACCCAGTAAATAATTCACCCACAGTTGGGTAAAAAGAAAAGAAAACCCACAGTTCTGTTTCTCTTCATTCACACTTGCATCACCGCTCCAATCTCTTGACATCTTTCTCTTGTTCTTTCCCCTGTTTTTGCATTCTCTACCCAGGCAAACCGGTAATGATCATCACAGAGTACATGGAGAACGGCTCTTTGGACTCTTTCCTGAGGGTGCGTAAACATGTTTGTGTTTGTTCTCGTATATCTCTGTAGTTTCGCATCGAACCTCCCTGTGAACTGAAGTTAAACTTCACAGATTTCTCTCCCTCTTCTTGTTTTTCTTCCCTCGAAACAGAGACATGACGGTCAGTTCACCATCATTCAGCTGGTGGGGATTCTGCGTGGCATAGCAGCTGGCATGACTTACTTGGCTGATCTGGGGTATGTCCACCGGGACCTGGCTGCCAGGAACGTTCTGGTCAACAGTAATCTGGTGTGCAAGATTTCAGACTTCGGTCTGTCACGCGTGCTGGAGGACGACCCTGACGCAGCCTACACCACCAGCGTGAGTTTGTGAAATCGGGAGCATACTCTACAATGCTTGGTGTTTTTCAGACACGCTTTGGTTGTGTTTTCTCCCTAATCTTTGTCGTCTTCTGTCTTCATTGGATTTTAGGGAGGGAAGATCCCGATTCGCTGGACGGCGCCGGAGGCCATCACATATCGGAAGTTCTCCTCCTCCAGTGACGTATGGAGTTATGGAGTGGTGATGTGGGAAGTGATGTCATATGGAGAAAGGCGCTGGGAACTGGGACAAACAGAATGTGGGTCTAAACTACACTACTGACTACATATATGTTCAGAATAGTGCAGGGTTATTATAGTTAACTAAAACTGAATCTGAAACCACAGGGGGAAAAAAATAAATAAATAAATATTGATGTGAAACAAAACAAACCATTAACTTAAAAATAATAACCTAATATAGATATATATATATATATATATATATATAGATATATATATATATATATATAGACTGTATATATAGATAGATATATATCTATTATAAACTTACAGTTGTAAATTTTATGTTTTCGACATTTAAAAAAAATGTTAAAATGGTAACTTAAGACAAAAAAAAAGTCAAAAAAATTATTAAAACTTTAAAATTTAAAGGAAAACAAAAAATAAGTAATCAAAATAAACAAAAGTAGCAAGTAAATTTATCTTGTACAATTTTCAGAATGTGATTTTTTTTATATTTCAACTACCATTCTAAAAAATCTAGTAAAATATTATTATATTGTTTTAGTTATTATTATTAACAGAACAGAAAATCTAAAAATAAAAACTGATTCATAATATTAATTAAAATCTGCAATAGCATCTCAAAGATACTAAAATAACACTTAATAAACTGCAAAAAAAAAAATTTAATGAGAATATATGAGTTATAATGAGTATAAAGTAAAGTATCATTACTGTTTTGTTTGAAATATTTCAACAAAAATTCTAATTTCTATCTATTCGGCGTCCCGAGTTCGAATCCCGACTTGCGGACCTTTCCGATCACCACACCCCCCCCCCCCCATCACTTGCTTCCGTAAGCTCTTTTCTGTCCTATGCAAAATAAAGGTGAATGGAAAATTAAAAATTAAAAATTCTTTAATAATAATCATTAATAGAATTAAAAAGCATGTATTGCATGCAACTGTTTCCAGTGTGATCCAGAAGTATACCGGATGCAATGATTGCATTTGTGACATACCTTAGAGCGGTATAATATAATTTTAAATGAAATGCGCATAATGTGATCATGTGATAACAATGTAGTATACTGCACTTTCTTAATTATTTCTGCACGATACAGAATGCTGCTCATATTATTATTATTTTTTAAATAGGTATGTCGTATTTAGTGTACTTTGCACTATGCAGCAAGCAGTTTAGTACTTCCATTCCAAACATAGCGAAACATCAGCCACACTGGAATCATTTTGACAAGACAAACAGACAAATCAGTGCAATTCCCCAAATTTTAATTCAGTTTGATTGTTTTTTCTGCAGGTGATCAAGTCTGTAGAGGAGGGCTACCGGCTCCCGGTCCCCATGGGCTGCCCCGGTGCCCTCCACACCCTAATGCTGGACTGCTGGCAGAAAAACCGCAACGAAAGGCCCAGATTCTGCCAGATCATCACGGTCCTGGACAAGCTGATCCGGAACCCCGAGAACCTCAAGTCAATGGGCACATTGTGCAGGTGAGCGGCCAGCAATCGATATGCCGCCTTCAGGGGGATTTACCCGACAAATGCACTTTGTCTGCGTCAGATACGATCCGTTTTAAAAGTCTCGCAAAGTTGACGAGAAAGTTTCATCCGAGTGTCTGGGAATACGGCGAGCCGCTTTAAGACGCAAGTGTACATTTTCCAATAAGCTCATCTCAAATAGATGTGTTCGCTGTTAAATAAAAGACCTCTGCGCTATATTGACATTGATCTGCCGAGAACCGAAAAAGAACGCTTCTGCTTTTACAATTGGACTTATATATATAAATTGCTCAGCTCGGAGCGCATGTCCTGTCAAGTTGGCGGTGCATATCCAGATGTGCTGATGGGAAGAAATAGGGATTTCATCCCTGTATTAATCTACCCAAACTGGCCAAATCTACAGCCCCCCCTCCCCTTTCCCACCTTCTCTATCATTTTAAATCGTATTGATTTTATGCCCACGCTCGTCGCATTTCAAAGGTACATCTCGTACGCGCCTCCTCACTCCCCCTGCTCTCATTTCAGACTAAACAGTCCTTTGATGAACAGAAGTATTCCTGATTTCACCAGCTGCAGATCTGTGGACGAGTGGTTGGACACCATTAAGATGGGCCGTTATAAGGACCACTTTGCCGCAGGAGGGTATCTGACTGTAGGACATGTGATGAGCATGAAACAACAGTGAGTTGATTGAGTTCTTACTCCGTAACACGATGGAGCGCTTCAGATTGCTAATGCAGAAATGAAGCCTTTGAGATGCATCATCGCAGGGTTCCAGCTGGCTACGTGGATTTTAGCGCTGAGGTAGATGGAGGACAGATTGGAGGTGGCTTTAAGCCTTTGATTGATCGTCACCTCCTCAAGTCAGATGATCAATGAGCATTAGATGCAGTTTCAGGGCTGTGTTTCCATTGTCTGTCCAATGGGTCAGTCAATGCTATACCTATTGGTCCAGTTTTAGTGGATTTGTAGACATTGCAGCCTTCAATCGATAGTTTTAACAGATTATTTCACGTTCTCAAACCTCTGCTCTCGATTTGATATGTTCCAGATGTAAAAATGTACTATATATTCTTTGTCCAAACTCATATGGCGTCATTTCTTCCTACTTGTTCACTATATTCCAAGTCTTCTAAAGCCATTTGAAAGCTTTATGTGAGGAAAAAAGCTTGGTAATTCATAGTGTTGTTACTGTTTTCTAATACTAAATTAAAATAAAATATAAAATATTAGATGAAAACTTAAACCTAATGAAAAATGAAAATAAAAACTTAAATGGAATATAGAAATGTTGCCTTGCCAACTAATTGAAAATAGAGTTAAGAATAAAGTTGAAATGTTGAAAAATTAAGGCTACAACTGAAATAAAAAATTTAGTAAAGACAAACTAAAAATAAAACTCTGTCATTAATTACTCACCCACATGTCATTCCAAACCCCTAAGACCTCCGTTCATCTTCGGAAAAAAATTAAGATATTTTTGATGAAATATGAGGGTTCTCTGACCCTCCCATAGACAGCAAGGATCTTTACACGATCAACGTCCAGAAACGTAGCACGGAGATCGTTAAAATAATCCATGTGACATCAGGGGTTCAACCGTAATTTTACGAAGCTACGAGAATACTTTTTGTACGCAAATAAAACAAAAATAACGACTTTATTCGACAATTCGTCTCCTCCATTTTGGAGAGTACGTAAACAACGTATGCAGAGAGCTCTCAGAATGCCTCAAAAATATCTTAATTTGTGTTCAGAAGGTGAACGAAGGTCTTACAGGTTTGAAATGATATGAGGGTGAGAAATTAATGACAGAATTTTCATTTTTGGGTGAACTATCCCTTTAACTATTCAATGTGCCTTTGCTATCCCCAATGGTCAATTTTGAACCAAATGCCCTGTTTTGCTCAACAGAATGCAGCTAGCTCATTTTGTTAGAGTTTCTTTATTAGATGTGGTCATAAAATCAGCCATAATGTATTCAGGGTTTATGTTGTGTATAAAACACATTCTTCCTTGACCAGCTGCAACCGTGCAGTTTGCAAATCATTTGTTTGTTTCAAATGTTTTTAATGAATCTTTTAACATAAAAAGCTTATAATTGGAGCTGCACAGTTAAATGCATAATTAATCATGTTTATGGTTACAATGGCCCTGATTAACTAATCTTGAAAAGGGTCAATTACTGCAATAGAAAGGTTTGTGTAGCATTTAACGGATCGTTCCAGTAACTATAGAAGATTGTTTCTGCCATGGGATAAATTTAAAAATAACTTGAAAAAATGACTTTTTGTTTCACAGTTCAGACTTTTTTTTCTTGCATTTCCGAGTTAGTCAGAATTGCAATATAAACTTAGAATTGTGAAATATAAACTCACAGTTCTGAGATAAAAATTCAGAATTTTGAGACACGAATTTGCAAATACTTTTTTCATTAAAAAAGCAGAAGTAGACTCAGAATTCTGTTTTTTTTTTGTTTATTTATTTTTCTCAGAATTGTTAGTTTATATCTGTAGTTAATTTCTTGCAAATTCTGACATTTTTTGCATTTCTTGCATTCAGAATTGGAAGGAAATAATTAAATTGTTAGATAAAAAGTAGCAAATACCTCTTTTATTTTTTATTCTGTGGCAAATTTTTTTTTAAATAAAGTAAGGGATTCAGAATTCAGAGAGAAAAAGTCAAATTTATGTGTTAATATCTCTCAATTCAGATTTTTTTTTCTCAGAATTGTGAATTTATATATCCAAATAATATCTTGCAAAAATCTGATTCTTGCACATTCTTCTGTAAGAAATGGAGGGGGAAAAAGTTGGAATTGTGTGATAAAATGTAAAAATACAGTTATCTATATCTATATATATATTATATATATATATATATAATTTATTTTTTTTTTTTCGTGCGGAAACAGGCTTCAATAAATAAGAGACATTTCTGTTTAAAATTTGTCTGTAGCCCACAAATAATGAGCGTGTTTTAAGTTCATTGAACACATTCCTCAGCTCGTTTTGGATGTTTACATTCATAATACATTCTATGAATCAAATATAATAATCACAATTATGAGGGAAATAAACCATAATCTCCAACACCAGCATCTAATCATGTTTCTTTGTCCACTTCTGTCTCAGTGACATCCAGAGGTTGGGAGTCACATTAATGGGCCATCAGAAGAAGATCATGACCAGCGTCCAGATGATGAGAGCCCAGGTACTGAACCAGAGCGTGCCGTCGGTACACATATAATCACGGACCTCGCCAGAACACAAGTACATATTGATCTGATACATGTTTGGGTACTTCAAACGTCTGTCCCTTCCTAAACGAAAGCTGGCATGGACTATTGTTACTGGGATAAGGATGGAGTTTTCATCTTCGGCGGGACTTTCTGCAATTATCCCTTTTCTCTTTTACTTTCTTTTGTAAATGTTTGGACTGCCTTAAATGACACGTTATTTAAATATTGTTGTACATGGATAAAGACTTTATGAATTATAGAGTCATGAATATGTAAAGAGTGGACCTAGTCATCAATATTAAAAAGATGGAAATGAATATGCATAGTGTACAAGTTCGGTCACACCCACCGCAGCAGCACAACGGCATGGATGAAACTTCACGAGTGCCTCAAGTGCTGAGACATGACGCTGAATAAAAGACGAAACAATGAGACGCCACAGGAGAATGCGTGTTAAGCTCCAAGCATATAATCTACGATGAACCGAGACCCTCAAGAGGAAACATTTGGGCTCCTGACAAAAGCTGCAGAGCGCACAAGAATACGGACAAATGCTGAATTAGTCTCTGTTTTGTCTCTGTGGTCATAAAAAGGGAAAAAGGCAATTATGTATGTCATGTGTTTGATTAAACACTCTGAAACTCAACCTGCTGTTATTTATTGCGTGCAGAACGGCGCCGGATCCCTCTGGAAATGGGAGGAATAAATATGTGTAAATGTTGGTCTGCAGAAAACAGAAACACTTTTAACTTTTCCTTACTCTTGAAATCTGTCTGAAATGAAATCTGTGCCGCTGGATTCAGAGTTCAGGCCAGTTTTAAATTATTTATTGGTACCCTAAGAAAATCATTGAGTATTCTCAGTGTTTGGGCTGTTTTACGTCAAATAAATCATTGGCTTTGCTAAAACGAACACATTAAAGATACAGTAATGAACTTGCGTCGTGCTAAAAGGCGTATCGCACATGATTGTGTGGATGTTGAAATAGTGGGACTGACTAATTTAAAGTCAACATGAAATCAAAACTGACCCTGTTTACTTTGCTAGATGTTGCGGGTCTTATTACGAACGATTCATCGGTGCATGTTTTTCCAAAAATGTTTGTTTTTGTAATTTTCCCCAAATATTCTCTGCCTCTCTCACCAGCTGAAAGGACGTTCTCCTCCAACCACTTTTCATGATTCTATGGAAGCTTGTTTCCACCATAGAAAAATAAATAAATACATGAAATAAAGGAATTTGCAATTAACTTTTTATCTCACAATTTTGAATTTCTTTTTCAAAAAAGTATATAAAGTCAGCATTGTGAAATATAAACACAATTCTGAGAAGAAAAGTAAAGTAAAAAAAAGAAAAGAATTCCAAGATATAAACTCAGAATTGTGAAAAAAGTCAGAATTATGAGATAAAAAGTTGCAATTCCCTTTTTTTATTTTATTATTCTGTGGGAGAAAAGATCCCACCATACATTCAATTCCCTTGTTGAATCTCCTTTTCAGAGAAGTAAAATGGGTTGTGAATGCCATTTCATGTTGACTTTACAGAAACACTGGACCTCTTTAATTTTTGAAAACAGGGTATTGTCTGTATGTTAATCTTTTTATTTATTAAATTATAATTATGCAGTTTTAATTATTAAAATACCTAATTGTGCATTTGTTTGTAAGACAAAGATTAATGGAGTTAGTTTCCCATGAATCATTTATGTAAATATTAATAAAATAAAGTTTTTTTTCGCTCTCTCTCTCTTCGGTTCTTTGAAAAATCGCATATCTATAAGCAAACTGGAGGGCAACTAAAACATACACTCCTACTGTATATTGTAATAAATGTAACCAATCAGAGAGGACATTTAAATGTCATCATTATCAATATCATCATCATTTTTAAAAGCCACCCATTCAAAATAATCCATGTCAACAACACGAGTAAATCTGAGTCGTACAGTGTTTCACCTCAAATCAATTTTTTCAATGTTTTAATTTATTATTTTCTCCATGTGAGGGATTGTGGTATTTTGTTTTAATAAAATTAATAAATTTTTCTATTATTATTGTATAATTCCTTATGGTAATGAAAAAAACACTGCGCACACAATGTTTTAAATTCATATGAATTATCCATTAAAATAATTATGCATTGCAAAAAATTCATTTTTTTTTTAAAGTGCGCATCTTTTTTTCTGTTGATCATGGTGAATTTTGACACTTCTTGACAGTTTTTGTGACGTTCACAGGTATTTGGTGGAACATTATCATGCATTATCAAGTGTATGTGCATATTCTGTCCCAGACAGCACTTCAGTGACAGCAGAGCAATTGCTTTTAATGTCCGCTGGGCTTTAGCGCTTTCCTCTGAGAGGTTTCTTCATTACTTTAACATAAAGTTGTGAATTTAACGTCTTAAAAATGAATCATGACTACACTGCATATATTAAGACACTGTCAGCTTGCATTGTCACATTATGAAAGTTGTCATCTACGTGGAGACCAAATATTAGCAACTGTTTTGTCTGTGTTTGCCTTTGCCAAGAGTATAACTTGCCCATTTGGATGGTTCTCTGCACGCTGAAACCATTCATGCGCAAATGTCACCTTGAAGCGGATTATACCCAGAATTCATTTCAGGTGAATGATCACATTTACAGAACCTGTACATGCACAACAAACGTCATTACACTGCAAAACCACTTCACTGCATAAAAAAATATAACTTTTTAAACAAAGTTTTTGCAGGTTTTATGACACTGCATTTCAGACTTTTTAACACCAAGAGAATATTAGGAATAAATTGAATGGAACACAATATGTCAATATGATTTGAAATGTAAATGTTGAATATTAGCAACACTTCAGAGTTTGAAAATGAAATGTATTTTTTGTCATTTTTTCATTACTTATAACTCTTGAAATAAAAAAATAAAATAAAATACAATTTTGTCTCGTTTTCCAGTGCAAATATCTCAAGATCCTTAAATCAAGATACACTTGAGAAGTAAAATTACATAAAATAAGAGGCCTTGTTTTCTGAGAAACTGATCAAAATTAAGTGAATTTATGATTAAAAAAGAACAAATATCTGCCAACGGCTCAGAAAAATCAACTTAATTCAAAGAGAAAACAAAATTTCACTCCCTATTGACACGTTTGCATAAACTTAATTGATTTTGTTCAAATTCTCAGAAAACAAAACGCCATATTTGCATCTCAAGTAAATATGTCTTAGATATGTCTACTGGAAAACAAAAGACGAAGATATTCCTTTCTTGCAGTACATGTAACATTCAATGTACTTACAATGTGAATTTAAGATTTTCTTTAAGTGCAATTAGCTTGTAATTTAAAATAACAATAGATGTGTTGTTAAAAAT
The DNA here is from genome assembly GCA_018155175.1 of Sinocyclocheilus anophthalmus. NCBI lineage: Eukaryota > Metazoa > Chordata > Actinopteri > Cypriniformes > Cyprinidae > Sinocyclocheilus > Sinocyclocheilus anophthalmus. The sequence continues at coordinate 506,166 of JADLZN010007197.1, forward strand.
GTGGATTTGGAGACTTAGTGGTCATTGATGTAAAATGATGAAGAAAGTAAACTTAGGTAAACAACATATCTTTCTTATTTAATGCAAAGACTTTCAGACATTTTTAAGTCTGACTTAAGTGTCCAAATGCATTTAGGGCTTCTGCTTGACTATAAAGAAACAAACTGTCAACACTGAACTGATTTGCACTTCCCACAGACAGTTAAAGTGACTTTCTTCTGCAGTTAGATGTCAAATATTAGTCTGTCCCACAAAACTCTTAGATGAGATGTGTTCAATTCAAAGACAGCCTCGTTTCACAGCCTCAGCCCGTCGGAGATAACAGAGTTCACTGTTGCGGATGTGTGTTGTGGCAACGTACGAAACTTGTCCTCCATCACTTTCTCATTCCCGTTGAGTGAGCACAGTCAGATAGGACACCGGGAGGTCACACAACAAGCTGTGCCACAATGTGCCACCCTCCCACACTACATAATGCAAACTATTAGAATCAGATTATGCCACAGAAGACTTCTGACTATAAGTCAAGGCATTTTACAGATTACACAAACACTAACATGTTAGTGTAGTTGACAGATATAATCAAGATTTTAAGTTAAAATATGTATCTGAATGCTTCAGGGAATGCAAAAATGAAAGAAAAAAGAAAACAAAATGGTAGCATTTTACAATAAGGTTCCATTTGTTAACATTAGTTAACATGAATTAAGAATAAAACATACCTGTAATCGCAGTTCATATTAATTGCAACATTTACTAATACATAATTGAAATCCAAATCGTATCTTTTAATATTAATGGACCTGAACTAATAATGAACAGTTGTATTTTTATTAACTAACACTAAATACTGTAACAAATGTTAGTTAACATTAATGCATTAATTAACATTAACTAATGCATCTTATTGCAATGGGTTACCAAATAAATAAAATAATAATAAAATAATAAATAAAAATAGCCAGCACAACGGTTTTCGATTGATCATAATGTTTAAACTAAAAAATGTTTCTTACGTTGCCAAATCAGCAATGGTTCTTTGTTTATCGAAATGTTTATTCTGTATTACCATAATCAATTACAGGTGCTTTCCTGAAAGAACACAAACGGATTATATTATTTGTAAATATGATTGTAAAGAAATACAATCATTTAAAAGCCTTTAAAATACTGTGTGACATAAGTTTTGCTTCAAATAAACCGCTACAAAGATGATAAATGCCCTAACAACTTAAAAAAAAAAAGAAAAATAACCTAACACACCATTGATAAAACTAATCAAGAATCATTTTCGGAAGGTACATGCGACATCACAGAATAAATGAATTCTAAAATATATTAAAATAGAAAAACCGCTACCTTAAATTGCATAGAGGCCGATTAACAATATTATTGTTTCTGTATTTTTTTAATTAAATAAATGCAGCCTCAATGATCACTTCTTTCAAAAACAGCAAAAACTCTTAATTACCTTCTGGTCACCAAACTTTAGATATATTTCAACTTAAAATCTTTAAAGGCCCTGGAGTGTGACAAAATTAGTTGTATAACATTTTTATGAAAGTGCAAATATTTTAAATAAATGTATTAATATCTACCTATCATCCCTGGCCACCTTTAAATCAAATAATATATACAAATAAAATGATAATATAACATAATGAAATAAAATAAATAATGTTTCGTTTGGATGTCACAACTGCAAGTTATGAAAAACAATCCATGATTTCAGAAATCAGGATGCAAAGCATATTCAATATTAATTTGGACACTGTAAACAACACCATAAATTACTTTTGTCACCAACTGAGTTTAAGACAAATACATTTCAATATGAGTGTCCACAGTTATCCAAAGGACCAAAATGCAAACAGTGGCCTTCCTGTTGTTTCCCAAACATTTGCGATACGTGCAATTTATGCAAACTCTTTGATTAAACATTCATGAGCACCTTGAATGTGGTTGTGTTTGCATCGGGTTTGTTGTAGTCTCAGTGCATACATTCGAAAAGAAAAATAACATTTGAGTCCACATGACCCACTTGTACAATGGAAAAGGTGAATTTGTGGCAACGATAAATGTTGGGCTAACATGTAAAAAAAAAGAAAAAGGATCACAAATAAGCTGAAAAGAAAATAATTAGAAATGTATGTGCTACAAATATATTCTGTGCTTCTGTGAACTAGTACTGTATGTAAGCGGCTCTTAATTAGCCTAATGAATCTCATGACTATAGCATGAGTCATAACACTCTCATACTTGCATGCATAAAGAATTAAAGAGATTCACAGTGAGTGACCTAATCACCTGAACAAGTCGAAAAAGGATTTCCCTACCCTGAGAGCAGATATTCATACGTTACTATTAAAATGTAATAGTGCCCTCATTAGCATATATGCAAATCGGCATCATTTCAATGCAAAACCTTTACTCTGCTGGCCTCGGCATGCACCCTAACCACTCAAACTTTCCCTTTGATGTTGTAAGCAAAGTCTGTCATCGATGATCCTTATTTGCATGAATCTGATACAATCCATGCCGTGCAAATTATCACGCCCCCGGAGATATCAACCAGACAGAGGAGAAATTAAGCTCTAATTCCGACGATAAGATATTTTAAGGGCCGAGAAAATGCATATGGTACGGGCTGAATGCTGAATCAGGCAGTTCCGTGGTGTTGTTGGCCCGGATTAAACCTTGTTAGTCACAGAGAGGCCTGACCGCCGATTCAACTTCACGGAGCTTATTACCGAAAAAAGATTCGCACAATAGAGCTCAAAGTGTTTCCGTCAGTTCTCAGATGTACTGTGGCAGAATTTTCTGGAGGGCTAATTCGATGAGTAGGCTAATGAATGCATTCCGGTGTCGTCGTTACCCTAGAGATGGTTTTCAACACTAAAATAAAATGTCATTATCAATTATTTATCGTTCTTGTGGGTATTGTCTGTACGCAAAGCACAAATAACAATTTTTATTCTCGCTGTAGTATTATTGTTGTTGCCGCCGCATGTCGTGAAGGCGCTGTGTGTTTGTTGTGAAAGCGAAACTACTTTGTTTGGCCGTCCAAAAGAGGACGATATCCGCTTTGTCATGCCTGGAGCTGATCCGTGCTAGTTGCTGAGGAAATACAACAACTTTGCGCTGTGGATCACCGGATCGGCTTTCACCGTTGACGAAGCGGAGTCCAGCCCGGGGTCGTCACATGTGGTTGCCGCCTTCATCGAATCCGCTGGCCGCGCCGTTCTAAAGCCCGCCGCCTCTGCTCACTCTAGCCCTCCGGCTGTTCCTCACTCTAGCCCCCGGCCTCTGCTCAATCTAGCCCTCCGGCCGTTCCTCACTCAAGCCCTCGGCCTGTGCTCACTCTAGGCCGCCGCCGCTCAATCTAGGCACGATGTTGTGAAGGCGCTGTGTGTTTCGTTGTGAAAAGCGAAACTACTTTGTTTGGCTTTCCAAAATGGACACGACTAGAACCATCGGGTTTAAAATGGCTTTACCAAACACTGTTCCAGAACACTCAAGCCAAATATCCGAGTGTGAGCACATTTTATGGAGGAGGTGTTTTACATGATCTGGGAGAGTAAACGACCAAAGCCGGCTGTCGGATCACAGATTTAAGTATTGTTTTTTATATTTCAAAGAGTTTATATTTTGATATGTAAAGCACGTTTTTTGGGCAGGGTCAGAGTAGCGATTGTTGGTGTCATTTCTTCCGATCACAAAATGCAGACAGGTTTATGTTTAGCGGGTGAGTAAAGCAATGCGTAAAAAACAGTAAGTCATGAAGCCATAATATGTCCCCATGGAGCAACGAAATGCCAGGTTTTATAATGGGTTTTCATGTTTTTGTCTTGTGGCTCTGGCCTGACAGGGCATCATCACAGTATGGTGAGGGGCGTAACTTTCGTACACACGCTTGGGTATTCGGCCAATCATTTAACCGCCATGGATAGCTAGCCAATCACAGCACACTCGCTTTCAGACCGATGAGATTTGTAAAAAGCGACGCGTTTCAGAAAGGCGAGGCATAGAATAGAAACAATAATGTACAGTATGCAGAAAATAATGTGTTTTTTAAACTTTAAAACGCATAAACACATTTCATTACACAAAATACACAAAAAAATGTTTTTTTAGAACATCATATGACCCCTTTAAATCAGACAAAAAAAAAAAGACCATTAAAGCTCACTAAGTACTGTACACTTCATATTTGCTCATACAAGTCAGAAAAAAAAATCTCTCAAAAACATGTCAAGATCTTTTTTTTATTATTATCTAAAGACTATATATATTTTTTAGTCTTTCTATTCATTAGTGATATGGATTTTTCAATTAGGCCTACTCTTTCTCGAGGTTACTTAGTGACAGTCTTTATGAGTGAGTCATTTATTGACTCAATCAACCGAATGGCTTGTTCTTTCTTTATGAGTGAGTCATTTGAATCATTCACTAAAACGATTTGCTCAAAACGCTGATTCATTCAGGAAGGAAATGGCGGGGTTGTGTGGTACTGTACTGTTTTTGGAGGAGCAAATTATAACTGGCGAGTTCTGGTACTAAACATGTACAGTAAATACTAATTTTATCTTCTTGATGTACAAAAGCGATATCTAACAATCGTGCGGCCTCCTAAATTTAACTTCAATAACTTCTCTGAAATGGCTGCAGTCGTGGTAACATATATATCTATCTATCTATCTATCTATCTAATTATTATCTATATATAATCTGTATTTTTCTTTATTCCCTCAAAAATTGTGATTGATTTTTCTATAGGCCATTCTAAAATGTTGTTTTCGTATGTTTGTCATGAAAATAACTACATATCAAAAAAAAAACAAAAACGTTAATGCACAATGTAGTTATTATTTTATTATTATTATTATTATTGTGTTGTTTCTTTATTATTAGTTATTATTCCTTATTGCGTTTTGCCTTAGGGTGATATTGAACCTACACAGGTTTTAGATCCATTCTTAAATCTAAGGTAGTAGGCTACAAAATCTAAAAACACTGCCTTTAAAAAAATTAAAACTTGGCCATAACAATTTATGCATAAACCCTAACAATGTCGCCTTTGGTTACATCTTTTCTCTGCCGAGGCTGTGTGTTTTGAAAGCAGTGTGACTATTTGAAAAGGTTGGAACTGTCCTAGTTAACGCACTGATCTTGCCTGTGGTTTGGTTTCCCAGCATGCCGCAGCTCCCCCACCGTTGTAGTACAAGGGAGCGGCAGCATGTTTGCAGGCGCAGCGATGGGTACCCCAGACAGAGTGTCTGTCTATTCCTTCCAACATTTCTGAAATTCAGATCCATGGATGTGACCTAAAAGTTTCAGACTTTCAAAAATCAAACGGAACATGAGATTTGAACAGGTTTTGAGTTAATAGACATATTCTTGACCATTGCAGCCATTAAGCCAGTGTGTTGCTATACCATTTCTAAGGTGTTCTAATCATGGGCCTCTTTTTCCATGTCAGTCTATGGGACTTTTAACTTGTTTTACTTTGATTTGATTGCTTAGAAAAGTGCCATACCTATCTTTAAATCCATATTAGCGAAAGTAATAGCGATGCTTGTCTTGCTATTGTCAAAACTATCATATGCCCACCACATAGTTGAATTACACTGCAATCCAGTGACCCAAATAGAAATGAATAGATGTAAATCCACATATGGCTGTAGTTATGGATAAAAAGAAGGCAAGCGAGAGTTGCTGGCAAAATTTCTCACCTGTATCGCCGTGCATGTTTGTGTGGACAGCAACTACGCAAGACTGATTACCGGTCTGATTACTCTATGCAAATTACACTAATGTCCATGCCAAAAATACATTTTAGGGAATCAGCACGTTTCAATCCGGCTCTCATTAAGAACTCCAATGAGGAAGAGAGGTGAAAAAAACACATGTGGAAATGGAGCACAGAATTTATGTGCATTGATCTCCAAACCCCTGGAGCCTCAGTCGTGCCCTAGCCTGATTTTCTCCTCCGGTCCGTCCTCTGGGCACATGTGTTCGCTGGTTGAATCTCTCACCGCTGGTCTGACTCTCCCGTGTGCAACCTACAGGCTAGCGTGCTTCCTCACGGGTGTTGAGCATCAGCGCTTTGTGTTTGATAACATCTTTGCCTATTTGAAGGGAAATAAAAGTTCAGCACTTTGGATGAAAGAGAACGTCTCGGTTACGTATGTAACCCTCGTTCCCTGAAGGAGGGAACGGAGACGTCACGTCGGAGGACCGACGAAATTGGGATCTCGCTTAGAGGGACCAATCTACTTCGAGTGTAAACTAAACGAGCCAATGCACATTGGCATGCGATTATTGCATCCAGCTGCTGCTGATCACAGCGTGAGTATAAGTAGGCAGCAGATGCAGCGCATATTCAGGTTTTCGCTGAGGAGCCGAGCCGGTGACCCGGCCGCTCAGCGGTGGTACAGGAGCTGTGGCGACGGGACGTGACGTCTCCGTTCCCTCCTTCAGAGAACGAGGGTTACATATGTAACCAAGACATTCCCTTTCAGTCGGTCACTACAAGTCACGTCGTGACCGACAAATTGGGATCCCTACCAAAACGCCATGGATGCTGCCCCTTCCAGTGTCCTGTGGAAGCCACCTGCGCCCCTATTTTTTGGCGTAGGGCAGGGCTTCTTCACAAGAGGACCAGCTACTGCTGCAATGGCACTACCCAATGAGTAAGACTGGATAACACTAGGAAAACGTACCCGTTCTACTTGGAACAGGGGCGTTACGGAAGCTCCAACCTTACCGAAGGAGGTTTCGGAAGCAAATACACACATGAACATCCCTTAGGAGCATATGGAAGAATGGAGGTGATTGAACCCTCTTGGAATGGCGAAGTCTGCCGGGGAAACACGGGCTCAAAGCTATACCATGGACTTTACACATATGAGAACCACTTAGGCCTCTACATATGGAAACCAGCCCTCTAATGGTTACGGATTCATCGAGTGAAGGCCTGGCGCAGGACGTTCCGCCACGTCTGGCTGCCGAAGGGACGGAGGAACTCAACAGGGTCTACAGTATGGACTCTCTGGAGTGGTTTTGCAAGCCGACCCGAAGCCGGGGCCTCTCAGTGCTTCTACCCGTTTGAGGTGAGAAAACCGGAGGATATCAGCTCCACACGAAGGCTATAGAATCTAACAAACGTGTTGGGGGTCACCCAGCCCGCAGCCCTACAAATACCTGTCAGCGAGGCGCCACGAGCCAGCGCCCAGGAGGATGCAACACCTCTAGTTGAGTGAGCTCGCAACCTGAGCGGGCAGGGCACACCATGTGCCTGATAAACCAGGGTGATGACATCCACTATCCAGTGAGCCATCCTCTGCTTTGAGACGGCATTCCCCTTCTGCCGGACTCCGTGACAGACAAAGAGCTGGTCAGAGGTCCTAAAGCTTTGTGTCCGGTCTACGTAGCACCTTAAGGCTCGGACGGGACAGCGCAAAACTAGGGCTGGGTCTGCCTCCTCCGAGGGCAACGCTTGGAGGTTCACCACCTGATCCCATGAAGGGAGTAGCGGGAACCTTGGGCAAATAGCCGCGCCGGGGCCTCAGGGTTACCTGGGAAACAGCCGGCCCGAACTCCAGGCACGAATCGTTGACCAAAAATGCATGCAGGTTCCCTACCCTCTTGATAGAGGCCAATGCCAGCAGGAGCCAAGTCTTCATTGAGAGGAACTTCAGCTCCACGGCCTGTAAAGGCTCAAACGGGGCCTGATGTAGGGCCGTGAGCACTAGAGTCAGGTCCCAAGAGGTTATAGAGGGGGGCCGTGGAGGATTTAAACTTCTCACCCCCTTAAGGAACCTGACGACCAAGTCATGCTTCCCCAGCGACCTCCCTTCTATGGGGTCGTGGTTAGCAGCGATCGCGGCGACAGGAACTTTAAGGGTGGAGGGAGACAGCATTCGCTCCAACCCAACCTGCAGGAAAGAAAGCACGACTCTGATCAGGCATCTTCGGGGGTCCTCTCGGTGAGAAGAACACCACTCAATGAACAGGTTCCACTTCAAAGCATAAGCATGCCTCGTAGACGGTGCTCTCGCTGAAGTGATGGTGTCAACTACCCCTTGGGGTAGGCCACCTAGAACCTCCGCGTCCCGTCCAGGGACCAGACATGAAGTTTCCAGAGGTCTGGACGCGGGTGCCAAAGGGTGCCCCGTCTCTCAGTCAGTAAATCCTTCCTCAGAGGAAACGGCCAAGGAGGGGCTGTCGCGAGGAACACTAGCTCGGGGAACCAGGTCCGAGTAGGCCAATACAGCGCCACAAGCAGGACCTCCTCCTCGTCCTCCCTGACCTTGCACAACAACTGTGCAAGAAGGCTCACTGGGGAAAACGCATACATGCGAAGGCCCCGCGGCCAGCTGTGTGCCAGAGCGTCCGTGCCGAGTGTTCCGTCGGTCAGGGCGAAGAACAACTGGCAATGAGAGGTTTCTGGAGAGGCAAACAGGTCTACCTGAGCGGCTCCGAAACGTCCCCAAACCAGTGGGGACCGTTGGGGATGGAGTCGACATTCTCCGGGCGCACAGATCGGGACACCTCGTCGGCTCGCCCGGTTGAGCAGCCCAGGAATGTGAACAGTACGAAGTGACCTCAGATGCTTCTGACGCCAGAGGAGGAGATGGCGGGCGAGTTGTGATATGCGACGGGAGCGTAGACCACCTTGTCGTTTGATGTACGCAACGGTTGCAGTGTTGTCCATGCAGACCAGTATGTTCTTGCCTCGTAAGCGCCCTTTGAGACCGCTCAGGGCAAGGTGCACTGCCAGCACCTCGAGGCAGTTGATGTGCCAGTGCAGTTGGGGCCCCGTCCAAACCCCTGACACTGCAAGCCTGTTGTACGTGTCCCCCCAGCCGGTGGTTGAGACATCCGTGCAAACCACAGCATGACTGGAGACCTGCTCCAGGGGCACTCCTACCCGGAGGAACGCAAGGTCTGACCACAGGTTGAAGGTTTGGCGACAGGCCGGTGTAACTTAGACCCGGTGAGTGCCGCGTTGCCACGCCCACCTCGGGACTCGGCCATGGAGCCAGTGCTGCAGCGGTCTCATATGGAGTAGCCCCAGTGGCGTGACTGCCGCCGTGGCCGCCATATGCCCCAGGAGCCTCTGAAACAATTTCAGTGGGACCGCCATCCTGCTCTTGAATGTATTCAAGCAGTTCAACACCGACTGAGCACGTTCATGCGTGAGGCGTGCTGTCTGTTCGACAGAATCCAACTCCATACAGAGAAAAGATATCCTCTCCAAGGAGAGTTTGCTCTTTTCCCAGCTGAACCGAAGCCCCAATCGGCTGAGGTGACAGAGCACCAAGGACCTGTGCTCCACACTGATATGAGACTGGGCGAGTATGACCCAATCGTCGAGGTAGTTGAGGATGCGAATGCCCTGCTCTCTCGTGGGAACAAGGGCTGCCTCCGCAACTTTTGTGAAGACACGGGGAGACAGGGACAGCCCATAGGGCAGGACCTTGTACTGATATGCCCAACACTCGAGGGTGAAACGCAGGAATGGCCTGTGTCGCGGGAGGATCAAGAAATGAAAGTACGTGTCCTTCAGGTCGAGCGCTGCGAACCAGTCTTGGGGACGGATACACCTGAAAATGCATTTCTGCGTGAGCATCTTGAAAGGGAGCCTGTGAAGGGCCCGGTTCAAGACACGCAGATCCAAGATAGGTCTCAACCCACCACCTTTCTTGGGTACAATAAAGTAAGGGCTGTAAAACCCCGCCCTCATATCGGCTGGAGGGAACGGCTCTATCGCATCCTTCACCAGCAGGACTGCGATCTCTGCACGCAAGACAGGGGCATCTGCTGCTTTCACTGAAGTAAAGTGGACGCCCCTAAACTTGGGAGGGCGCCGGGCAAACTGAATCGCATAGCCGAGCCTGACGTTCGAAGGAGCCATCGAGACGGGCTGGTAGCTCTAGCCAGGCTCCCAGACGCCGCGAAAGTGGCATCAACGGAACTACAGGCGTACACGCAGGGGGGCAGCGCGGAAGAACGCAGGGACCCGGCCAGGGCGTCTCTTTGCCGGTCCGAGGCGAGGTCTGGGTGTGTGCAACACTGACCTACGTTTGAGCAGAGGGTGCGTGGGTAGTACGTTGGTTCGTCCTCCCGATCCGCCCACTGCCGCTCACTGGCGAGAGAGGAGGGTGAGTGTGATACGTACGAGATCGTCCACAACCCCCCGTCCCCTCTGGGGACCCAAAAAATAGAGGAATGCTCTTTGTCGAAAATTTGGGTACCAAGGCAGGTCATGGTGGAAAAAGATTCTCCGCAGCCCTTCGGGGGAGGAGTGGTGTGTTACCTTCCGGAAAGAGCAAGTCCAACACCTGGGGCGGCCCGTCCCTCGGGAATTGTATTCGCGATTGCCACAAGGGTTGGCGGGGGCCTGGAGGGACGGGGCGGCGCCCTGCTTCGACCGGCTCCACGGCAAGCTTTGCTGGATTTTTTTTGTGTTACGCAGGAGACTCTTGCTATTGTTGGAGGTGGCGGGGGGTCCGCCCATCGGACGACGGGCAGCAGTGAACACGGCAGGATGTACTGATGGCCTCAGTCTGCTTTTGGGCAGCAGAGAACTGCTGGGTGAAGTTCTCCACTGTGTCGCCGAACAGGCCTGTCTGGGACACGGGGGCGTTCAAGAATAGTGTCTTGTCCGTCTCGCGCATGTCAACCAATCACAGCCAGAATGGCGCTCCCGGACCACCATAGTGGACATCGCACGACCCAGAGAACGCGCCGTAACCTTCGTCGCTCGTGGCCCGAGGTCCGCCGCGGTGCCGGAGTTAATAGCTGAACTTCCAGGTCGTGACCACCTCGTGCAAGTCCCTCAGTGCCTTAACCTGGTGCACTTGCAATAACGCCGAATCGTGTAAGGCGGACGCAGCTTCTCCAAAGGCCGTATAAGCATCGCTGGCCAGTCGAATACCTACAGACCCGGGAGGGGAGGCACGGTTCTCCCTGACGGTTGGAGGCGGTATTAGGACACAACTGCATCGCAACCGTCCGCTCCACCGGGGGGACCCTTGTAATCCCCTAGCTGCACCACTATCGAGGGTGGTGAGGGAGGAGGATCAGGCAAATCAGTTTCCGGCAGTAAAAAGGTGCCGTCCACGAACTGTTGAGCTCCTCATGCACCTCCGGGAAGAAAGGCACGAGGCGGGGCGCTGAGAACCAGCACAAGCCACCCCGAGAAACCAATCATCCAACCTTGAGGGCTCGGGACACGGTGAAAGTCTTCACTCGAGCCCTACCCTACGGTGGCCCGGGAAAGCATAGACATTATTTCTGGATCTGATCCAGGCATTGCCACGGTCCCGGAGGAGAGCAGCCCAGCCGAATCTTCCTCTCCAGAAAGCACTGGCTCACCCTCCGATGCTGCAACCAACATCCGATCTTCAGGGGGAGCCTCGGATGAAACAGGTGGTACCCCCCAGGAGGGTCCAGCCTACTCTTTTTGAGAGCTCCGCTGGTTTCAAAGTGCAGGCGGGCTTGGGCATCCCCGGAGGGGAATTCCTCACCGTGGCCGTAAGACCAGTCCGCCCACCGCTAGAAGAAGGACGCCCACGGCTGCCACCAGAGGGATCCCCAGATCTAGGCGGTGGCACGGGCTCTCTGCCCCCTTGCAGGTAACGGAGTTTGGTCCGCAACTCTGAGATGGTCATACCCCTGCAATGGGAGCATAAGCCATCCACGAAAGCCACTTCAGCATGCTTCATGCCCAGGCACGAGAGGCAACAATCGTGACCATCAACCAGTGCCAGGTAACGACCGCATCCAAAAACGCCCGGGTGATACGTTGTCTACTAGTTTGTTTATAGCAAGACCCACATCGTCTTTATAAAGACGCAACGTCAAGTTTGCCAAGCAACGTCGTCTTTAGAAAGACGCACCCGAAATTGCTCTTTTAGGGGAAAAAGCTCTTTTAGCGTGCTGAGGCGCACAGGGGAGATGATCATGCAACACGAACAGGGGGTAGTGCAGCCTGATGTGTGCAACCCACTCGACACGGGAAACCACCACCGCTGAAACCACCGTCCGCCAACACGAAGAGCTCTCCAAAAGCACGCTGAACTCATTCAGTCTTCTTCTCTCAGTAGAGTAGTCAGGAGCGGAACGATGTGATCACTCGGCTCCGAAGCGAAAAGCTGAATATGCGCTGCATCTGCTGCCTACTTATACTCACGCTGTGATCAGCAGCAGCTGGATGCAATAATCGCATGCCAATGTGCATTGGCTCGTTTAGTTTACACTCGAAGTAGATTGGTCCCTCTAAGCGAGATCCCAATTTCGTCGGTCCTCCGACGTGACGTCGAGAGTGACCGACTGAAAGGGAACCGCTTCTGTCTTTACGCGAACGCATTCTTCAGTCAAATTAGTAACACACTGTGCGAGGTCTGAACCCTAAAACTTTCTCACTTTCAAAACTTGAAAACGTAGACGACCTCAAGATAGACGACCACAGTGGCAAAATAAATTAGACAGCATGGTAGCTGATGTGTACTGATGTGTCTGTACAATTATAGTCCAGACTGCATATATTAGAACACTGTAGTCCTATATGTTAGAACAGGGGTTCCCAGCCGAACCCCTTTCATCTAAATAACTTACTTGAACTATCCCTGAGATTTCAAGTAATGTTCTAGCTTTTCAATAAATAAAGATTTTTTCAGTTTTTTTAGAAAAAGCAGACACAAAAATGGAAATTCAAAGCCAGAGTAATTTTTTCTTAATTGGCTAAGGCGTTTAGAGTGTTTTTAGTGTTTTGATACAGTATGTGGTTGCTAGGGTGTTTTGGGTGGTTTACTAAGGTGTTGGTAGGCGGATGCATAATTTTTTATATAATTTATGTCTGTAACTTAGTCATTGTCCCGAATGAGTTTAGCACCAATGGTCGAACCTTTAATGTTATTAATTATTATACTGTATTCTATAACAAATATATTTGTAATTAAAAAGTAATTAATGATTTCATTACATTTAACTATTAATACAAGAGTATAACTAATAAAATACTAAATATGTGTTGTTTTATGTTAAGGCAGCTGTAAATATACACTGTACAAATGATTTTTTTTCAAAATCTAAGTAGAATAAATGAAAAAAAAAAATACTATCTTTTCTAACTTTTACTTTCATGCCATTTTATGTTACTGGCCCTTTCCTCATGCAATCATTGTGAAATTTACTAGCAATGTCGATGGAAATGATTTCTACAAACCACATTTAAGTGGGTATTATACAATATTTAGAAATGTTTAACAATATATGGGGTTACATTTTACTTGAAGGGGTGTGCATAAGACTGACATGACACCTTCATATTCATGACATGACACATGTCATGAATATGAAGGAGGTTTTATGCATGTTTATGACAACTGTCATTAAGTGTAATTCGCTCAGTTATTTAATTTTTAATGCAAATATGACATTACTTGACCTAACCCTAACCTACCCTTACCCCTAACCATAGCCCAAAACAAAGACATCTCAAACAATGTCATCTTTGCATTAAAAATTACATAACTGAGCGAATGACACTTAATGACAGTTGTCATAAACATGCATAAAAACCCTTCATATTCATGACATGTGTCATGTCATGATTATGTAGGTGTCATGTCATGATTATGAAGGTGTCATGTCAGTCTTATGCACACCCCTTCAAGTAAAGTGTAACCATATATTTATATTTACTTGTATGTAATTTGAAAAATATAGAGTTACACTATAAAGATGACATTTCAAAATGAATGAATTAGCTTTTATTACACTGAAATTATTACAAAAATAATCTGGAAATGTTAATTTAATAAGATCAGAGATTAGTTTTTTAGTTTTATTTTACAGTTTCAATTTTACAATATATATTCGAATTGACATTCCATTAAAATCTCTCAAACCCCCTGCAGGTCCATCACAACCCTTATTATAAGATCGTTTTTGCACTCTCTATTTGTACAGTATTAGGTAATGATTAAAACATAACTTATTTAGCCTATATTAATGTTATTTTCAGTTTTTTAGACCTGAACCTGACCCAAACCCACCAGTTTGTATTTAGGTCCCATTAAGCTCGGGTTTGTTTGCAGATCTCTCATTAGAAAAACACAGATGGAGGACTGATTAACTCAAAAATGATTTCAGGTGGAGGTCAGAGATTGGAGTTTGTTCCTCATGCATGGTCTGTTTTTCTTTTAAACTTTATTCAATTTGAGTCATGCAGACTGCCGCACAGCAGCAAGGCCTCATGGGCCGCTCGGAGCTGCACGCACATTCAGACCATGCCGGTTTTGCACGGAAACGGCCAAGTGCCATCACTCCATCACCTGGACTTGCCATCCAGCCTCACTAATTCCATGCTTTGGCCACCACCAACTCGCAATAGAGAAAATATTACTATTTTCAGCATCATATAGATGGGCTGCCCTTGCATGTTGTGCTGCATGTGAAGCATGTTTGTGTCTGTGTGCTTGAGCGTGTGCGCCAGTGGAAGTGAAGCGGTTCGTTTCTTTAGCCGTGATGTTTCATTCATGAGAGAGCTTTTCACTCAGCCTACACACCGCAAGGCTCAGAGTCACGAAACGAGCTGCACATGCAAATGGGCATTCAGACACACAACACTTCGAGCCACAGCTTTCTGTTTCTGGCTTTGCTGATGTTGTTAGACTAGAGCATCATCTGTAATTTTCCTTGCCTGCTCATGGACCATATGGTGAAGAGCATTCATCTGTGGTATTATTGCTATAAACATTAGATTTTTCTATAGATTAGACATTTTGAATATTTTAAAAGACAGATACCATTTATTCACATGGTACAAACCGTGTAAACAGGATTCTTAGCTACCACAATTTTCAAGTCTTTTCAGAAACAGGGAAAATGCAAAATGATAATAAATGAATTATAATCGTCCAAATCAGAACATCATTATTATATCAATTAAAAAACAAGCAAAATATCACAAAATTATTAATGTAATTTTTCTAATCCATACAAATAATTGTTTCAATAAATGCTTTGTAGATTTTGTATTATCCATACATACCTTTAAAACCTGTTCTGTCTCTGTCTAAATGTTTTGCATTTAGTTTGTAAATATTACAATATATTTTCAAAAAATGTCACCTATTTCAACACAAAAACTTATGTTCAGTTGCTGCCAGTTTTTTTTTAAGTATAATCAACTTGGTTGTAGAAATAATTAGAGCTTAAAAACTTTAAAAAAAAAAAAGTTTAAACTTTAAAAATGTAGTTGTATTACATATAACTTTTTAAAATGCTGAAATTGCTGAACTTATTTTGAGGAGTTAAAGTAAAGTAGTTGCCATGACTGATCATATAATTTTTTTTACAGTGTACAATCTCTCAACTCAAATAATCCTTTCAGTCATGACAGGCACGGGCCGATTACCGGTTTCAAGGTATACCGCGATTTGAAAATTTCACGGTTTCAAAACTGCTAATATTTCCCGTTATACCGTTCCTGCGGTATGCAATGTTTATCATGTCTCCTCAAAGACTGAAAGTGTAGGAATCCCTCAGGTTGAGTGCAGTGTAGAGAGTAACACGACCCTCCTCCTCCTGTTGGTGCGAGCGAGCGGTCAGTCACGTGTGTGTATGACGGCCGAAGGAGCTTCCCCTGGAATTTACGCGATCGGCAACCGGCTGTTCCCTTTCATGGGAACTTCGAACTGCGTCCTCTAGGGGTTGCTATGGGGAACGCCTCGTCGTGACCCGTGTCTGAAGCATACATTGAAAACAAAACACGTTGGCCTGTGACAGCCTATGACGTCACTACCGGTATACTATAGTATAAATAGGCGCCAGGAGCACACATCATTCTCTTCTTCATCTTCATTGACTGTTTTTGTTTGAAGCATGCGTTTCTGTGGTAAGAGCTATTCATATCATTATGGCGAGCACTAACAAAGCGTTTAAAGGATGTGTGCATCCGTGTTGACTTTGTTTAACATCTGATGACACACACGATCTATGCGTTATTTGTTTGGGCGAAGAGCACGCACGCGATGCCTCCGAGGGGGCAATCGGCGTGCTCTGCGAGCATTTTTTCCAAGGGAAAAGCTCTGCTCTCGTTTGTCTCTCTTTTCGGGGAAAAAGGGGCAGCTGTCTGCTTCCTGCGATTCAGGACCCACCGCTGCTGAGACACGGAAGGGAATGAGGTCGTGGGGATCGCAGGTGGATCTGGTCGATGAGTTTGAAGGGGTGTTTCCCTTTCGTGATCGTCGGCTGTGGACGAGAGTGAGCCGCTGGAGGATGATGTTATTTCATTAACATTGTCTGATTCAGAGGCCAGTGCTCTGCTGGGATCAGCCCAGCAAAAGCAGGAAATGTCTGAGGAGGGCAATGAAGCTGAGGCTGAGGCTGAGCCTTCCCAATCCTCCTGTCCCGCGTATGATGAGCTGTTTGAGGTTATGGATCGTGCCACGGCGAGGCTTTACTGTCTGTGAAGAGGGTGAAGAAAGTGACGTTGCGAGTATCTCGATGAACGTTATATTTCTGGCCATAACCCTCCAGCTCAGGTGAGCCTTACTCTCTATGGGTGAGACGTCCTCTGAGACTCCCTTCCTTGACATCTCGCTCAGATGCCATGGCATACGCAGCAGCAGCAGGTCGGGCTATCGCTTCATTGCACACGATGGCGGTGCTCCAAGCATATCAGGCTGACCTGCTGAAAGACCGGGAATAGCGGCCTTCACGAAGGTCCAGGTCTGAGCCCGAACAAACCAGTGGTCCTAGCCCGTCTCAGTTTTTAGGATCAGAGACTGGCTCAGAAGGCTAGTGTCGCGGCTCGCACTCCTCCCCTGCCCGCGGGTAGGGGTAGGAAGTATCGGCGGGTCAAAGGAAGGTGAGTACAAGACCTAAGGGATGTGATCCAGACAGGGCGTCAGCGCTTTTGTCCGGATCAGAGTGATACCTCAGTATCTACTCATTTCCTTCGGGGGTCTTACATCTGCCCTTATCTTCACCTTCCTAATTCCCCTGTAACCTCCATATCTCCACCTGACCGAGGTTAGTTGGAAGCTTCCTGCATAACAGTCTCCTATTGGACCTATGATGTTTTTGGTTGGTTTTATGGCTTCATAGTGACCATCTTACTGGTGGTCTGGTCTAGAGGCTTCTTCGGACAGAGCTCCGACGCGGGAACCATGGTGGGTGAGTACGATCCATGTCTAAATATATGTATATATAAACATATATATGTGTGTATCTAATGAAATGGTGGTTGTGTGTATAACCCTTCTGCTAGTTTCTTTGCAGTGTTTGCCGGGACCTGTGTGTCTTCTGCGGGAGCCTTCGTGATCATCAGGCACCCGGCGCGTCACTGCAAAAATTTCCTGGATGTCTGGGCTGGGCTTATGCTTTCAGGCTGCCTGTCTGGTCTACCGTATCTAGGTTGCCCTGAAGGGCCTCCCGATCTCCAGGATATCCCCTCTTGCTGAGGAATCGAGCGGGAGGTATAGGTGGCATTTCGAGAACCTTCCTGTTTAAATGCTGTCTCGGGCAGTGCTCCCCTCACCTTTGAGGGTTGTATTTGAGCTTGCCTCTCCCGTTTGGCCCAGTACTTCCGGGTATCTGTAAACAGATGCTTGGAAAACTCTAAAATCCAAATACTAAGTGAGGTAAGTGGGTATGTAGCCTAGGCCTTTGGCCGTAGGGAATAATGTCACTGATAGCCGTCTAACGTCCCAGGGGCAACTCCCATGGCAATATGGTAGAGTTGGTACTTAGTGCTCATGATGGTTTCTGGCATACACTCCCCTCAGCATGGCAGCGTGGGTATACTTTTCCCCATAGTGACCCCTAGAGGATGCAGTTCAAAGTTCCCATGAAAGGGAACGTCTCAGGTTACTTACGTAACCATGGTTCCCTGAGATAAGGGAACGAGCACTGCTTCCTCCTAGGTTCTTGCCATGCGCGGAAACGCGAGCCTTCATACAAGATTGGAATGATGTGTGCTCCCGGCTTCTCCCGGCGTCTATTTATACTATAGTCGCACCGGTAGTTACGTCATGGCTGTCGCCGGCCAACGATTTGGTGTTTTTTTCAATGTATGCTTCAGACACGGGTCACGACGAGGCGTTCCCCATAGCGACCCCTAGAGGACGCAGTGTCTCGTTCCCTACTCAGGGAACCATGGTTACGTAAGTAACCTGAGACGTTTTTTGTCTTATTGCAGCTCGTCTCTGTTCTGGACTTGCACAAACTGCGTTGCAATGCAATCGTTTTCCAAAATGTCATTTATGTGAAAATATGAAGTCTGTAAACGCCCGTTAACACAGGCCAGAGAAGTTGAAGACAGACACACAGAGAAAAATACTGTATCAGGCAGATCACTCACTGTTCATGATGCAGGAACTATTGGAAGAAAATCCTCAATATTGATTTGGGGGTTTATATGAATGTGTTTCTGAGGGGAACTGACTGTCTTCAGAAAGGTTTACGTGGTATTTTCTTTTCATCTCGTCTCTGTATAGTTCATATTAAAGCAGTGTTTCAGATCAGCACTGCTTTGTTTACAGCGGTATCAAGGAAACGCTGTATGTGGTGTTCCAGGAGCGCCTCTTGCTGTCAGAGAGTGAATCTGCTCTCATCTAGCTCTGCGGTTTGAATTCGTTTCATGCATGTAGGTTAATTTCCACAAAGCTAGTCAGAACAGAACTTCTGTTTTTGCTATCAATTGGGTTCTTATTAAATCATTCTGTATATGACAATTATATAACTAAATGATATGAAATGATATAAATGATATGTATATGAATTATATAACTAAAATGAAATAACTGTAATTACAGATTTAGGTTAAATTAAGATGTCAGGAAACAAATAAAAGAAAAATAAACAAATTCTACGGTTCTTAATATTCTGTATGTTGCTCAAAAAAAAAAATATTGTGTTCAGCGGAAAAAGTTTTTTTTTTTACCCAGTCATTCTTTAGATTATATAATGGTCTTTAAACTCAGAAATTTTTTTTTTTGACTTTATTCTTGTGGAACCAAAATGGTTTATTCTATTCTATTGCATCCCCCCCCCCCCCCCCACCCTTTTTTTTAAGAACCATAGTTTTAAAAGTGTATATTTAAGTAAAGACCTGGCAACCCTAAGGTCAACACATCCAACTTTTTTCAGCCGACAATCTAAGTTCCAGATGTTGTTTGTCATTTGCTTTCTTCAAGCTGAGACTTAAAATGATAAGAAAGTCACCAAGAGAGAATAGGAGAAACAATTTCAGCAGTGCCACATCTGCGTAGTACGGCTAAATTGAAGAGGCTACGTGAATGCACCATTTGATTTGATTGCTTATGTAGATAGAGCTGGCAGAACGTTCCCTCTGAGCCTGTTCGCACAGATTTGAGGCAGAAGTAAATCCTGTCTGTGTCTACGGCACTCGGAGGAAAAAAGAAATGCGTTACTCATGCGGCACCTTATCAGCTAAAAGAGTTTGGCTATTGGTGCGCAATTAGACGTGCTAATCCTTTACTTAAGAAAGAGTAGTGAAACAGCCGCCATGTTGGGTGGGCTCTGACAGTCTCAACCTTGCCTGAGTGTTTTAATGTTTTTGTTTGTGCAATGAAACCCAAGTCCTAAATACCACCAGGAACGTCCATAAAATATGTATTTGTGATTTTTGTCAAAATATACAGGTGTTAACATTTAGAAGGCTGCACAGATGGGGAAAATAGCCCATATTACAGCCTACAATGAAAAAAAAAAGATGTAGACGGTTTTCACTCAGAAATTGCTAGTAAATTTCCCAATTAATTATAAAGAAGTGGCAAGTAACACATTGAATTAAGAATTTTCATGTAAAACGTACTACAATTATTTTTTTTACAAACTTTGAAAAAAAAAATACAGTGTAGTTTTCACAATCCAATCAAGGCCTGATGATGCTTCACATGAAGCTAAATGTGTTGCAAATGCTTTTTTGTTGTGTTTGCGATTTGTTTTAAGTTAAAAGGCATTATTTAGTTTTGTGGTTGAAGATACTGGCTGATAACCCAATGGTTGTAGGTTCAAATCCTGGAAATCTTCAACATTACCTATCACTTCTAAAAATCAGTTTATTTTAAATCTGAAATAATATGTAAAAAACCAAACCAAAGTGATCCCACAAAGTCGACGATAGGAATGTGTTTTAGGGTGAGACACTTGCCTGACAAATATTAGCGTACGGTGAAGAATACACACTGACTGGTGTCGACTGCTGAGAACAACAGATGTCACTGCTGGAGACGTCCTTGAAATGACACCAGGATTACAAAATTAATTTGCTCGGATTTGCCCTATTCAGGGGTGAACCAATTAGTAACACAGTTATTTAAAATGCAACTTACTGACCTTTGCCCTCTTGCACATTGACCCTGAACGTCCATTAGGCACAGTGAGTTTATGCTGTCATTAGCGATTCACATATTTTAGAAGAATTAATTTTAAGGTTGCACTGTAAAACATCATACATTTCATTATAATATATTGATCAAATGTGTAAAAGTAACAAGCTGTCAACTTTTGGGATCTAATCCACCTACCTGAGCATTTAAAGTCAATATAAATTATTTACAACCCATTTCACTTCCATAATGTTTAATTTCAGAGTAAAAAAACAACAACAACAAAAAAACAATACAAACAATAACTGATTCGATCATACAAAGTGAGTGTTTTCCATATGGCTTTTTTGTGGCAAAATATACTATACGTAGAGTATATGCTTAATATATGTTATAAACAGCATGGCTTTAAAATAAAGCTTTAGGGTCATTTAAATATTGACATTGAAAATATATTTAAAAAATCATCAACAAATATATGAAGAAATATAAGTACATTTTAAGATGTATTTGAAAAGATACAGCTTGAGAGTCTAAAAATAAAATATTGTTTTAGAGACTTGCTGTTTCAAAGACATATTTTTGTCTCAGAAAACTACATTTTGATGTAATACTATGAAGTTGAACTGTAAATGTGGTCCATTTTTTATTTTATGTTGAATTTAAACTCATGTATAATAGCCATAATTGTTAACGCATGTGCATTATAGTGCAACATGTTGAATTCATCAAACAAGATTTACCAATCTCATTCACCCCTCTTCTTCCAAACATTTCCTCTCTTCTTTCCGCTATTCTTCCCACTGTCAAAGAGATGCAAAATAAGACATTAATTTGATGAAACATGCTTGTTATTGCAGTAAATATACAAGGCCTGATTAATCACTTGGTTTATTGAAGTGTTACCTGCACATCCTGCCCTCATGTGCATCATTGTGCCCTTGCTAGGATGCCATTGCTTTGGCTGCTGCCCAGCATACGCTTAGCAAGGCAAAAGTCTGGAGCTCCGCCAGCGCCTCCGTACGGCTGGCAGGCGGGCAGCCCCTGGGAGTCAGGATTGTGTGATAACACTTTGAAATGATAGTTTAGCCCAGGAGAGCACTTGACACGCAATATCTTCCCCGCTCCGATCGACAGGCAAAGCAAGCTTAGAGCAGGGTAAACATCGACTCAGGGCGTAGACACACGGAGAGATTCAGAGGAAAGAGTGCTCATCACACGCCGAGATGCAGGAACGCATCCGGCCCACTGCACAATTACCACTCTGTCCATCACGGGTCTCATCACCGGAGGCTTTTCTCACCCGCCGCAGACGCATTTATTCTCCTCTTGGCCTGTCTGTGTATTCAGCCTCGACAGCTGCAAATAGACAACAGGTAATGTATTGACAGTCTAATAAAGAGTGTTGGCACTGGATATAAATCACGCAGTGCTGCATGTTTATTTGTGGGGGCGACTCTCACCTCTTTGTCATATTAATAGTTATCCAGATGAGACGAAGAAGGTGTCAAGGGAAGGACGAAAGATGTACTGGTACTGAGAAAACAACCAATTGTGAGTTTACACTGTTTTCTTCATATCTTGTGAACAAGTCGAGCTGTCGCTCTCGCTAGACAAAGACTGTTAGGCCCAAAATATACTCAACTGATGGGTCACCAGCTGTTTTCTGGTCTGAAATGGGTCATAGGCAGCTGAGGAAAACAATGCTATATATAAAATGCACTACACTACTGTTGTCTATTTATTTATTCAAAAATACTGTAAAAACTACGGTGGCCAAGTAGTGCACAACACAGCAAAATCTCCACAAACAACGGAAACAAGCCGCAACACAACGAAATTAGCATAACACAACGGAAACAAGTCACAACACAACGAAATTAGCACAGCATAAAGGAAACAAGCCACAACACAATGAAATTAGCACAATACAATGGAAACAAGCCACAACGAAATTAGCACAACACAATGAAAACAAGCCGCGCACGCCGCAACACAGAAATTAGCACAACACAATGGAAACAAGCCGTACCGCAAAACAGAAATTAGCACAACACAGCGAAATTAGTCCTTCGCGTTGTGTTGTGGCGATTTTGTTGTGTTTTGGAGGTTTCGTTGTGTTGTGCACTACTGGGCAACCATAAAAAACAGTAATATTTGTGAAATATTATTACAATTTCAAATAACTATTTGTTTTCTATTTGAATATATTTTAACATGTAATTTATTCCTGCTAATTTATTAAAGCTAAATTTTCTGCATCATTACTCCAGTCTCCAGTGTCACATGATCCTTCAGAAATCATTCAAATATGCCGATTTGCTGCTCAAGAAATATTTTTTTTATCATTATCAATGTTGAAAACAGTTATGCTGCTTAATATTTTTGTTGAAATGGTGATACTTTTTTTCAGGATTCTTTGAAAGTGTTTTTATTTGAAATAGAAATCTTTTATAGAGTGAGCAACAAATCTGTGAGTCCAATTAAACTCTATTTTTAAATGAATCTGTCAGTTGGACCTAGAACCAAGTCAGTCTAGTCAATTAATGCAGATGCCATGTGACATACCTTCATTCTCAAATACTATGAACAAAACTATCCAAATGAAAAGAAATACATCCCAGACTGCATGGAATACGGGTTCATTTGCATTGATGATAAACATAGTTTGAAATTTAAATTGTATGCAATAAACAATTTTGGAACTGTAATGGATTTGAGTTGAGAATCTAATCTAAATTGCTAGCATGTTTATAGCTAGCTAGCTGAACAATATCAATCCAGTTTAATGGTGTGCATACATTTAAAGCAAACTCTATCGCCTCCTACAGGACTGCACGTTAACAGAGAATGCACATTAAGTATGAACAACATCACTGTGCACGCGCATTGGCCATATAATTCACATATTAAAAACTATTGTTTTTATGTTACTTTTAGGGGCGGGTAATAAACTGATGTGCATCAAAAGTGATTTAATAAATGTACAGAGATATCTCACTTACTTGCAACTATTTGCTTTAAACTAAAATCTTTAATAAAATCTTTATTATAATCAATGCCTCAAGCCTCGCCAAATCCAGTTAATAGTACATAATCACTTGGCCAGCAGTGATGCTGAACTGACCACGGTTTCTTTCAGCAAATTAATATAGGTTGCATATTAAGTCTGTCAGAAGACAGAAGTATACTATACATGCTTATGGTAGGAAAACATATACATTAATAAATAAGTACTACTTCGAGCACTGTTCCAGACTAATGTTATGCAGCACTCTTTAAACTTTCAGTGTGAATTTTCTCAGATGTTTTATTCGAGAAGGGTCTGTCTGAGACTTCGGTCGACCTTCACAGCACAGAAACAACCGCAGCAGCGGTGAGGGTGGACTGAAAATGTTTGACAGCTTACATTTAAGGAGATCACAGCAACCTTGGCTGTGTGCAATCATCACACCAAGAACTTTACTGCTCCAGAATCCATACAAAGTATAGAAACAACTCAAAAGAGCGGCCAGAATATTTTAAAGAAATTGAAGAATATTACAATACATTAGAATTGAATATATTCGCTGAATTAGAATCTCATTGAGATGAATGGGAATGCTAACAGATAGCTAGAATACAATAAAATCAACACTGAAAGAGGGCTTTAAACCATATCTAGACCCAAATATCACAGAGGTGTAAGGGAAAAACTTGTTAAATTAATTTCTCCTCGAAATGTGAGTAAACAATGAGAAAACATTCACAAATTCCGAGTTTCTATCTCACAATTCTGACTTTTTTCTTAAAAATTGCAAGTTTGCTTCACATAATTCAGACTTTTCTTTTCAGAATTGTGAGTTTGTTAAGAATTACAAGAAAAAAAGAAAACTGAGATATAAAATCAGTATTGCAAGAATAAAATATGCAAAATAAAAAGTCGCAATTACCTTTTTTTTAGTTTTTTTTTTAATCATATGGTAGAAACAAGCTTCCATGCTTTTATGCATTCCAGCAAAGCTCAACCAATGGTGTGAGTTTGGGGCGGGACTATCTATTTGCCTGACCAATAGCAGATGGGAGGAGTGTTCATTTGAAACCATTTGAAAACAGTGACCATTTTTAGATTATACAAAATTACACATTTCTTTTAGAAAAGTTCATGTAGGAAACCCATTATTTTGAAAAGTCTAGCCAATAACAGTTATGTTGACACCTCTGACAGCTTATTAGCACCATAACAATGATTTGGAGTATATCTGAGGTGGATTTGCCGTAATTAGATTGTCTCTAACTCTCGCCCTCTTGCTGCACTCTTTCATTTGAGTGAAAGATACACATTTTCACTTGTTCCTCTTCAGCCCATAAATACGTTATTAATGAGAGAATAATTTTTTTATGGCATGTCATGATAGCAATAAATGACAGAATATTTGCCAGAATTAGTTACTGCCAGGAACGCTTGCAGCCAGATGGCTGGTTTTTCTAAATAAAAAAAAAGAAATGAAATAATTAAGGATGGAGATACAGAACTGGATGGACACGAAACCTGCCTTTTTTTAATCAATGAGTATTTTTAGCCTGTTTTAGGTTACGCTTGTCAATTAAGAACACTTAGCAGTAATGGTGTCACACACTAACCTCTGATAACATTTACTCTCGCTTCTCAATAATTAACAGAGTTCTTGATATCTGTCACCCTGGAGCATTTGCACATTATAGCTAACAGCATTTTAATTATCCTTCATTAAAGTATATGACAGTTTGAAAACACAATGTGTTCTCATTGGTTTTTATAGGTATTTAGCACATACATTTTAGTACAATTGAATAGGCACTGAAATATATGCTGTAACACTGTTTAAAATGTAAATGTAAATGTAAAAGAATGGGATTGTGCCTGAGGTTTGAACACATGATTCCAGTAATTCCAGTTCAGACCATTTTCAGAGGATTCACAAAGTGTACTGCATGTAAATGGATTTATGTTTCAAATGCTGTCAAAACATGGTGATCTCATACATTTCATTGTCTAAATGTACAAAATGTATGTGTATACTTTACATTCCCTATCGATACTTCACTCGTACTGCGTCTGCTAAAGACGCTATGGGAAAAAGCTTTTTTTCTCCTGAACTGAAGCCTTTTTCAATCACACAGTGAAACTGCACGGCCATTGGTTAGTGCAGTCTATAAAAAATGAACCAATGGCTCGGCAGTGGAGCTGCACGAGCCTATGGAGACAAAGCCCGCCAGAATGGGTTGGGTCATCTGGCTATATAAGCAGGCGTTCGCCAAAGGATTCTCCGATTTCTTCTCCTTCAGCGACGACTATGCTCTATGCTGATTCCGAAGCCTGCTCGCCATTAACACGCCTCGCAGCTGGATTGGGACCTCTCCGCTCGGCTGACCTGCTTCTCCGCCGCCTCAGCAACGCAGCAGTTCCGGACCATTTCCCCAGCCGCCATCTGGCGATTCTAAAAGAGCTTACTACAAGAGCTTGGCGTTGTTGCAAATGCCACGCTGTTACTGCGGTTCGTGCGGGTCTCACCTGCACGCCGATGATGGCCACACAAATCAAATAAAATAACTACACTTTCCTGCTTGGGGAAATCCCACACGGAAGCTGCACTCATGGGAACTGATTTTTCTCACTGTGAGAACTTCAGTCTCACCTCTCTATGCTCACGGATCGCTTTCTTTTCACAGAGCGGCTCCGCCCCTTGCGCCCTCCCGTTTTCTTCCTCCCAGGGACCTGTGAGGAAAAAACAGCAGGGCAGAGGACTCGAGTGTCCGGCTGCAAGCGAGCTCACGTCGGCCCAGATCCCGCGTGTCTCGCCCTCGCCTCAGAGAGAGAGTTCACCCATCCTCTTCTCCCAGTCTGACCAGCGTCCCTCTGCCGGTGCGAGTGATCTGGTCTCGTTTGGGGGTAGTGAGGACGAGCTGCATGATGACAGCATTTTATTGATAGCCTCGGACACAGAGGAACTGTTGGGCTTGGTTACCGACCCCACCACATTGCCGTCGTCCACGCCCAGCACCGCCAAAGACGGGATGGATGCCAAGCTTCTCCGTATCCTCTCAAAAGCGGTCGAAGAGCTGGGTTTAGAGTGGTCTCCACCAGAGGAGCCCTCTCGCAGCCGTTTGGATGAGTGGTTCCTGCTGGGGCGCCGTCAGGCCCCTCGTCAGTGTTCCTCTCCATTCTTCCCAGAGGTCCACGATGAACTCACCAGATCATGGCGCACTCCCTATTCCGCCCGCCTCCATACTTCTGCTTCATCCGCCTTCATCTCTATCGACGGCGCTGAAAAAAAGGGGTACGACAAGCTACCTACCCTGGAAAAGTCAGTGGCCGTGCACCTCTGCCCGCCCACGGCTATCGGCTGGAAGGCAAAGGCCGCCAAACTGTCCAATTGTTTGAGGGAATGACTTATCAATACATGGTCTTTCCCTTCGGCCTGTCTCTGGCCGCACGGGGACATGCACTTTTACGAAGTGCATGGACGTGGCTCTTTCCTCTCTGAGACAGATGGGAATCCGCATTCTCAACTACCTCGATGACTGGCTCGTGCTGGCCCAGTCGGAGGCAGAATTAATATCACACAGCACCCTCCTCCTCAGCCACCTAGAGCGCCTGGGACTCAGGGCCTCTGAGGCCTCTCCTCAAAGCGCCTCTTCATTCTGGTAGAGTGTTTCTTAGAGTGGGCTCAACTCAACCTGCACTCGCTGAGAGCAGTGCATATACCGGGCAAATTGAATCTAGGAGCGGACATGTTATCAAGGAGCAATGTCCCCACAGAGGAGTAGACGCTCCATCCGCAGACGGTTCAGAGAATCTGAGAGATCTTCGGGTGAGGCCGAGGTAGACCTCTTCGCCTCAGAAGACAACTCTCACTACCCAATTTATTATTCGAAGACCAGGGACGCGTTGGCCCACAATTGGCCCAACCTCCTTCTTTATGCATTTCCCCCAATCGCCCTGATCCCACAGGTAATCACGAATCAGGGAACAGAGACACAAGGTTCTCCTGGTGGCCCCTCTCTGGAAGAACCAACTGTGGCTATCAGAGCTGACCCAGCTGTTGGTAGCGGCCCCTTGGCCTATTTCGTTGATACTGGATTTCCTCTCTCAAGCGGACGGGACAATATGGCACCCTTGGCCCGAATTCTACACCTCTGGCCGCTCGACGGGAGCCTTCAAGCCTCCCAGAGCGAGTTTTAAACATGATTTCGGAGGCTAGAGCCCCGTCTACTAGATGCCTCTACGCCATTAAGTGGTATATTTTCTTTGCTTGCTGCCTAGCGCTCACTAGCATCGGTAAAGCGAATAGGAGACCTTCAGGCACTTTCCATCAGCCCTGCCTGCCTGGAATTCGGGCCTAACGACTCTAAGTTCGTCCTGAAACCAAGGCATGGTTACGTACCCAAGGTGCTCTCCACTCCATTCAAAGCACAGGTCATCGCACTCTCTGCACTTCCTCCCTCTGAAGAGGACAGAGAGTTATCCCTTATCTCTAAGAATTTACATTGAGCATCCGTCCCCTTCAGACAGTCAGAACAACTCTTTCATATCTTTGGTAACCGCACCAAAGGGCATCCGGTCATGAAGCAAAGACTCTCTAGATGGATAGTAGACGCTATCACGCTAGCGTACTCTTCCTTGGGCCTACAATGTCCCATCGGAGTACGGGCCCATTCTACCAGAGGCATGGTCTAGCGGTGTGTCCATTGCGGAAATTTGTGAGGCGGCCGGCCGGCTGGGCCTCGCCATCCACATTTGGTAGGTTTTATAACCTGGAAGTCCCGGCCTTACAGGCCAGGGTCCTTTCTGCTTGAAGAGGCATGCGCTACATTATGCAAACAAGTCAGACAGAGAGCTCTTGACCTTATTGCGCTCAAGCTCTCTGGTATTAGTTTGCTTGTCAGCTCTCGACCCCTGGGGTGCCGAAGTTGCATGAGTACTCTGGAACTATTAACCAGGCCGGGTGTGACCTCAGGGAGTTCAGCCCGTTTTAGCCTTGGGTTATTGTTAACTCCCTATGGGCATTGCTTGCTTATGGAAGTTATAATACTTATATAGTTGTTCCTCTACCTTAGCACGGCGTGATTGTACTGTGTTTCCATATGCGTCTAGCAAGACGCAGTAACGCGTCTCACATGAACTGAATTCACAAGAACCGGGAGATCTTGTGAGCGCGTGCGCGCGCGACTGATGCTGCTAAAAGTATGTTACTAATGTCGAATTTTAGGATTAATTATTGTAACTGAAAATCATATTTAGGTCAAAACTGTCAGTTGTTTGTGAACTAAATCTGCTGTAAAGGGTGATCTATTTAAGCCTGAGAAACTGAAATGCTTGAATGCAGACACATCAACATCAGTGTCTCTATGTTTTAGGTTAAAAAAAAACCTGAAACATTAAAATAGCACAGACTAAATAAAATAATTAATGCGCGTTAATATTCCCCGCTGCCGTAACGTTAGCGGTTTTATTAAAATGCTACGTATTTAGCCCTATGTGATGTCTGTTTTTATATTGTTTATCAACAGTATACATTTTTATATTGTTTGGATTAACTAGCGGAGTAGACACATATGAATGTTTATTCAACATAACCATACTGAAAATAAGTAAATATTGTTAGCTGATGCTAACTGTCTAGCTAACAAGCTTGCTGGTGATAAGTTGAGGTAATTTTTAGATATAAAGTCCAAATATATTTATTCAACCACCTAGATAGATTACATCTGGGGGAAAAAGAAATGATTTGATGTTCAGAACATGGTAACTACAGTTATTATCAAAGTGGGAAGTGATGCCCTTTGGGGGCATTTGGCCAGGGGTGTTTTTACACCACAGACAAGGTTTGAGAAGAAAAAAATCATTATGAATATATAATTATATTTTCCTTAAAATGTTCTTTCTAACTTCAGGCCTTATTCTAATGTCATATATAACTGTGTTGTTCTGCAAAACAACAAGCTTTAAAAAAAAAATTCTTACTGGTGAAAGTCAGATGGTCAAATCTGTTTTCTCTCAGGTAGTTCGCAGTGTAAGCTTCACAGTGAACATTACTACATCACTCTCATCATGTCACGAATCCGGTCCATGAACTTTCATCTGCTAGCCATCAGAGGTCACCCTTTCCAATTGCATTGACTCTCGCACTACACACTGTTGCACATCACCCCGGACTACATTTCCCATCATGCATTGCACTGATTGCACTCAGCACGGATTGCACACAGCTGTACACTGATTGCACCCAGCTGTTTCATATCACTTCCTCACTATTTAACACTCACTCTGTTCCCTCTGCCGAGTATTGTCTAGCGCTTATCTTCCCCCAGATAGCTACATTACAGAGCCCTAGTGATTTTCCTTGCCTTAGCCTTAGCCTTAGCCTTAGCTGTTTTCTCGGTTCTTGATCTTCGCCTGGTTTCTTGGATTTCTCCCTTAGTCTTGTCCCTTCCGATTCTGTCTGCCCATCGGTGTCCTTCGCTAGCCCTGTGACTGTTCTTGTGTTTTGCCCGCCATATACCTGTTTGCCTGTGTTCTGACCCTGCCTGTCTTATGACCACGTCTCTGTCTAATAAAGCTTTGCATATGGATCCGCACGTCTCACTTCTTGTCAGCCCCGTTACAGAATACTCTGCCACACAAGGATCCAGCGGCTTTTTTCAGTGGACTCTGGCCTGGTATGTACCCAGTCACCGAGCTACTACATCTTCGGCAAGGAGGTCTTTCGATTGAGGAGTATGTTCACCGGTTCTGTGAACTATCTTATCAGGTACCACTATATGATGAAATTTTATTTAAAGACTCGATGAACCCACGAAATCTTGGATGCCAAAGAGTAAAATTAACTGTAGCTTAAAGGACTTTATAGACTATGCCTTGCTGACTGCTGGTTCAGCGTTCACGGTGGGTGTCGCGGAGGAAGGAAGCGACACCATGTCTGTGACTGAAGTGATGGCTGTATCAGAGCATGCTCACAAGAGGGCGGCGACAGAGGAGCCTGATCACAAAATGGCAGACACAAACAGCGCTCGTCCGTCAAGTCTCAACTGATATTCATGAGTCTAGTCAAGCCACAGTTGATAGTCATGAGTCTAGCCAAGTCACAGTTTGTTTATTCTAGTTCAGTCGGGTCACAGCTGCTCGGCATGCGTCCCGTTCGGGTTCCGGTTCGTTAATCCTGATTTGGTTTGGTCACAGCTGATATGCATGGGTCTAGTCAAGTCACAACTGGTCGTCATGAGTCAAGTCTGGTCACAGTTGTTCTTTTCCCCCTGAGTTCAGTCTGGTCACAGTCTAATCTTCCCGAGCGAGTCCTTAGTCACGTTTGTTTCTTCCTGAGTCTGGTCCAGTCACAGCTGATATTCATGAGCCCCGTCACGTCACAGCTGATCATCCGGCGTCCCGTCACGTCACAGCTGATCATCCAGTGTCCCGTCACGTCACAGCTGATCATCTGGAGTCACGTTACGTCACAGCTGATCTTCTGGAGTCTCGCCATGTCTCAGCTGTTCGTCCAGGGTCACGTCACGCCTCAGTTATTCATCCAGAATCACGTTGCATCACAGCTGATCATCCAGAGTCATGTCACGTCCTGTCTGTCACACCCAGATTCTCAAGGTCAGTCCTTCGATATCCCAGTCTGGTATCCAGTGTTAGGGATGCACCGCTGGTGTCTGCACGTTCAGCTGGTATCCCCAAACCCACTCACATTAACCCTTCTGTTCATGAACTCATTCCCTTGTCTGCAGCACTTCCCATATGGGGGTTGCTTTATTGTGTATCTGGGCCGCGTACTCCACCGCTGATTTGCTAGAAGCAGCGGCATCAGCTACGACATCTCCAGAGGTGGCGGCTTATGCTGCAGAACCTCCCGAGGTAGCGGTGCCCGTTGCTGTGCTCCCAGAGGTCATGGTGTCCACTGAAGTCTCTTCAGAGGTGGCTGCGCAGGCTGCAGAACCTCCCGAGATGCGACACTTGCCTCAGTTCCTTGCGTGGTGGTGGTGCCCAGCTATGAACTCTCTGCTTGTCCTGTTCCTGCCAAGGAGGCTGTCTATGAACTCTCTGTCTGTCTTGCTCCGGCCAAGTTGGCCGTCTACGAACTCTCTGCCTGTTCTGTTCCGGCCAAGGCGGCCGTCTATGAACTCTCTGCCTGTTCTGTCTTCGGCTATGGAGGCCGTCTGTGAACTATCTGACTGTACTGACTTGGCCAAAGAGGCCGTCTATGAACTCTCTGTCTGTCTTGCTCCGGCCAAGGAGGCCGTCTACGAACTCTCTGCCTGTTCTGTTCCGGCCAAGGAGGCCGTCTATGAACTCTCTGCCTGTTCTGTTCCGGCCAAGGAGGCCGTCTATGAACTCTCTGCCTGTTCTGTTCCGGCCAAGGAGGCCGTCTATGAACTCTCTGCTCGTCCTGTTCCGGCCAAGGAGGCAATCTATGAACTCTCTGCCTGTTCTGTCACGGCTAAGGAGGCCGTCTGTAAACTCTCTGCCCATACTGTCACGGCTATGGAGGCCGTTTGTGAACTCCCTGCTCGTCCTGTCACAGCTATGGAGGCCGTTTGCGAGCTCACTGCTCGTTCTGTCACAGCTATAGAGGCCGTTTGCGAGCTCCCTGCTCGTCCTGTCACGGCTATGGAGGCCGTTAGTGAATTCTTTGTGTGCTTTGTGTCTGCCAAGGAGGTCGTTTGTGAACTTCTGTCCTGTCCCGACCCAGCCAGGAAGGCTGCCTCTGAACGCGCAGCCTTGTCTATCAACCCCAATGTTCTGTCTGTGTTGTCTGTCTCTGCTCTCTCAGCCTTAGCCTTAGCCCTAGCCTTAGCTGTTTTCTCGGTTCTTGATCTTCGCCTGGTTTCTTGGATTTCTCCCTTAGTCTTGTCCCTTCCGATTCTGTCTGCCCATCGGTGTCCTTCGCTAGCCCTGTGACTGTTCTTGTGTTTTGCCCGCCATATACCTTTTTGCCATTGTTTGACCCTGCCTGTTTCATATCATGTCTCTGAATAAAGTTTTGCATATGGATCCGCACGTCTCACGTCTCGTTAGCCCTGTTACACATCAATGTAGTCCATATCAACAACAAAAATATATCTTGACCCCATATAGTGGTAATTTTGGGAAAATCCCAGGTATTTTGAGCAGTAGGATTATAAAAAATATGTGCTAATATAAAATTTAATTAAGTAGCCTATATAAAATTGCAAAATAAATCTATTTATCAGTACTTTTTTACTCAAGTACATAAAAAATCGAGTACTTTTGTACTTTCACTCAAGTAAAATTGAAAATGGAGTACTTTTACTGGAGTAATATTTTATTATACGTATCTGTACTTTTACTCAAGTACTAGATTTGTGTACTTCGTCCACCACTGATTAAAAGCTAATATATTATATGCTATAATGTATAAAAACCTTTTTTTTCAATATATGGTGCTTATTTCATACTATTACAACAGCAGCAACAACCATAACATAATTTTTAC
Organism: Sinocyclocheilus anophthalmus; assembly: GCA_018155175.1. Classification (NCBI taxonomy): domain Eukaryota; kingdom Metazoa; phylum Chordata; class Actinopteri; order Cypriniformes; family Cyprinidae; genus Sinocyclocheilus; species Sinocyclocheilus anophthalmus. The sequence continues at coordinate 539,017 of JADLZN010007197.1, forward strand.
CAATATTATTTATAATCTGGATTATAATTAAGCCTCTCTCTCTCTCTGACAGTCTGTAATCTATAATAACTGTTTCCACCCTTTTGGCATCATACAGCTGTGTTATTGGTTTTTGTTCTCCCAATCTCTAGAGGACCACAAGATGCCATAATCCCTTATCCATAAACCAGCTGTCCCAAGATCATGCAAAACTTCTTGGCACTCAAGTTCGGTCCATTTGCATTTGACACGTGCCTCGTTTTAACCGTACGCACTGGGCTATGTAATGAGAGGCGGCTGTATGAACGGCTGATTGTCTCCCAGAGTTGATGTATTCCGCTGGGAGGGCAGGAGTTGAAGATCCCATTGCTGTTACACCTGAGGCAGCTGGTTAAACCCTTTCAGCTGTGGAAGTTACGACGCCGCCTCCTCTGACAAGAGCAAACTCCTGATTGAGCTGCGCTTTTGTGCGCCGTCATTATCGTTAAGTAAGCTGCTGTCTCCCTGCCTAATGAAGACTGAGATCATTCAAGCAGGACATTATGAATAAGGCAATCAAAACTGAAGCGTCGCCCTCTCTAAAATGATTTCACGAATGGGTCACATTTATTTATGGATATGAATATGGCAAATTAACAAGTGCGTTAATTTTGTCTCATAATTGTCCTTTTATTGCGAGTTGCCTCCGTTTACAGATCCTTAAACAGACTCCAATGATGACTTAAAGTTGATTAGTATTTGTTAGAAAAGCTACATCCTACTTTAGATTCCCTTATCTTGTCTCTTATTGTTTTCTAATTGTCGTTATGCATCCTAACCACAGATAATACACTCATTCACTCCTCAAAATAAAACTGATGCTTTCAGGTACTCGAAACACCTGCTGGCCACAAATCGACAATCAGTGGTGATGAGTGTACAAGCCTAGAACTCATAATTGAATAATACACAATCTAATGCCACATTCAAGTCAGAAATGGAAACACTGACTGGAGTTGAAATTCCGTTAAATTCTTTGCATGCACTTGTAAACGTAGGAATTAGATATACTTGAGTGCCTAACCTCACGCCCACCCTAATCCTAACATTTATCCATTTAGCAGACTTACAAATTGGCTTACAAAGTGATTTACAAATATGGAATACAATCAATTCATCTTAAAGAGATAACAGTAATATTGTGAGTAATACAAAGTTTCAGACATTTTTTAGAACATATTACAGCTAGAACAGGGAAGGCATTACAGGGATAGTTTACCCAAAAATTACCCTATTATTTACTCACCCTCAAGCCATTCTAGGTGCACATGACTTTCTTCTTTCAGATAAATACAATCAGAGTTATATTAAAAAAAAATGTCCTGGCTCTTCTAAGCTTTTTAGTGGGAGTGAATAGCTGTTGATATTCAACAGTACAATAGAAGTCTAATAAATACCGTTTTTTTTTTTCTTTTTTCATTATTATTTTTCAGTTGAGACGCTTTATGATATGGAATATCTGTGGAAGTCATGTGGTAGATGCATCACAAATATAATGTTGCAAGCATTATTTTTAATATCAATATGCATGGTAGTCCGGGAATTCCAACTTGCACAGACATGAATACTCTGACATGAGCAAAGTTAACTTCTCCTGTGTTGTTGTTCGGTCGTAGTACAAATAGGATGTGGCGGATGGTCGGTGAGGTATTTGTCCCACCCCTCTTCCACTGTGATTGGATGACTGATTAAAAAGTGACAGTAGTGAGCCCTGTGTTTTACCCAAAGTAAACATTCTTAAACTCTCAGCAGTGAGAGAAAAGGAATAGTGAAAGCAAACAGGAATTTTTTTTTTGTTTTTGTTTTTTTCCAGCAGGATGCAGGAAGTGCTGACAGAAGAGATGAGTTTTCTGGTATATATTGAATATTGAAAAATTGTCAGGGATTTGGTGTTCTGGATAAGGTTGGGAAGATCATTCCACCAGTAAGGAACAGTGAATGAGAATGTTTTGGAAAGTGTTTTTGTCCCTTTCTGTGATGATACTTAGATGCATCAAGTGGTGGTATAGGGGGCTGTTGAGCCTGTGGCTGTTCTGTATGCAAGCATCAATGTCTTGAACTTGATGTGAGTCGCAGCCAGTAGCCAGTACAGAGAGATAAACAGAGGAGTGACATGGGCACTCTTGCGCTCATTGAAAACTAGTTCTGATCCTGCGTTCTGAATCATTTGTAGGTTTGATTGCACATGATGGAAGTCCAGCCAGAAGAGCATTGCAATAGTCCAGTCTAGAAATGACAAGAGCCTTCTTCCATCTTCCTGATATTGTGCAATGCAAATCTGCATGATTGTACTGTCCTAGCAATATGGTCTTTTAAAGTCAGCTAATTATCAAAGATTAACCCGATTTTTCTGATTTAACAACTCAATGGGATTAACCACTTATCAACAATATACAACACCTAACCTAACACCTAAGAAGCAGATAAAAGTACATACACATGTATTTATTGCAAAAACTGACCAGGAAAACAGTAACACATGTATGTGTGTGTGTATGTGTGTATGTATATATATATATTGGCATGGTAATGTACATGACAATGTTAATGTATTTGGTCTTGGCGGAATAGATCTGCTACGCTGCTGCTGCGGCAGAGCAAGTACAGAGACATGCTACTGCCAATACATCCACAACATGCTGCTCTGAGCATGTAAGAAATATTGCTGCTGCAAATATAACACATGAAATAACCCCCATATAGCGTACATGAATCATCTCGTAGCAGATCTATACAGGTAGAGCTGGGGAAGGTGGAGGGTTTCTGAAGCAAGCTGCAATTGCTGCTGCAAGCACTAATCATATATTTGAATGTTGAGCAGCGAGCTCATTGGCTACCGATGCAGGAGAGAACCAATCAGCTGTGCCATGTGATAATGATGGCATTAGGTCAGATTGAGTTTCATGACAGAACTTTGGGTGTGTGTGTATATTAATATAATATATATATAATATATATATATAGATATTGTTAGTGTGTGCGGAGAGCTAAATTGTCACCCTAATCAGCAGCTTCAAATAAATTATCCACCCGCCAACAGCCCGCACCTATATTTTTCTCTGATTTAGATAACCGCACCCGATCGTCACATTCAGGGTTCGTACGGTCATGAAAAACCTGGAGAAGTCATGGAATTTTAAAACAGCAATTTCCAGGCCTGGAAAAGTTTTGGAAAAATAAACCCAGAAAGTTTTGGAAAAGCCATCGAAATCTATTTCACAATTCTCTGTATAATATAATTGTTTAATCCGGTCCTGAATTTGGATGCAGGATTGTGCATATATCGCATTACTCATTCCCACAGCTTTCGATTTTAAAATGAGGGAAATTGCTGCAAAACATTTATTCAATATAGCATGTTGGTTAGATGAGTAAATAAATCCACACAAACCATCAGATCAAATCAGTCATTTGAAAACAACGTGAGTGATTCAGCTGTACCGCGTCCTCTGTTTGACCTTCTCTTCACATCGGTGCATCTAGAGCTGCTGCACCCTGCGATACAAGACTTTAGCTCGTGTTTCGGTACAGTTAACAGAATTGTCAATTGCCTAATTGGTCATTGTTGCATCGTCACAAAAATTAATTTTTTTCATGTCTTTTTTAAGCCATTTGGTACTCGTGTGCACCATAGGCTTGCGTTTCTGTGCACTCACAGTCACATCCAAAACCCGCGCTGCAGTCATTGGGTTTATTGAGCGTTACGACGTGGCAAAATACACAAATGACGTCAAATTGTCCATCCCTCCGCGAGTATCCTCATAAGACACAACATAAATCGGTTTGTCTTAATTTAAGTACACAGCTGCGAAATAAAACACATGAGTATCAGTATTGGATCCGGAAATAGGGTCGGTGCGCAGCCTAAAGGTGTTTTTCACACTGAAAGCGAAAATTTGGCGTGAATGTTCGGCGCGATGACGCTTTTGAATAAAAAAAATAGATCCCTATGGGGCTATTCACACCAGGTGCGATCATTCGTGGCGTGAAAAAGCGAGGATTTTTTTTTTCGTCCTGTGTGTCGATTTTTTCCCCATTGCTCCACGATGAAATGGGCCATCCAATCAGATTTGAGCTTAGATCACATGCCCAGAGCAGCTGCTGTTGCACAAAAGGGTGAGAGTACTGTTACTGTTTCGCTGTTTCGAAAACCAGTTACAAACACAGAAGAAGAGTATCCCTCCCGGTAGAAAGAAGAGAGTGGATGCCGAATTCCTGTTATCTTTGGTATCTGAGAACAGATTTATTCTCACATGTTCTTAATATAATTTCTAAATTATGTGATCTGGAGTGTCCGTTTTCTTCCACGTGCGCGAGTGTTATATGAGTCAGAGCACGTTCACTCTCTAGATCTTCCGAGTTTAAAAAAACGAGTGAAACATTTTTCTACACATGAAATATGAAAGCAAATAGTCATTTGATTATGTCGATATATTTTCTGAATGTGTTTTGTATGCCGCTCATGGTAATTTTATAACAATAAAGGATGTTTAGGTAGTGTGGCGTTATTAAACATAGCCTACAAAGCGTGCATGTCTGCCTATTATAGAATCAAAATCAGCTATAGATCACAATCGGAAGTTATTATAAGCACTTGATGATGGATTATAGTGGGTTTTAAGCAAGAACATTAATAATCACATAAATGTTCAAATGTGGCTCGATGCTAATTGTACTTGTATTTACATTTTAAGTTGTTTTCTTGTAAGCATTATAGATAGTTTTTGTTTCTGGCGTAGAACCAAACTTTATTTAGCTATATGTAATGCTGTATATTGAGCAGTGGACGATGTTAAAGGGGTGGTTGATTGCAATTTCACTTTTTTAACGTTAGTTAGTGTGTAATGTTGCTATTTGAGTATAAACAATATCTGCAAAGTTACGACGCTGAAAGTTCAATGCAAACGGAGATATCGCCTTTTCAATTTCTTGCAGTTTAATGCCTACAAAAACGGCTGGTAGGGACTACAACAAGTTTTACTTCCCGGGTTCGTGACATCACAAACCCAGATAAACCCTGCCCTCTGGAAAAGGCAGCAAAGGGGGCGAGGCCATGCTGAGCTGCTTTAGAGAAGAGGAAGAGAAAACTAGAGGCGCACGTAAAAATCTATTCATATATGAATCGCTGTTCTGTCTTCTAACAATTCTAATGGATTCAAAAGTTTCAAAATCAATGTTCTAAAGCAGCAGTTCTTAATACTGTTCCTCGTGTCCGCTGCTTTGCACAAGCTCTGCATCTCTCTCTCTCTCTCTCTCTCATCAGCTCAGCTCCAATAATGAACTGTTTCAATTATACACTTATTTTCACTTAGCTATGAAAAGAGTTAAACATGGACGCGCGTGCAGTTGCCGTACTGTATTAAAGCTTTAATCAGGATAAAACTGTATATTAAAAAATAGCATAAGCAGTAGCATTTACAAATAACAGCATATATAAAAGTATGAGACAACAACAAACAAAAAACATAGGCCTACCATTAAAAGCCGTGCTTGCACAGGTTCTGCACGATCCTCTTCTATAATATCCTCTGCTTCTCAATCGGGCTCAAACTGATAAGCGATATTAACGACGCCGTTGTTTACAATACAACCGGAGCACATGCCGCTGAGGTGAGGGGCAGGACGTTTAGACGCGCACTAGAGGCGGTTTAGCCAATCACAACACACTGGGCTAGCTAACCAATCATAGCCCAACGCCTATTTCTGAGGGTGGGGCTTCATAAAAGCAGAAAATGATCAGGGTGTTTCTCAGAGAAGGGAGCTGTGTGGAATAAAGTTAAATTATGTGAAAAATAATGTGTTTTTTTTTAACGAAGAATTAACACATGTTAGACTGCACCCCATAAACACAATCAAGCCTAGAAAAAAACCAGTGAACCGCCCCTTTAAATCCATATATGAGATACATATCTGAGTGAAAATGCATTGCTGGTTGGCACCACCTAGCGTGCAGGCGTGAATTAGCAGAAGGCGATCAATCGTTTCGTGCTCTGTGTGAAAGCAACGTTCGTCGGCGATTTGCCTAGCTTTTTCTCATCGCGCTCAGTGTAAAACGGCCTTTATAAAGCTGTGCCGTCTGTCATTAATGTTAACCCTCTTAGCGCCAAAGTCGCGAAATTGCGACAAGACGTCATACTTAGTTAGGTCCTAATATAGTGTAATATCGCATTTTAATTCCCTACCACTAGATGGCAGACATGTAATACTTAAATTCTAGACCAAAATTACGTCACCTTCCTATTCAAAGTGTTTGAGGAAAGAGCAGAGCAAGTGAGCTATTGTGTCATTGATGCGTAAGCAGTTCAGTTCATAGCGTGCGGTTAAGCTGTGAGATTTGTGAGAGAAAATCGCCAAATGGCTTATAAAAAGTTGTACCGTGAGGATGTGTTGCAAATGTTATTTGCCGATTCTGACTCTGAAGGGGAATATTTACCTTTTGGAAATGACAATCGGTCATCTAATGATCGCGGTTCTCCCGCTGTGCAAGGCGCGAGTGTTCACGAAGCACAAACAAGTGATCATTTCGACCCTTTGCCCAATGGGGATGGGGGTGGCAGGGCAATATCTATTATTTCCTGAATATTACTGATGAACTGATCAAAAAGTAGGCTACTGTTCACATGCGTTTTACTACTATATAGTATAGTAATATCGTAATAATGTAGTACTTTCTCCTGTTTTATTGTTGGTTTCCTCTTTTCTGATCATTTGGAATGAGGATAAAAAGACAAAAAAAGAAAAAAGCAAATTGTCACAAATCCCGTCTATTAACTTCCGTTCACTCCCCACCAGAGGTCACGCGCTCACTACATTGACTCTCACACCACACAGACTGTTACATGTCACTTCGGACTACAGTTCCCATCATCCATTGTACTGATTACACACACACAGCTGAATGCACTGTGTAGAAAATTATGCTGTGATCTGATTGGTTGACTAATTGATCTTCCTGAATTGACTGGTGAAGGCGATAGCACAGTAGTATAAATTTTCTTGTATACAAATGTTAACATATTTGGGGGCGGCTGTAGAAAATTCTGCTGTGATCTGATTGGTTGACTGAGTCCTGATAAGAACACCTGTGGTCTCTTACTAATCAAGCCTCAGTCTCAATGTGTTTGTGTGTGTGAAGCAGTCTCTTTACTCATACATGGCCTGTGTGGAATTGTTGTGTTGGTGACAAAGTAAGTTCCTTTGATTTATGTGTAATGTGATTTTGTTATATTGAAGTATTTAGTATCTTTTGATCTTTATCCAGGCCAGTTGAAGTTGATTTTAGACTTCATGTATGATTTGTGCTAATGTTTGTCTATACTAATTGTTTCTACTTTGCTTATAGGTTATCAGAAACCAACAATTGCCAGCACTTGTAACTATGGAAAAGTCTACTCCTACTGGTTGAGAAAATAAAATGGAAACATGAGATTGATGACTGAATGAGTTTTAATGGACTCACCATTCCGGTAGCAATAGCCAAATCAGCCTAAGAATCTTTCCAATTTTTTACATGGTCCTTCGAGCCAGAGAGGCTGCTAGAATGGATACTGAGGATGACTGTGTGAGGTCTAAACGCTCCTCAAGGATTGTAAAGCCCCCAAGATGGCATCAAGATTGTGATGGCTCAGTCAAATCCTTCGATTCATCCAAGTGGACAAATGTCACAAGAGCCAGAGGACTTGAGTAACCAGGTTACATCACAAGGAGCTTCCATTACTGCAACGCAAAATGAGGTGAAGACTATGTCTGAGGAGATTAAACCGATAAAGGGAATGTTGTTGGATATGGGACAAATGATGAAGGATATGCAAAGAAAAAAAAAAGGTCTTTATCTTCTACTAGCTCTGTATGCAGTTCTAACGAAGAGTCCTCTGTTTCAACTCAACTGAACCAACAAAATGAGGTAAACCCCGGAGATTCTATTGTGGATGAGTTGAGTGAATGTATACGGCAACATCATATTAAGCAGGGAAATGTGTTTCCTACATCACCAAAGCTTGGTGGACAAATTACTCTGCCTACATCCCAGGATATGCCATCTGTCTCTTCAGTGCCTATTTCTACTGCACCTACAACTACAGGGCTATTGGAGACGCAATATCTGCAGCCTTCTAATTCAGGTGTAACTATTAGACCATCCGTTCCTTCCTCAGAGAACCTCAGGCCACAATCTGCACTGGATTCAAATGTAATGAGTGCAAACTTGACACAGCAACGTAATGGACTTCCATGGCTATCTTCAGTCAGTCATCAAATTAATCCCAGTTATTACCCGACTGATCATGATCATCATGTAGGAAGGGATCAAAGCCTTATTCCTCCTGATCAAATGCAGGGAAATGCATTTTATATGCCCGGTCAACCATGGATGAATCCAAGTTGGCCGCCCTTCTATCCAAGTGGAGGATTAAGGCCTCCACATCTGCCTGATTTTCATTATCCAGTATTATATCAACATGCTCAACTTAATTGTGATCCTTCAAGAGTTGCAATATTGCCTCCTAGAGATCTATCAGTTGGATTTCCCTATGCATCTTTTGGTTATCCTCATCAAATTTTCTTGCAACATAAATCTAGGACCGTTATGGAGCAGCAAGATAATCCGTCCAGTCTGTCTGCTCAGAATCCTTTGACATCCAGAGATATTACTGCTTCAGTATCTCAAGAGCAGCAAAGAGATATGAATCAAACATCTGCAGTCTTTCGAACTGGATTACAGCCGATGGTAACTGATCAGCATATGTCCATTCCGACTGCAGCGACTGTGCCTCAAACAATGATGCCTGCTTTACAGCCCTTAAGGTCAGCCTTTATTGAAACTTTCATTTCCATATTTTAAGAGTGATGATCCTCATGAGTTTGCCATGCTGAACATGGCTTTGAAGAATCTGATGCCCCTAGAGGAAACTGAGCAATATAAGTATCATATTCTTCTGGATCATTTGAAGTTTGATGCAGCCCGACATTTAGCCTTGGCTTATGCCCATCATTCCCAGCCTTACACTACTGCTTTGAAGGCTCTCCAGAAAAGGTATGGTCAACCCCATCAGTTGGTGCTTCGGGAGATTGCTGCTATTAAGAACTTGCCAGCTGTACGTTCAGGAGATCCTGTTGGGTTTGGTCAATTTGCTGTACGAGTTCAAGCTCTTGATGGCATGCTCCAGTCCTGGGATCATGAAGGAGCAAAAGAGTTATGTTGTGCATCACATGTCCATCAATTGCTCGGTAAGCTTCCAGCACAGCAGGTCACCAGTTTTGCAAGATATGCTAAAACTACTCGACCAGATGAACCTTATGACTTGGTAAATTTCTCTGTTTGGTTGGAAGAAGAATCAGAATGTCAGAATCTGGCTATCCAAGTGTTTGAACAATCTAGAGATGTGAAGTCCCAGACAAGAGAAGGGAGGCATACCAAGTCCCAATTTCAAACAGCTGCTTTCCTTCATGGGGTAAGTCCAGAAGTGAATGTACCCACTCAGAGAAGGAAAACTAAAATTGCTAACAGTGAAATTATCAGACCACATGAAAGGAATAAGGGCAGTAAACCATCTTGTGCATATTGCAGCTGCACTGATCACCATCTTAGTCATTGCCCTGAATTCCAGAGCTTTGATACAGTAGCTAAACGGAAGTGGATTGCGGTCAACAACCGTTGTTGGAGATGTGGTTGGGCCCATAAATCATTCAACTGCGACCTGCAAAGAAAATGTCCAGTGTGTCAGAATCGTCACTTAGGAATATTGCATGAAGTAAATGCACCCAAGCCAGATTCTGGGGTATTTTATTTGAGCAGACCAAGTGGCATTAACTCTGTTCTTTTTAAAATTGTGAAGGTAGTTCTGAGCCACCAAGGAAAGATTCTGGAAACATATGCCATATTAGATGACGGTTCAGAAAGGACCATGCTTATGTCTTCTGCGGCAGAATTTTTAGGTCTTCATGGGGCGGCAGAGTCATTGGTAATTCGAACCATCCGACAAGGCTCAGAGAAAATTGAAGGTGCTACTGTTTCTTTCTCAATTTCGTCAGCTGTCCATAAGCAGAGTAAAAACAAAATATGCGAAGCCTTTACGGCTCAAAGGCTTGATCTACCTGAACACTTACCCAGTGCAGATCCTCAACATCTAAGAGGCATCCCTCTGGAGGAGTTTCAGAAGGTTAAACCTCTGTTATTAGTGGGAGCTGATCATCCTCACCTTCTTTGTTCCAAAGAGCGAGTACGTTTCGGTCCTCCTGGAAGTCCAGGTGCTTTGCATACTCGTTTGGGGTGGACATTGCAGGGATCCACTTTTTTGGGTAAGAAGCTTGATTCGACCACACAGTGTTTCTTCCAAGCTTCCCTCTCTATGGATCAGTTGCATAAGGATGTGGAGAAGCTATGGCAAGTTGATGTACTTCCTTTCTCTCAGACTCCGAAGCATGCCCTGCGTTCTAAACAAGATAAGGAGGCTCTCGAGTGCTTGGAACAGGAAACAAAGTATGAAGAAATTAATGGAATCAAGAGATATGTGACTCCTTTACTCCGAGCTAATAATGCACCCGTTCTTAAAGCATCCCCCGAGGCGGTAATGCCAGCTTTGCGTCGACTGGAGAGACAACTGTCTAAGGATCCAGATCATGCAGTTATTTATGAGCAAGAGATTCAGAAACTCATTGAGGCCGGATGTGTGAAGAAACTGAAGTCCAATGAGATTGGATTAGGTGAGGAAGCTTGGTACATTCCCCACCATCTTGTGGAACATAATGGCAAGCATCGTGTGGTATTCAATTGTTCCTATCAGTATCAAGGTGAGAGTTTGAATGCATATTTGTTACCTGGACCAGTGCTGGGCCCTTCTTTGATTGGAGTCCTACTACCGTTTAGAGAACATCCAGTCGCTATCAGTGGAGACATCCGGTCTATGTTCCATCAAATCCACCTCTTGCCTTCTGATTCATCGCTGTTACGTTTCTTATGGCGAAATATGAGAAGAAATTACGCCGCTGATGTTTATGAATGGCAGGTTTTGCCATTTGGTTCTACTTGTAGCCCTTGTTGTGCTACGTATGCTCTCCAGAATTGTGTGCAAACCCTTCCTGCCGAATTTCAAGATGTCAAGTCCTCTGTTCTGCATTCTTTTTATGTGGATAATTGCTTGCAAAGCTTTCCAAATAATCAAGAAGCAAAAGAGATACTTATGAACCTGCGTTCTTTGTTAGCGGAAGGTGGGTTTGAGATTCGGCAATGGGCCAGCAATCAGATCTCTGTGGTAGATTATCTACCAGCTGATGCGCGTTTAGTAGACACTGATCTATGGTTGAGCCGTGACTGCACAGATCCGTGCGAGAGTACACTTGGATTAAGTTGGCACTTTTTGCAGGATACCTTGAGCTATAAGCATCATCCAGTGGAGTATGCTGTTCTAAAGTTACGTGTTCTATATCGAATACTTGCTCGTCAGTATGATCCACTGGGTTTTATCATTCCATTCATGACACATGCTAAAGTTCTTCTGCAGCAGTTATGGACGAAGCCTACTAGAGAATGGGATGATCCAGATATCCCAGAAGGAATCAAGGCCGCCTGGATTGCGTGGGAAGGAGAGTTACCAGATCTGGTTAAAATCCAAGTACCTCGATGGTATGGTCCAAGAAAGAACTGGGAAGATCCAGTCAGCAGAGAGCTTCATATATTCGGGGACGCATCAGAAAGGGCGTATGGTTCAGTTGCCTACATGCGTCTGATTGATGGAGATGGTGAGATTTTCTGTTTCTCTTGTTATGGCTCGCTCAAGAGTAGCACCAAAGAAGACTGTTTCTATTCCTCGTTTAGAATTGTGTGCCGCTCTTACTGGGGCTCAGCTAGTCAACTTGTTGCAACAGGAACTCACCTTGGCTATTGAAACAGTGACACTATGGTCTGATTCTACAACTGTGTTGACCTGGATCCAGTCTGAATCCTGCCGGTACAAGATCTTTGTGGCAAATCGCATTACAGAGATTCTTGAATATACTAGACCGGATCAATGGAGATATGTTGATACTGTAAGCAATCCAGCAGATGGCATCACTCGAGGCAAGAAGCTTTCTGAATTGTCTGCTACAAGTTCTTGGTTTCAAGGACCAACCTTTTTATACTTGAACTCTCAGCAATGGCCAAAATCTCCAGCATCAAGTCCCGATAAGGTCGGTACTGAACTCAGAAAACCTTTGTTCTGTGGACTTAATCAGACACCAGCAAACTTTCCAAGTTTTGATTTGCTTCAATTTAATACCTGGTCAGAGTTGATTAAGGCGACAGTTGAAACCCTCTCTTTGGATTCAGGAGATGACACCAAACCTTATCAAACACAAGCAGAATTGTATCTCCTGCGTCAAGCCCAGATGGAGGATTTCCTTGAGGAATATAAACTGCTTAAACATGGTAATGAAGTTCCCCGACACAGCCGTTTAGTTCACTTGGCACGGAGTATAATCTAGTGGCAGAGCTGATAAGAGTGGGTGGATGACTCTGTCAAAGTGAAGATTTGGATTTTGAAGCTATTCATCCAATTGTCTTAGACCCTAAGAATCATGTTACCAAACTTTTGGTTGCTGACTTTGATTCAATTTTGTGTCATCCGGGACCACAAAGAGTGTTCGCCCAGCTTCGTCAGAAATACTGGGTTCTGAGAGGGCGACCGTTAATAAAGAAAATTCAGAGGTCATGTCTTGAGTGTAGAAAGTGGAAAGGCATGCCTTCAGTCCCCAGAATGGCTGATCTACCAATTTCCAGACTTCGATTGTATAAGCCTCCCTTTTGGTCAACGGGTATGGATTGTTTTGGGCCTTTAAGCATCAAAGTAGGTCGCCGACATGAGAAAAGGTGGGGCATTATATTTAAATGCGAGACAACACGGTGTATTCATTTGGAACTACTTTCTGGTATGGATACAGAGTTTTCTTCTGGCCTTTCGAAGATTTACAGCTCGTAGAGGTTGGCCCTATGAAATATTGTCTGATCAAGGGACTAATTTCAAGGGAGGAGAAGGAGAACTTCGAAAGGCATTTTCTCAACTTAGTCCCTCATTTCAGGAGATGCTTGCCCTCCAACAAATTAAATTCTCCTTCAATCCACCATACTCGCCCCATTTTTGGAGGTACTTGGGAAAGAGAGATACGGTCTGTTAAGACAGCATTACAAGTAGTTCTGGGAGCACAAGTGGTCTCGGAGGAAGTTCTGTATACAGTGCTTGTTGAAATTGAAGAGTTGTTAAACTCAACCTCTTGGCTATGTGTCTTCGAATATTTCAGACCTGGATCCCATTACTCCAAATATTCTACTGATGGGGCGGCGAGATGCATCCCTCCCACAAGTGATGTATGCAGATTCAGAGCTACTTACCCGTAGAAAGTGGAGACAGTCAAGTTCTTGCTGATTGATTCTGGGCCAGTTTCATTAAGGATTATCTTCAGATTCGTTAAAAGTGGAAACTTGATGGCAATCCTATTGCACCTTCTACGAAGGTCATGATTGTGGACCCCCAGCTTCCTCGTGGACGCTGGCCTGTAGGGACTGTCAGCAAGACCTTTTCAAGTTCTGATGGGAAAATAAGAGTTGCTGAAATTTTTTGAAGGGAAGCATGTAATTCGTCCTGTCAGCCGTCTAATTGATCTTCCTGAATTGACTGGTGAAGGCGATAGCACAGTAGTATAAATTTTCTTGTATACAAATGTTAACATATTTGGGGGCGGCTGTAGAAAATTCTGCTGTGATCTGATTGGTTGACTGAGTCCTGATAAGAACACCTGTGGTCTCTTACTAATCAAGCCTCAGTCTCAATGTGTTTGTGTGTGTGAGAAGCAGTCTGTTTACTCATACATGGCCTGTGTGGAATTGTGTTGGTGACAAAGTAAGTTCCTTTGATTTGTGTAATGTGATTTTGTTATATTGAAGTATTTAGTATCTTTTGATCTTTATCCAGGCCAGTTGAAGTTGATTTTAGACTTCATGTATGATTTGTGCTAATGTTTGTTTATACTATTTGTTTCTACTTTGCTTATGGGTTATCAGAAACCAACAATTGCCAGCACTTGTAACTATGGAAATGTCTACTCCTACTGGTTGAGAAAATAAAATGGAAACATGAGATTGATGACTGAATGAGTTTTAATGGACTCACCATTCCGGTAGCAATAGCCAAATCAGCCTAAGAATCCTTCCAATTTTTTACACACTGATTACACACACACACACAGCTGAATCCAATCAGACACGCTTTATAAGCCCTGGACTTCCTCGTTCAGATCGCAGAGTATTGTTTGCGTTTATCGCTCTCCTAGTGGTAGCACATTACGGAGCCAGTTTCCCGCCCTAGTTTCTAGTTCCTAGTCATAGTCTTGCCTGCTTTCCCGTGTTACCTGATTATTGCCTGTTTATCTTGGATTAACCCTTTGCCTGCTGTTTCGGACAGTGTTTGCACCTCGCCTGGACTCTAGCTCATGTTATTGGATAACCCCTCGTGTTTAACCCTCTGGATATTGTTAGCCGCTGATCGACCACGCCTGTTTTGGATTACTCTTCTGTCTTGCCCTCTATATACCTGTTTGCTATTGACAATCCTCATAAGCTGGGCGGGTCATTCGGTTGGTTGTGCATCTTTTTCTTCCACACTTTTTCCTTCCAGTCAACTTTGCATTTAATATGTTTTGATACAGCACTCTGTGAACAGCCAGCTTCTTTGGCAATGAATGTTAGTGGCTTACCCTCCTTGTGAAGGGTGTCAGTGATTGTCTTCTGGACAACTGTCAGATCAGCAGTCTTCCCCATGATTGTGTAGCCTAGTGAACCAAACTGAGAGACCATTTTGAAGGCTCAGGAAACCTTTGCAGGTGTTTTGAGTTGATTAGCTGATTGGCATGTCACCATATTCTAATTTGGTGAGATAGTGAATTGGTGGGTTTTTGGAAATGAGCCGAAATCATCACAATTAAAAGAACCAAAGACTTTAAACTACTTCAGTATGTGTGCATTGAAT
Source organism: Sinocyclocheilus anophthalmus (assembly GCA_018155175.1). Classification (NCBI taxonomy): domain Eukaryota; kingdom Metazoa; phylum Chordata; class Actinopteri; order Cypriniformes; family Cyprinidae; genus Sinocyclocheilus; species Sinocyclocheilus anophthalmus. The sequence goes on from JADLZN010007197.1 coordinate 554,031, forward strand.
TTATTTAATACACGAGTTTCACAATTTGAGATGAATTACAGAAATAAATGAACTTTTCCACGACATTCTAATTTATTGAGATGCACCTGTACCTGTTTGCCTTTGTCTGACCCATGCCTGTTTCATGACCACACCCTTTAATAAAGCCTTGCATATGGATCCGCACATCTCACGTCTCGTTCGCCCCGTAACACAAATAAGTTCAAACATCAATTCAATATCTATTATTTCCTTAATATTATGACATTCAAGAGGGCCGCCCCCTGATGACGTCATAATATGCAAATTAGATTAGTATATTTACACTCCACATAAACTTTCGGTCATGCCCAACATTTTTCTAATTTACATTAGATCTCTATATTTAAGCCCTTTCAAGCCACAAGCTTTTGAAATCTTGATGTCAAAATCCAGCATTTTTCCAAAAAAAAAACTGGCGCCTAAAGGGTTAATCAAACAACAAAAGACAGAGACAATCCCTCACTGCTCTTGACTAAATAATGTTTTGTTTAATAACTTTAATATGTTAATTTACAGTTTATTCAATTTCTGTAGCCTATTTAAAACATGTTCATATTTTAGAAAATGTAGTTAATATTTGCATCATTAATGATTTATCTTATCCATCCGCGACCCACCCACAAATAATCAGAATGCATTTTTTTATTATCCAACCCACCCGACCCACAGATTATCCGTAGCGCCCGCGGATATAACCGCCATCCACGCATCACTAATATATATGTGTGTGTTGATATAGATATAGAATATTATATTATATAATATAATGCGAATAAAATTAGTCACAAAGCTATATATGCAGCGTAAGTTCAAGCTTGCATATGTTATTTTTCAGTCCCATACTCACTCTTTAGAAATTCCTTTAAATAATGAAATTAGTTTAAAATATGTGGTCCAAGACAGCTTTGCATATCAACCAATGGCTTTTCCCCAGGTGTGGGTCATAAAAGACAGCTCTAAAACCAATATTTCAAAGCCGTGCTAATTGGTTGACCCTAAGGTTTGTTTGTGCGTGGAGTTCTCATCATGTCATAATAAAAGAAGCTCAAGCTCCCTGCTTGGTTTGAGTGCGAGTCAGAGGTCAAGTGTTTGAAGTGAAAAGCCACATGAAAATCTCTATTGTATGTAGAAGGGCGAAGCAACTGGACAGTCTTTAACAGTTAGCTTAGCGGAGTTGTTCAAGGTCTCGTCCTTGACATCTGAGAACGAACGGACTGTTTTTTTTTTTTTTTTTGTTTTACAAAACACTAGAAGAATGGCACAACTCTTTCTGTCTTTAAGACATGTTAGGTTGTTCTTACAAGAGGAATACAACATTTGCTTGTTAGATATGTACAAGCTCTAGAACATTTGAATGTACTTTAGTTGAATTCAATCTTGTTTTATATATTTTACATGCATATAATTTTATTTTAATGTATTATGTAATGAAAATAATAAAAAAAAACTTAATGACCTAAAGTTAAGGCAAAGTGTAAAAATGGTCATCGTGCAAGTAACCTGTCTAACATTTAAAATACACTTCAGAAAATAACACAGTTCAAAGATGTACTGTGCAATATGGCCTTTTAAAAGGTTTGGAAGAGAAAGAAAACAGTCTAGTTAGACTGTTTTGGCATATAGATTATGGCGTGCAAAAACAGTCTAACCTATGAAATTAAGGTGACTGACTCGAAGATATTCATTGATGTTTATAATATTCCTTATGCGCAGTGAAGCTCGTGTCCCTGGAATTGACTTCTCAAAAACAGATTAGTGTGGGTTGACTGCTTCAGAAAATTGCTGACCTTTCCCACCTTGTAGCAACTAACACAGTTCTGTCACTGTAACATCTGAAGTGGCCAATAAAGTTTAATCATCCAAACATTCATTCTTCCATTAACAAAGTGCAGAGCCGCCTCTAATGGAGTGAGGGTCAGGACTCTCTGCTTGTGTCTCTATGCAAGAGCTTTCTTCAACACAATGATGCACACACACACACACACACACACACACACTCACACGTTGTGTTTCCATGTTTTATGGGGACATTCCATAGGCGTAATGGTTTTTATACTGTACAAATTGTATTTTCTATTGGCCTACACCAACCCTACACCTTAACCTATCCCTCACAGGAAACTTTCTGCACTGAAATTAAAAAAAAAAAAAAAAATTCATTCTGTATGATTTATAAGCATGTTTCCTCATGGGGACCTTAAAAATCACTATCCTTGTGGGGACATTTGGTCCCAATAACGTAGTAAATACCAGGTACACCTACACACAAAACACTCTGAAACATACCCTCACATAGGCAGACTTATAAAGCTGCCTTTAAAATCTAGATGAACTATGTTTAGAGCTGCTGATTTAAGTTATTAACATTTAAGTTATTTTAGTTATTTTATAAATGCCAGCAACAGCAATTTCAGTGTTCAGTGCAGAGTTTATTACACAATTTTTACATTAATTTACAATAGACACAATAGACATTTATATGTCAAACAGTATTGTTCAATAGTCCAACTGTTATTTTAGAATTTTACCTGTATTTGATAGGTATAAAAGATTCTACTAAAACAACTCCGAATAGCAGCAAGATGAACACTGCAACAATAATACATTAGCATTAATACTAAGCAATTCCTTGACCAGTTGCATTTTTATGAAATGAGAAAGTCAGCAATGTGAATCGACAGAAAACAAAGCCCGAGACGCACCGCTCTATTTTAGCAGTCCTATAAGATCATTGCATGTCACACTGCGACATGGATCTAATAATCTTGACTACGACATGTGTGTAGACTGTATGAGGATGACACCTATTGACTTGTACGCAACAAAGAATATGATAAATTGCACTTTAGCAGTTGTGTTTTTATGTGTGCTGAAAAAAAGTGTAAGTGGCGAAAGAGGATGAGATAAGAGCTTGAGGTAAGCCGTTTTATGTTTTAGCGCCATGTCATGTTGATGTCGCATTTTTATTGGTTGGTCAATAAACGTGGATCGTACCAGCAAACACACTGTGCGATGATCATGCTGTATCGTATCTTTGGTCGCAAGATCGTGACAACGGCCATCTTTGAACCTCTCTCACTGTACGACATAGGACCACCGATTAGGAGCCACGATCACAGAAATCACCACAATTGTTTAATGATGCTAATCTTTCGTCTGGGACAGCCGAAAATCGTCAGGCTTAAGGCCATTCCTCTAAATATTGGTCTAATATACAAAGTTGCCACTGGATATTAGGCGAATATTAGGTAATAAAATAACCTATTACTTGATTACAAATTGTGAAATATGGAGATTATCATTTATTGTTATTATCGTTTCTTTTTTTTTTTTGGAATTACTTACATACCTTAAATTATCAAATTCAAAGAAAAAGTACAAAACGTTACCCTGAATAAAATTTAAAACTGAAATTGGGAAAATGAAATCCTTTGTATTATAAACACCTAATACAGGTATGCAATTTGACAATATATGTGGAAAAACTAGATGGAATGTGGTGTTTTGTTAAAATAAACACAAACTAAAAATATGGGAAAACAGAGAGAATACCGTGTTGGTGTGTGTTGTTGACAAATGTGTAGTTGTGGTGTAAAAGTCACTATCTTCTTCGCTGCATGTTGTATCTTGTTTCTCATCATGGCTGTTTAAATATTGTGTATGTTGGTGGGGTAAAACTAATGCGAGTCTCTGAGTATGGGAATAACATACTGTATATAACTAATACCAAAGTATCACTGCTCTTAGACCTTTCTGCAATTTTACAAAAGCAGCAAGGCAATCAAGACCACGTGATAAAATGATTTGGTTTAGATGATGGTTTAGTGCTTTTGTGTAGCAAACAACACTTTTCTCCATTCTCCTCTTATGCATTTCATCCACTTTTGTCATATAATTACTGTTCTGGCTCCCTGAAAATTCACCCTCCCTGCGCTCCTCTCTATTTCCCTTTCCTTTATTCAATGCATAATCAGAGTACCGTTCAACAATCCATCCTCTGGTCTGAAGGAGGTCTGGGTTGGCCACAGCCAGCCAAGGCTGCGATAGAAACAGTGATTATCTCAGTGGGACGCCCTCTTAGAGCGAGTCAGACCAGACCCTTGGTGACCCGTGCAGCCCGTCTCTCTCTGTTTGGAGGGCAGCTGAAGTCAATCTCCATTTGAGGACGTGGAAATTACAGATGAAGGAAGACGCGGCTCAAATTTCTCTCGTTTGCTGAGGTTGATGTGTCCCCTCTGCAGACTCTTCTTTCATCTTTGGTGCACAACTTTTGGAGTCTGTTTGAGTGATGATGAGTGGCAGGTTGTGATGGACGGAGGAGAATAAACACTGGTTGAGATGCGGGACGGTTCTTACGGTGTGTTTGGAGGTGAGAGAAAGTGGTTTGGATAAGTTTAGCGTTGGCAGGCTGCCTTTAGGGCAGAGCTGTGATCAAAGACTAGACAGCAGGTCAGGAAGAAAAACAAAGCTCGGAGCGCTGAAGTCGAGGATGCAGTTAGGAGAATAGACAGACTGAGATGTTAAGAGGATGGGGTCACATGGAGGCCATGGAGATCAGGTGTGGTTTAGTAAACAAAAATAACATACTTAATCGTAAATAATATCATAATAGCATCTCAATCTGGCTTACTTTACATAAATGGGGAATTAATTGTGTTTTAAAAAATTAATAAATTGGTCTTCACAATTTCTATGACGACGTGCCCTGAAACTGTAAAAAAAAAAAATCTAAAATAGTGCTGGGCAGTGATTAATTGCGATTAATCGCATCCGAAATAAAAGTTTTGTTTACATAATAAATGTGTGTGTACTGTGTATATTTACTATGTCTATATAAATATATACTATAATAACGACACCCACATACAGGTGGTATATATTGTGAAATATTACAATGTGTGTTGTGTTGTGTGTGTGTGTTTCATATAATTTATATTATATATACAGTATAGGCTAAACATATTTAATATATTAACATAATATCAGGATCATGGACTGTCTGTGTCATGTTTTGCCCCTGTTTCTGTTCCCTTATTTGGTCATGTTCCTGACCTCGTTTTGTTAATTAGCTTTGATTAGTCATCCCATACACCCTGTGTTTCCCCAATCATCCCCTGTAATTAAGTCCTAGTCTGTGCAGTCTGTCTCAGTCGGTTCTACTCGTTACGTTGATGTGTTCCTGCTGTCTCCAGTGTTGATGTACCCTGTGTTCCATGGATTAAAGACTGTTTTGTTTATTCCTCATCTCCATCGTTCCTCGCCATCACAGATTTTGACACATAACATGTATTTCTTAAAGAACATGCATGTGTGTGTGTGTGTGTGTATTTATATATACATAATAAATATACACAGTACACACATATTATGTACATAAACTTTTATTTTGGATGCGATTTTAATTGTTGCCCAGCCCTAATCTGAAATAATACAATTGTTTTAACATAAGAGTTTATGGTTACACTTTATTTTAAGGTGTCATTGTTGCAGTGTAATTATACATTTCAGTACTGTGTAATATTAATTAAATACATGTACTTACTATATAGTTAAGGTTAGGATTAGGGGTTGGCTTAGTGTTACTTGCATGCAATTATGCATAATTACTCAGTACTTAAATGTATAATTAAACTGTAACAAAGACACCTTAAAATCAAGTGTGACGTTTATTAATTAACTAACAATTTTTGCTTTTTGTCAAATCTTTGAAAGATCTTTAACCACTAAGCCACATCGTAAATGACTGATTCACTAAACATACACAAGTTGTCTCAAGTTCATGTTTCTTTGGTCAAGATATATATATTTTCTAACTCAGCGTGGGACAGAATTGTCCTTTTTCAGTGTAAAGTGTCTTGCAGTGCAACCATCTGGTATGAAGACCTCGTCATTTCGAGACAGCAGGTTATTTGTTAAAGCTACACTTTGTAGCTAATCAACTCATGGGGAAATATGAATAATTAACCATAACTAGTTATCATTAACTATTCATATTTTAGATCCGCTGTGGATATTTAGCTGACCTCTCAGGGTCAACTGTCTTGTTAATTCTAAGACGTTAATTTCCTGGTTATGGGAAATAATTTTCTTACTGTACAATTCTATAAGTTTGTTACGTAAATCTGCATGATTATTGACTCCGGTTATGAGTAAACAATGAACACGTCAAGTGTGATACAAGTAAGGTTTTATTAACTACATAAACACTTAAACTGGTCTAACATCCTACATACACACATAAGCTGGCCTAACATACACATACACACACACACACATACCGTTGGTATAGGAAAGGGTTAAAGTTTAACTCAGTACAGAATGAGGCATAAAGAATGAATTTTATGGAAGACTTTGCATATTCAGCAGATCTAAAAGTTGAGGGAAAACGTCAGATTCTTAGTTCCAACAAACCTTGTAAAAAGGTGTAACTGATACTTAATGCATCAATTAAATCGACTAAGTTTGATACTTGCGTATGTCTGAAAAAGATTCCTGATGCAATCTTAAGGCCCCAAGATCTTGTTGAAGTTGGTTGATGAGAAAGAGCTATTTTGAGTCAGAATCACTTGATGAATGATAAGGACTAGGCCGGAGCCTGGCACGATCTTTGGTATCCTGGAGCGTTTCCTCACATCTTCATCTTAGCATCTGACCGAACCACCGACTGGGCGGGTCATATGGAGTGTGGCCTTTTAAAGCCTGCCGAGATTCACGCCTCTCAAGATGGGCTCGTCCAATGAGGAAGGCTGAAATCCCCAGCGGGAGGTTGGACATACTGGGATTTTTTATGACTCTTTGTCTTTAAGCATGGTATTTTGCATATGTAATACGCTTGGGTGTTGAGGCACAAATTAGAAAAAATTCTTAGAACATCAATATGTTGAATAGGTATCAGCATATAATATACACACTTGTTTCTATCATAAGAAGGCGAATTCATTGATACTAGACATGAAATAGTTACTTATGTGAATGAGTGGTTTATCGTAAGCATGGATAAAAATAGTTTATAATACAACAGATTAATACAAAACTTCAATAATATACACAATGGCCTGAAGACAATGGGTGTTCATTCAAAGAAGGTTTTACTATGAATTAATTAGTAGAAAAGTCCATTTCTTCTGTGCATTTGTGCCTCTTGCTTCTGGATAATGCAGCTGAGAGTCTGCTCGCATTCCACAAGTTTGTAAATGTATCGGGTTACCATGAATCCAGGGTCTTGTTCTGGCGTCCTGGGTGTTACAAAGTATTTGTGAAATCAAGCTAACAAAATATATATTGTGTGTTGGAGGGTTCCGACGCTACAACTTTGTAGATGAATTATTATATACTATATTCAAAACGACCTGGTTGTGTATGTAAAACAGATAAAGTGGTGCAAGACAAAACTACATCTATCGTCGTCCCACACTTATCACTATGAATGACTAGTCCATAGCATAGTTAATTATTCAGTGGTGTGTGACTTGTATTCAGGCTGATATGCTTTGCCTTATGGTAATTATTTCTTGACCTTTTATGTCGTAAATTTGAAATATACTGCAATCATTTACAGGTTATTTACTATTTGGCAACTGCGCTACAAAGATTAGTGATCAATGCACATCACTCAGAATGATTAATTAGTCATAAAGGAAAAGAAAAAAGGTGGAAAGGCTGAATCGATTTAGCGAGATTGTCAGAGCCAATTAGATGCATATAGTGATGAATTAAACTTACAAGGCCATAGTTACCACCAAAATGAAATGAGTTGTTGCACTCCGAGGAGTGGCATTCCAGTGGATACATAAAGCGCAGCGAAGCTCCATGAAATATGCTAGTCTCCGCGAGCAATGAACACCAGTCCTCCTCACTCTTGACTTACAAACATCAAATACTCCAACATTTTTCTTTACAAATCCTCGTTTTGTGCTTCTAATTCATGACAGGTGTTTTGTTTTGCTCTGCGTTTGTCACTTCTCACCGGAGCCTACGTCAACCGTGCGTACGACAGTTAGCGGAAGCTAGAGATTGTGCTTTATAAAGTTTTAAATATGGATATTTTTCTTACACAGACTCATCGATTCGCTTCAGAAGGCCTTTATTAACACCCCGGAGCCGTGTGGTGCACTTTTTATGATGGATGGACACACTTTATTGGACTTCTATTGTACTATTGAATATCAACACCCATTCACTGTCATTATAAAGCTTGGAAGAGCCAGGGCATTTTTTAGTATAACTCCGGCTGTATTAGTCTGAAAGAAGAAACTCATAAACAGCTAGGATGGCTTGAGGGCGAGTAAATCATGGGGTAATTTGCATTTTTGGGTGAACTATCGCTTAAAAGGTTTGCAGGACGGTAATAGAAAGTGAGTAGGTGTAAGTAAATTGCTGTAGGAAATTATTTTCACTCAGGAAAAAAATAATTTCAAAGAAACAGCAAGCAACACATTAAATAAAAAATTTGAAGTAGATGGGCTGAAATATTATTTTCTTATTAAGCATACTCCAGTAATCGTTGTTTCTAAAAGCTAAAACTAACATACACTAACATCAGCGCAGACAGACACAAACTCATTTGAGAAGTGTTCAGACAGACTGTCAGGTGGGTTGATCCTGGGGTCCGGAGGGAGGTGGTGGTATACGGATATGACTGCAACTCACTGTGACGCCTCCCATACAAAACGATACAATGAAAACCCTGCAATCAAACAATGACCATTGTTCATATTGATATGTAAATCTAATATCCTTGTGTGCCGCTAACAAAAATGTCACATTCTCAGCGCAGACCCGGCGATTGCACTGTGCGCTCTTCTGTGATCACTGTGTGAATGCCATATTGTCTGAGCGTTTCTTTCTCTGTGCATCCTTGTCAACGGAGCTGGAACTAGCCGGGTCACGTAGACCAGCCTCAGCCCAAACCAGCTGTCAGCTGTGGGGTTTGGCTCCAGCTGCCGTGAGCCGTTCTGGGCCCGAGCTGCAGGGGTTTTTCTGCCGATTGCTCCTGGAAGCCACAGTTGCTCTCACAGATGCAGATCTCGCCGTGCATTGTCTTTCTCCCATTTGGGTGATGTCTGCACTGCATGTTAATTACAAATGTTTATTTTCATCTCCAAGCAAAGTATAATTATGTTTCCCCCCCCCACCCCCGTTTGTATTGCACTTGCTATTGTGGACAAGATGTTTGACTATTTGACAGTTATTAGAAATGATTGGCAAGTAATCTTAATGAAAAGTCACGTCTTCACTGAACTGAATGGGGCAGATGTTTCAAACTACCGATCAGCCCTCAAACTTCAAAGTTTTTTTTTTTGTGTGTATAATTAAAAATATCAATAAATGTGGCCCTTTAGAAATCAAAGAAAGGAAATCCAATCAAGGCATTTATTTTATGCACACTGATAATATTGGCTTTGAAACTTCTAACTCAAAATTCAATTATGGAAAAGCAGTCCACACAGTTCAGAGGTGCAACAAACTTATTATTATGCACTTTTTTCCACTTTCAGACAGGTCTGCTGATATAAAGAAATATACAGAGCAGATACAGTCCTGAGACCCTGGCCCTGTTTTGTTTACACCTGTTCCTGGTTTTTAACACAGCACAGGAAATTAGCTAAAGATAAACGCCTCAGCAAGCAGGTGAGCCATTTCTCTCCGGACTGCTGATTAATGACACCCGCGCTGAGATGGACCACAAAACCAACAGCTCAGAAAAAAATAAAAACTACATAATAACAGGAAACGTCATTTAAAAGCAGGATACATTCCGACATGGGGGTGAAATATAGTTCCTGTTTTTCAACAGATGCCTGCTGGGGGAAAAAGTGTGGAAGGTGGAAAACAATATAAGATTTTCAAATCATTGAAATTATCATGAGATTTACATCCCCAAAAAGATCCAGGTGTTTCTTCAACTATGGCCACACTTGGCCATGTAGAAAATAAACTCATAAAATGCTGTTTGCACTCTCTCACCAGTATAATTTATGTGGACAGACATGCATCATGGGAGATTTCTTTTTTTTTAACAATAGTCTCCAGAATTTAATTTAAATCTACCACATCTTTAATGACATTCTGTAATTAAAATACCAGTGGAAATTACTTATAAATAAATAATCACTTATAATAAATAAAAATGCATGTCTCTTTATTAATTAGCTGTCACACCTCAAGGACCTGTTTTGTTGTGTTTCCTTCCCCATGTGCTCTGTGTGACCTAATTTTCCCTCATGTCTGATTATTGTCATTTTGGTTCAGGTGTGTGTCGTTAATTACCCTCATCAGCCCTCCTATATAAGTTGTGTTCTGTTCTCTGTTTATCGTCCGGTCTACTATGTCCATACTTTGCGCTATGTGTATGTCCGTCCTGTCTGTTTTGGAATTACCCTCTTGTGCTAATTAAAGACATTTGCATTTAATCTCATCATCTCGTGCCTTTATCCACACAGTAGTGTGACAGTAAACCGGACCCAAAGTGAATATGCAGCGTCTTGGCCCGGGTTTCTTTAACGTTATTTTGAACAGTTTTTTCTCTTTGTTTTGTGTTCTGATCGGAGCATGGTGCCTGCGGGATTCATCTCGCTCTGCGCTCGGAGAAGCAAGATATCGAGGATTTCACGAGGTACTTCATCCGTTTCAACGAAGTCCCGCCAACCAGAGCCAGCCCACCCCCACCCACCTGCCCGAGCCCACCGCTGACGGAGAGCCAGAGCCCGTCGCGACCGATGAGTCATCGCCAAAGAGAGCAAGGTGCTGATGAATCGCCCCGATCTAGATCCCAACAGTCCGACCAGGTGCGAGAGCCTGCTGTAGAGCTCGCCACGGGGAAGCATGGGGACAGCGAGAGCGTGGGGTAAGCTCCGCCCACTGCACATAGCTGAGGGTTAGCTGAGTCAGTGGACTGTAATGTGGACTTTTACCATACATGCCCCTCGTCTCAGCACCGCTTCGTTTTAACTATCGTCCTGCCCTGACTATCTGGCCAGTTCCTAAACGAACCATGGAGGTCGTTTCCCCTATACGGGTGCTCCCGTCTGGGATGGCCTTGTGGTTGGTGTGCAGCAACACACATTCCTAAACCCCCTGAACTTCTGAACTCCCGCCCATCCTCCGCTCCCACCTCCCTAATATCAGATCCTTCGCCACTGCGTCCATCCTGGCAGCCCCTGCTGCTCACCCTCTGCTCACCATCTGTGCGGTGGGATCACTGTGGGTCTGCCAGTCTCCATCGGCGTCGTGGATGGAGGATCTCTTGTTTCCGCCTCCAGCCTCTGAGTCCCGGACTACGCCTCGGCCCTTCGACCCAGCGGCTATACCATGGCTCCTAGCTCCCTCCTCTCAGCCGTGGCCCGGCAGTCCACTAGCTCCACCAGGGCTCCCTCATCCCTCTGGCTCCACCTTGGTCTGTCGTCGACTATCCACCGCCTCGGGACTCCACTCCTCCGGCTACACCTCATCCCGCCGTCCTTCTGGCTCTGTCAGGCTCCTCCTTCCCTCCGGCTCCATTTTGTCTCTGTAGGGCTAGCACTAAATCGCATGCGATATTTTATCTTGTCAGTAAAGCTGTTCTGTAATCAGCGGTAAATCTCCATCACCTGCGTGCTTTCACATGGAGCAGCATTAACTACACCGAGCCGTTGTTCACTGACGAGCTGCGCAAAAAATCGTGCGACTATGAACGTGGTTTTGCGCAGCTCGTCAGAACCGATTTTTACGGACAAGATGCGCGTTAAATATCGCATGCGATTTATCGTGCAGCCTTAGTCCTCTGTCACTTCCAGATCCCCGCCTTCGATTTCATTTAGATTTATCATGCAGCCCTAGTTTGGACTGTCATTCCGATGGCACCCATTCACTGCAGAGGATCAATTGGTGAACAATTGATGTAATGTTAAATTTCTCTAAATCTGTTCTGATGAAGAAACAAAGTCATCTGCATGGAGTGTGAGTACATTTTCAGCAAATTATCATTTTTGGATGATAAAGAAACAGTGCCTTAAGTAAAGATAGAACTGAAACAAAGATCACCTAACTGAATGCGACTGAGTTAAAATATTCTATCCAATCCCAATCAAATTAGGAAATTCAAATGTGATGAAACTACAATGCTTTAAAACATCTCACCCACTGGATTCATTGATGCAATACTACAGATAAACATTCAAAACACATCCATAACATTCGTGCATTCAGGCATGAGGGATTATGGGGGGAAAAAACTTTGCAATATTTCAATCCAAATCCATCCAACTGCAATCATATTTCCTTCTGCTTCAAGAAGTGAGCATGCTCCTCTCCAGCGAGTTTTGAGTTAGCTGCACACAGCTGTTTACCATGTGATTACTGCCGCCTGCCGCCCCATCCGTCCTGTTTCTTTTCAGTCCGTGTACACAGGAAACAGCATCTGTTATGTTGTTGCACAGTGATCGTCAGCAGCTAGGAAAGCTTTGATATGCTTACCTGATCAATACTGCCTCTTTGCAGATTAATAATGCGAGTTATGATGTGACCCTCCTCGCTTTTTCCACACTGGCCGGGCTGAACTCATAACTCTCCCTGCTCTTTTCCCATGCTCCGTTGCACATGCACCATAAGCTTTAAATCTACTTGAAAAGGATGCACTGATTAATTAAGACTGAAAAGTAAGAATTTAAGGTGACTGGTTTTGTGGTCCAGGGTCACATTTGTTAAAACATTATTTGTAATAATTAATCACTATGAAAGCAGATATGTTAAACGTGCCTCATTAATTTGATAACTATGCAAGCAACTTTTTTTGCACGAAAATTGGTCTCATGTTCCCGAAATCTAGTGCACTAGATTTATTAATTTCAGGAATCATACCCCATCTCAAATTCAGACAGTTTAGGGTCAGTAAAGAAATACATTTATATAGAAATAAATACTCATTCAGCATTGATGCATTAAATTATCCAGAAGTGACAGTAAAGACAAATAATGATTTGTTTTCAAATAAATGCTGTTCTTTTGAACATTTTATTCTTTAAAGAATCCTGAATAAAAAATGTATCACAGTTTCCACATAATATTAAGCAGCACAACTGTTTTCAATAAAGATAAATGTTTTTAAAGCAGCAAATCAGCATATTAGAATATTTTTTGAAGGATCATGTGAGACTAAAAACTAAGAATGATCATGGGAAAAATCAGCTTTTAATATCACAGGAATAATTACATTTTAAAATATGTCCTAATTTAAAACATTACTGTTAAATTAACTATATTTCACAATATTACACTGTCACTTTTACTGCTATTTTTCTCAAATAAGAATGCAGCCTTGGTGAACATAAGATTGTATTTCACAAACCTTAATAAAAACATTTACCCACCCCTGCACCTGTTTAACGTAGTGTACATTCATGAAACCGCCTTATTATACTTTCTTCATCATAATAATAGTAGCCGAACTCAGCTCATGGGAAATATGCAAATAATTACTCAGAACTAATTCTATTAATTAGAAATACATTTAGATCCGGCTGTCGCTATTGACTACTCTCCAGGTCAACTGTCGGTCAACGCATCTAGAACGTTAATTTTCCTGTACTAAAGGGAATGACCTTTCTTACTGCATAGCAATTGCTACAACAAGCTTGTATCCTAAATCTGCATGATTAAGGGCTTACGCAGTTTGAGCAAACCAATGAACACCGTCCGTTGCTTACAATTACATTATTATACTATGTAACCTTAAGACTAGTCTACCCTACTACATAACACTGAAACTGGGCTAAACCACACCACACACTAGACTCATACAGTTGGGTATACGCGAACGGTTTCAGCCTTAAATTCATTAAAGAAGAGAACAAAAATAGGACACTATGGTACCTTGATATTCAGCAGATCTACAGCTTGAAGGAAACATCCGATTCTTAGTTCAAACACACCTTTGTAAAAGGTGCAAATGATACCTAATTGTATCAATTAATAAGACTAAAGTTTGAATACTTCACCTCATCATCTGTCCTGAAGAGAGGTTTGCTGCCATCTCCTGCAGGCTTTCAAGTTGTCATTCTTGCCTGACCAGTTGGTATAGAATACGAAAAATCCCCAGTTTAAGGAAAAGGTCCACGAGACATCTGGTGAACATCTGGAAAAGTACAAGGCCGAAGCCTGTCACCGTACTTTAGCGGGTTATGCAGATGCGCTTCTAAGCCTCATCGTTCTCTCTTAGAACTAAACCGAACCACCGACTCTAGCGGTGCACTGTGTGAGGCACTTAAGGTCGGGAAGAAGATCCCGCCTCTCAAGTGGGCTTGTCCAATGACAAAGGCCTATCCCAAGTGGAGTTTTGAGGACTGGGGGAGTTTTTATAATTCGACCCTTTGTGTCGATTGCATGGTAATTTATGCCGCAAATGGAACTTGATCTCGAACAATTACTAAACGATTGGGGCGGTGGAGGGGGTCAGGACACCTCCATATTATTGCCTATGTACCAAAAATACATATATATAACAACAGGGCGCTCGTGGTTTTGATTCCATACAGACACTCGGCCCAAATCTCATAGATAACCAAACCTGTAGGTTACAATCATAGAGACAAGATCCGAACACAGGGACTGTTTCCATCAATAAAGCTCTTCATAAAATATTCTAAAAATATACAAAGACACCCTAGAGCAATGCCTGAAGGATATGTGATGTTCATTCAAAGAAAGGTTCATGCCTAATGCACAATTATTATTAGAAAAGTCAATTTCTACTGTGCATTGCGCCTCTTGCTATGGAAACATGCCAGTGATTTTCTCCTGCTTCCGCATTCTTTAGGCGAATAACCCAGTGTATCAGTGTTTTTTTTGGGTTGCCCTGGAACCAGAGGCCTGTTCTGCTTTCCTGAGGTGTTACGCATTTCGGGGGAAGGGTCCATAGACCCTCATAGTTGGTTTGTTGACTGAGGGGGTGTTACAGAGTATTTGTTAAATGTAGCTAACAAAATATATATTGTGTGTTTGATTGGTCCAGACGCTACAAATTATAACACTCTTGCAGGATAGGACACTGGCAATAATTCAATGCCTTAACATGTCACTATGGCCATTTGTTTAACAACAGCAGTGAATTCTGGGTGTATCATGTCAAAACAATCCACAAATGCAAATGCAAATATAAGAAATCTTAAGTGAGCAATGAAGGCCTTTAGCGATTAATCTCTGCAGCAGACACTCGGTGACCCATTTCTGCCTCAGCCGTGTGTCATGGTGCCTCTCTTGACTGGCAGCGACTCAAAAGTCCTCCTACCCACTCATGACTCATAAACGATGAGAGGAAGAGGAGGCAGAAGTCTGACAGCCTCATTTTCAACCTCACCTGCTTTAAAGAGTTAGTACGCTCCCTTTACACTGATGCGAAACCAAGTTCATGACTCCGTCTGTAGCGCCTCAGGTTGCAATTCGCGCAGGGGAGGCTGACTCCAGATCAGTGTTAAAGACGCTCTCCACTGGGAGCTTGGTTTTGAAGGAGAAAGTGTGACGAAACCAGACCCGCAGGCTTTAAACGCCGGGTATCGGGATGTTTGTGGACGCCGTGGGGTCTAATTTTTTAACATTTCACACATAGAGTTGTCCAAGCACAATGTTAATGATGCAAAGTCGGGGTCATGTGGGTGTCACAGACACGCCATCAGCGCTGAACTCAGACACGTCTCGCTGAGATCCGAGGACAGCAGCTCTAATAGGATTTCCAGCGCCTTCCGTTTAGAGTAAAGATTTTCTGTTTTGAGTGGGTGAGTGTGTGAGGCCAGACACACAGCATTGATTGTTAAAGGATTTTCTGTTGGTTCTGCTGACTTTGAACCACATTCAAATCAAATTTATGAGAAATACACTCTATCTATCTATCTATCTATCTATCTATCTATCTATCTATCTATCTATCTATCTATCTATCTATCTATCTATCTATCTATCTATCTGTCTGTCTGTCTATCTATCTATCTGTCTGTCTGTCTGTCTGTCTGTCTGTCTGTCTGTCCTGTCTGTCTCGTTCTGTCTGTCATGTTAAGCATTCAACATTACTCTTGTTTTATTAAAGTGCATCATGGGATGGCCTTAATATTGCTGCCATTAATATAGCAAAAATGATGGATTAATATAACATTTATATATTATGCTATTTACATTAATATATCAACAGAGCAATAAAAACAATTCAACTAAATAAGATTTTTACATTTTCTGAAGAGTTACTTTCCCATGGGAGTTTGCTACGCAGTTGCTATGCAGTTACTCGGGTGTTATTTGTTTTCAAGTTGTGATGAGTTTGCTTGGATGTCTGGGTGGTTGCTAGCCTTATGATTTGAGGTATCATTCATGTCTGTAGCACTAACAATGCAAGTTGAGATACTTCCTGAAGTTTACTATTTGGGGTTAGGAATTTGTTCAGATCACAAACCATAAATATAAGGGGAAAATAGCCTGATAGAGTTCACCTTTCTAAAAGGTTTAATCAGTAATGTGTTCTGAGATCTACACATTAGACCATTATGAGCTTGGAAAACATAATTTTAAAGAACCATCAGATAGTAATAAATAACTTGTTCTTTCATCTTTTTGATAACAGACAGCAATTATTGAAACATCTCTGCATCATCTATAGCCCATATTTCATAAGCATTGTCTGCTTTATGAGAGCAGAGTAATGAAATGCTTAATTAAACACTCATCTCAAGTCATTTGTCAAAATGAGCATCTGCAGTCTGTCAGACTGACTCCTGCAGTAAAATGACTGTGACCTGCAGCGTCCTCCTTGTGTTCTCAGCTTTGGGAAATGGGGCATTTTAAAGGTTCACCTCTGCAGACTGTGCAAACTCTCTGAAGCCAGCATTAAAAATTACTGCTGTCATTTTCCAGAGACAGACTTCAAGTGTTTCTTTCTGTCAGTCTGTAATCAGCTGGTTGTGGTGGGACAGGAATGGTGTAGATTGAATTTGAAAACCTTGCTGCCCTCAGAGCCAATTCTAGATCCTTCCATCTGAGAAAAGCCTTAACAAATCACAACTTTTAAGATATTATGTTTTATCAGCATGTTTTCCCTAGTAAAAAAGTTATATGTTTAATATGCATTTATTTCATACTAAGTATAGTTCAAATCTATTAATATATTTACTGACCTATCGCTCGAGACTTACTGATATCAAATTATAATTAAACTTTATTTGGAGTACTACTTGTGCACAATGCCCATTTCTTAATATTAAGCCTAAAATGTGTTTTAATGTCACTATTGATGAGGATTGTATGATCTTTGAATAATATCAGTCTTTAAATGCGAGATATTTAAAGTGTACCTAAAGTATACTTGCAATAGTTTCACTTTAGCACAATCAAATATACTTCAAATATGTTTCTTTAGTTGGACTTCAGCACTACTTCCGCACAATTAAAGTGCATTAAGTACAAAATTAGTTGTTTCAATTTAGCAGACTTTAAGTATACCAGTTTAGTATACCAAAAGTACAATTAAGGGTATTTTTATTAAGTACATAAATATGTAAATATATTTGTAGTATACTTGGCATGAAATAAATGTATTTTAGTATATTTATTTTTCACTAGTTTTATGAAAATATGATGTAATTACTCCAATAACACACATTTATAAATTAGAATCGGCCATTATTTACATGCAGACACAGACATTTTATATACATGTAACAAACTCACAAGAGTGAAACATACATTATTATTAATGTATGCATATTTTTATTTTATAGCGTACATTTGTTATATATGTACAATTTTTTTCATATATATACACATATATATGAAAAAATATACATGTAAAACAAATGTGCGTTATAAAATAAAAATATACATGCATTAATAATAACACACACAAATACATATACAAACACACATGTGCTAAAAAAAGTCAAAGTGAGTGAGTTATTATATACACTTCCGAAAAAGATAACTTTATCTTAAAATGACGACATATGTTGAACTGTAAAAAAGCAATATGTATTTAAGTTAAAGATGCAGCAAATAAATAAGTAAGTGGAATAGAAAGTAAAATTTTTGGGTAACAGTTTCTTTTAAAGACCAATTCTCACTATTAACTAGTTGCTCTTTATTAATCAGCAGATTACAGCTCATCCTGGCTGTTTATTAGGTACTTCTAAGCACATAATTAATCTTGGTTATATTCTGCCTCCCCATCTTTTAGGATCCCTTCCTCCTACCATCATACTACCTTAACAACTACCTTAGTATTAATAAGCAGAAAATTTAGGATTTTATTAAAGGGGGCATTGATCGATTTCACTTTTCCCCTCCTTTTTGAGTGTTACAAGCTCTTGGTGCATAAGAAGATCTGTAAAGCTGCAAAGACTAAAGTCTAAAATCCAAAGAGATATTCTTTATAAAAGTTAAGAGTCAACCACGCCTACCTAAAATGGCTCGTTCTAACACACCCCCACATAACTACCTCACTATGTGGAAATATTAGCAAAATGCAGCCCAAATGTGCACGCAAAGAAAGAAGGCGTAACTTATTCTCACTGTAGTATTGTTGCTGCCAACCTCCCCTACCTACACTCCTATTGTTGTGAAGTCGCTTTGTGTTTCGTTGTGAAAGCGAAACTACTTTGTTTGATCTTCCAAAAGAGGACACGACTAGAAATCAGTGGTTAAGTTGTAATTTACAACACTGTTGCCAGAACATTCCCACCAATATGCATAGTCCATCACATTTTATGGAGATTTCCTGAACATCAGTAGCCTATGCGTCTGTGTCACAAAGGCTGTTTCTATAAAGTGGGGAAGTTCCAAATTTGCAAGGACAGTCTGGCGCTTCTGCCTCACAGCCTATAAGTATGTTTTTTTTTTTATATTTAGAATAATTTGCCACTGATGATGATTCAAAGCGAGTTTTGAGCAGTGTAGAGTGGTGCTTGTTTGTCATTTCTCCAATCACAATGCAGACATGGTTTTATGTTTAACGTGGCGCGATGCAACGCACGCGTACAAAGAACAGTATAAGTCCATTATATTCGTATATGTCCCCACGGGATGCAACAATGGTCCATTTTTGTAAGGGTTTTTATTGGTTTTGTCTCGTAAAACTATTGATGTCCGTATCGCGAACAAATCGTTCTATTCAACCGGATCGAACTGAATTTTTTTTGAAAACGGTTTGCGTCTCTCAGTAACTCACTATCCCCAATTACTTAAGTTATTCGTTTATAAACATGCCTGCACTCCCCTCTTATGCGAAATAACCAATATCCCCCGAGTTATTCAGTTTACTCCTACAGTATATGACTGAACTCGCGTAAGAGAACGAATTCATTCTCGCTGGGATAATTGCACTAGCAAGGAAGTCTCAGTCCTTCTGGAGACGCATCAAAGTATGCTCTAAGGGGCTGTAGTTTGTGACTCTATAAAATCTAATGTCATAGGCTTAAAAAATGTATTATTGGAAATCATGTTAATATTTAATAGGATAGTAGCTCTAATGCAACATGCAATATGAAACGTTAAAGGGAAAATGTGTGTTACCACGTGAGCTGAGATTCTTATTATTATTAGCTAATGATTAAGAAGAGGTGTGAAATATATTTTACTTTATCAATGTGGCCTTTAATATAACGAAACATATAACACCTACCACCATCTTGGTATGAGATAAATTATACATTGCATATAAACGCCTCACTATTAAGGGGGTGGTTTTCACAGTTGTTTTTTTTCTAGGCTTTGATTGGTGTTTAGTGGGGTGCAGTCTACATTGTGTACCTGCGTTGTCTCTTCTTTTTCAAAAAAGAGTACACCTTATTTTCACATATTTACCTTTATCCACACCTGCATCGTCCCTTCTGCTCGAGACACCATCACCCCTGATCATTTTCTCTGCTTTTATTAATCCATGCCCCTCACGAATAGGCGCTACTGAAATCTGGTTCGGCTAGCCGGTGGCTTTTCCGAGGTGGCTCTAAACGTCCACCCACCCCATGCCCAGCGACCTCATCGGCATGTCTCCCGGGTTGTATGTAAAAAGTAATGCCATCGTTAATAAGGGGCGAGCTTATCAGCCTTTGAGCCCGTTGAGAAGCCACTCGAGGACTATTATTGAAGAGGGAATCGTGCAGAACCTGTTGCTCACGGCTTTTAATGGTAAGGCCATGTTTTATGTTTGTCTTTGTCATTAATACTTGTAGATATGCTGTTATTTGTAAATGCTACTGTTTCTGTTAGCTTTTAATATACGGTTTAATCCTGATTAAAGCTTTAATACAATACGGCAACTGCACGCGCGTCCATGTTTAACGCTTCTCATAGCTATTTGAAAATAAGTGTATAAGTGAACAGTTCATTTATTCGGCGCTGAGCTGACTGCTACAGAGAGAGAGCTGATCGCGAGGAGAGAGCTGCAGAGCGTGTGCAGAGCAGGGGGATGCGAAGAACAGTGTTAAGAACTGCTGCTTTAAGAACATTGATTTTGAAACTTGTGAATCCATTAGAATCGTTAGAAGAAAGAATTGCGATTCATATGAACAGATTTTTACGTGCACCTCTATTTTTCTCTTCCTCTTTTCTAAAGCAGTGCAGCATGGCCTCGCCTCCTTTGCTGCCTTTTCCCGAGGGAGGGGTTTATCTGGGTTTGTGACGTCACGAACCCGGGAAGTAACTTGTTGTAGTCCCTACCAGCCATTTTTGTAGGCATTAAACTGCCAGAATTTGGTTAAAAGATCAGATGCCAGAATTTGCAATGTTTGCATTGAACTTTCAGCTTTGTAAACTTTGCAGATATTGTTTATGCTCAAAAAGCAACATTACACACTAACTAACGTAAAAAAAAAATTTAATTGCAATCAACCACCCTTTAATGTTACTAATGTCACTAATGTGGCTAATGTCATCTATTAGTCACATAATGGAATGCTAGCAGGAATTCATTCATTCATTGGGTGGAAATCTTTCTCCTGGAATGTGACACTGAAAGTTGGGCCCCACAGCACACTGGCGTAATGTAGCTGCGTTACGCTGCTGACTGGCTGTAGGCGACAGAAAAGCCAAACACTCATTCAGTCATTACTCTTAACAGGAGGGGGTATTCTCTCTGATGGATTGGCAAAACACAAACCAAAGAAAAGCGGGAAAAAAAACAGAGCAGAGTTCAAGCATGGTTAATGTCTTTGCATCAAACACTATACTTTCAAGTCAGACTCCCCACTGCTGCCGTAATTTTGAGATCCATTTTCAAGAAACAAGAAAACACTTGAATGTCAAACATACGAAATGGATTATGGACCACTGGTTATCATTTGATTTTGATAAGGCTTTTTGTTTACTGATGGAGTAAGTGAAGTGAATACACAACACCTTGATTCACTGATCTTAAATGGTCTGTTTAAAATCTGTTGACTGTCACATCTCGGAGTAAATGGACTGGTTTCATCCAATTCATTGCTTATGGGTGTCTGCTCACAGTGTCACTCTTATTATTACACAAGGGCTTTTGGTCAACACATTTAGGCAGAGCATTTTCAGTTCTAAACTAGTAGGTTGTGACTTAAAATTTGCTGATAGGATTCATAGTTAACTAAAACTGAAACTATGACCATAAAAACATTTTTGTAAGTCTCAATGTAATAAAATACTGATATATATATAGATACAAACTAACAGTATCTCAGTGGTATTAAACTAACGCTGACAGGGCTATAGTCTGCAAAGAAAAAAACAATGCTGAATGTTAATAATAAAACTATAACTATGTAACTATAATCAAGCATATTTAGAAGGACAGCAGAATAAATTAACTTAAAAAGGAGGAGAAAATCTTATATTTTCAATATTTCAATATCAATATTTTTTATTGAAATCAAAGGTTTTGCTTCCATTAAAGTTTAGTAATTTGTTGCAAATCTATTAATCTAAAAAAATGTCAACATGAACACTTTGCATAATACATCCTGATTACGAAAAAATATATAAATACAATAACATTTACATTTAGCAGATGCTTTTATCCAAAGTGACTTACAAATGAAAAATAAAATGCTAAATAAATAAAGAAAACCCATAAAAATGGGTTCAGCGAGAAAAGATTCATTGTTAATTTTCCCTTTTCAGCCTGTGTCATATTAGTAATTTTGCATGTTGCTGGGCCTTTGCAGTTCACAGTGATATTTTAATGTTATACTATGTTTTATGTTTTGTATTTTGATACTGTGTTGGCTCACCATTTGATGTGTAATGCAAAAACCAGATGAGAGCCTAATTCATTTGATGCATAATTCATACTTAAAAAAAAAATAATTCTAATCAGTAAAATCTAACATGTCACTATGCATTTTTCACCTTCAAAAATAATTCACAACAAAACTATGTAATCTGTTAATGACCACTAGGGTGCAGCGCTACACTTATTAACATAAGTGTTTTCTATATCCTGTTTTGGCAGAGAAAGTTTACTGAAATGACATTATTGAACTGTTCAGAGGAGGTGACCAGTGTTGGACCCAGCTGCAACAGACCTCTTGAGAAACCCCTTAGTTAGTTATTTCTATAGTATAGTATATTCAATGGTATATATATATAAATAGTCATGATGCTTTGGCACCATGCTGTACACATATTAGAGGAACAAACCCAAAGACCATGATTACCTACTTCAGGTGTTTCACATGTTGATCAGACACCCATTATATTTCAGCTAGATTTTCCTAATATCAAGAAATTATTAATAGATGAAACATGAATGGTCTAGTTTAATAGTCTAATAGAAGAAAAGATGGTTAGAAAGTAATATTCAAGTAAAAGTAGTTTGAGTACGTTAATATTCACTGGAGAAAGCAATAGACGAGGTTGAAGTAGTTAAAAATGTCTTGATGAATTTGTTTCTAATAAACATGCAGCTTTAATTGATGGATTACTTGTAAATTATTGTGATTTTTTTTTTTTATCAGCTATTTGGACTCTTATTCTTATTCTTATTCTGACGGCACCCATTCACTGCAGATGATCCATTAGTGAGCAAGTGATGTAATGCTACATTTCTCCAAATCTGTTCTGATGAAGAAACAAACTCAACAAACTACATCTTGGATTTCCTGCATGAGTACTGCATGCACTCACAGCTTCCTCCTGCTGCATTTACAGCAAATTTTCATATTTTGGTGAACTGTTCCTTTAAACATGAGCTTGTTTGGAAATCGAAACTTTGCAAAATCAGAAACAAACACACAACTCTTTAGTGTACTCTAATGTAGTTGTATTTAACCAAAAATTACTCCTAGTTCTTGACTGTGATTAAATATTTAACACCATTCTTTGGTTTTGACATTTCGTTTTCTGTGATTTTGTTTTTTTTTTTGTTTTTTTTGCTTTGGTAGATTCTAAAATAGAAGAGGATTTTAAGTGCCTGAACATGGAGTCTGTAATGTTTCATCCATTTATTATAATTATTTAATTTGTTTTCAACATTAGTTGATTCTTTTTTTTTTCACCGTGTAATCATGAAACCGGAATGGTAAACGGCACCTAAAGCAACTTTAAATGATATTTCGGGTTCAAAAATGGAAAACACGTGCTGGAAAACTGTTAGAGAGCATTCCGGAATAGCTGAGGTTTCACTCATTTTCTCTTTCGACATCCATCATCATGTGCTGAAATTTCCCCCTCCGTGTATGTTGACAAATACTCTCGAAATCATCGGATGTAATTAAATGTGATACCAAGTCAGCAATCCACCAAATGCTTCTGAAAACCGTAGGCTGCAATGTGAGTGCTGAATACATAAGAACTAAAAGCTGCATGCTGTTTATGATTCTGGCAACCTTACAGGCACTAAGGATTCATGCTGCCTTCAGGTTTCAATGTACGAGTTTGAAAGGCCAAAAATATAATGTAATTTAAATAATTTTAGTCAAAATGAAGTGGACACATTCGACAATTTCAAATTTTTTCTTTCTGTTTACACACTTTTAGCACTAATGCAACAAAACACAGAGTAATGGTTATATAGTAGGGGTGCCGCTATGTAGAATTACCTCAATGTAGCTTTATCACTACTCTTCATCGGCATGAAAATGCATACAAAATAAAAAGTCTACATTAACCATTATAACGACAATTAACTTCCATTGTGTTCATCCGTGCTTCATCTCATTAAAAAATGATTGCCATAACTTAGAAGACTTAGAAGTCATTGAAGACTATATGTAATGTTGCTTTACTGATAAACAACTGCGTGCCTCTAACATGACACTATCATAAATGAGACTGGCAAAAGCATAAACCTGTTTCACCCCTCATCCAAACACCAGTCAGAAAGATTACATTAATGACTTTGAAACCAGGCCAAGTCAGTACAGTCAATCTTTTGCTCAAATTGAGTGCCATCAGGGGTCCAGACGCTCGGTCAAGCACAGCATTCATGAGGAAAAGATCATCCAGGTGTAAAAAACAGGTCTGAATCATGGTGAGGTACAGAGATGGGGGTGAGACGTACACAGACATTCATCCTCAGGTCTGATTTATCATCTGGCTAGATTCCGTTTGAGCTAGTCTAATTGTTAACCTGGTTTTACATGCCTCATTTAATTGATGAAGTGAAGTCAGCGAGTTTGACTTTTTTCATTAAAGCCTTTTATTAATATGATAATGAAGAAAGTACAAGAACTTTTGAAGACGAGATTGGAAAATGGTGCAAGCACTAACCACTCAAGACATCTCTAAAATGTTCAATATGAAACATGCATAAAAATTTAAATGTGTTTGTAATGTAATTATTTTAAAATCCTTCTGATAGATTGGACTTACAATTTGGCTTATATTTGATGGATGGACTTAAAGTCTAGTATATACATTATAATATTATACTGCATATCATTTTTATAGTGTAGAATACATTATTATTAATAACAATGTATATATCTATCTACTACCTATAATATCTATGCTTAAATTTAATTTTTATAGTGTGTAGATGAATACAAAAAAAAATAGCTATACTGTATGTCATTTTATTATATATTTATATTTGGTGTGTATAATTTCCATTTATTATGTAATATGTATAGTAGTTTATTTGTTTGTTTTTATATTATGTATTGCATTTGCTTAGTTTACCATAAAAAAATCTAATTTGAATTAATTATTGTCAGACTCGTTTCCTGTCGTGTGGTGGCGTGTGTGTTGTGTTTGTGTGTTTGTGTGTGTGTTGTGTGTGTGGGTGTGGTGGTGGGTGTGTGTGTGTTTTGCGCGTCCATGGTGCCTTCCTCCTTGCCCTTATTTGGTATTCTTCCTGTTCCTACTCCCTGATTATTTCTAATTTGAGTCCAGGTGTTCCCCCTTTAGTTCATATTGTCCCCAGGTGTGTCCCTTTAGTCTCTGTGCATTTAAACCCTGTGTTTCCCAATGTTTCCCGTCTGCTGTTAAATGTCATCCCTGAAGTCCCAGTGTTTTGTATCCCTTTGTTTATTTGAATTAAATTCTAGTTGAAGTGTTCTCCTGCGTCTCCTCGTTCGTTCCTCCCCGAGTGACCGTGACAGAACAGCAGACCTGACAAAATAGTAAGCGGCGCCCCTTCTCCCCGTTTTATTTCTATTTTGAAAGGGTTTTTTTTCCTTTGTTTTCCCCACGGCATGGAAACTGCCGCACGTTTCGCCACTCCGGAAACGAGCCTGCCGGCCGCCATTGACCCAGGCCCCCCGGTCACCGCAATGACAAGCCTGCTGTAGAAGTGCTGCTGTAGCGTTGAGTTTTTGCAAGTTATTACACATGCACCTTAATCATTATTTATGTAAATATGTATGTTACAATTATGAAAAGTTTTTATAATAAATTGCTGACAGTACAATACTGGACAATGATGTAATCTGCCGAATTTACACTTCAATTATGAGACTACAGTGTTTCCCATACATTGAGTACAGGTGTTTTTATATCACTATTTCTGAAGGAAACCGACTGTCTTCAGAAAATTGGATATTATTTTCATTTCTTCTTGCATACTATCTGATAAAGCAGTGTTTGTGAGCAGCGTGCTGCTTTGTGTACAGTCTTACCGGGGAAACCTCGATCTCTACCACTCCAACAGTGCCTCCTCTGGCAGAGAATGAATTTGCATATGCCGCCACAAATAGAGTGCAAGTCTGTGGGAAACACTGGACTATGGTATAAATAAATTCAACTGTATAACAGTTTCACGGCAATTCATGTTATAATGTTAGAATTAAATAAAAATTATGCATATGCACTTATCTGTACATAGTAAATGCAGTTATTTTTAAGCGGTTGTTGACATCTTATCTAAAACGTGATTTAGCAAAAAAAAAAACAATAACGTTACCACTCTAATATGTCTTGCAGTATCCGTGCATTTGTAAAGGTTCTGCGCCATTCTCTTGTTCAATATTTTCTGGGTCTGAATCCGGCTCAAACTGATGTTTGTGCCAGGCTGGGGAGAAAGGAATTGTAATAATGTTTTCGAACCACCAAGCATGAGAGCATGTTCTAGTACACCTCCAAAACAAAACAAGACTTTGTAAAAAAGCATAATAGGACCCCTTTAATTTATTTGAGAAATTCTAATATGAAGTGATTAGTCACATGGCAAAGTAAAGCAAAGCAAAAATAGCAACATTCAGGTCCAAAGAATCCGGTGCCATCCAAACATCTGCCATTTAGATGAATGGTAATAATAATGGATCCAGGTGCGTTTGAACTGCTTGTGTTACCTTTTTCTTCCCAGACTTCATTTAGCTTGTTTAGTTTAGAATCATTTAGCTCACCATATTGTTGTTGACTTATATACAATCCTTTGGCTTTGTACTTCTGTTTTTATCAATGTTTGTGAACAGATAAAAAAGTGTGTTAAAATCTTTTCATTTTTTGTTTACAGTTCTACGTTAACAGTCCTGGTCAAAATATCATAAGTCATGTGACAACAGACAAACAGCACTTTCCCCAACTAAAACACACAAAAATATATCTTTGTATAGTTTATTTTATTTTAAAACAGATGAACAGAAAGCTTGATACATCATATGAGATTATACATACTTGAATATTAGATAACATAATCGGTGGAACATGAACTAAAAAATTTCTAATGACAACTTACAGACTCGGCGACCACTTCAAAGACATTATTTGTGATAAATAGTGCCTTTCAATGCAGGTTGAATACAATTCACCAAGACAAATCATAAGTGCACTAGAGAGATTTAATGGTATCTGTGTTGCGTGTGGGTCTCTTTTGAAGCAAAATCAAATGTGACAAACCCCTCAAAGTTTAAGTACCATACATTTTATGAACAAAAAAAAAACTAGACAAAAAACAACAATTGATTTTACCATGGGTAAAAGATGCATCTCATATACGCCAAGAAAGAATAGAAACTATTAGCAAACTAAAAGACATTTGTGAGTCAAAACACAGTTATAGTTCAAAGTATATTACACCGCACATATCGAAGATTTGCATCATTATTTAAATGCATTATAATGTACCCTGAATCAATGCTCTCCAGATGAGTGATATAGTTTTTCGGCAAGTATAACTCCAACTGTAACAAAAAAATGACATATTTGTCGCACACTTTGCGATAATGCTGTTGTGGCTCACTTATCAAATTTCTGACATTTGTTTTATGCTACAGTACAAAGTCATGTTGTTTGGAAATGCATTGCTTGGCTTTATGAACCTCTGCATTGTCTGTATTACAGGGATCTAAATCTAGAATTAGGTTCTACTGGAGTTCTTTGCTTTTTTTACCGAAAGAGAGTGTCTTGTCTGTTGCCAAAATCTAACAGCTTGTGACCCACGAAGTCGCCCTCTCCCAAACTACAAGTACTGCTCCCCTTTCTCTGCTGGAGAACTTTTAACATTTCCTCTGCAATTTAAAAGAAAAACAAAACATGTTTGAGTTACAAAGAAAATGGAAATCAGATCCATCGTTTCAGATGTATTGCAATGCAACAGTCCATGCTTTGTAGGGTGTTTTCACGTACATGCTACAATAATACATATTTACAAAGGCGGTTTTTATGGGGTCACGCACACAACAGATACGGGGTGACGATTTTTCAAACATGTTTATTGATCAGATGTTGAAAAAAAGGCACACAGATTTTAAGGATGTAGGGTGTAGAAGGGACATTTGTCCAGTCATACAGACAAGCGTCCAAATTTGGATTCTAGGTGGGAGTGAGGGACACAGATACAGAGAGTGGAGCTCGGACAGTCCTCGAATAAAGGCAGGGAGGGTTGGTCAGTCAGGGAAACTAGTCTCACTCAACAACTCATCCCTGAATTAGAGAAGAGAAGAAGACAGTCAGAGAAGAACAGCATTAGAGGAACCTGGGACAGAGACAACTGACGAGCGCCTTTCGGTTCATTGGGTGTTAATACGTTATGTGGCACCACATAGAAGTTTGCTGTTTGTTAGCATGGAATTGTTAGGAAAAATGGATGATGGAAAGTGCATAGACAGCTTGTTTGATATGCCAACAACTTCAGATCTCCGAGAGAAGGATGAGTTTTGAGTTACATGACATTTGCATGCTTCAGAGGTGGTTGTGAAGTTTCTGTTAGTAAAGGAGAGTTAACTTTTCACCAGGTCCAAAAACTAACGCCTCATTGTTTTTGGAGACAGGAGACACAACTTTTACTGTCCACCAGTTCAAAACGATTTTCACATTACAGATTACAGATAATCTGAATCTAAAATGATGTGGGAACAAATTCACTAAATGGTTGCGCATGTTATTCCAGCACCTCTTTGCATACTAGTCTGATTTATTTTTAACATAAGATCAGGCCATTTGTTACTTAAATTTGGGAGGTTTCCATTCAAAACGGCTTCGTTGGAATGATTATAAACAATACAATAGTGCCAAAGCTTTTAATTGTCATTCAATTCTAGTTATGTTACCTGTACAAAAGCAGTGTTAAGCTGATTGCAAACTGGTGCAAAACTTCATTATCATAAAGGCACCAGCTTATAGCACAATCAGTTTTACAGTTTGCTGTACTTTCATATTTTTTGATTATTTACCAATAACAGTTGGTCGGAATCGGAAGTCTCACACATTTAAAGAAAATAGGTTATTTTGATGTTGTAAAATAAAATGGATATGTGCTGGTAAAGTGCTGCGCCATGCATGTTTAACTTGTCATTGGGCCTTTTTTATTTTAGGATGACAAAACACATGCAGAACAAACATCTGTGTAAATCCATTTTTATGCAAATCATTGCATTTAATTAAAACCACCAATATAAGAATGGTTTCACAATGTAATCACGTACAGTTTACCTACAGTTTGGTGTGGTTGTGTTTCATAAATAAGGCCCATTGTCATTCATTTTTTGGGCAAACACGCTTCCTTTCTATGTAAATGAGGTTAATTATGGAATGCACTGGATTCACAGACCACTGCATTATTTGGCTAATGTTTCATTGAGCTAATAGATGTTATTTATTTATGGTCTGGATATTCTGCTCACATTGAGCCATTGGCAGGGCGCATTTTTGTGAATAGGATGCAAATTGTGATCAGCACTAATTTTGTGGGTGTTTTGCCTGATTTCTTTTATTGAACTAAGTCCAAGTAAACCGAATTATCAGTGGTGCAATTCATTCTCAGTGAATTCTAAACTCTTTTCTGACACATACTTTGGTCTAAAACCAGTGTCGGACTTTCCCTCGAAAGTGCTTTGTCTAAATAGCATGTTTACATCTTGTGCTGGACGTTTTTGACTCAAGTCAGCCAATTCTCAGTTCCCACACTGGAGCGCTGGAACTCAATGGTTTAAAATAATGTCCTCTATGGTTCTAGTGGAATTCCCTGTACTTCAGCGGACGGTGGAAGTGTCGTAACTCCTGGTCTCTTCAATGTGGTGTCAGTGTGACCATGGCTGTCAGGAACACACATAGCTGGCAAACAGAGCTCCCACCATGCAGAACATACCAGCCAATCAGAACAGCCATGACACGTTTCTATCTACAGGCTACATTCGGATTGAAATACTACTTGCTGAATATTGCGCAGTGTATACTGTATAATGCCTACTATTAATATACAATATAATGCAAAACAGAATGCATTATACATTGTCACATGACTTCATTGTTGCATTGTGGAATACTGTATTCTGTGCAATGTGCTGTCTTTTATGCTGTGCATTATGCCAAATGTAGTAGGTAATCAATGTATTCCATGCACATTTTTCACAGTATACATGTTATATACTGCATAAATCATAAGAGTAGTATGCTAGTCCGAACATAGCCTCTGTATCCCACATTGAATCCGTTCTCGTTTGACTTTATTTGCCTTTTAGTTTGTTGAAAGGCAAAACAAAGATTGTGAAATCTTTTAAATCAGACTTTGTTCCCAAATGATATTTCCATTCACTTTACATAAAAGTCGTTAAGTGTACCTGGAAGTTTTCTATGAAACCCATGTAAAATTAATACAAAAAAGAGTCCAGTGTAAATTATAACTTCTTAGGGATTTCAGCTTCAAATTGGTTTGTAAAGTCTCTTTTTTGGTGAAAATAGGATTGCCTTAATTAAAAAAGCATATTTAGGTATGTTGGGAAAACCGTACATGTCAATAAAGTACAGAATTTCCACATTCTTCATGAAAATGAAAGTATAGCCAAATACATGCTTATACAGTATCTCTGACAAAAAAGTACACAAACCTCCTTGACCGTAGGCCTAGACAATGTAAATATTTGTCCATGTAATAGTTTAGTTTGTGTGTTTTGAACCTGGATAAAACGGTCAGTGCGAGTGAGAGGGTGTGCTCATGGTGGGAAGAGCTCTGTCTCTTGTACCCGCTGCTCTTTACATTTACAGTTTCTCCTTTTCTGCAGTGCTTTTTATTTTTTTGTATTTACACGTACTCCCTGGCTGTAGAGGGTTGAGATTGCCGGTATAACTGTTGTCCTCTACTGTCCTCGTTAACGCAGGAGCAGCAGAGGAACGAGCCGCCCAACATCATCAGGATGGCAGCCGCCCACCCTACAAAGAGGGCGGGGCCAAACTCATACCTGAAAGACAGAGAGGCCACGCCTTCATTTAACAATCAAAAGATAATGTAATCAGGTTATTTTTATGTTCAGATAACATCTCACCCTAAATTCAACAGAAAACAAAGAAATGTACCTTTATCCTATATCTATATCTATATCTATATCTATATATATATATTAGAGGCTGTCAGTCGATTAACATTTTTAAATCTAATTAATTACAGGGTGCTGCGATGAATTAATCGGAAATTAATTTGGCTGTGAAAATACCCCCCAAAATAATTTAAAGCTATTATCATGTTAAATTTTTAAGCTACAGCAGCCTAACATAAATTATGGAGCATAAAAGAAGATAACTTGAGAAACATCTCAGTATTTTTTGTTGACCAAAACAGCTATTTACCAACAGTAGGCTTTTTATGTTGTGCAAAAAGAAGAGTCAGAGCGCAGTTTGGGAATAAAAACATAAGGGTGAGTAAATGATGACAATGTATATTTTTGGGTGAAAATCCCTTTATGTTTTTTTAATTTATTATTTATTTATGTATTTATTTATTTATTTGTATTATGAAGGAAATGTATACTCCAAGTATGAAAGAGAGCACAACGGATAAACTACCCAGCAGTGGCGGTAATGTCTTACGGAGCGATTCTTTCAAAACGCTGAATTCATTCAGGAATTCAGTAAAACGGCTCTCTCTTTGAAATCAAATTGGTTCACACGATTCGTTTCTCAAAACGCGGATTCATCAGAAAACGAAGAAAAGACAACAATGCCAGTGTTGTAGGCTCGAGGGAGAGCACAACAGTTGTGCTGTGGCTTTAGTAGGAATATTTAGTTGGCAAAAAGTTGAACAAAACAACAGATATGTGAGTTTAAATATAGCACAAGTAGACTCTTATTACTTAATGTTGTATAACATTTGCACTGTTGTCTTCGTGACAAAAACAGCACTGGTCTGATATTGCTCTCGCTGCTGGTGTGATATCGGTTATAATACAAATATGGAGACGACAAACGAGCATGAATTTAGAGGGCATGAGGCATCTGGAGCTTGTTGCCCTCCGGCCTAGTAGAAAGGAGAAATTCAGTATTCTACTCAAACATAATTTGTAAAAAGTAGAATACGGAATTTTTTTTTATGTAAAAGGGATACTACAAGTAAGGTTGTTCTTTGTTTATTTACACTTAAAACCCATTTTACAGTGTACAAATAAATAGGATGTTTTTGTTATGTCTGTAGGTATCGAAAATAAAGAGATGTAGATATGTAAACAGGACTGCATGTACATAATAAATGTTAAAAAATTATTATAAATACTATTAAAAATGGGGATGTGTTACGTATATATATATAGTATATATAGTATATTGTCTCAGTTATATATAGATTATATATATATATTTATACATTTGTCCTTATACATGTATGTCTTATTTGACCTTTTTGTTTATTTTTGTATTACTTTTTTTTTTTTACTGTGACATTTGATTGGCTTTCAGTATATTATTAATGAGAATTACATGTTTAACTGAAAAAAAAAAAACAGCTTCCATCATAATTTGAAAATCTATTAATGGTCCTACCTGGCGTTAATTGGTGTATTCGGATCGAAGAAATGGTTGGAGACCTGTGTGGCGTACCATGACACAGCCACCAGCGTACACACACCTAGACATGGTAGAAATCACAGTCTTAGCACTGTCATTGACTATATCTCTGTTTGTTTACTTTCAGGCTTTACAGAATGTGCTAATGTGACCAGACTAGCCACTTCCTATTTACTTCTGCGTGTCAGAAGGGATACAGCGACTGAGGACCAAAACAGACCTCAAGAATGTGGAGGCTAATGGAGGAATGTCAGTTTATTTACCAAAACTAATTTACGCTGAATTCTATAGTATGTGTGACATTGACCTGGATAATGCAATTTACTCATTCTTAGCACATGTAGAGTGTAGTAATGACTTTAAGTTGTCGCTCAAAGTCTGCAGTTTCTTAGTAAGCTTACTGGTATGATCATCTCAAACCAATCCAGTGTATATGAGCATTACAAAGACAAATGGTCATGTTTTTACATACTCTCACCAAACCTACATAATAAATGCAGTGTGTTTAGCGTGGGTTTAGAGACTCACCTGAGATCAGGAACAGACTCCCACCAGCGATGGCGATCTTGCTCTTGGTGGATGGGTTGTTGTCACCCACCTTTGTGCATTTCATCCCAACCACACTCACAATGATAGCGATGAATCCCATCAGCACTGAGATCACCATCAGAGCTCGACACGTCTGAATGTGGACTGGGGGGGAACAGAATTGAGGGATATTCATTCAATTCTGAGTAATTCTGACAAACAAATTCCCACAATGCAAATCATAGACTTAATCCATTTTGTCTTTATTTTAATTTTATTTTTTTTACCAGTAATATAATATATACTATATATATATATATATGATTGCGACCGAGAGAGATAAGATTAGATATTAGATATTGGAGGAAGATAGTAGATTAGATTATCAATATATAAAATACTATAGATAATATTTAAACGTACTTTACAGAAGCATTTGTGTTTTGCTTTTTTTCTTTTGTGTCCATTATCCTTAATTTTCACTGTTTTATGCATAAACATAATTACATAGTTTTTTCTGCATGTAGTCTACATGACCACAACTAATGGTTAGGTTCTGTAGACAGGAATCTCACAATGCAAATTATATATGAAACATTTTGGGTTGTAGTAAAAATAGTTTATAATATATTATTAATATATTAATTATATAATTATAATAAATGTCTTAAATCAGTTTATAGAATAATCTGTTTTACATTTTATTGTGTCCTTTGGCCTGATTTTCTCAACACTTGTTTTTAAGTATAAACATTATTTATGTATTTAATTTCTTATTTTCCGGCTTTTTTGCATTTGTCTAAATGTGACACTTGACAATTATTAGGCTATATAAAACTTGTTTTAGCTTTTAAAATCATTTTTACCAACGCAAAATGTAAATTTTATATTTTTTCTTCTGATTTTAGAGGAACATTTTATTTGGACATGTTGTGGACCCATGAAACTCCCCCAAAACCTACAGAATAAACATTTAGCATCACTTTCCTGGCTATTTAACCCACACGGTGTTCGGTTCATGCATAATGCTGTAGGAGTGACATTTTTACATGTTTCGCACAGAAGGGATTACTGTGGCTTCCCTACAAAGGGGGATTGTTTTCAATGCCTGTGTATCCTTTTGTATGTCAGCTACATGCTAACATACCAGTTCAGCATGGATAATGACTTCAACTTCAACCCAGAATCACACAATAGTGCAGACCACCAACCCCTTTGAACTGTCCATGCATTGTTATGCACATCTCCTCAAAAGAAGAGTTCAGATGCCACATGTATTGGGAATCACTTTTGTAGCCCGCCCATTTTCAGCAGAAGCTTTCAAAGTGTTGCATCAAACATGAATCAAAGCCATAAAATAAGTATAACAGCATCTCAAAGAAGTCAAGAACTGAGGAGAGTTTATCACACGACTTTTGATGTTTGATTTATGCGCGAAGAGGCTGCCTTTGAAGAGGGATTTTAGTGCTTTATAAGAGAGGTCTTATTTTATGGTCTTTCATCCTTGTTTTGCTTCATTTCTTGATTTGTAAGGAGAGCGTTTCGTGGAGTAACACCGTGATCTCAAGGTCATGTTTGAATGAGGGTAGTTAGACTCCGGGTGAAGGGTGGAGGGTCCTCCCACAATCCCTTGTCCAGTGCCTACGTTGGCAGCGCCTGGCACGGACGAAAGGAAGGCAAGCGCACGTACAATGGCAGAGAACATGCTTCAAGAGAAGCTGCATGTGAGGCTCGGCCATTGTCTATTGTTTGCGCTTGTGGGCTGCTACACACGTCATTGAAAACATCTCTCAATGCCTTCCTCACACAAATCACTTATTTATGATGTCATAATTATTTTTGACGCCCTCGACGAGGATTTCTAAAACATTGTTCTTACTCATGCAGATATAATATTTAGAACATAAAACCAAAAGTTTGAAAGTCTAGTTCAATTTATTATCAGATAATAATAAACCATAATTTGCATAAATTTAGTTTCCATTTCTTATCATATTTTTTTCTGGTTGTCTACTTGCATTATAGTTAATACTTTCTAAAAGGCTGTGCTTACTTTTCAAAATCAACCTTAACTAATAGGTTTAAATGAACCGAACAGTGAACGTTGCGAGTCTGTTTAATGTGCTTAAAACCATTGACAGCAATAGAATATATTTCACTTTTTTGTTTCAAATTTGTATGTGATTTTTAAATTTTGTTTTCTTTTAATGTATTTATTTTTCTTTTACAATTTTAATGTTACATACAATATGATGTTTAGACGGATGAGGACTATAGATAATGTTAAAAAATGTTTTTATATATTTATATATCTAGTATATATATATAATATACAGTATATATAGTATATAAAATACTTATAGTCATACGTATATAAAAATGTGAGATGATAGTTTTTTATATTTATTTATAGATATTATTTATTTCAAAATTTAAATCCTAGCTCAGTTGTTCCTTGTCTTTTTAATCATGTTTCATACTTTAATTTTTAGATTGACACAACAAAACACTATCATTTTTGTTTGCATTGCACGCAGTATTTCTCTGGGCACGTTTACAGTGCAAAGTTTTATAACTTTGAATTACCGTAGCTCAAGTGTGCTTCATAGAGATGTTTTTTATCCTAAATACTGTGTTTAGTTGTCAACACATAATAACAGTTATTCAGGAAAAGACACTAGCACTTCTGCAGAAAAGGGGCAAACAATGCAAGTTTGTGGGAGGCTGTCTGTACATACAGAAGCCAGAACATTGCAGTCACTATCCAACAGAGACTAAGGGGGGGGGGGGGGGGGGGGGGACTGG
Organism: Sinocyclocheilus anophthalmus; assembly: GCA_018155175.1. Lineage (NCBI taxonomy): Eukaryota > Metazoa > Chordata > Actinopteri > Cypriniformes > Cyprinidae > Sinocyclocheilus > Sinocyclocheilus anophthalmus. The sequence goes on from JADLZN010007197.1 coordinate 590,013, forward strand.
GAGGAGGGGGGACAGTGGAATCAGATGGTCCCGTCACCCTTTGTGGGCCGAGGGTTATAGATTCCACCACCAGAAGTACAGTACTGAGTGCAGTACTGAGTGGCGAATGTGTGTGATAGAGATGCTATGAAAGCCAAATGATATTCCGCAAAACCTAACAGTAGTTAGACAAAAAGTAGTAGCCAGGGTCATGAAAGTTCTTTGGATAAATGTTCCCTGCAGAAATCTGTCAGATCTTATGTGGAAAGTTGTTTCTTGATTAATTGGCATTAATGTCTGTATATTAGACAACATTGCTGTGGTGTTTGCTTTGGCAATTCAACAAAGCCTACAGCAATGATGACTACGATTAATGGCGCTCTTCAAAGTAATAAGATGTTTTTAAATGGTTCTTTGTAGCATTTTAGGTTCAGCAGAGAATATTCTCCTCATAAAGAAGCATTCTGGGCTTCATAGGATTCTTGAGGTTACTAAATGGTTTTTTGGAGATTAAAACAGCTTTTGATGTTGCGTTATACTTTGGTTCTTCTGATCGACAAATTGGTTTCCGGGTTCTTTAAAGCAGCAGTAGATTGAAGTTCTCCAATGACATCATGTAAGAACCTTTTTGGTTCCGTTTGGAATCTTTACTTTATCAGTCAGTCAGACAAAATCTGTAACAACAAATGTAGTCATCTTAGTTGTCGTCAAATGTTTGCATATAATCTCCTCTAAACAACGATAAAGGCGACCTGTGTGTTGTGTGAGGATGTGCATTCTGAACATATCTATGGTGTTTGCCTAAACACTGGCCTTTTCTTCTCAACACAACTGCCATTCATCACTTCAAGACAATACGCTGTTATTAAAGCAATGATGCAGAATATAAGATGGCAAACTGTTTTCTCTGAACCATGCCCCATTTATATTACATTTTCATTTTGAAAGTGTCTCATAACTCTTCAGAACCGTTACATTGTGTCACTGCCTGCAATGTTGTAATATTTAACCACAAATCACAAACAGATGTGGCTATGATGCTATTTGTCATGGAAAAAAGTAATAATTTTAAACGCGCAATCATCAGCCACCATTCATAATTGATTTTTAGACACGTCTTCTTCCCGGGACGGTCTCAGAAATAGATGAGAAGTGACTGATTCTGATTAGACGTTACAAGTCCCCACAAAATTGACAATGACAGTGGCGCTAAATGTTGATTAATCGCCATGTAATTGCATTCCACTGCATTTCAACAGTCTGGTAGAGTCTCAGTGAGGTTAGTGTCACATAAGACTTTCATTATAATATGTCAAAATGCACATATTTTAATTTGATCGATTAAACGAGTTGATTAAATCCATGTGCACACAGCAGCTCTGTTGATTGCGCTTTTTTTGCCACCAAGCTACTCTAGCCAAAGAATCTTGATTTAATTATTATTTCATATAAAGTTTTTTTTAGATTTGTGTTATACATAAAACTTGAACAAATTTATTGTATTCTTAAAAATAAAGGTTCTTTATTGGCATCTATGGTTTCATGAAGAACCTTTAAAATCCATGGAACCTCTCCATTGCACAATAGTGGGAAAAGGTTCTTTAGATTATTCAAATGTTCTTCACACTAGGAAAAAGTGGTTCTTTAAGAATGGTTCTTTTGGGAACCCAAATGATTCTTCTGTGGCATCGCTGTGAAACCCCCCTTTTGGAACCTTTATGGAGAGACATCCTTCTAAAGACAATTGTATGTACTCATACAGGTTTGCAATGACATGACTTTGAGTAAATTATGGTAGAACTGTGAACCATCCCTTTTCTTTGTTTAGTACTTACCATCCAGCGAGAGCAAGGAGTCAAAGATCTTGCACTGCACCTGGCCTGTGCTCTGAGATGCACAGGACATCCACAGGCCTTCGTACAAGCCCACGGCCATAATGATGGCGTCCCCTGCATACGAGGACTGCTTCCATTGGGGCAGCACCGTAGTGGAGATGATGCCAATCCATCCACCCAGAGCGAGAAAATAGCCCAGAAGCTGAAACCCAGAGTTGGCCATAATTGTCCTTTTTAAACTTCTGTTTCAGTGTAGATTTAAACTGAGTTCAGTGAAGTTCTCCAGTCAGGAAGCCTCCTGCAATTCCCTCAAGAACGTGCAAAGAAATCCACCTCTCTCAGAATGAGTCGAACGAGTCGAGATGAGCAGTCAAAGTCTGTCTGATTCTCGCCAACTCTTCGGTCACTCGCTGTATCCCTTTGTAGCTCTCGTTCGCTTCAGTATCTCTCATTTGGAGGCTTCCTGTGACATACCTTGATTCTGTCTAAATCTGAGTCCTTCAAGTCTCCTCTCTGAAGGTACCCCACTTCTGGAGGTTGTGGAAAGAGCGTTTGGGGTGCCCAGGATACCGTCAGGATGTGGTTGAGTGCTGCTTTACTGTCTGCATAGCTGTTCTTGTCACACACCAGTGTGTCTGGATGGTGCTCAGGGGACAGAGCAGCAGGAATGGGGGGAAAAAAAAGGACGGCGAATACTTCACAGACAAAAAAAAAAAGAAGCCTTGACAGAGTGAATGCATTGGGGGGGTGGAGTGCCAGGCTGATGATGACTCTCTGATTGGTGGTTTAGTGAAGAGAAACGCCTACTGAAAATAGTGCAGGAGGGACTAATTAAGCCCAGATGTCACTTGTGGAGTCAATCCGCAAGAGTGGGATGTGCGATACGCCACAAAGCCCTAATTGCGTAAAATTCTCAAAGTGAGCAAGTGTCTTCAAATCTTCACAATCACGTGTGGATTAAAGTTATTGCTCCTGTGTCAGAAATGTGGCATCTGTTGGGTGAAGTTGTTTTCCCCATTTGAATGTGTTCCCGCACTGACCCTTGTGAAGCACTACAGAGGCGCATAAATCAGTGTTTAAACTGTGCTCATTTGAAAGGAAGTGTCACCCACACACAAAAACTCTTGCTTCTGGTGGAGATTTAGGGGTTTGCCTGTGACAGCTCAGAGGATCTCCATGGGAACCCGCTCGGTTTAATCACCGAGCGAGGGAAACACACAGCGGGTCTTGCTGCATGGAATGGAGGCGCCTTTTGGCTCTGATCACGGAGCAATTGAACAGATTGTGAAGAACTTTCAGTGACAAAAGTAGAAACTGATTTCATTTACTTTTGTGAAGAGAATGTGAGAGACTTGCCAATGCAACAATGCCACCATGATGCCAGGCATTGATATGCTGTTGCTAAGGTGTTCCGCACTAAAAAAACTAAACAATTGCATATTATTCATTAGAATATTACTTAAAAAAAAAATAATACTAAAAATAATTATTTAAAAAAATAGAATATATAATACTCATAGAACCAACAGTATTCCTCAATGTTACTACAGCTACAACTACCAATAAATTGTGGCTGATTTATTACAGGTCTAGTATGAAGCCAGTTTCTGCACACGAATAAAACTATAAAAAAGGTAATGCGAATTTTACGCAGAACTGCGGGGTGAAACTTAATAGGCAAAACAGGCTCCTAGGGTTAGGAGCGTTAGCATAAGGATACTGTTTGTAGCAGAGTAATTTATTGTTTGTGATTTGCTGGCTAATTAACGGTGGATATATATGATATCAACTTCACGTGCAACATACAGTGATATATACTAGTATAGCAAATCTCTAATACTGCGCGGATTTTTTTTGTCCAAAAATTTAACTTATTATCACCAATTTATTATCAACAGCTCTTATAAAGCTTTTATTTACAAAGTATAAACAACTTTAGGGCTCATAACAGGATATTTGTGTAGGGCGACATTGTTAATGCAGGGAATTTAAAAGCTTGATTGCTTCATCATTGCTAAATTTCTAAAATTTGACTGCAATGCATAAAGATTAGGGTTAATTAAAGATAAAGATATAGGTTTAGATAAAGAGAAGGGTTAGTTCACCAAAATGAATCGGTCATTAATTACTCACCACTCGTGTCGTTCCAAACCCGTAAGACTTCCGTTCATCATATTTTTGATGAATTCTGAGAATTTCTGACCCTCCATAGACAGCAAAGGAACTGACACGTTCAAGACCCAGAAAGGTAGTAAAGATATTTTTAAAATAGTCCATGTGAGATCAGTGGTTCAACTGGGATTTTATGAAGCTACGAGAATATTTTAGTTTTCTTTGTTATTCAACAACTTCTTTTCTTCGCTGCGTGTTCATGAGCGTAAGGAGTCATCATTCTGACGTAATACCCGGATGCACTGTGCCTTGTTTACAACAAGAGGAAAACACATGATAAAACATAAAACAGTCTTTATAAACGTCTAAAGATTTCGACAGAGAGGATGACTTGCAATTTTTTTTGTCTAGCCTTACTTATTCGAAATCAAGACTATACAGCCCGCGATAACCTAGGAGCGATGGAGTAACGTCAGAACGCCAGCTCCTGCGTCATCATGCTCCACGCTGCGTCGTGTACTTTCATCAACGTGCATTGAAGACTGACCTGGAGCAGACAGATTGTTGAATAAAGTCGTTATTTGTTTTTCTTTTGCGCACAAAAAGTATTCTCGTAGCTTCATAAAATTAAGGTTGAACCACTGATGTCACATGGACTACTTTAGTACCTTTCCGGGCCATGTTGCTATCTATGGAGGGACAGAAAGCTCTCGGATTTCATCAAATATATCTTAATTTGTGTTCCGAAGATGCATGAAGGTCTTACAGGTTTGGAACCACATAAATGTGCGTAAATTATTGACAGAATTTTCATTTTTGAGTGAACTATCCCTTTAAGATTATGAACATTAGCATCATGATTTTCTGTAAATCTGTTTGTAAAACAATGTGAATTATGAAAAGATTTTTACAGATTACTGACTGGCCCAAGTGAAGAGTCCACTGCTAAGTCTTGGATCCATATAACAGAATGCTTCTCCTCAGCAAGTCACATGATTTGAGGTATCTTTCATCTCTATAGGATAAATGGTGTGGGACGAGTTAAGACCAAAGTTTAAACTTAAAAGGGGTCATATGATGCGATTTCAATTTCCTTCCTCTTTGGAGTGTTACAAGCTGTTTGTGCATAAAGAAGATCTGTAAAGTTTGCAAAGACTAAAGTCTCAAATCCAAAGAGATATTCTTATAAAAGTTAAGACTTGTCCACGCACTCCTAAAACGGCTCGTTCTAACACGCCACCACATATCTACGTCGCTATGTGGGAAGATTTGCATAACGCCGCCCAAATGTTCACGCAAAGAAAGAAGGTGTAAGTTTTATTCTCGCTGTTGTATTGTTGTTGCTGCCGCCATGTCCTGAAGATGCTGTTTGTTTTGTTGTGAAAGCGAAACTAATTTGTTTGGCCTTCCAATAAGAGGACGATATCTGCTTCGTCATGCCTGGAGCTGATCCGTTCCGGCGGTTGCTGAAGAAAACTTTGCTGCTGTGGATCACCGGATCGGCTTTCACCGTGGACGAAGCGGAGTCCAGCCCGGAGTCGTTAAATGTCCTTCCGGACCAATCCTTTGTCGACATCGCCTGGTGTACCTCACGTTCTCAAGTACACCGCCTCTGCTCACTCAAGCCCTCCCGCCGTTCCTCACTTTATCCCCTGGCCTCTGCTCACTCTAGGCTGCTGTGTGTGACGCTGTGTTTCGTTGAGAAAGTGAAACTTCTTTGTTTGTTCTTCCAAAAGAGGACACAACTAGAATTTAGTGGTTAAGTTGTATTTACAACACCGTTCCAGAACACTTCAACCCAAATATACAGATGTGTCCAACACATTTTATGGAGGACTGTTTCATGATCCTGGTAGAGTAGATTACAATGCCGGCTGTTTTGACTCAAAGACTGTAAGTAAGTTTTTTATTTTTAAAGAGTTTTATATTTTATATATTTAAAGCAAGTTTTTGGGCAGTATAGAGTAGCACTTGATGTTTGTCATTTCTCAGATCACAAATACAGACATGGTTATATGTTTACGCGGCGCGATGCAACGCAATGCGTAAAAAAAGACAGTATAAGTCATTATAAAATTAGTAATTATGTCCCCACTGGATACAACGAATGCCTCGTGATAAGGCGGTTTTCATGTTTTTAATCATCGCTCCGGCCTGACACGGCATCAACAGTATGTGAGGGGGCGTAACATTTCCGTCTCACGCTTGAGGTATTCGGCCAATCACAATGCCCTGGATAGCTGGCCAATCACAGCACACCTCGCTTTTTAGAATGATGAGCTTTGTAGAAATCGACGCGTTTCAGAAAGGCGGGGCATAGAGAAGAAACAATAATGTAAATTATGTGGAAAATAATGTGTTTTTTGAACCTTAAACCGCATAAACATATTTCATTACACCAAATACACAAAATACTGTTCTTTTTAGCAACATCATATGACCCCTTTAAGGTTAGGGGTTTCTTTCAAATTCCTAACACTACATATGAGCAATAGCAATAGTAATGCTTGCCTTATCAACGACCACAAATAGTAAAGTACATAGAGGAAAGAGAAAGAACACAATGCACTGTACTACATATTTCGCAAGTGTAGAGCTACAACAACAAAAACATCACAAAAAAATCTCCAGGCCTCAAACTGCAATCAACTTTTGGACCATTTTAAATTAGACAATTAATCTGGCGTCTAAGTACTCGTAGATGGCCATTACACAAGAGCTGTGAACAAGGACTTATGAAAAACAAGTCATTATTTCATTGACCTCGAAGAGGTGGGGCAGTTCTGTGTTTTCCAAAACGTCTCATTAGGTTTTTCTTTGAAGCATCCTCTCGAAACAGGATTAGCCTCCACGGTCCATCTCGACATGGAGTCAGGGGTCGAATACGCTCTCAGGGGCCCCTGGGATTGGTGTTATTACAGGGAGAGTGGTTAATTATCTAGATAGCAATGAATCTTCTTTTTTTTCCAGAGACCACAAAACTATCCATTCCTTCTTTCCATTCATCCACAACCCCATCCCTCAATACAAGTCACACACATGCATAAAGATGAATTCATAAACCCAGCCCCCATCCCATGCACCGATCACCCAAGGGTTAGTGTTTACATTCGAGTGGGTCTCACTGAACTATGTAGCTCAGACAAACCCTTTTACAAACAGCTCATCAGCCCATCTCTCTGCATGGATTAAAATACCATGTAACCATGCTTGTATGCGCCTGCACAAAATCCACTGAGGGTAACAAAACAGATCCAATGTTCACGGGTGTCAGTGTGGGAGATAAATAGACTGATAGATGGAGTAAATTAACTTGAACCGCATACTTCCTTCATATTGTATCAATTGAAACAATCTCTTTCAGACACTGGAAATGTCAAATGTGTGTCAAATGGCATTGTGGAAAAAGTTCTGTCTATTTTAATTAATTAAATAATTATTTTATTTTATTTTATTTTTTGCTCTCTTTATCCTGGTATATTTCACAAAAGTATCAACAAATCCTGATTTCCAGGACAATTACCACCATTAGTTCTCTATGCTATGAAAATTAAGAGAAGTTTCCAGAAGATTTGGGTATAAAAAAAAAAACATGCCTAAAAATTGAGTTGTGTGTGTGTTTAAAGTAGGCCTTATTTTGCGGACTTAATTACAAGGAAAATAAATAATTTATTCTGATGGCAGTGTTTTCCTGAACAGAAATTATGTGTTGCTGACAGGGCCGTCCTTAGCTGACGCGGGGCTCAGTGCGAGGTAGGGAAGCGGGGCCCCCCTCGGTCCGTTCACGATTGCGTCTCGGTTCACCGTGGGGCATCCTAAAGCGGGGGACTCGTGGCGCACTTAGGCGACCACCAGTTGCACCCCCTTAAGGACAGCCCTGGTTGCTGACTACTGTATCTCTTAAAACAGAAAAAGTTGTGACTCGTCACTGTTCTCAGCCATCGTTGTTACATTCAAAAAGCTTTCTATTGGCCATGCATGCTTATATACCCATGTATACACTTGCTCTGTAAAATATTTGTGAAATGCTGGAATATCATTACCGTCTCTACGGATTTCCAGACTGAAGGCAAGATGTTCAAAGAGCTCCAGCCATTGAGGTAGTTTTTGAAGAATATTTCACTGTTTACGATTGGAGCATTCGAATACAGCATTTAAAACAACATGGAGTACTACACCAACCTCATGCACTCTACACTATGACAGGTAAGTGCTGTTCTGTTGCTTGTCTTCTCCAAAGACCTATCTGATTTCAGATTCAGACAGAATCAACATGGATAATACAAATAGTAAGTTGAGTAATTTGAGATTTTGTAAATTGAGAAAACTGTAGCTATAATTCAACATTTCCATGCTAAGCTAAGGAAAAAAGCTGTATGGAGGAATGCAAATGGAGGAGGAGGAAACAAAAAAAATGTGGAGAAACTAAAGTGGATTGTAGTGAAAGTGCCCCTCCTTCACAGGCCCAAACTTCAGCGGCTTAGGAGTTCTCTGGGAAACTTTGACCAGTGAAAAGACCATCTGGTCAAGTTCACTGCTGGCTAATTAGCAATTAGACATTCAAAGGTTTTTTGTTCACCTCTGTAGACTGCAGACTTGTGTAAAAAGAAAGTTACTTGCAGTTCAGACAAAATGGAGAGAATAAGTTAGAGAAGAGATCCACACATATGATGGATTGCGAGTGTTGTTTTATGTTATATATTAACAACATTGACTACAGGATTTGAGTTATTCTGCAACAATATGCATATAGAATGACATGTTTGTTGTGTTGCATGAAGGTTGAAATGCCAAACAAAGTACAATATTACAATCAAATGCCAAGCTACTTTATTGCCAGTATGGGGGAATTTACACTGCTACTACCTATAGTACAGTGTCCAAATTAGCCTTTACATCTAGTTAAACAGCCTGCAGATTTTGACTTTTCAAATATGTTGGAAAATGTTAGTTATTTGTGGGAACTGAAGTAATAAATGTACAATAGATACTCAAGTTCCCTTTCAGTCAGTCCCTCTCGACGTCACGTCGGTGACCGACGAATTGGGAATCTCGCCAGAGAGACCAATCCACTTTGAGTGTAACTTAACGAGCCAATGGACATTAACATGCGGAATTCGAATCTGGCTGCCACACCACGCAGTGGAGGCAGCAGGTGCAGCAGCCTTCCACCAGGCAGTGTCGTGGAGCCAGGCATAGGTAGGATGCCCAGCACGTCCAGGCCCTCACCAAACCTGGTGGCAAGTGCAAGTGCAAGAGGCCCTGAGACGGGCGACCCGGAGATGGAGGGGACTGCTCATCGGGAGATGGTGACCGCATCACTCTCTCCCCCGGAAGAGGGCCAGGTGGAGAATATTTGTTTCGTTTAGTTTGTGTTCCGCCGCTGGCCCAGCAGTCAGCGGTACCCAAAACTTCAGAAAAAGAGCAGTTTCCTCAGTCTCTGGGTCCCAAGAGGAGGAGAGGGGCTGACTGTGCATCACAGGATCACTTCCCTCCTCTTTCGTCAGCGGGCAGCGGTGGGTTGCCCAAGAGCACTCCCTCTGCCCATTCGTGGAACCAGGTAGGTGCTTTGACACTCAAGACCCCGCTTCATGCCGTCACATGCCAGACTGTTACAAGCCTCAAGCCCCCTCTCACGAGGAGGGATCAGGTTAGTGTTACACTTCACACCCAGACCCCGCCCTCTGCCGTCACAGGTCGGGTCCCTGTGTTCCACTGCCCTGCCCCACCGCGGGTACATCGGTGGCTCCGTTGGTTCCACTGGCATGGTCTCTCGGAGCCTGGTTGGCGCTTCCCAGTCTGTCTCAGTGGCTCCTGTGGACTATCAGACTTGGCTACGCGATTCAATTTGCCGGCGTCCCCCCAAGTTCTGTCTTGTGTGCGGAAATCGCAGTCCTGCTGGCGAAGAACGCGATAGAGCCGGTCCCTCCAGCCGATATGAGGTGGGGGTGGGGGGGGGGGGGGGGGGGGGGGGTGGCCAGGGTTCACAGCCTTACATTGTGCCAAGAAGAGCGGTGGGTACATTCCAACCTTGACCTGCGAGTTTGAATGGGCGTTTACAAGCTGCTGTTCAAAACGTTGATACAGAAACGCATTTTCGAGTGAATCCGTCACCAAGACTGGTTTGCAGGGATTGACCTGAAGGACACGTACTTTCATGTCTCGATCCTTCCGCGACACAGGCCATTCCTGCTGTTTGCCTTCGAGGGTCGGGCATATCAGTACAAGGTCCTGCACTTCGGGCTGTCCCTGTCGTACCGTGTCTTCACCAAAGTCGCGGAGGCGGCCCTTATTCCCTTGAGGGAACAGGGTGTTTGCATCCTCAACTATCTCGACGACTGGATCATACTCGCACAGTCTCGCGATCAGCTGTGCACACACAGGGACGTGGTGCTCAGACACCTCAGCCAGTAGGGTCTTCGGGTCAACTGGAAAAAGAGCAAACTCGTGCCAACGCAGAGGATCTCTTTTCTCGGAATGGAGCTGAATTTGGTCAACCAGACAGCACGCCTTACCCAGGAAAGTGCTCAGTCGGTGCTGAACTACCTCAAGACTTTATCAGGCAGGATGGCGGTCCCACTGAAATTGTTTCAGAGGCTCCTGGGGCATATAGCTGCAGCTGTTGTGGTAGTTCCGCTCGGTCTGCTCCATATGAGACCGCTTCAGCACTGGCTCCATGGCCGTGTCCCGAGGTGGGCATGGCTATGCAGCACTCATCGGGTTCAGATTACACTGGCCTGTAGCAGAATCTTCAGCCTGTGGTCGGATCCTTCGTTCCTTTGGGGAGGAGTGACCCTGGAACAGGTATCCAGGCATGCAGTGGTTTTCACGGATGCCTCGGCACGGCTGGGGAGCCACGTACAACGGGCACACAGTGTCAGGGGTGTGGATGGGTCCCCAAATGTGTTGGCATATCAATTGCCTCGAGTTGCTGGCAGTGCGCCTTGCCCTGAGCCGCCTCAGAGGTTGCCTTCAGGGTAGGGACGTACTGGTCCGCATGGATAATACTTAGACCGTTTTGTATATCAACCGGCAAGCCAGTTTACACTCCCATCGCATGTCGCAACTCCCCCGCCACCTTCTCCTCTGGAGTCAGAAGCATCTGAGGTCCCTTCGTGCCATCCACATCCCAGGAGTGTTAAACCAGGCAGCCGAAGAGCTGTCTCGAGCAGCACTTCCAGGGGAGTGGAGACTCCCCCTCCAGGCAGTTCAGTTGATCTGGAGATGGTCCGTAAACCTGTTTACATATCCAGAAACCACCTACTGCCAGTGGTTCTACTCCCTAACCGAGGCAACACTCTGTGCGGATGCACTGGCACACAGCTGGCCCGGGGCCTGCGCAAATATGTGTTTCCCCCAGTGAGCCTACTCGCACAGATGCTGTGCAAGATCAGGGAGGACGAGAAGCAGGTCTTGTTAGTGGCTCCATATTGGCCCAACAGGACCTGGTTCGGGGAACTCATGCTCCTCGTGTCGTATGGTGTTCCTCTCACCGAGAGGACCCCCAGAAATGTTCAATCAGAGCTGTGCTTTCCTTCTTGCAGCAAGGGCTGGAACGTAGGCTGGAGCGTAGGCTGTCCCCCTCCACCCTTAAGGTTTACGTTGCTGCTATCCCTGCACACCACGACTCCATAGAGGGGAGGGCCAAAAGGTTAAATCCTCCTAGGCCCCTCTCTTTACCCTCTTGGGATTTAGCGTTGTGCTAAGAGCCCTACAAACTGCTCCCTTTGAGCCTTTGGAGTCAGTCGAGTTGAAGTTTCTCTCCATGAAAGCTAACAGTTGGCCTCGATCATGAGGTTGGGGGACCAGCAGGCATTTTCGTTCGACGAATCATGCCTTGAGTTTGGGCTGGCTGACTCCAGTGCAACACTGAAACCCCGGCCTGGCTACGTGCCCAAGCTTCCCTAACCCTAACCTAACTCCCTTCAGGGACCAGGTGGTGAACCTGCAAGCGCTGCCCCTGGAGGAGGCAGACCCAGCCCTAGCTTTGCTCTGTCCTGTACGTGCACTGCAATAGTACGTGGTTAGAACTCAGAGCTTTAGGACCTCAGAGCAACTCTTTGTCTGTTACGGAGGACAGCAGAAGGGGAAAGCTGTCTCCAAGCAGAGGATGGCCCACTGGATAGTGGATGCCAGCACCTTGGCCTATGAGGCACAAGGTGTGCCCTGCCCGCTCAGGCTGCATACTCACTCCACTAGGGATGTCGCATCGTCCTGTGTCCATAACGGCTAGTTATCCAGAGAGTTCCCTAACCAGGCAAATCCTGTCGAGTCCTCCAGCACTCCGGCGGCCGTACGTGGCGGAGAGTCCGGCGCCAGGCCTTTCAGCCAATGAATTCCTGAAATCTGGTGTGAGGCTAGTGCCCATATGAGTGGCCCTGTTGGGATCCCATATGTGTATTTCCACGGTCCAGTTACTAGGGCTGTGTTTCCCCTGACAGGCTATGCTCTGCCGTCTCTAGATGATGCAGCCTGAGCCATCTCAGAAACTTCCATGTGCAATAGGACAATTTTGGGTTACTCCACATGAGTAAATGTCACTCAGCACCCTCTGGGACGAGGTGACTCCGCAGCATGCCTCTTTCAAGTAGAAAGGGCACGCTTTCCCAATGTTATCCAACTGTTTGGGTTGCTCGAGGAACAGCAGTAGTCAACCTTCTCTGTGTAGAGCCCGGTCCTATCGTCTGCCTTAGGAAGGTCGGGAGGCCTATACAGGGCACTGAAGGGGGCAGCACCTGTGGCACGTTGCTAGGGATTCCCAATTCGTCGATCACCGACGTGACATTGAGAGTGACCGACTGAAAGGGAATGCCTCGGTTACATGTGTAACCCTCGTTCCCTGAACGGAGACGTCATGTCACACAGTTGCTGTATCACCGCTGAGCTGCCAGGTCACCGGCTCGGCTCCTCAGTGAAAAGATGAATGAATGTGGTGCAGCTGCTGCCTCTTATACCCGCGCTGCGGGGTGTGACAGCCAGATGCGAATTCCACATGCCACTGTCCATTGGCTCGTTTAGTTACACTCGAAGTGGATTGGTCTGGGCGAGATATTCCCAATTCGTCGGTCACCGGCGTGACGGCTCTGTTCTCTCCTTCAGGGAACGAGGGTTACATGTAACCAAGACGTTACCCAACATGCTTTGTGACTGGGGTAAATTTGATCTAAATACCCACTAAGACTGTAAAAGTGTATTCAGAGTGTAATGCAATACATATGATTGTTTCTATGATGTGTTTTTAAATGTGTCCCGAAACTAATTTTTAACAGTAAAAGCTGGAATACAAAATATGACCAGATCTTAAAACCCTAGGCACAGACTTTTGTAAATGGTTACAGAGAAAAATTGGATATAATACACTAAACGACTGAGAATTAAGTCATTCTGAATACAGCAAACTTGCACAGAAACATATGTTTCATTGCTAGTAGATGCATGACAACAAGCAATATGTGTTCTAAAATCAGCTTAAAAGTTCCAATATGTTTGATATCCTCAAACTAGATGGAACCACAGTCTCAATCTAAAAAACTCAAAAAGTGTCAATGGCTCAAGACCGTTAAAAAATCTGGGCAAAACTAGCAAAATCGTAAGCTATTCAAGCTAAAAAAAGACACTAAAAATATTGAATATAACAGAAAGGTTGTTTCATTTTGTACAAACAGTCTGTAAATCACATGACTCAGTGTGTTCTACACAGGAAACTGGTTAATGAGATTGATGAAATAAACAAATTAGGGCATTATCAAATTGTAAAGTGTACTCAGCCGCTGTTATGTTCATGTGGTTAGAAGGGTGGGAATGTTGCACAAAGATGAACACAGTATGCCAGGTGTCGTAAAAGTGTTGAGCTGGGGTTACTAAAAATTAAAGAGTGGCATTGTTAGATTGGAACAGAGGGGTAATAGAGACAAAAGTGGTACTGAGAGTAGTTATTATTCCCTTATAGACTAGGCAGGCTCGTCAGGAGGGAAAGCAACAGAGGGGCCCAGTATACGAGATCTGAAGGTTCAAGTTTTGATTAAAGGTAGTAAAATGGGCCAAAATCAAAAGAAGGGGGAAAAAAATCGGGTAATGGAAAAGCGCACTGTACTGAAACAATTTTCATGCAGATAAAGGCTGTATACCAGTGTGGAGAGCGGCACGGAAAAGAGGAAAAGAAGAGAAAGTGTGGAGTCGCAAAATGATCAAAGAGGGCCATCCAGGGACAAGCCATGAAACTCAGTGACACTCGTTTCTGGAACAACCCTTAGGGTGGCTGTATGTGAGCCCCATTCCAAGTATTGATGCTGTTGCTGCTAACGGCGAACAGTCGTTAATACCAGCGCGGCTCTGGTGACACGAAGGTAGCCCAGTAAATGGGACGAGAAGGTGGTCAGATCCTGTCCGTTTTTCCACTCCTCTTTTTCCAGGCCGCATTAGTACTGACAGCTTAAACGATATCACAGAGGTGCCGCTGATGCCCTGAGTTCGAAGCGACGCGGAGATTACCAAGAGTATATTGTCAAGGCCCAACAGACCCGACTCTGCCGGAGGGGTGCCCAAATGCATATGGGAAGCGAGACCAGCTCCCAGAAGGAGACAGGGACCTGACGTACAACGAGGCGGTCGAGTTAGCGAAGACGCGATGGGGAGAAAGGGAACAGAACTTGTGGCGAACGCATAGCGCCCGCGAAAGTCCACTCCCAATGATTACATGTCGGTCACCTGCTATAATGGCTGTTTTCGCATCGGTTGTCACGACTCGAGACCGACTCGACTCTTTTGCGCCTTATTGTGCCCATACACGCTAAGGGAAGCATCGCTGGCATCATCCACTCGAATGGAAGAGACTCCAGGAGGGAAATACAATTTTCGCTTTGAAGCCGTACCTTGCAGGAGGATAATGTAACATTTGGAGGGTCATGTAGTGCGCCCTGCGTGCTCAGACAGTCAGGAATGCACTCAACGGGGCAACAACGTCTCGGGCTCTTTGTTGCCAATGGCCCCTGAATTGCCTCTTCCACCTGACTGACAGAAAAACATCAGGCTGGAGTGGTGCCTATAGAAAGTTCTGCTCGAGAGTTTCCACCTGGGCTGGAGGGAGGGAGAGAATAGCCAACATCAACATACCCTCAAAGGGGTCCAAGCCCTGGGGCAGAGCAACTGAGTTGGACACAGGGGCTTGAAAATGGGGATTATAAGGGGAATGTGTTGGGTTAATCCACCATTATGCGGCGGCCCACAGGTCTTTAGTTACCTCAGAGTGTATAAGGGCATTCTGCCGCCCAGAGAAAACCAGAATACTGTCCGAGCAATATCTAATGCGACGGCAAAATTTCATTTCTGCTTCTAAATCAGGACAAGTGATGCTAGACCTTGCTGTGGCCTGTTGCATCCATGACAACTCAACATCTTTATTTGACAGATCTGCAACCAGCAAAGACAACCCACAAGAAATGGCTAATTCTGCCCTACGCACTCGTAATGATTCCATGAACTCTTTCCCTGCCATTGTGGGAGTTTCCCAGCTTTCCGTGTTTTCACTGTTATAGCAGAAGCAAAAAAAATTGATCACATATGTAAGTACTGTAGATGAATATGTAAAATAACGCGATTAACAAACATTCAACTACAACATCAAAACTGCCTAACGTTACAAAATGAATGATGATCCAGGAACTGGTTTTTTTATCATCATTCTAAATCTAAACCAGATGTAGTCTTTTACAACAATGTGATTTTCTCAGCTTTTTGTTCAAAATGTTGGTCTTTTCATGAAACATACTTTCTTTTGATCAGGGGTGTTTCCTCTGAGGAGGCAATGCCTTCTCAAAAAGAACAACAGCAGCATTACAAAATATAACATTAAAAAGGGTATAAATCGCTTGTTTTTCTAAAGAAACATTGTCCAACAGCGACACTAGCAGGTAAAGTTACAGCAGGATTCGGCGTCTCTTCCACCTCCCCTGAGCCCACTGAGTTTTAACAGACCTCCTAAAGTGTACGGTGGGTTTGGTGGGGTGTAATTGAGAATGAATGGGGGAAAGTCACGTGAGAGGAGGCAATGCCTCCATCGCAATATGATTGGATATGACTGGTTATGAACAGTCTGAATGAACAATATAATGTTGTTAAAGGGAATACTAATAAAAAAGTAAGTGAACAACTCACACACTTAGATATAACCACTTTGTCACGTCAAAATAAGACTTGAATTGGCATGAAAACATGATCTGTGGGAGTTTTTAGTGAGTAATCAGTTTGGCATATGTCTGTGACCAATATTTACCAAGCTTGGATGTCTGATGATCCGAAAAATTCAAAATAGTTAAAAGTCAACTATTAAAAAGAATAGCTGAACATAAGTTCACAAATGAAATATTTTGTTTAAACTGTTACTGCCTTGAGTTATTTTAGAATAAATGTAAAATGCTTAAAAACACTAACATGATGAGATTCGTATTTGAATTTAATAAGTAGAATATTGATTACATTGTCAATGTAAAAATATATATTTACATTTGATTAAAAAAAAAACTTTGAGAAATTTGCCTTCTCATTTCACAACACCACTGCTTTTGACATATTGCATGTTCAGATATTCATACAAATTTCTGGGAAATGAAAATTTTGTGAAAGTTATCAAAAATGTTGGCAGTGGCTAGCAACTTTAAAAAAAAAATGCTGGCAGGGAAAGAGTTAAGAAACTTTAACATCCATGGAACCTTTCAATTGTACAAAAGGTTCTTTATAAATGGAAATTTTCTTCACATTAAGAATAAATGGTTCTTCTTCTGTAAGAACTGCTCTTCGGGGAATCAAAATGGCATTCCTCTATTGCATCTCTGTGAAAACCCCCTTTTACAACCTTTGTATTGCATTGAAAATCGGAGGTAACTGAAGTGGTACTTTTTTGCTTTACCTAAATGTCCGTTCTGCTAATTAATTTTCAGCCGATTTCTGAATGCAGTCTCAAAGACACCATGAAGTTATTCTCTATGACTCTTATCACAGATCGCTTCTTGTCATAGACCTGCACCTCCTACCGTGTGAAGTCAAGTCATTCCCTCCTCCAGCTAGTAAGGATGAGCTTCATGGTTCCCCCAAGCACAATCGCGCTGACTTGGAGCCTGTCCCAGCCCGGCACCGGAATGATCCAAGTCTTAGGGGAAATAAGACGACAGTTCATTGCAGTAACCACTGAAGTCATCATTCCGGCATCCATCAAAATATACCAACAATACCACACTCTATTTCAGCTATTGTTAACTCTATCTGTATTTTACAGAAGACCTATAGGCCTTTTTTGACTTGTTTTGTAGTGAACTTAACTTAATTTTCTTGTGTTTACTACATAACAACAGTTGTGTTTACGATCTTGATTTTCTCTTGATGTCAACATAAAGAAGTTTATTTAACTTTTCCTCTTTTTTCTCGGTGTGAAGATCACAAAAGCCATTAAATGCTGCTACATTGTGGATGTGCGTATTGTTTTTTTTTACTTGCCAATTAAATGGTTTGTGAGAAACCGTGCGTTAGTGACAAAAAAAGTATAATTATTGGAACTGGTCTGTTAAGGAAAATATTGGATGTACTGTAGTTATTTTTTATTATTATTCATATTTTCTGTGGCAGGTACTGAGTTACGTACTATGTTATCTGTTTTTTTGCAGTAGTTTATAATGATATAAAGCATTGTTTTACTTTTCCACAACATTACTACAACATTAGTGTTTGTGTAGTTTATAAAATTAAAAAAACAAAAGCACTTAGCAATATAGATTTAAAATATCCTATATCTATATTGCACATTCACATTCATATAGAATTGAATTAATGCCACTAATAGCCAACAGCTTATCTAGTCAGATTCATGAACTGCGTCTAGTTTACAAATTGACCTTAAATGTCAGTCTTTCTGTGTTTAATTGGACTCTGAAAACCTACATATTGTGAGGAAGAACGTGTAGTTTGATATGAATGGACACTGTCAACATTTATTTACTCAGATGGCTTTATTTTCAGAACTTGAATTGTTTTATTTCATTGCATGAATATAAGCAACTCCCTGAAATTTAACCGTCAAGCAGGATATGGTTAAAGATCTGAGAAAGTTAGAATTGGCTCAAATAACTCCTTAAAGCTTGCCAATGTGTTTAGATTCACTTGCAACTGATTAACATTGACAGAAATATTAGGAAAGTGTTGTGATTATCATGAAAAGGATCAAATTCATGTCTAACATTTGTTCTGTTGCTCTAGCCTCATGGAAACTTTGGCTGATTCCATGTCAGGTCCTGTTAACCTGCTGTTTTTCAGCCACCTTTTCAAGCCGTAGAGTTGGAATTAATTTCGTCAGGAGGCATCCTGCTGCGTCCGGCTAAATCATGCCCTGGGAGAGACGTGCTGAGGCTGTCTCTGTGGAAACCACTAATGGATACTTTCAACCTCCTTACTTTCATCTAACGTTTCTTCAGTGGACAGAGAGAACACAAGAGGAACGGTGCATATTTAGCCTCAACTGACACTTCTTTCAAAGGGCATATCATTGACTTCTCGGAATTGGTCGTGTTTCTTTCACTTTTACTCTTGTCTTTACAGGAAGGAGCAGTTCTCAGCACATTACCGTATCACGAGACCTAGTTTTGACATTTACAGCAGTGCCCTATAGCTCACCTTACTGCAAAAATGTAAGACGCCAGCACTGAACTAATAACATTTTTTATTGACAGGAGGTCCTTGTGATTTCACTGAATCTGAAATTATTGGCCGTTGAAATCAAATGTTTATTTGCATGTGCTCTTTGCATCTGATTCATATTGTGCATAAGCAAATAGGATGTGAAAACAAAACTGACTTTTGTATGTAAGGTGCAATCATTAACAAGTCTAATTTATGTAAAAAAAAGATATATATTTAATTTAAATGCTATTTCTGCTCAGTTAGCACTTGGTGTCATAGAGATACTATTGTTTTAAAGTAGTTTTATTTTTTTATGTTCTCTGTTTTCATTTTAAGTTTATTTTAGTAAGTTTTAGTAAATTTGTTGTGTTTTGTCAATTTATTATTATTAAATATGTCTAAATATTTTAAACATTTTTATTTCAGGTTTAGTTATTTTGGTAAATAAATTTAAACTAGGCTAAATGAAACTGAGAAGCCTTGGAAACTGAAATAAATAAATTATTAAATAAACAAAAACCATTATTAACCTTCCTAAAAGCTATAAAAAAAAACACCTCCAGTCCTACCAGCCTAATTATGCACATTTTCCTAAAGACCAGAGCTGCATTTTCCAAAAGCATCGTAAGCCTAAGTTGATCGTAGCTCCATTGTCACCAATGGAGCTACGATCAACTTAGGCTCACAATGCTTTTGGGAAATGCAGCCCAGATTGTTCAGACAACCCAACGACTACTTGATGCTTAAAATATGTAGTCCCACACATCCCTGTTAGTGAATAAGAAACAGGTTGTTTAGTGGATTTGCCCCTCTGTGTCCTGTAAGGCACAGGAGCGATTGCCATTATAAACGTCTGATAATGGAGTAAGACAAAAGATCTTGTATGAACACAACAGAGCATGTATAACACCGCTTGGTACGGACCATGGATTACTTCTGAGTGAAAAGGCATATATGTAATACTGTACTGTATGCCAGTCACAGTGTTAAGGCTTTGCTTTTCTTTTCTGCCCGAACAATAGCCAGCCACATACACCACAATCCCTGAAGCAGACAATGTGGTCTGTGTCTCCCAGATTTTGTATGACACGGCGGGCAGCCCCACACAAAGACGGCATACAGCGGCGACAAGAGAAAAGGACTGTAAATGCGCTCGGGTAGCCATCAAACATGTCAGAATGCAAACAAACTTCATGTAATAGTTTCTTCATGAACATCTCTACATAAATAAATCATGCATTTCAGTGGAAAGTGATGTGCGTCACAGTTTGAACTGACCAGCAGCGATGCTAATTAACCTTATGCACACAAGTCAGTGTCCTCATGTAAGGGGCCAGATGGACACGTGTGGGGTGTGCAGATGACAAAAGAAAACATGCAACACTACAGAAAGTGCTTCCAAAGCCATTAACATGGAAGTCTGAATTATTTTGCATTTGTTTTACATCTCATCAGCTCAAACAAAAGACAATGGATACAAGTGGACAAACATCAAACAAACACCAGCAATCGCAATCATGTCAACTCATAAAGTATGTAAAATCAGATATGTTTCATAACATGTATGCATGAAGTCTGAAGTGTGCGGTCATTGCTAATGGCTTTCTGCCACTTTCAGGGCTTCCTCTGGTGTCTTTAGTCGCTGACAACAAACCTACCATCAAGACCACCTCGAAGAACCCTGACAATGGTGAACTGAAGTGGTATTTGCTTTTTAGTTTCTTTCCTTAAAGCATAATAAATAGTGTATATTTTGTGTGCATACATTGCATCCAGCTCCCAGTGACACATATACAACAGCAAGATGCATAATAATAAAATTAAAGACACGTATAGGCTGCAACAGAATAAACATATTTACAGATACATTTACAGGTGTGCTGAAGAGGTTCCTCAGAAAAACCCTTCAGGTCACACAAATTCTTTTGTTTTCCAGCATCTTATGTGCATTAGAACTCTTTCCAACAATGACCGTTCCAACAAAGAACAGCAGGCAGATTAACTGTTCAGGAAAAAACAAGGGACTCGTGAACAACTATCTTAAAAGAAAAAAACCAAAAACAGCTGTGGATCATCCAGGTAACACTAAGAATCAAACGTATATAAACTTGCACCTTCAGCTGCAATGCGCTGTTTTCAAGCAGAAGCCTTGACCAAGGTCGCTAATGTCTTGAAGTCTAGATGGTCAGCAACCCAAACCAGCTCAGACCAGCTAGAATCCAGGTAATCATGTTCCAATTACCTCCTTTTTATCAAAATTTCTAAATTACACTGTAAAAAATGCTGCTGCAATTAGATACAACTTAGAATTTGAGATAACTTAACTAATTAAACTAAAGGTAACTAAACATAATTTTAAGTGTAACACGAACACTTACATTTTTAAGCTGAAACAACTCATTTTTTATTCTAATGTTGAATTTTAAGCTGTGATATCTAATCGCAGGAAAATATGTATATATACTGTATATTTACCGTGTATTTACAAAGAAACAAGACATTGCATTTTGAAGTAGAAAGACAAACTATTTTCTTACTCCATTAATATTTTTATTAACTATGAAAAATCATGTTTTACAGTAAACACTGGTGTTACTGACATCTAAAAGGAAATTAAACCATGTTTTTGTTGATGATTTCTTTCTAGAACACCCTTGGTTAATGTTAGAATATAAAAACACAGTAATTGATACTGTGCTTAAATATTCTTTCCACCCAGTGTAACGAGGCCTATTGAGCAACATTTTGACTATAAGAGTCATTGTCCCCATCAGTCCCTGGCATTCTGCTCATGGCTAGTTCTGCCCACTCCTCAGCAGTGGGAGGTACACAAGAGGAACTGTTTGTGCCGCTAACAAGGGGAGGTAAAGACACATGAGGGGTCTCATTGCAGCTGCCACGGGCCACCTTTCACGTTCACCTCCACTATTCAACTGCCAGCACGCTCCAGGTGGACTATTCAATGCCTCTTTACAAGCTGTGGCCTAATAAGTAAGAGCAAAACACATCAGAATGAATTGAAACAGTTGCTCTTATGCTGTAAAACGTCGTGCATTGTGCATTATATAAACACTTTAGATGCAAATGACAAGATGTCCACAAATAACACAGAGAACATGTTGTTAAAGCTTATCATTTCCTCAAAAGATTATGAGTAAACCACCAAAACAATGGGGTTTGGTTTGCTAGCCAATTCCTTACCACAAAATGTGGATATTGTTTACTGGTTAGCATGGAAATGCTAAGTATGCAAAACAGCCATTGCTATATGTGCAAAAAAAAAACAAGTGCAAAATATCCTAGAAAGTTTAGTCACCTAGTTTAACGTGATTTGATACATGCTATGCGAATAGCAATTAATAGGCTAATCCACATAAGTGACGTCCTCATTCTAGAAAGCATTTTTCTAGGCAAAAATCTGGAAATGAGTCAAGCTCATCAATATTTTGAATGTGTTCCCCAAAGAGAAAGGTTGTCAATTTAAAATGCTAAAAGGTAATTTTGTCGGCTTTGAACAGTACCTCATGGATAACCTCAAAACTACCAGACTTTGATGATGGACTCACTGGATTCATATTTATTTATTTATTGCCATAGCAACCTAGTTTCCATTATTTTATTCAATACTGTATCGCTAATATCGCTATTCACTAGCTGATTAAAGTGATCTTGATGGTTATTTTTGTCAAATCTCTTGCAGCAGGATTCAATATAACATTACAGTAGTAATGTTTTTAATTTAGACTTTGTTAGATACAAAAAGTTGCCTTTTTGATGTATGGCTTGTTTAATGATATATGATAATTATGCAGTTAAATAGCTAGCCTGATGCTGTTTGAATAAGAGAAAAATCCACAGCATGATTACTGCAGTGACTCTGATGTCCTTCCAAGATTTTTTCCCCCAAGTCAATGAATAAAAGGACTCAGAGTAATCTATTTGCAGCAGTAAATGACTTTGTCAAGCAGAAGGGAGTGAAGACTCTTTAAGTAGTAATTGTAGGTTTCCTAAAGACTGCCTTGAATATAATTGGCAATGCAGTTGTCCAGAAAATTGCACTGGGTTGACCAGACATGAAGAAGAACAAACAAAATACTTAAAATAGAGGAAAAAATGAAAGAAATAACCATTGTGAAATAGCCATTGTGCCATTTCAGAATGACTATTTTATATAAGAATGCCTCAAACAACTACAGCTTGTGTTGCTGGGAACAATGTAGGCTACTTGGAGAGTCATTTCAGAAAGCACATGAAACATACGCTCAGCTCCATGCTGCCACCTCGTGCAGTGTTACAGTAGTGCATATTGATGAACTCAACTTGAGTTTGATAAATCACTTTAATATTCTATGTAGAAAACAGAATTTATGGATGAGTAAGCCAACAATTGTTGTTGTTTTTTGAGGGGGGGGGGATGCTAATGTTTTTTGCTGCTCTACTTGTGCTTTGGACATGAATGATACATCAATGTGGTTTGCTGACAACAGGAGTGTTTTTAGTTTTTGACTTACATTTTTTTTTGCATGGCAGATTAATAAATGGGTGGGGGGAAAAAACAAAGAATTGCATTTAAGAAGGGACAAGAGCAATATCTAAGGAACCTTTTGAACACCATGGCATCCCACAACATCTCAGCATCGTGCCTGTGAGTTTTGAACCACTCAATAAAAATGTACTGCACTGTAATTATTTAAAAAGATGTTGCTTTTATTCAGTAACTATTGTGGGAATGAAAAGTGGCAAATGTAATCTCTGAAAGCTGCCATAGTCTTTCAAGGAGTATGAAATGTTACTGCTGTATTTCGGTTCCTGAGACGAGAAACGATTTAATTATAATTCAGGTAAAACAGAAAATACAACAGTAAACTTGTTTGTCAAATCTGCACTCCTGTGATATGGTTTCGAATTCACGAGTCTTTAAAAAAATGTACAAAAGCACAAACCCTCTATCAATGATTAAAAAAACTAAAGAAAAACTCAGCATCAAACACAGAATCTTTTCTGCATGAGGCTCATAACTCATCCTTGTGGTTTTCAGCTGTAGAGTCTTTAGGTTCTGTGCTATTTGGCTTTGCAGTATTTTTAACAGTTGCTTTGCCTGTTTTCTTCTTTTCATCTGACGTTACAGGTTTTGTCTTATTAGCTGTTTTTGATGTCTTTTTCTCTGCTGTAGTGGTTTTTGTTTTGTTTGACACTTTGCTTTTTGTTTTGTCTGCTTTAGCTTTTGTTTGGGTTTTAGGTTTCTTTTTAGATGCTTTGGCTTTTGGTTTTTCGCTTTTCTTCACCACTTTGCTGTCAGTTTTGTTATCCCCAGTAGCTTGGCTGGGTTGTTCTGTAGATGTGCTTGTTTTTACGGTTTCTTTTTCTGTTGTTTTAGCAGAAACTGTTCCTTCATGTTCAGAGGGTTTCGTGTTACTGTCCATTTCTGTTTTCTGGACATCAGCTTCAACTGGGCTGGAAAGCTTTTTCAGAAGTTCTTCAACTTCTAAACGCTCCTGTGGACACAACACAATGCAACAAGGTTAGACAAAGAGGGAACTATTAACAATTACGTCTTAGGACAAAATAGGCCTGTGTTATTTTAGTATTATATATATGTTAATGTGTTGGATAAAAGCAACACATATATCAGAATGCTATTCATTGATTTCAGTTCTGCCTTTAATATTGTTATCCCTTCCAAACGGATCTCCAAGCTCATTGATATTGACATCAGCCCCTCCCTCTCCAACTGTATGTTAGGCTTGACAGCCACAAATCCTCCAAACTCATTTTAAACACTGGTGTTCCACAGGGCTATGTGCTAAGCCCAATCCTGTACTCCCTCTTCACCCACGACTGCATACCTGTACATGGCTCTAACTCTATAATCAAGTTTGCAGATGACACCACGGTGGTAGGCCTTATCAATGGTGATGACGGGACAGCCTGCAGGGAAGTTTCAGCACCTGGTAGGGTGGTGTGCCAACAACAATCTGGCACTCAACACCCAGAAGACCAAGGAGCTGATTATGGACCACCGGTGGTCTAGGAAAGATGACACACCCTCTCATCTACATTGATGGAGCCAAAGTGGAACATGTGACTAGCTTTAAGTTCCTTGGTGTCCATATCTCTGAAGATCTTTCCTGGACACCTCCACTCTCATCAAAAAGGCATAACAGCACCTATATTTCCTTAGCACACTAAGGAAAGCTCACCTGTCCCCCACATGCTGTTGAACTTTTACCCCTGCACTATTGAGAGCATCCTAACAAACTGCATCACAGTGTGGTACAGCAACTGCACTGTCTCAGATCAGAAAGCCCTCCAGCGGGTGGTGAAAACTGCCCAACACATCACTGATGTTCAGCTACCCTCCATCAAAGACATTCACTACAAACGCTGGACAATAACCTACCCCCCCACTGCATGTTTACAAGTTTTTGTTTACATAATATATATGGTGGTACGTGTAATGATTATGTATATACTGTATAAATACAAATACATGCATGTATAATTCAAAAAACAGTTCAATCTAAAATGTTACATAAACATTGAAATAATATTAACAAAATATCTAACATATACATGTATATACATGGAAATATTTGCAAATATATACCTGAATGTGGGTATTATCTACATAATAAATCAACGTACAAGATATTATGTAAACTAAAACTTTTATTTGGATGCGATTAATCATTTGACAGTACTAATAACTTCATGCAGTAACTATTTATTCGATAAAATATATTTATATACAAACATAAAAAAAATTCTGCAATATATGCTGTATGTTTTTGTCTTTATATATACATAATAAATATAACACAGTACACACACATACAGTGGGGAAAAAAAGTATATAGACAGCCACCAATTGTGCAAGTTCTCACAATTAAAAAGATGAGAGAGGCCTGTAAATTTTCATCATAGGTATACCTCAACTACGAGAGACAAAATGAGGAAAAAAATCCAGAAAATCACATAGTATGATTTTTAAATAATTAATTTCCACTTTATTGCATGAAATAAGTATTTGATCAATAACAAAATTTAATCTCAATACTTTGTTATATACCCTTTGCTGGCAATGACAGAGGTCAAACGTTTTCTGTAAGTTTTCACAAGGTTTTCAAACACTGTTGCTGGTATTTTGGCCCATACCTCCATGCAGATCTCCTCTAGAGCAATAATATTTTGGGGCTGTCGCTGGGCAAAATGGATTTTCAACTCCCTCCAAAGATCTTCTATGGGGTTGAGATCTGGAGACTAACTAGGCCACTCCAGGACCTTGAAATACTTCTTAAGAAGCCACTCCTTCGTTGACCGGGCGGTGTGTTTGGAATCATTGTCATGCTGAAAGACCCAGCCACGTTTCCTCTTCAATGCCCTTGCTGATGGAAGGAGGTTTCACTCAAAATCTCACGATACATGGCCCATTCATTCTTTCGTTTACACGGATTAGTCGTCTTGGTCCCTTTGCAGAAAAACAGCCCCATAGCATGATGTTTCCACCCCCATGCTTTAGGTATGGTGTTCTTTGGATGCAACTCAGCATTTTCTCCTCCAAACACGACAAGTTGATTTTTTTTTACCAAAAAGTTATATTTTGGTTTCGTCTGACCATATGACATTCTCCGAATCCTCTTCTGGATCATCCAAATGCAAACTTCAGACGGGCCTGGACATGAACTGGCTTAAGCAGGGGGACACTTCTGGCACTGCAGGATTTGAGTCCCTGGCGGCGCAGTGTGTACTGATGGTAGCCTTTGTTACTTTGATCCCAGCTCTCTGCAGGTCATTCACTAAGTCCCCCCGTGTGGTTCTGGGATTTTTGCTCACAGTTTTGTGATCATTTTGACCCCACGGGGTGTGATCTTGCGTGGAGCCCCAGATTGAGGGAGATGATCAGTGGTCTTGTATGTCTTCCATTATCTAATAATTGCTCCCACAGTTGATTACTTCACACCAAGCTGCTTACCTATTGAAGATTCAGTCTTCCCAGCCTGGTGCAATTTTGTTTCTGGTGTCCTTTGACAACTCTTTGGTCTTGGCCATAGTGGAGTTTGAAGTGTGACTGTTTGAGGTTGTGGACAAATGTCTTTTATACTGATAACAAGTTCAAAAAGATGCCATTAATACAGGTAACCAGTTGAGGACAGAGGAGCCTCTTAAAGAAGAAGTACAGGTCTGTGAGAGCCAGAAATCTGGCTTGTTGTAGGTGACCAACTCTTATTTACGAGGATTTACCAATTGATTCTTTAAAAATCTACAGGTGATTTTGATTTTTTTATCATTTTGTCTCTATAGCTGAGGTATAATAGGATGAAAATTTACAGGCTCTTCATCTTTTAGTGTGGAGGAACTGCAAGTGGTGGCTGACTAAATATTTTTGCCACCTGTCTATGTATGTAAACACAATATTTATTTGGATGCGATTAATCATTTGACAGCACTAATTGTTATGCTCAGTCATTTTTATAATTGCTTCATGTTTTTGCACATTTCATTGTATTTCACATTCATATGCCATGCATTGTATAAATATGTGGTCATTATAAATATTTAGTATTCTAGACTTATTCTGTATAATGCATAACGTGTTTATCGTCTCATTGCACCTGTATTTCAACTACTGTTACAGTCGGGGGCCGTTCAATAAAAAAGTTGACAAATAAGCCAGACTTATTCGTAGTCTGATTATTTTGAACCAAATCAACTGACCATACATAACTAACGAAAAAACCTGGCTTATTTAGTAAACGTGTTTATGAACCAGGCCTCTGGGTCTCGGCTGCGGACCCAAACTGCACCCAGAAAATCGTAGTTATGTTACATACGGTACATTTCTGTTATTACGATTATATTTAAAGACATGTATTGCGATTTAACTTCTGGGTTAGATGCTAACGCATTTCATGCCTGTACGTGTATCCTGCACAATGACATAAAGTTTCATTAATCTAATACCAAATAGTATTTTTTATATTAGAATAATTTAGTTTTGAGAGTTTCGTATGGTTTTCTACTTTTATTAGTTAATATTCATTGAGTTGTATTATCAGGTAGTTGTAATATATTTGTCCAACATTTAATTCAGTTACAAGGCCACATTCTAATTTCATTGAAGATTAAAGTTAAGTTTGTTGTATATTTATATATTATATTTGTTTTATATTTTATTCTTTTTCAGCTTGAGTTCCAGTAGAGTTTGAGTAAAGGGTGAGTCACCCAAAAATGTAAAATAGCCACAAAGTACGGACATCGGAGTTATATAAAAGATGTCTGGATCTTTCAAGCTGTTTAATGCCAATCAGCGGGTGTTGCATTGCTTCAGTCCAAAATAAGTTAAATAAAAAGCGCCCATCCATAAAAAAAGGTCTCACACGGCTCCGGGGGCTGAACAAAAGCCTCCTTTAGCGAATCGATGCATTTTTGTAAGAAAAATATCCATATTCAAAGTAATAATCACTTTACCCCTTTCACTGGGGAGTTTAAAAATATTCAGCGTCCACCAGAGTGAGTTTGTTTGTCCCTTAATGTTTCCATGGCTAAGCGTCAGACTTGTCAGTGACTACACGTGGCCCAATAAAACTATGACAGAGGATCGCTTTTCTTTGTTTTCCTTTTATCAACATTTCATGAACTTGCTTACAGGTATCAACTATCTGATATTCCGATTCCCAAATAGTGTGTAAATGAATGTTTTGTCTGTAAAAAACCGTTCCAAAATGATCTGATCTGTAAACGTGAGATGGGCGCGTAATGTGTGTTCGCGCATGCAGTTTCAGAGTATCCTGTCAGTCGATTTGGTGATTTTACGACCTCTAAGTATTGTTTCTAGTAGTTTTGTGTATAACTGTCTGAAAAACCTAAAATAAACATTATGTGGTTAAAAAAACTGCATAGTTGTGATAATATGACAGTGCCGGCGGGTCTCAGCGTCAGCCGAAGCATGAAACGCAGTTGAAATTGGCATTATGTGATGTACCGAAGTTCTAAGTCCCATATGGGGGGCCGTACTACCAGGGGCACGGAAATAAACAGCCCTATGTGGGACCGTCCTCCAGGGGCACGAGAAATAAAAAGCCATAGGTGGGACGTACCGCTCAACAGGTTAAGTGAGTCTGAGCAAAGTCCACTTGGAAGCGTCAGGCGGATGATGACGTATGAGGTCGGCTTTGCGCTTGCGCCGCTCAGAAGTGACGAATGCGGAAGCGCAGCGGAGAGATCAAAACAAACAACGGTCACTAATTAGAAGCACAAAACGAATATTTGTAAAGAAGAATGTCAGAGAATAAGCCAAGAGGAGACTGGTTTTCCATTACTAAAGTAAGGAAACTTTGCTTCCTTTCGCTCTGTTAACAACGTGTTTTTATGAGACATCACCGGGAAGTGCAACGCATGAACTCATATGTCTCCGCCCGGAGCGATTCGTGTAGGACTGTTGGCAAAAGCTACATTAAAGTAATTATTATTACGTTTTGAATATGGAAATTTTTCTTTAAAAAACGCATCGATTCACTACAGAAGGCCTTTGTTCACCCCCCGGAGCCGTGTGAGACACTTTTTTTTATCGGATGGGCGCTTTTTATTTAATTTCTTTTGGACTGATGCATGCAACATCCGTTGACTGCCATTAGCTTGAAAGATCAAAGACAATTTTTTATATAACTCCGACTGGATTCGTCTGAAAGAAGATAGTCATATACACCTAGGAGGACTTGAGGGTGAGTAATTTGGGGGCTAATTAAATTGGGGTGAACTAGCCCTTTAACAATAACAACACTGCAACACACCCCAAGAAATTTTTAGTTTTCCAGTTCAAATCTACAGTAATTCTTATTTTATCGCTTTATTTTACCATTCACAGAACAGCACTGAAAGTCATACTTGCCTTCTCATTGTGATGAGGATCCAGAGTGAACCGAAGCACTACAGCACACCTCTGGCCTTTGGTTACTGCGGTCACTCCATGAAGGTTCTCCGGTCCAGCTCTGAATCCCACGACTCTACCACACTGAGGCTTCACCACTGCCTGAAGAGACAGTAGAGTGAAATGATATCCATTTTAGAAAATTCATGCCACAACAACACATTTTAACAACACAATTAGTAGAACATGCTGCCACATGGACACAGACCAAGTCTAAAATGAAGCTACTTTGAAACTAGTTTTTCAAGCTACACTACAATTAATTTACACTAGATTAATTAAATTTGACTCTACATACAGGAAACAAAAACACAACAACAGTATTTATTTAGTTAGAAATTGAATTAGTTTAATTGGTTCATTGAAATGAACTGTTTGAACAAACTGATTTGCTAAAATGAATCAGACTTCCCAATGACAGATACAGATTCCAAGTAATGAAAATAGCGTCACTGATTTTACTTAGTTACTCCTCTACACAGCTCACTAGTTTGAGTAAAAATAATGTGAAACATTTAGAAATCTTACAGAGACACTTTTGGCATCCGATTCAGTGAAGATAAAATCTCCCCCTTCAAAGTCGTCATTGAGGTACAAAATGGCACTACAAAGCAAAACAGAATGCATTAGTGAAAACACTATAAACTTAATAACCATGATGCTTCACTGGTTCCTCAAGCAGCAAACCTGTAGCCTTGATCGCTGTATGCTGACACCTCTTTGATACAGTTGTTGAGCTCTGAGATAAGCAGACAGTCTGTGCGCTCTTCCTGTTTCTCTGGTATGAAAGAGACCAACACATGCTTGCTTAAGAACTAAATAGGTCTGTGTTCAAGATGCAAAAATAATACAGATTTCTCTAATAAAAAGTCAGTTTACCGATGGCAGATCGGCAGACCAGGTTTGAGCTGGAGATATATAGGGGTGATTCCAGACCAAAGTAGGATTCCAGAACCTTACGAACCTTCTCACTGAGATCAGAAAACATTTGTGCACTCATCAAGGGAACCAGACCCTCCTGGACAAGATATGAGAAAAAAATTAAACAGATTAATTATACAATGTACCTGTAAGAAAGTCAAAGAACAAAGAGTATCACTTTGTATGTGCAATACAAAGTCTTCAAATCTAAAATCAGCTAAGACACGCAAGCTAAATAGATTTGTTCTTTAACGTTGAAAAAATAAAGGTTCCAAAAGGTTGTTTTCACAGCAATGCCATAGAAGAACAATTTTGGTTACCCAAAGAAACTTTCAGTGAACAGTTCTAAAAAAAACCCTTTTTTTTCTAAGTGTGAAGAACATTTAAAAAATTTAAAGGACCTTTTTTGACTATAAAGAATCTTATGCAGAACAGAAAGACTCCATGGATGTTAAATATTCTTTGGTGCTGGAACATCATGCCAATAAATAACCTTTATTTTTAAGTGTTTGTTTGGCTTCTTTTTTTTTTTTCCAAACAAATACTGCTGTTCAGAGGTTTGGGGTGCAGGAAGATTTTTTTTTTAATTAATAATACTTATTCAGCAAGGACACATTAAATTGATTTAAAGTGACAGTAAAGGCATTTATAAAATATTTATATTTCAAATAAATTCTGATCTTTTGAACTTTCTATTCATCAAAGAATCCTGAAAAAAAGTATCACAGTTTCCACAAAAATATTAAGCAGCACAACTGTTTTCAACATTGGTAATAATAAGAAAATGTTTCCTGAGCAGCAAATCAGCATATTAGAATGATTTCTGAAGGATCATGTGACACTGAAGACGGAGAATGATAAGAAAAATTCAGCTTTGATCACAGGAATAAGTTACATTTTCAAATGTATTCAAATAGAAAACAGCTATTTTAAACTGTACAAATATTTGACAATATTAAAGTTTTTACTGTAATTTTGATCAAATAAATTCAGCCTTGGTGAGCATAAAAGGAATATGAACAGTCGTGTGGCTACCAAGCCCAACAAAAACAAACTAAACGACTGACAAAGTGTTGCATGTTGCTTTAACTGGTTAGAACATGGTGCAAATATTAGTTTCATGAATTCATTGAATTCAAGAGGATTTTAAAAACCCTTTAGTAAAGTAGGTCTCACCTGCAGGGCTTTGAGAAGCGTAATATCCTGAAACATCTCACTCACTGAATGAGGGGAGAGAGTTGCTTTAAAACCACCTTGAATAGCTTCTGCCTGCAAGATTCAAGTCATAAAAGAGAGAAATCTTTAGTTGACTGCAGAAAATACCTTTTTGTTCACTCTTTTGGGAAATAGAATGAAATGAGAAACATACACTGGAGAGGCGATGAAGTTCCTGACACTCATCGGATGTGGTTACGCCATCCAGGACGACCCTCTGTGAACCGTTCAGGGCTGAGGATGTCAAGGTTATTGCTATGTCATCAAACGGACGTTTGTTGGCAGTTTCTGGAGTAGAGGCTGGATTGATATCTGAAAAACACCAATTGGATGACCAAGTCATGTGACTTGTCTATCCCTACACATATGTTGAATGCTAATTTAAATCTTACCATCTTTCACAAACATGGTCAGGTCTGATGATTCTTTACTCTTTACTTCCACAAGCGTCTCAATCTCCTTCATCAGGTTACTGATCTCCTCTGTAATCCTCGCGGCTGTTTCTCTGTCCGCCCTGCCCACCCAATGTCATGTCAGTTGAACTTCAATGTTAAAATATCAGATGCAACAACAAAGGTATACTTACTTTTGTTTGTCTCTTAGTTTCTTGGGCATGATGTCCTCAGGGGTCCATGTGTCCTACAACAGAATGAGGTAAAGATTTTATTATAAATTGTAATTGATCACAAATGTGAGAAGCACAGCACTGGACGCACACTTACTGGATCAACAAAAGTTTTACCAAACATCTCATAGCCAAAGTAAAGAAGCTCTTTTTCCAGCAAAGACCTCTTAACATGCTGCATAACAACCTGCCCCAAGACAAAAAAAAAAAAAGATGTTTTGTTCAAAATGAATCTGAAGTTGTTAATAACTGATATTACTCTATGTGCTGAAGATCAAAAGCACCTCTCTGGCTGTTATGTTAATGGCTTTGTCTTCTCCCAGAACAGCGGAGTAGTATGCTAGGTTCTGAGCCATGACTGCATCCTCAGGGTGGAAGAGCAGGTATGTTTTAGCACACTCAATGGCCTGCTCGTATTTCTCACCTGGGAGAGAAATAGATTAAAGTTTTAAAAATGAACTCAGATGTAAATAAAACATTCTGCAATGCACAAAAATCTAACTTTATTAGCAACACTCCAATGTATCAAACTACTATGCAATCAGTAAGGGTATATATACTCGCATACAATGCATTAATGATTAATGCCAAATCTGGCAGTGTTATTTTAACATTATTTATACACAACTAGTGTAATTATTAATATTTTGTCAGTCAAGATTCCAATTTCAAGATTGAAAAGACAGTCAAGATTTCCAATTTCATTTTTTCTAATAAAAGGTTTAAGCTTTTAAGTTAATGCTTTTTTATCTAAAATGTTATTTGATTACAGAATTATTTTAGTTACTGAAACCAGTTATTATTATGAAAGCCCATTTCCGCCACGTAAGAAAAAAATGAATGCCTTAAAAAGTCAAAATTATGACATACTTAAGTCATAATTACGAGAAAAAAAGTCAAAATTTTGACTTACTAAGTCAAAATTATGACTTAAATCGAAACTACAACTTAACCAGTCGAAATAGGACTATACCATATCACAATCTTGTAACGTCATTAATTTCGACTTTTTAAAGTCAGAATTGACTTTTTCTCCTTAATTCGATTTAGCAGGCAAATTTGGAATTGTTATCTGAAGTATGACTTGTATTCATTAATTTCGATTTAGTAAGTCATAATTTCGACTTTTTATCTCGTAATTATGACTTAAGTATGTCATAATTTTGACTTTTTAAGGCATGATTTTTTTTCTTACCTGGCGGACTGGGCTCCATAAGTATCGTAACTCTAAATACTAAAACCATTAAAAAAGTTGCATATTATAAATGAATAAAGGTGAAATGAAATAATATGACATTTTTTGTTTACTTTTTCTTTAATCTAGTTTCCAAGGAACCTTATAAATTTTTTAAGCTAAACTGAATAAAAAGTAATAGTCACACTTTATTTTAAGGTCCAATTCTTGCTATTAACAAACCATTAACTATGACTTTTGCCTCAATAAACTTGTAATTTGCTGCTCATTAATAGTTAGTAAGGTTGTTAAGTTTAGGTACTGGGTAGGATTAGGGATGTAGAATATGGTCATGCAGAATATGTGCTTTATAAGCACCAATAAACAGCCAATACGCTAGTAATATGCATGCTAATAAGCAACTACTGTAGTTAATAGTGAGAATTGGTCCCTATACTAAAGTGTTACCGAAAAACTATATAGACATAAAACAATATTGTTTTGGTTTTAGTTAACAATAACAACACTGAAATCTGCTACTGAATATGATTCTGCTGATGAAGAGTAAATCGTACTATTATAATATGAGAACTGAAGGTAGTTAAAATGCGATGGGAGGAAATCTTCAAAAGGCTTCTCTCTTCCAGCGGTGGATGCCAGATCCACAGCGCAGTTCTGTTTGCAGTTCAGAGCATGGAGGTAATGATCTGTGATTAAAGCAAATATATATATCAGAAAATCCATATTTATGAAACATGTAGTGTAACAAGAAAAAGAGAATTCAAATGAGACATCAAACGCCACGAGATTTAAAAATGAAATCAAATTAAACTAAAAGATTAAAGATAATCTGCTGTTGTTAAGTCAAAATCAAAAGCATCGGAATACCACATGCCTGTCATAGACTGGAAGAGATCGGCATTGTACTCCATGTAGTTGTAACCGTCATAATTGAACGATCCCTCGCAGAGAACTCTGCATTCTTCATAAGCGGTGAAATATTCTTCGACAGCAGCCTCAAAGTGCTCGATGGCTGGGGCAAAATGTTCTGCACTGTAATGAATCTTGCCCTCTAAAAATTCAGCCTGAAAATCAGCAATTATATTTCAGAATTCTATAAACATTTTATAAGGCAGTAAGGTGGTATAAAAAAATCTATCTATCTATCTGTCTATCTGTCTGTCTGTCTGTCTATCTATATATCTAGGGATATTCAGATACTAACATGCTCGTACATGTGCGGGTTCCTCCAGGCCTTGAATCTCTCTTGCCACCCAGCATAATCCGTAGTACTCAAATTGGTTCATCTCGTGGGTCGTGGGTGTGAAAAAAGTGTTTGCTGCTGCCACTGCCTTGTCAAGCTTGTTTATCTGTAAGCACAAATAAAACCAAAAATATTCAGACATTGGTTAAAAAACACTCATGCTTTCCATGTTATGCTTCAGAGACAAAACTGTTCCAACAATATAGCTAAACGTTACTGTATTTTGGATCAAATAAAAGCCTTGGCCAGCATAAGAGACTATTTTTTTTAAATATATATTTTATTTATTTATACATCATAATATATATATGGCGGTCTTATTAAAAGTAAGTGCTGGGAAATTCATGATGACTTTGCTGTTCAACAGCTCATTCAAAAGGACGTTGGATAATATGATAAAGTTAGATTTTTAATACCAACCTAAAAAAATAAGCCTTTTTTCAGTAGGCGGTGATAAGGCTGATGCACCCGACTGTATGGCTCATTTAATAAAGCACCATTGTAAAAGGCTGTGGTATTTTAGAGCCCTTCATAGCATTTATGGTTGCATCTAAAACTCTTGCAAGGCTCACCTAAAGACGTGGCCCAGCGATGTGAGTTTGGGGGGGGGTTGGGGAAACGTGAAAGAACTTCTCAAACTGTTAACCATTCAGTGACATCTACATAATGTTGTGTACAAAATGCACATCTGCTCGGATGCACATTTATGCACTGACAGAATGCATTTGATAACAAGATATTCTTTGTTTACAAAAAGCTTCTTCTAAATAGCATTCTTCTAATGAGATGCACTGGTTTGTCCCCATTTCTGTTTACTTTTTTTTATGCGTTTTTATAAGTTTTTCGTGCATTTTGCAAGCCTCTTTTTTACCTTAAAGTAAGCCACTTGCAGGTAATTGTAAGGCGTCCTTTTCTTGAACTCCAGCTCTATAGCCTCACTAACTTTATGAAGTGTCGGTGGTCCCAGTTTCTCGCTTTCACATGCATTCACACAATCGGCCCGTTTGAGAATCCTCTGGAAAAACGCTAAATCCTCCACGGCCCCGGTTCCTGGGATCGGGACACCCACACCTGGGAAAGGATCCCCGAAAGCGGTGTGATTCGCGCAGGATAAGCGGCAGTGCGTCTGGATTTTACGCAGCGCTGCTTTATTCCGCAAAGCTCTTTCCACGTTCAGGATCACAGCCAGCCAGTCCTGCTTATAATACGCCTCCACCGCGTTATCAAAAAGCAGATCGTAAGGCTCAAACATCCCATTGCTTTGAGTGTCACACACGGTGAAATGGACAGTGAAGAGGATTGAGATCAGGGACAGGGAGAGCCACATCTTGGAGACTGTAGGCCTGTGAGGTAGAACTCGGTTTTGGAGAATCTCCGAGTCTTTGGAGAGGGTGGAGCTCCAGGAATCTGTGTGAAAGCCTGCCCTGTGTAAGAACTTAGGGCAACTGTGTGAATCTGGGTCTAGTCACAAATCGCAAAGATTGGACTGTGACGCATTCTAAACTGAAACTATAATGTATACTTAAAATATACAATCTGGGAGACCCGAGTTGGCATACCTGAAGGCATGCTCACACTTAAAAAACTCAATTTTATTTATTTTAGAAATTTTATTTTTAATGATAACTGAGTCAAGTAATCGAATGTAAGTGATGTCTATTTGTATTTTTACATTTCAGCTAACACTTTTTTGGTGTAACTTTGATTAAGTCATTAAGAACACATCAGCACTTTGTGTACATTCTCGCATGCATAGTCTAGATAAAAAGCAGTGTTCTTGATAGTGATCTGCTAAGCATCATTTAATGTAATCGTCTTTATAGAAGTTATTTTTAAAATGTAATATTCAATTTCACAATAAATAAATACATAAAATCTAATTCTATGTAAGTAGTCACAGACCACCTGGGATTCTTTAAACCCTCATAAAAATGGCACTTATATTACAAAGTTACTTTAAAGTTTTACAAAAAAAGTAATTTCACAGCCTTTTTCGTTTAGAATTCTTTTTATATATATACTAAACATGGCACTTTTTCCCCCCTAAGTGTTATTGGTTCAATTCAGCTTGAAGTTGTTTAACTGAAAAATAAGGATATAAAAACAGAGAAACATCTTGCATAATTCAGGTAACTTCCAAAAGTGCAAAACAAGTGATACACTTGTACAGACTTGCATTTTTTTCGTTTTATAATTTCAAACTGAGATCTTTCATAACTGCAGAAAACTCACGTTACAACATTATCTGCAGTCTACATAACACGACATAATAATTTACGCGAAGGCTACCGCTAAACATGCACGGTCGCTTTGCATTTTAATTATCGATATTTTGAATATAAATTTGCCTTGTAATATTCAAAAATATTATCCTAGAAACACGTGCTATAGTTTGACCCCCCCATTAAATATGTGTAGAAATTATTAGATGAAAAAAATATAGGTAGTTTTACACAGGCAACTATCAAGGCTACTACTTGATGCAGGAAACTCAATAGGACCCCAGAAACGCCTCCTTCGTTTTGTGCTAGACTTTTGGGACACTGGCGAGAAGTCTCGTTTTCATTTGCTGATCGCTACGGATATTTACTTACAGAATGGATAAAACTGTCAGTCTACCACAACAACCCAACAAAACCACCACGGGTAAGACAAATGCTTTCAATGGTAAACTCGCTTAATAAGACATAATAAGAATAAGTCATATTATGCAGTGTTTTTTATCACCCAGATTGAATTGGTCGAGTTAATCATTCCATCGCACCATAGTTCTGTTTTAAACAGTAGTGGTTGGATGTTTTTGCTGTAAAGTATTATCAATGATTAACAAAATATATAGTCGTTATAAGTTGACAGAACTTTCGTAATGTTATGAAATGTCCCCTTACTGGATTATTGGTTCATACGTCGTGCCATGATATAAGCTACCAATACTCACACGTTTGACATTTTCTCAGAAGCTTAAAATCAAAATATTTTTGCCATTTAAGCATAATTAATATTTCCTCTGCACCTCCAGAGGCGCTTGCTTTCAATCTGGAGAGCTTATCCAACCTGTTACGCAACTCTTTAAAAATTCACATAGTAGCCGTCAGTGTTGGAGAAAGTTACTTTTAAGAGTAATGCATTGCAATATTGCGTTACTCCATAAAAAAGTAACTAATTACGTTACTTAGTTACTTTTTATGGAAAGTAATGCGTTACGTTACTTCCGCGTTACTTTTAAAATCTGGACAGGGCTTGTTTGTTTGTTTTTAAAATAAAAAAGTTATATTTTTGGC
Source organism: Sinocyclocheilus anophthalmus (assembly GCA_018155175.1). Classification (NCBI taxonomy): domain Eukaryota; kingdom Metazoa; phylum Chordata; class Actinopteri; order Cypriniformes; family Cyprinidae; genus Sinocyclocheilus; species Sinocyclocheilus anophthalmus. The sequence continues at coordinate 628,010 of JADLZN010007197.1, forward strand.
AAATATAAAAGCCTTTTCACACCAAAAGTGAAATGAATAAGCCTCAGGCTGAAGGGAAAGTAAATGTACGTCCGTACAGTAGAATGCAGAGGAAGAAATTTCAACACACTTCAGAAATAAAAAAAGACTAGAGAAATTTTTGCTTATTAGTACGGTTGAACTGGATCGTCGAAGGTCAGAAGCAAAGACATTGGTTAATAGAATGGGATTAAATACAATAAAGGATATTTGTGTTGTTTAACATTTAATTATTGCAGGTTTGCGATATATTCTGAGTTGCATTATTTGTATTCATTTTGAGCAATACTGAATTTTTGTTTTTGTTTTTGTGAGTGAGATGAATTAATGCATATTCATATTTATTTTAGAACTACAGTTACATCTGATTTCTCTCAACATGGGGACAGGAGAGCTGTCAATCAATAAATTGGGGGGAAAAAAGTAACTTGCGTTACATATTTGAAAAAGTAACTCATATATTCTCTTGTAAATTAAAAAGTAATGTGTTACTTTACTAGTTACTTGAAAAAAGTAATCTGATTCGTAACTCGCGTTACTTGTAATGCGTTACCCGCAACACTGGTAAGCCGTAGTTTCTTAATGAATTACTGTGGATCAGATCAGTGCAGAAAGCAGTAAAAACCAATTTGTAATTTCTCTTTTTATGGCAGTGGCGCCTAAATGAAAATATACTGTTAGTTATTATAATATATATACTGTAAGAAAAACGATGAGGACGTTGAAGATCTCAATGAAGATGATTATTGCAGAATTAGTGACACAGCTGCATGTAGTACCTTGGGATCAACGGAGTCGGAATGAACCCCAAACATCCTAAACTCAAACCTTTCATAGTTACAATTTACTAACCTTTACACCCTTAACCTTTACGATTTACACCCTTAAACGAAGTTGCTCCTGTCGTAACAGCTGTGGTCTGTATGTTAATAAAGTTCAGACACCCCATTGTCTGAGATAGTTCTCTGTGTCCCACAACCATTCCCATTTATCAGTTGATGACCATTTGCTCAGGATCGAATCATCCCAAATGGTGCAGAAACAACACAACCATTGACTTTCTTCTTCTCTATAATAATAAAGCCATTTTGGGAAGTGATCATGATTTAACATGGATTAACATGTTATATTAACATGTCATTAACATTAGCATGGATTCAACAGGATTTTACATGTCAACACTGTTAATATTATAGTAACCTTGGTGGAGACCAGCAGTAACCCGAGTGGAATGGCACTGGTGAGTCCCTACCAGACTAACCGGGTTGGGGATCCTATGGATCTAGTTGCTCTGGCACAGCAAGTACAGACGGTTAGTGATACTTTAGCTCTTTATCACTTTTGTGATATCAGCATCATTAAAAAATAAATCAATCATTCATTTAGTTTTTTTTTTTGTGGGGTAATTTTAGGGAGATGAATTCATCAGAGCCAATGCTTGCAACAAACTTACATTGATTGCTGACCAGATAAGATACCTTCAGGAGCAAGCAAGAAAGGTAAGGTTGAACTGTCAATCAAATGACTTTTTTTGTTATACAGCAGTACCATAAATGTCCCTGGACATAAGGTAAAATTATTTACCATTAAATTATTTTTTTCTTCTTCTATGAAAATGTACTCACCCTCAGGTCATCCAAGATGTAGATGAGTTTGTTTCTTCATCAGAACAGATTTGGAGAAATGTAGCATTACATCACTTGCTCACCAATGGATCCTCTGCAGTGAATGGGTGCCGTCAAACAGCTGATAAAAAAAAATAATCTACGAGTAATCCACACAACTCCAGCCTTGAAGTTAAAAATATCTGAATGGTAGATTTGTTTCTTACAAACATGCAGCTTTTCAATAACTAGACATTTATTGATGGACTGGAGTCCTGTGGATTATTGTGACATTTTTATCAGCTCTCTTTGGACTCTGTGATGTAATGCTACATTCCGTAAAGTCTGTTCCCATGGAGTAACAAACATCTACATCTTCAATGGCCCGAGTAAATCATAAGCAAATTTGTATTTTTGGGTACTATTCCTTTTCATGTTTGAATATCTGTACCAGTAATCTGATAAGTGACATAAATAATGGCTAAATTATTTCCTGTTTACACTTCAGGTTTTAGAAGATGCCAAGAAAGATGCTGAGCTTCACCATGCTGCCTGCAATGTTGTGAAGAAACCAGGAAACATGTATTATCTTTACATGCGTGAATCCAGACAGCGGTACTTCTCGATTCTGTCTCCACAGGTCAGTTGATTGCCTCATTATGAGTGTCTGGGTCTTATCAGCTGACATGAGTGAGAAGTGAGGTCAATATGAATATGTGTAATTGCAATATAAACTCAGAAATGGGTTTATAGTAAAAGTCACCAGAAAACAAATAATTGTGCTAAAATAAAGCACAGTTTAATATGATATGGTTTCAATCTCTTACAGGAATGGGGTCCTAGTTGTCCTCACAAGTTCCTTGGCGGATACAAACTCCAACATGATATGTCTTGGACACCACAAAAGGAAGTTGAAAAGCGGGATGCTGAAATTGGCATCATGGACAAACTGTTGAACAGACAAACTGCTCTACCAGCCTGTACAGAGCCCAACTTTGAAGGTCTTTCACAGTGAAAGGTCACAGCTCACTCACAGACTGTCTTATCTGCTCATGGAGGCCACATTGTCTTAAAAGCTCCTAATATATATATTTAATAAAAAGAGGAAATTGAATTAAAATCGGTTTTGCAGACTGTAAACTTTCCTTTGTCACTTCTACTGGACCTGTAAATGTATCATTCAATCATGCATTTAATGTGTTCTTATGGTCAGATTTTCTGTTACATTTACATTTATTTTAAATGTTGCGGTCTAATTTATCTTAATTTCAGGGCTACTGATATTTTTGGGCATTTCGTTTACATTAAATCAGTTATTCAGTGCCTCAGTTGATTTTTTTTTTTTAATAAAGCAGTAGAAAAGCACTACTTACTCTACATCAGTGGTTCCCAATCCTGGTCCTGGAGAACCCCCAACACTGCACATTTTAGATGTCTCCCTATTCAAACACACCTGATTCAACTCATCAGCTCATTAGTGAAGACTCCAAGACCTCAAATGGGAGTGTCAGATAAGAGAGACACCAAAAACGTGCAGTGTTGGGGGTTCTCCAGGACCAGGATTGGGAACCACTGCTCTACATGAAACAGCATAACATATGTGCTCATCATATATATAATTAAACATGTTAGTCTGAGATTTTCTATACAAAAATTAATGGTGTTATATCAAAAAAGGAATTAATAAAAATGAATTGGTTAAAATTACTTATGTAAATGAACACCTGCAAGACACCAATTTAGCCATCTGTTACTGTTGAGCTACAATTATCAGTAATGTTTTGGAGGTAAGAGTTCACAAAAGGTAACAGCTCCCAGTTGTCAGTTGCAATGCTGACCCGAGCAGCGTCCTCAGTCTGTGTAATCTTCAAAAGGATATGGCACTTGGGTGGAAGAAAGAACAAGACTTTCCATGATCTTTTGCTTTGCTGATCTGTAATAAGGTAACCTTGAAAATGTGTCTTGATCAGATCAGCAAGACTTTCATCTTCAGATTTAAAGCAGAACAGACTAATGGCAGATTTGTCAGGATTCCCAGAGGCTGTGGCCTCCCAGATGTGTTCGAACACTTGTTCCTTGCATTCACAGGATGAGTTTGGAGGTAAAGGCAGAGGAAGGAATATCTCGGGGAATGAAATGCTCACATCAGGCAGTCGGCTGTGCCAAGAGCGTCCGTCTTGTGTGGTAAACATGGAACTGACGCATAAACTAGTAGGGTAGGGTTGAAAGGGCTTGAGCTTGACTTTGACCTCAGGTGGCTTTCCATCTCTGAACACACATGGTACGTGTATGTCACTTACCGTTGCGTAGTTTGAGTCTTTCAGTTCGAAATGCAGACAGATTGTGAAGACTTTATCGAATAAAAGATCGGTTTCTTTTGCATGAGTCAGATTGTACCTTAAGGTGACCTCAGAGCCAAATCCAGGTGTCTGAAACTGTCCTTGATAAACCTCCAACCAATTCCTAACCTCTCCTGTTGCCTCCACTGACTCTAAAGAGCTTTGTGTGGCTTTTTCTTGTACCTTGATGAGTTGTAAAACATGCCGGTTTGTTTTGTGCACAGTCAGATTACTGGCGATCCCCTCGCTCTCGGCCATAATTGCAGAATGTGACCGCTCTTTGGCACGTCCTCCATCAAGTTCTTTGGCGAGAACCCCCGTAAGCTTTTCCCACGAAAGGTTGGTTAGCAATGTGTAGTAGAAGCGAGCGTGATCCTTAATGTCTGTATCATCATATTGTATTGATATGTATTGCAAAAGATCAGCCAACTCGATAAACACTTGATCGATGGAGGGGTGCTCCAAAAGATTGCGACAAACAGCGAGAACTGCGTTTCCAACCTGCCAGTTGCCTCTTTCACACAAGTTGGAGTTGATGAGGACATTGAGAAGAAGGTAAATGGTGTTTCTCTGGGTAATCTGACCCTCTTTAGCCACTCTTTTTAAGACTTTCAAGTGCCAACTCAAATTATGAATCGTCAACTGCAATGGAGGCATTTCCATAATGCATTTCTGAAGCTCTCTTAGCAACTTGACCGACCAGACTGGGTCATCCAGATGCTCCTGGATGCGATCCGCGAGGCCAATCAAATTTGGAGCGAGTCGCGAATGTCTGGAATACATGTCGCATAATTTGTCAATCAGCTTCTCAGAGAGTTCTTCCATGCCATTGAAGTGCATGAGAAAAATAAACAACGCTCTGAAAGAGGTCACCACCACTTCTCTGCTACCGTCATTGTCTACGATTTTCAAAAGGGCCAATAAGTGATCAAACAGGAAGCCGATTCCTTTGTCCGCTTCGCCCTCATTGGCTTCAAGGTGCACCAAACAAAGAAGGTTTAGCCTGCAGAGCATAGTTGCACTATCATTGAAAACTGTTGGATGAAGAGACGCTGCCAGACGTGGCGTAACCAGAACGGGTAAACACTCTTCTCCGCTGCTGGATATGGGACGGTTCTCAGGGAAGTGCAGGATGCATTCCATGTAGAAGAGCTTTTCTGGAATTCTTAGGAGCGGATGCTGGGCTGTGCCCACAAGACGCTTGAGCAGGAAGTTCTCGTCCTCTGCGGTGAAAAGGCTATCTGTGAACGTGTCCTTCATAAAGAGTGTGGCATGCATGAGTGAAACATCTGCCGTTCCGAAGAGTCGCAGAAGCTGCGATTTGAATAGCGTCGGAGAGAGTCCCGGGACCATGGCGACAACTTCTACAAGCTCCCTAAGTAGGGCAGACTGGGAAATAGGCGTTAGCAGGTAAGACTCCTCCAAGAGCGAAGACATTATAGATTTGAGTTCTTTACAATCCAGTCCTTGTGTCAAACGTGGGACTTGCACCAGCATGTTTATAGGCAATGAGGTCAATTCTAACTGATTGCTTTTCCATGCAAACCCTTCATTTCCTCCAAAGATACTCTTAAACTCTAGGTCAGTAACATCTTTTTGGTGCGTCAAGATCCTTATGGCGTTCTTCAGCCCGAGTGTATAAAGCAAACAGTAGGACTGATGCAGAACTGTGGTTTCTTGCTGTTTTAGAAGATACAGGGCCTCTAATTTTTGAGAAAGAAGACCAGGGCTACAGGTTTCCATTTCTCGTAGGCAATCACAAGCGGTGGCCCTTATTGGCTGCTGGGATAGACCACATCTGTAGTCATTGGTGTCCTGGATCGTCTGAAATAGCAGGTCAAGCCAGTCTTCAGCCGTCTTTGTGTGGGTAGCCAGGCAGGATGTGCATACTATCACATTGGTGATGGCCAGCATGACATTGCACTTGAGTACGATGGATTTCTGTGGTGTGTGAGAGAAGACTGACAGGAGTTCAAGGGCCGTTTCCTCTCCCACAGAGGCAGAAGGGCAGAGAATGGTTGGATGCTCCAGTAGTACAGACACAAGAAGTATCTTACAAGGAAAAAAAAAATCACAATAATACACAAAAGCAAGTTAATTACAGGGAAAATGCACAGCATTTCAAAGCTTTATGGTAATTAAAAGGTCTAGCTACTGCAAAAGCTGCAAACACTGTGGAGCAGGGCTTTTATAATTAACTAAAACTAATACCATTACAAACTTTCATCACTTTAAAGGGGTCATATGATGCGATTTCAAGTTTTCCTTTCTCTTTGGAGTGTTACAAGCTGATTGTGCATAGATAAGATCCCTGAAGTTGCAAAGACTAAAGTCTCAAATCCAAATAGATATTTTTTATAAAAGTTAAGACTTGTCCATGCCCCCCTAAAATGGCTCATTCTAACATGCCCCCACATATCTACCTCACTATGTGGAAATATTAGCATAATGCCGCCCAAATGAAAGAAGGCGTGGTTTCAGTAACCGCAGTTAGTGTTGAAGCAGCATGTCAGGGAGACGCTGTGTGTTTCTAGGCAAAATCACTTTATTTGGCCTTCCGAAAGTAGATGCATTTAGGAATCTTTAAGATGACTTTACAACAGAACAGCAATGCATTTTATGGACCACCATTTCGTGAACCTAGGAGAGGAGACAATTCTGACTTTGCTATGACAATCTAACGCTTCTGAATCAGCTACTGTTTTTTTTTTAGTTTAAGTATTTGCTATTGACTACTCAAATGCGGAGTTTTGCGCATGGTGTGAGAGAAAGAGAGAGAGAGAGACAGGGGTGAGGTCCACATCACAGTTGGAGTACCTTGTCTTTTAAAACCGTGGCTTTTGTGCTGCAAACACATACCAGCTTCATTACTGTGTCTGTCACGCGACTCTTTTCCTTTTTCGGGCTTGAACTGATGTTAAAACTAATGCCATTATTACTGTCTTTACATTTATTTTGAAAACTGAAGCTCGCGATTATGGAAAGGGGAGTTACATTTCCGACGAGTGCTTGTGGTGTTCGGCCAATAACAATGCACTGGGTCAGTTGGCCAATCAAAGCAGACTGCGCTTGTCGGAAGGAGGGACTTTGTAGAAAACGAAGGCGTTTGAGAGAGGCGGCGCATAGAGGACCTACAATAAATGTACAGTATTTGAAAAAATAATGTGTTTTTTAACATTAAAGCATGTCAACATATTCTGTTATACCAAATACACAAAATAACGATCTTTAAAAAAGCATCATATGACCCCTTTAAAAAGATGGGTTTATAGGGGTTATCTTCAGCTTAGACCACATTTCTAATTTTCAATTGAAAGTCGAAGTACTAAAAATACCAAAACTGAAATAAAGTTTATAAAAAACTATATACCCTATTAAACCAAAAAATAACATTATAAGATACACAAAATATTTTAAGACTTTAAAAATAACGAAGCTGAACTATGAAAATATAAAAATTCAAAATACTAATAAAAAACTATAACAGTATCTCAATTAAACTGAACTGACCCTGTTGTGAAAAAAATACAAGAATGTATTATAATGAAAGCATTTTTGGTTATTTGAAATATACCATTGTAAAGCATAGTACACCTTTGGCTGATAAAGATATTCAATATAAATAATACTCAAACATGTATTAATATATATAATAGATAGCTATAATCTTATAGTATTTTTTATTTATGTTATATTACATACCTACTTTTTTTAAATTTATTTATATTTTTTCCTAGTCGGTTTTTTACATCACTTTAAAATAGAGAATATTGCCAACATTGTTAAATATAAAATATTGATATGGTAACTATGTGTCTAACTATTTCAACGTCTGTATCATGCAAATAACGTTACAGTATTTTTTATAAATAAGTGCAATAAAGATGAAGTACGTGCGTACAGTTACCTTGAGTTGATCATTGGCCCTTATCGTTTTCCCAGTTCGTGTATAGTTCAGCCAAGTAACTCTCAGTGTGTTGTGGCCAAAAACGAGATGGACTCAGTAAATAGGCAGATATTCCTCGATCCCGGATCCGCAATATCATTCTGCAAATCAACTGTGACTTCCTGATTGAAAAGACGATGTGTTGCATTTGCAATGACGCGACATTGTTTCATATGCACTGACCCTTAGCAGAAAAAGTGTCATTCTTTAAAATGTAAAGACGTACCTGTCAGCATCAACCTAAAAACGTAATATGCAATTTACGATGAAACGTCCACTATTGACGTCTCTGAAATCAATGTGTTTGCGCTTTCATGTGAGCAACCGCGCAGCGACAGCAGTTACTTTAAATAAAGTCTAAGGGCCCGATATTTAAATATCCCCTATAATTTATTTTGTTTCATTAGCTAATTGGTAGTGAATATTATAGATTTTTTGTTAATAATTTTATATTTTAATATTACACTCTTATATTTACACTCACATTTCTGAGCAGAAACGGTGTGCTTTTATTTTGAAACGGTGACATGATCTCGTTTTTGCCCAGCACTTTACTGCCATCGTGTGACTGGCGAGCTAAATATTTAGAGAAGTAGGTTCAAAAAGCAATCTAAATTATAAAATTAATCCATCTTAGAAAACAATAAAATCACACCCTTTACAATGAATAATAAGCTCCTTGCTTGTAATCTAAGGTGATGTACATTGAGTTTATTGCTGTCACTAACACTAACACATTACATTGCTAGCTATGTCCAAAGAATTTGCAAACAAATCCAATATAGAACTGATAGCAACATTAATAAGATATGGTTTTGAGTATTTAAGTAACATTAATTAAACATATTCGAAAGGGAAATCTTTGAGAAATCATCACAGATCAGCCGATTATAAAATATAATAATAACATTGATTATCACAGTTTGTGTACAACTAATTAATTAACTCGTAAATGGTAAATTACTTGATTTCTCTCTCTCCGTGCATGGACAAAATCCTGCTTTATCTTTTCTCCCTCCTTGTTAATGAATTGAATCTTAAGTCAAACTGAAATAGAACGATGCCTGTAAGTGTTTTACTGTACATATTAAAATGATCAAACTTTGCATATATTGTGTTAGCTTTTGCATTTTGCAATTTTTTAAAAACTTTTTTTTTAGTATTGCAAACAATTTCATATGTGACATTAATGAAATACAACTTTGCATACATTACACATAATGTATCAACAATACATCCAATGTCATCTGAGCATATGGAAGAGAAGAGAAGAGAAAAAAAGACTGATATTGACTGTTAAAAGAGAAAGATGCATTTAAACAGCTTTTTAATGAACGTAAAGGCAGGAACAGAACAAATAAAGAAAAGAGGATTAAAAAAAAAACACCAACACATGCATTAATCACAGTACATGAAAGATCTCATCATATCTCTTCAAAAAATAAATTTTTTATTATGAATTACTCTTAGTGATTTAATTAAATGGTCTACTTCACATAAGACATCTATAAAAGTAGGTATTTTCTTAAGAAACCTTTGTTTGTTAAAATATAATTTTGCCACAAGGATAAGAAAGTTAACAGCAGATTCTAAAGATGTGTTTTGGTTTTCAAAAAAGCAGTTCATATTAACTTTAGAAAAACAATAGGAACTCAAGTCTTTCCAGAAAAGCGATGAAACATTACAAGAGGAAAATAAATGACAAATATCTTCACTTTCTTTTTTTGCAGAAGGTGCATATATCAGCTACACTGCTCGAAGTGTGATGGAGTGACGCAGCCTCGCGCCCCTGCTCTTCAGTGCTGGAAACCCCGAGCGCGCGGACCTGCCAACGCCCGGCGCAGACAAACCGACAGAACGGATACGGTGAGTGCCAATGACGCTCTAAATATTAACTTGATCTTTCTGCTTCTAATCAATATCAGCGCATGACTTGGTGCAACATCGAGTTATGAATGTGTACTGTCTGAGTATATCTATATTTGAATGGGTATTTAACGAATTGAACGTGTTAAATGGCACCGGACGGCAGTTAGCACAGGCGGCTAGCTGGGGCTGAGGAGAACCGGTCAGATTTGACCATAAGCGCTTTTACAATTATTATCTTGTTATTGTATCACATGTATGTAAGGTCTGTGTTGATACAATAATTAATTGAAGTTGTGTCGGTGTTAAATAAAAAGCTACTTGTGCCTGTTGACAACGGATAACTGTCATCATTTATTTATATTTTCATGTTAGCATATTATTGCTAATTTGTCTTAAATGCAGATTGAATTATTGTGGTTGCTATAAAGGAATTGTGCAGTGAATGCTCATTAAAATTGTGTTTTTTGTTTGGGTGGCCTTCAAGTGGATAGCTCATTGGACATTCGAACTGCCTGTCATTTTTTTTTTTATAATTATGTGGCATTGAATCTGAGTTTGTATTTAGTATCGATGACACTGTCAGCCTGTTATTGTATGTATGTATGTATTTAGGGGTATGTATGATGTAGGGGTGTATATTATAGATATATATATATAAATTATATATATAATAAAAGAATCAATAGCAGGCCTGCCAGTGGGTCATCGATACTAATCAAATTTAATATATATATGAAATCAGAGCAATATCATGTACAAAAGTTCATGTTATTGCACTAATTTCATAAATAATTAAGTGGTTCTATTGTGTTGGAAGGTACTAGTTGACCATTGTTTCCTGTTGATTGTTGATTTGTCAGCGATGTCTCTCTCTCTCTAACACATTAATTATTTCTATAGTCCATGTCTTTTTTTAGCACTGTTAATATTGACTTGTCTGCAGGCTGTAGGTTGTAAAGTTCCAAAAACACCTTACTAATGTAGTTTGCATCCAAGGTACTGTTTTTGTTTGATTTCTTCTTGTAGACTGAATGAAGTACCAACGCATTACTCCCTCTCAGTCTCAGATGAATTTGTTTGGTAGACTAGGACGCAGCATAGTTTTTACTTGCATCATTATGTATTTTGCAACAAGTTCTCTTTTACTTCTGGTCATTGAGGTAATGCTTTTCCTGCCACAAATGAATCTTAAACTATCACAGGAAGAAGGCAGGACTTGCATGAGAAGAATGGACGAATCCACCTAATCTATCCTTGTGTTTTATAGTAGAAATAGGGGGTATTCAAATTATTTTTTACTGTAATTCTTACTGTAAAGGTTCATTAATGTTCTACTGATGAGTAGCACCATTTGGTGGGTCTCTAAAGAATAGCAACCAGCAACAGCTTTCAAAGTAATCTATTTAATATGTAGGGTGGATCATTACTTATATTTTTACATAACAGCCGTTTGTCCTCTATTACATTTCTATTGCAAAACTCTTGTGTATATACTATATTATCAGACGCTGGAATAAAATGATTCTACATTATTTCAGTGTTTTATCATGCTGTTCATGTATAATGTATACATATAGTATAAGCTCATCACGTCTATGGAAACCCGTTTCTCTTTTTAAAAAATTTTTTTTTATCTCAGTTCTGACTTTTTACTCAATTCTGCCTCTTTTTTTTATTTTTTTTATTTTTTTATTCTAAGAACTCAGAATTGAGAGATACAAACTTCAGAAAAATGTCAGAATTGCGAGATGTAAATAATTAATTTTGAGTTTATATTTTGCAGTTCTGTGTTCATATCAGAAGCGCGAGAAAACAAGTCCAAATTGTGAGATTAAAAAGTTGCAATTACCTTTTTTATTTTTTATTCCATGGTGAAAACAGGCTTTCATACATGTCAGACTAATTAAAGGAAATCATTACTGTGTTAATGTAACAGTAACTAACTGTCTGTAACAAGCAGTACTGGTCATTTAATTCCATATGCCTGCAGTGCTTTTATTAATTTTGTATGTGTATCATCATATAAATGGCTGATGATGCATAGTCAAATATTTTCCACCCCAAAAATCAGGGTGGATTTGGGGGAAAATAAGAATTAGAGGCGAGACTGATTCAAATAGGCTTGTCCAAATGTACCCTGGTTTTAAAGGGCATGGACTTACTGTCTAGGTTTGCGCATGAATCAGGATTATATTGCTTTACACAGTCTAGAGCTTGAAGGAAACTGAAGTTTGGCCTTAATATAGTTATTTCCAGCACACCACTTTTTGTTTGTGGGTTTTTCACTGACTGTAGAATGAGGTCAGGCCTTGCATCCGCAGATTGCAGTGTGCGAGGGGAAGGAAACAGCCGGGATGGGCTTCCATCTCCTCGTCCTGACCATCTGTGAGCTTGAAGGCTCACCCGCTTACTGCAGCATAGCTCTGCAGAGGCTTAGCTGCTGCTCAGGCGCGGCGCGAACAGCAGGAAATGGTTCTCTCAGTCTCACGCTTCGGTCCCCTGCTTCCCCTTCGTACACCAGAGGAAAGGGCTGCTGCTCTACTATTCTTTTCTGCCCCCATGTGTCCTGTCCACATGCTTGGGGTCTGTGTGGTGTGGATAGTGGTTTAGCATACTGACCCGCTGTACGATGTGCAGAAACTGGTGACGCTATGCTTGAGTTTAAAGCCGCAGTGGCCCGCAATCAGAACAGAGGAGGGGCTTTCAGAGAGGGGGGGATTTGAATGTTTTAAATGTGAACTATATCAGAAATTACATTACATTTACTTTTAATTACATTTAAATAGGGGTTGAAATGTTTGTGCTTGCTTTTCATTCATTCTTTGTGTTTGCTATTGGTTTTGATGTGATTTTTAAAAAGATCTTTACAGTGTGCAATCTAATATTCACATTAACGTAATTGCAGACTGTGTCGTATTAGCTTGTTGTATAACTGACTTTTGTACAATTTTATTTTTGTTTTAGAGGCCAATTTGTCAATTTGACGTATACAATTTAAAGGGGTCATATGATGCTGGTAAAAAGAACAGTATTTGGTGTAATGAAATGTTTATGCGGGTTTAAGGTTCAAAAAACACTTATTTTCCACATACTGTACATTATTCTTTCTCCCTATGCCCCGCCTTTTCTGAAACGCGTCGATTTTTACAAAGTTCATCGTTCTGAAAAAGCGAGGTGTGCTATGATTTGCCAGCTATCCAGTGATTTGCTTGTCCGCATTTTACCCTCGAAGCGTTGTTAAGACGGAAATGTTTACGGCCCCTTTACCATAACTTGTGATGATCGCCCTTTCAGGCCGTAGTGAGATTCAAACAATAAACCCTTATAACGAGATGCATTCATTGCATCGCAGTGGGGGGGGGGGACTAATTATGGATTATATGACTTGTCTGTCTTTTTATTAATTTAATTAACGCTTAAACCTAAACCCATTCGAATTTGTGATCGGAGCAATGACAACAACAAGCCGCTACTCTAACACTGGACCCAAAAAACACTCGCTTTAACCATATATAAAAATAAAACTCTTTCACTATAAAAGACGTCCTTCAGTCTTTGAGTCACAATCTGGCATTGTAGTCTACTTCTCCCAGTATCAGTAAACGATCCTCCATAAAAATGTGTGCTGCTGCAGTGCACTACATCTGAATATTTGGGTTGAACTTGTTCTGGAACAGTGTTGTAAATACAACTTAAACCACTGATTTCTAGTCGTGTCCATATTTGGAAAGCCAAACAAAGTAGTTTCGCATTCACAACAAAACACACAGCGTCACACATGCCTGTTTACAGTCGCGAGCCCGGGGGCTACGTAGGAACGGCAGAGGGTTAAGCCTGTGTTATACTTTCCGCGAGTCCGCTAGGGTCCGCTATGGTATGCGTGATGTAAAAATCGTCATCGGAGAGTGTGCGCGGAGGGTCCGTGCGGACATCCGCTTGCCTCCAATTTTTTGTGACCACACGGACAAGTACGTGCGGTCAGTAGGCTACTGCGCATGCGCAGGCTGTGTGAAGAAGCCCGTTGCTATTCGAACCTGTACAATCCGTCGATAAAAACAAGATAAAGACAGCCAGATGTGCAATACTCTGTCCATTCTTTGTTTCACAGTTTTGTTTATTGTTTCAAGCCGATCTACTACCATGTATTGAACATTCGCAGAGCGACCATCAGCGTATGCTTTCGGAGTAGAATACCAGAATCCGCTCCGCAGCTGTCCCGTTAAACGTGTCCGATTGCTCGCGAGTAAACAAGGCTTTAGAGGAGCAAGGCCGTCATGACGAAGCAGATATCGTCCTCTTTTGGAAGACCAAACAAAGTAGTTTCGCTTTCACACGAGCCACGCATCTTTACCGACATGCGCTGCGGCAACAATCAAAAACTACGCGATAATAAACGGTTACGCCTTCTTTCTTTGCGTGAACATTTGGACAGCGTTATGCAAATCTTCTCACATAGCGACGTAGACATGTGGGGGCGTGTTAGAATGAGCAGTTTTAGGTAGGTGTGGCTGACTCTTAACTTTTATAAAGAATATCTCTTTGGTTTTGAGACTTTAGTGTTTGCAACTTTACAGATCTTCTTTATGCACCAAGAGCTTGAAACACTCCAAAGAGAAAGGAAAAATTGAAATTGCATCATATGACCCCTTTAATAATTTTGTTTACATGGATATACAAGTACTTTTTACACGTTACAGATTTTATTGCCAAATTTATATTCTCAAATTTTAGTGAAGATGCCATTTGTGACGCATTCACAAAATTGCATTTCCTAATTTCCACTGTATGACCATTGCAAAAAATAAAATAAATACAAATAAAAAAATTAAGAAAAAGGCATTTTAATATTTTAGAATTTTAGACTTAGAGATGGGTTATATTTTCTGTTAATCAACTATGGTTGGTGCACAATGTGCAGATTGTGCACGTGTGATATTTTAGTTATTTTATGGTTAATTATTCTGGGAAACATTTGAGTTTTCTTAGAACACGGTCAGACTTTCACACTAACATGCCAGAGACTTCATGAGAGAATATGAATAGTTGAGCATTTAAGGTTGGATTTAGGTTGTCCTTAGTGTAGTTTTGCATGAGTATTAAATCACATTATGTAAAGTTTGTAGTATCACTTCAAAGATGGAGCTATGTCAAATCACAGTGTGCGTCTTTTGCTGATGCTCTTCTAGTATGTGTACTTCAGATTATCTAACCAATTTTAAACTCAAACTGGCTGTCAGTCTAAAAAGCACTGAATTGCTCCCCACATCTGTCTTGCAATTTTTGGGCTTTTTTCCAAAAAGTGTGTGTAAAAATGACGGCAAGCACTTCGTCCATGTTAAAAAGAGTGAACTCTGCTGATTTGTGTAAGAATATATTGTTGGTATTGTAACAGTCTGAGTGCAGAATGATCTTGTAATTGATGCACCTAGTCTGCAATCGGAACACAATAGAAGACTGTTAACCTTTTAAATATGTGTGATTTTGCTTAAATCTGACAGGTTTCAGGCTTCAGTTGTTTCCATCAGTTTGGGGTAGGTGGGTAATAGAAAAGCCATAATGCATTCAAGTGAAACCATTTCTCAGTCATTGCACATACCATTTCTTGGATGCATATAAAATGAGCCAATCGCATGCCAGGCTAATTAAAGGACATTTATTACTGCACAAATGTAACTATCTGTGAGACATTGAAGGGTGTGGAATTGATTTGAATATGACTTATTCTTGCTTCTGCAGCAGTTAATGGGGAATGATTAATTTCACACATTTTATGTTGATAGCAGCTAGGCTTGTTGCAGTTTCTAATGTGGGTGTTTTATGCTTGCAGACCAACAACACATTTAGTTTCTAACACTGAAAAAGCAGCGTGAGAAATTTCACTCCGGGAGATTAGGTCTTACAGTCTGTTTTGGTATTATACCGACAAATTTAGATGTGGTTACGGATCATAAAGTATTTCTACACCGCTTAAAGTCAACTCAAAGTATTTTTAATTAAAATATAGTTCTGTTACAAAAACAGCTGTAGCGTTTTTGGATATTTAACTGCGCTTTGTCATATGAACAACAGTAAGTGATTCTGGTCTGGTGTTGGTTTAGTAACTAGTTTGATGGATTTAGTGAATAACTTGTAACTAGTAACTCTTTCAAAGCCATTTGATCGTGAATCTGTCACCACTGTTTGTGCTGTATATTTGTTTTGTGGTGCAGGAAACACCACAAAACTTAAAAAAAAAATTAAATCATATGGTCAGTTCAGATCATACAGTAAAGGAGACTTTAGCCCTGCTAAATACAGTTCCCGCTCTGAATATTGCTATCATGAATGATCTAATTTACTCTTTCTGCTCTCCCTCTGTTTATATGTTATAGAATACAATAAAGATTTGATAAAAATATTTTGGCTGTTTCTGTGGTTCTATCTGTATTTTACTCTGCGCACGTGGGCATAGAGATGTTGTGTAATACACATGTGCTTTAGTGTCTCTCTTTACACCTTCTAAACTTGAGACTGACACACTAGTGGTGAGCCAGCTATTACTGAATTAAGTGTCTCATGTGAACGCTTTTGTCTTTCATTGCAGATCTTGAATGAAAACAGTGGATTTGTAAAAGCACAGCTATGCAGACGATCAAGTGCGTCGTTGTTGGTGATGGTGCAGTGGGTAAAACCTGTCTATTAATCTCCTATACAACTAATAAATTCCCCTCCGAATATGTACCAACGGTGAGTATCATTTTCCGGTTCCTTTCATGTTCCCTTGTATTATTGAAGTCTCATGTCTTGACCTGTCATGTTTATGATTTTTTTTTCTGCTGGATTTCAGTGGCTGTAATCCTTATATTGTATGAAAACAAACAAAAATGTTTCCTGAATGTACAAAGAACACTTTCTTTGCTTTGCTTACAGGTCTTTGATAACTATGCAGTTACGGTTATGATTGGTGGTGAGCCGTACACCCTTGGGCTGTTTGACACTGCAGGTACGGTACAAATTACTTGGTTCAACCTCTTCACTTTCATTTATAGCTTATTAATTAACGTGAATCATCATTAAGCTTTAATAAAACCTGTTTGACAGTAGGAATTTCTGTGGCTTTTAGAGTGTGTTTGTGAGGGTGGAGCTCATGGGCTGATGGGGGGAAAAAAACATTCATGATGATTAGGGATGCACCGATACCACTTTTTTCAGAACGAGACCGATACTTTAATTTTTGGTACTCAGCGATACCTGTATTTTCACAGCATTTGTAATTGTTTTTTTTTTTAAATATTGGGTACAGTAACAAAATAATAGTAATCATAATAAGAATCATGTTATTTGGCTTCATCTAGCAAACAGATATTACCTTCCACACATTTCCACACTTCTTATACAGTTAAATTAGTGTATAAGCTTTTGTTACTTTCACTGTTCATCTTATGGCGCCTTAGAGCCAGCTCCATTGACAAGCATCTCAATACGTAATCACAAAATGTTTGTCCGAAAATAATGCAGGGACCACTCTTATAAATAGTACTGTGCAGCATACTATTTTGGTGACATGTGCGCCATGCGCAGTGTCCAACGACCCTTGCGTACGCGTAAAGAACCGATATACTTTGGCCTAAGCAGCTACACTTACGCAACCGCACACACGGTGGTCATTGGGGCAAGAATGAGAGACACTTAGCCTAGCGATTTCACCCAGTTCTGCTGTTTCAACCTTCTGACTTGTAAATAAGTTTTCGTATGGCTTTACGTTTAATAATGCTGTTTATAGTGAATGCCCCTGTAATTTTTGTTTGTTTTATATTTACGATTTAGTTTTAATCCAAATGCATGTCGCTAATGGAGTGAACAGCATCAAGATCATGCAACAGGATGTGTTCTCTCGAGCTCTTCTCTCGCATCTCCTATACCGTCGATACCTTTTAGTAACTTGTGCATTGTTTTACTTACTTGCTTATGACATATCCGACCGAATTACAAACTTTCCAGTGATGTCTGTGAGATATTCACTCGACAAGCTCACGCATCTGTGCAGCCACGCGCTCAATCCACTCAGCGCGCTCCGCTTATCAGCTCAGGCACATCCGCCATACAGCTGTGAATATTGAATGTTTAACATTATATTAATTACTTGCATGTACTTCATAGACATCCTTAATCTCTAATAACTCCATTATACTCTCTGTTGTTCTGTTTTCAGTGTTTCTTTTTCTGGACACCGCTCTATTCACACGCTGTTTGATATCGGCTTTTGGTATCGGGCTTTTTAAAGTCGGTAACGGCGCCACAGTATCGGGACCGATACCGGTATCGGTGCATCCCTAATGATGATCATTGTTATAGAAATTAGACCTCAGGAGTTTTGGAGAATTCCACACGTTCCTGTGGAGGGTGGTTGAGCTTGAAACTGCTTTTTCTGGAGGATTGTGGGACCAGGTTTTTGCTCTGCAAGTGTTCAAATGCACCATGGGCCACATGACTGATTGATGTTCATTGGCTACTCAGGATTGCAAATGCATTCTTGGATTTAATTTATCCTTTCATTTCCGTCTCTTTGCAGGTCAGGAAGATTATGATAGATTACGACCCCTGAGCTACCCTCAGACAGATGTCTTTTTAGTCTGTTTCTCAGTTGTTTCACCTTCTTCGTTTGAAAACGTCAAAGAAAAGGTGAGCTTGAATTATTTGAACCTGCCAGGACAATGAATTTGTTGGTCCCTGGGCTCTCTTTTTGATGTGTTATGCTGTCTATCTCTGTCTGTAGTACAAAATGATCACCTGCAGTGTTTCCCCACAAGATTTGTAAACTATAGGGGTGGACTTTGGTCCTTCAAGAGGTATCCAGGGACATAAATGTTTGTACATTTTGAAGTTTAATGCATTAATCTGGTGCACTTTGAGATTACAAAGATTCAAATTGAATAGAGTACAAAGTCTTTGCATTGACTTGTATCTGGACTTTAAAGTGGACTCGATCTCTTTTTAGTTAAGTGAGTGAAGTGACATGTGGCCAAGTATGGTGACCCATACTTTGAATTAGTGCTCTGCATTTAACCCATCCAAAGTGCACACACACAGCAGTGAACACACACACACCGTGAACACACACCCGGAGCAGTGGGCAGCCATTTTTTGCTGCGGCGCCCAGGGAGCAGTTGGGGGTTCGGTGCCTTGCTCAAGGGCACCTCAGTCGTGGTACATTCACTCCCCCACCTACAATCCCTGCCAGTATGAGACTCGAACCCACACCCTTTGAGTTACGAGTCCGACTCTCTAACCATTAGGCCACGACTTCCCCAGTTGTGGGTAGTGTCTCAGTCTGTTACATTCACATTGGTGTGTTACAAGTAGAGTATATCGAGTAAATATTAATTTTACTTTTAAATTATTAGTAGTATTAATAGAAGTATTAGTGGTTGTAATAGTACTGTTTTTAAGACTAATATTATAATAGTATTGCTATTGTAATGCAATTTCACTCTAAAATGTAATGTAAAAAGTATTACTTTAAGGAAAATTACTATACAAGAGTTAAACCGTTTAGCTGTTATTTTGGCGAAAGGTTTACTAATGCGTCTCATTACAAATCTGGTGAAATACTGTAATCACCTGTCCATTAAAATGTTGGAATTTATGCAAATGTGAAAACAATGCGTAAACTGTTGTCCGTTTCCAAATGATTTCCAAATGATTCACAAGCTAATCACTTGAGCAAAGTGTGTGCTTCACTTTGAAACATGCTGCACAACAGACTATATTCTTATTAAATTAAATAGCAGCATTTTGTGATTTGATTAGGGCACTAAGCCATATCACGCGTTTGATTTTTAGTTCGTTTGACATGCTTTGCCAAAGCAATGGCACAAAACTCAATGTCAATGACATGTTTTGAGAAGTGTAAAAAATGTTTCATTTTATTATGAAACTGTGGCAGGCCACCAGAGTATATAAGTACTCAGTCTGATCGTGTTGGTCATTTATAGAACAATTACACAAGTTGATTGAAAAAAAAAAAAAAAAAAAAAGGTCTGATCCTTTGTCCTACAGTGGGTACCTGAGATCACCCACCACTGTCCAAAGACCCCCTTCCTGCTGGTGGGGACACAGATTGATCTGAGAGATGATCCTTCTACCATCGAGAAGCTTGCCAAGAACAAACAGAAACCCATCACTCCGGAGACAGCAGAGAAGCTGGCCCGTGATCTGAAGGCTGTCAAATATGTGGAGTGCTCCGCTTTGACGCAGGTGAGTGAGGTCTCATGGACAGCACACAATTGTGGTGATATGTTCATGAATGTACAGTATATCATCTACTTTATAAACAGAAACTGCCTCTTCAGTTGGTCATTTAACATGCTAAAATAGTGTCCTGATGATATAGGATTAAGATTTGATTTTTGAAACAAAGTCTTCCAGGTGTGTTTTGTATTTATTTATTTCAATTTATGTACGGTTTACGTTAACAAGAAAGTGGAAGCTTCATAGCATTTGGTCAGAGGCTCAGAGACTTGGTGACTTGTTTGAATTTTTCGTTTTTGAAAATTAACCTTTGGTTTGTGATTAGAGGTTGTTCTGTCATTGACCAGCAGTTCTTCTTGATGCTTGCTAGAATATAATTTGTTATGCGACTGCATAGGTGAATGTATTTTACAGTAGCTATTATGATTTTATTTGTTTATGTTTGGCATTTTAGTTTTATTTATTTATTTTTTTAAGCCTGCTCCACTAATTTATCCATTGTCATTTGTTAGTATCATCCACTGGCCTGTGTGGCATCTGCACCTGTAGAATTACTACTTTAGTGGTTCTTTCTGTGCAACAAGCTCTTCTACACGCAGCTTCTCTTCCTCACTAGCTGTTGTTCTCTGTTGAAATGTGCTAGTTCCTCTCTTTATATCTCACCTCTTTCTCTTTTTCTCATCTGTTTTCTGTAACTGCTAACATTGGTGCCTTATTCTGTTTCCCTTCCCTTCTGTGTTCATAGCGAGGTCTGAAGAATGTATTTGATGAAGCTATCCTAGCTGCCCTCGAACCTCCTGAAACGCAGCGAAAACGGAAGTGCTGTATATTTTAAACCTCTCTCTTTCTAACGCCCCACTCTTCCCCAGATGTTTGCTGCTTTAGTTACCTCTTGCTCCACAGAAATGACAAGTTTCCCAATCTCTTAAGTGACGTCATAAATATGTATCTTGTTTCACCAATACTAAAGGATTTGCTTTTGCTATTATCTTTTTTTCTACTTTTTTTTTGTTGGCTTTGGAGACTGCTAACATTAGACCCATCTATTGGGAGTGACATTGGTCTCCTTTCTACAGATTTGTATTACTATAATTATTTGCACTTTGGGTTTGAAAATAAAAATGTGGAGGTTTACAATGAAGGGTTGAATATATCGTTTTTTTCTAGTACTGATATGTTGCTTTAGACATGAAAGTTCATAGTCTTTATTTCATTGTTAGTGTTAAGAGCAGACAAAGGTAAAATGGTTCATTACTTTGCTGCTCAGTTTGTTTGCAAGAATCATTATTCCTTATCTCAGTGTATTTATTTTGTACTGCAACAATTGTATCATATAAAGTTAATTCTAAACTTAACGTATGGCTACAATTTGGTGCCATTCTTATCCGTACAACGTCTTGAGAGTTTAAATGGCTTAATATAATCCTGTCAAATGATTTGTGCCATTAATAAAGGACCGCTGCAATTGCCATTACTTAATGCGTCTCTCTCATCAATTAATGCTTAATGCTGTTTAAAGAGTAAATAGTTATCTTTTTTTTTTTAAATGGCCTCGATCAACTTTGATGCCAACACTAACACAACACTATTATACATTACCCACAGTGTCTTTTTGCACAAAGCGTAATCCACATCTACCTTCCACCAGTTGTTTGTGAATAAATCCTTTTCACTATGGCTCACACAGTGGAGCCTTGTCACAGAATACATTTGAGACATGCTAACAGAGCTCGACAGGACAATAACTGTCTCTCTTGCTTTAGCTGTTCACTTGAGGTGTTTTGTCAACAAACAAAAATGTGAAATTCTCATGAAAGTGTTGTTCTTGCTCAGTTTGTCCAGATGAGGGCAGTCTTGTAGCAATTCCACACTGCAGGTTGCATTCTCTTGCAGATCATTTGTCCCTGTGAATGTCTGTTATTTCATCCAGAGCCCTGAGTTTCTGTTTGACCAGCCCTTCACCTCACCAATCCTTCGGTCTCTGAGCCTGTGTATGCTTGCACTTCCACTTTCTTGTTTGACACTTTGTGTTGTGCCTGAATGACTGCACAGCATGGCTAATTCAGTTGTTTTTTCAGTTGAAAAATAGTTGCAGAGGAAGTAGTAAAAATTGTTTATGTTTTATGAAATTGGCCAACCATCTGAAATTTAAATTTTTAGGTCATTAGCGGGCCCACATGGAATCTGTGTCTGCAGAATTGGTCATTAATACAATTTGACACATCCCACATGGATAGTCCACCCAAAAAATGAAAATTGTGTCGTCATTTACTCACTCTGGTGTCATTCCAGCCTGTATGACTTTCATTTTTTTTGTAGAACACAGAAGATATTTTGAAGAGTGTTGGTAACCAGTTTCATTTCCCATTGACTTCCATTATATGTACAAAAATTAAAATGGAAATCAATGGGAACTGAAACTGGTTACCAACATTCTTCAGAATATCTTCCAAGTTTTCAAGTATCTTCCAGTTTAGGGTGGACTATTCTTTTAAGCAGTTTGGCTGTTTATGCTTTTAGATACCAGTAGGAGTGCAACACTCTTATGCACCGTTTGAAAATATATTTTGCCTTTTTTAAATCCATTTAGCAGATTTTCTTTCAAAACCCGTCCCAATTGATTATTTTCCTTTTTTGGCTTTTTCCCAATTGGCGTTCTTAGATGCTTGGTTCACTTGTAAATATTACTTTGTGTTATATGCATTTCCTACATATTTAAATTTAGTTTATGCTGCTTATCCATTATTTTTACAATGCTGTTCTTATATTTTGCGTTTTCAAATGTCCAAAATCATTGAATCATGTTGCGTCTGGCAGAAGTGATTTAGTTCCCAACCCACCCATTGATTTTCTGTTCTTTGTCTGTGCGTTGACCCATGTTGAGTGTCCATCTCTCCCTTGCTTTGTGTTCACAGAAAGGCCTAAAGAACGTATTTGATGAGGCGATTTTGGCAGCCCTGGAGCCCCCAGAGCCCAAGAAGAAGCGTAAATGTGTGCTGCTATGAGCGCCCTGTTACACATCTCTCCCCCTCCCTTCTTTGCTCTGCTAAGGCTGGTCCACAGCTTTACACTCTAAAAAGCAATGTGTAAAAGAAGTGAGTTTCAATATTTGCTCTGCAATAAAGATATAAAGAGTACCCACCATACACATGCACATACACACACACAACAAAATCCACACACGACCCACATGCTCATTAATATAAAAACCTAGAGGGCCTTTTCTAGTTTTGATTCCAGGGGTCTTACTTATGTACTTCATTGTGAGATTTATTAGAGATGCTGCCTTGGTTTGCCAGCCATGTTTTGACATTTAAGTGGGTTAATGTGACATACAGTAGTACCACTGCACCGGCACTCTCAGTCGATAAAGTCTTAAGTAGTTTCAGGTTGTATTTCTTTCCACTGTGCTGTGCAAAGATCGTACGGTGTTCAAAATGGCAACCGAATCACTGACCTGATTCGAAACGTCACTAGCCCAAGAAATAAAATAATTATTATATTTGGAGATGTGTTTGTGAGTCTGCCGTAATCCCCCTCCCGCCCTCGAACAACAACACCTGAAGTGCTTAGAAATAGCTCCTTATTCTTTGCCAATATTCCCATTTAATAGGCATTCAAGACAGTAGTCCTGTAAATGGTTCAGTTGATATTCGTGTATAATTTTGACTCCTAAAAAAAAATTGGTCTATCTCAAGCAGGGAACTTTCTAACAGTGTTAGCAGAACAAGTGGCGGGTTCTAATGCGTTGCTAGGGACCATGGAAGCGTTGTTCCAGAACTTGTGATGCATGTAGGTAAGCCTCCAGGTTCCTTCGGATAGGCTAACATTAATAATAATGTAAGCTGACAAAAGTTGTTGTAGGCTCCAGTTGTTTTTATTTTACCAAATGTTTTTTTTTTCTTTGTGATTATTGATTTTTTCTTTTATTGTTTTATCTAAATTTTGTTTTCCTCAAAGGTTAATTTCACTCCTTTGTTTTGTTTAGGGGCTGGATCCACAGCGATTCTCTGATCCACCTCTGGTTTTTAAGAAAGAAATCAAGCAACAGTTGAATGTTTATGTGGTAGTGCAAGATGACCTCTCTCAGAACCAAGTTTAATAGTGCAACACGGGTGGATCAGAGTTAGTTTGATTTCCAGTCTGTTTCCCCTCCCTAGTTATTTGTTTTGTTTTTGTTTTGGTGTAAACCAAATGCTCTGTATGAAGTCTCTCCTTTGTACTGTATATGCATTCTTTTGAGAAAAAAAATATTAAACTTATACCTTAATTGCCTTTATCATGTTCCAATCCCTTTCTTAAGGTGTTGCATGTATTGTAAAATGAACACTAACTGAATCTTTACTTAAGGAACATCTTTCCTGTGTACTTTTTTAATTGATAAGCAAATTTCTTTATCATTTGTCCTTTTTCCCCAGCCTCAGCAATTTTTGGACTCTGCACTATAGTTGTTGGTCAGTGTGATCATTTCTGCCAGCAGGGTATGCTGTATGACCAGATAGGTAAAGGATAGCCTCTTCATCAGTGATCTGTAGCAGTGAAAGCTTAGTGAGTATTTTTCAAAATGCATTCACATGGGAATATTACATTAGTCATTTTTTTCAAACAAATGTAAGTGCATATGTTAGGTCCATTTAAATGTGCTTCATAACAGCCGCATTAAAGCAGGAAAGATGTCATTTGGACTAAATAGTAAAACCGTAGTAAAAAAATTTGTAAAGACCCGTTTCCATCTTATTACTGCAAAAGGCTGGTTTTACACATTGCTAACATTTCAATTTAGGCACAGTTCACACAGCCATTGTTTGAAACAAATATGCCTGTTTGATGCAAGATTTTCATGTTTTTCAGTATGACAATGCAGTTTGGAATGACCATTTCTATTAATATTTTCACTTTGTGTGATTTTAGTTTTTATACATTTTCAGTGACCTACTCCTGATAAGCATTTTATAATTTATGACAAATGGGAAATTCACAATATGGTGAGCACCGAAATATTTTGTTTTCTGCAAATAGCTGTAGCTTTGTTACTGGTTTTACCTATATAAGATCTGTTTAATTCATATTTTATAATCTGTTTAATATTTCATGTTCTTACATTCCTGGCTGTAAATTATCATTAAAAATCCTATTTTAGCTCAATCTATTGCTTTTAGCGCACAGTCTACTCAAGATTTATAAATTACACTGGGGTGGATGAGTTGACACATTCCTTGAGTGTTTTACATGATGGTTGTCAGTGTACACTTGTGTTAAACAGCCACAAAAAAACATTAATTATGAACTGTGGAGTGGCAGGCATTCCTTTGTTTGGTTGGTGGGGGTGTCCACCTGCATGACTTCACTCATTATCAGCATCATTATCAGTGTGCAGATTCAACCTACTGACAACTTTGCCAGAACGCAGATGCAGATGATGACTGTTATGAAAACATCACCAGCTGTGCCGCCGTCATCGGGTGAGTCTCACGAGAACCTGTCAAGAAGCTGCCCGGGTCGTGTTTTGCTCCACAAATCAAAAGGAGGAATTAAGATTTATTATTGTTATATTGAGTGTTTATTAAGAAAATGGTCTATTTTAGGTCAGTTAAGATTATTATTTTTTTTGTACGCATGTACATGTTTTCTAGTCATTACCGTAATGTTATAATAAATTCACTATATGAGTCAAAACTCTGTAGTGATGTACAATATCACAATATGTGTTGCACTTCTTGTGGGTCCAAAACGAAAAGAGGTTTTTTTAATAAATAATATTTAATAAAGCTTTAACAGCATTCACAGAAGACACCCACTAAGTTGTCATTCAGTGTAACAACAGTTTATATACCAAAAATACTGTCAGTATATTATTATACTACATCATATTTTGAACAAGAATCATTAGATGACTTTGAAAGACTGTTTAAAGGGATAGTTCACCCAAAAATGAAAATTCTGTCATTATTTGTTCACCCTCCTGTCGTTCTGAGCCCATAAGACCTCCGTTCATCTTCGGAGCACAAATTAAGATATTTTTGATTGAATCTGAGAGCTCTCTGACCCTCCCATAGACAGCAAGGATCTTTACACGATCAACGTCCAGGAATGTAGCACGGAGATCGGTAAAATAATCCATGTGACATCAGGGGTTCAACCGTAATTTTACGAAGCTACGAGAAGGACCCTTGCTGTCTATGGGAGGGTCAGAGAGGTCTCAGATTACATCAAAAATATCTTAATTTGTGTTCCGAAGATGAACGAAGATCTTACGGGTTTGGAACAACATGAGGGTGAGTAATTAATTACAAAATTTTCATTTTTGGGTGAACTAACCCTTTAAGGATCTCAGTGCAGCCCCCAAAAACTAATTCATTGTCATTTTAAATCTCTTATCTTTGCCATCATCCTTCAAATCACCAGGTTTTACCCATTTGGCAGCCAGAAGTTTTTAGTTATTTAAAACAAAATGTAGTATTTTAATTAACATAAATGTAGTACTATTGTGCCAATTCAATTTTTATAGGTCTACTATTTCACAATTTTTTTACTTGGACCCTTGATTTTAGTGGCCTTGTGCTTTAAAAGAATGTAAGCTTTTTCCCCTCTCAAGACATGTCTCTGTGTTTCCTGAGGGTGAGCGTTTGTACTCAATGACTTGTACACCTGTATCCTCAGAGGTGTGATTTGAGGTCAGTGTGATCCTGTGCGCAGGTCTTCCCCATCACTTCATGCTTTGTACTCAATTTCCAGGTGGATGATTTTGAAATGTTAAACTTTTATCCGAGAATAGGGGTGATTTGTCATCTGGGCAAGAATGAAACATTGTCCAAGCTGTCCACTGCTTTTGGATCTCTCCTCTTTTAAGTGGGAGAGCTGTAAAGCTGATTCCCATCCAAAGCAAACACTGGGTTTGACGTTAGTTTCATTACCCTGCCCTGCTCTTCTTGGAGAGTGTTGTGATGTCTCCCGCAGGATGGCATTTCTCTTCGTCATGCCTGAAGGGCCAATTGGAGTCAAAGGCTAAACCTAGAAGGCCACGAGAATCACATAAGCCTCAAAAGACCCATAAATATTAGCAGTAGAGGTGACAAACCCAACTCCATGTCTTTCAGGGATGGTGTTGTCAAGCTTAAGTCTGCACAGTGAGAGATGAAGCCGCAGATAAGCCAGAAGAGGGCTGGGTTGAAGCCTCAGATGTGCCAGTCAGTGTGGGATGTGTTGAAAGGTTAGGCCGTGGACTGCGACTGCTATGAGCGTTGACATATTACTGTCTTAAATCAAAAACCCACGTCCCCTGCTCGCCGCCACCCTTTGGCCATCTGTAACATGGCAACAAGCAGAGCTTGTTAGTCATATTCAGAGTCTTGCATGCATACTGCACTGTAAGAACACTCAAGGCTGTCTTTATATTGGATCGGGTTTGGGAACATCTTAGTCTCTCACACTTTCTTTTTCCCTAGTCTTTTTTTGGGACATGAAATACAACTAATGCTACTTTTTTGGTTCCTTTTGATTTGGCTAGTCAGGTTTAGGCTATATGAATAATATGATTTTAATGTTTGTTTACTCGCGCCTTAAACTGCACTCAAAAAATATTTTGGCCTAAATTTAAGATTTACATATATGAATTGCATATGAAATTTCCATCTGTTTGGATTACACAATTTTAACAAACTAATAAACTTAAAGGGATAGTTCACAATGAAAATTCTGTCATTAATTACTCACCCTCATGTCGTTTCAAACCCGTAAGACCTTCATCCATCTTCAGAACACAAATTGAGATATTTTTGATAAAATCCGAGAGCTCTCTGACCCTCCCAACAAGGGTCCTAGCACGATCAAGGTCCAGAAACGTAGCAAGGACATTGGTAAAATAGTCTGTGACATCAGGGGTTCAATTGTAATTTTAGGAAGCTACGAGAATACATTTTGCGCACAAAGAAAACAAAAATAATGACTTTATTCAACAATTCTTCTCCCCCGAATTACCGTCTTCTGCCATTTTGGAGAGTATCACGACGCATACGCTTGCTTCAGGGTTGCCAGGTTTTCACAAGAAACCTGCCCAATCGCATACTCCAACTAGCCCAGATTTCTTGCCGTATGTCTATGTTTCTTGCGTCTCACGACTATGTCATGTATGAAATAATATCTGTGCATGTGTGTAAAACAACAAAATGACGATTTATATATAATCATTTGTAACTGTATATACATTGTTGTGATTAATTGAGGCTGAAACAATAATGTAGCTGTAAAAATAGTTGCCTGCTGAAATTGAAATGTATATACATCTTCATCATGACTAGATAGACATGGTGAGTTTGTCTTTACTATACATGTTAGATGTGATCACCTCATAGTAACAATCCCGTCAGATCGTCCATCCTTTGAGTGGTCGGCCGATCTGGTTTCGTGGTTAGTTAACCTTTTCCACATGTTTCCATGTTGTCCTTGCTCAGCAAAAGCATGGACGCGATGTTCTCTGGGGGTTTGGCAAAAGGAGAGTGAGACTGTGGGCAGTGCTCGGGGTGGTGACCGACGGCAGTGACTGTGTAGTTCTGACGTCAACTATTTACGGAATTCACAACGGTTCGTGAAAAATAGCTAGAACTTTAAACAGGCTGTGTGCATTTTACTGTGGACTGACTGTTTTGAACGCTATAGTAGTTTAAAGCCCCTAACCTCATAATCATGAACAGCCGGAAATTTCAGTGTTGACACCTATGTAGCCACCTTTACAGTCCCCACGACTTGCTCCGCATCAGGTAAACACCAGCATGTGGTTGTTAACGTACAATCGGCACATGGACATGCGTTGTTTACAGATCGAAGCGACGTCATGCAGTGTGTGTATATTTTTAAATGCATATTAATGTTAAAATATACCTTTTATCATACTGTTTTCCCTTGTTGAAAAAACATATTTTGGCTCCACTAAGGAGAATTCCTGCAAGCCAGCATGTTTATTTTTATTATTATTGTTATTCATAAACATCGCAAAAGATGACCCGATGAAGGGTATATTATTTTGTAGATTGGTTCTATAACGCTTGTCATCATAGTTACAATCGAAATCATGTTTTTTTTCTGAACTTTCCTATTCAATGCTGATCTTATGCATATCACATACTGCTAAGCATTCATGAGATATTGATGCCCTTTTACAAGCGGACCTAACTGCTAACCACAATGTCCAAGCTTAAACGAACTGGACACACCATAGACAACGGTCATTCTGAGGAAACTACAAGTTTCATATCCATCCATGGCATACATGGGGGCATACCACTGAAAAAAAAACAAAAAAAACTAACATCCACAACCGTCTATACCCTTATTTTAAAACTGGTAGTAGCACTTCTATGTTTGGCTTGTCCTACTTTCCTCAAGTGCTCAGACACCCAACAATATGGCAAACTTTCTTAAACTTTATTCACATGTTCTACAAAATGTTCTTGATTCTTACCAATTATCTTATGAAATTATCTTACACTTATTAATTATCTATGGATTAACGTATCTTGATAGTCGTTTCTATCTTATACCCTTATATACTCTCTATCTAGCACTTATAATCTTATTCACTCTCTTAAACCCTCGTCTTACAAAATTCTTACTATTTTCTTATGAATATGTATAATTTAAGACTACACAAAGACCTATTATTTACACGTCCTCTAAGCAGCATCCTGCCGACCCAAGTGTTTATAGCTGCGTTCAGTTTGAGGCACCAAATGCTACAGACTTGCTGCTGAAAGAAAACAGGGTGACGTGCAGTTATTTTCTTAGGTTCTCACGTCTTACTCCATACTGATAAAAAATAAATCAGAATTAATAGTCTAAATACATTACATTTAGAGCACATTTGATTTGGCAATAAGTTTATGACTGATGATCAAACCAAACAGAAACATTTAGTGAGTGAAGTGAAGTGACATGTGGCCAAGTATGGTGACCCATACTCGGAATTAGTGCTCTGCATTTAACCCATCCAAAGTGCACACACAGCAGTGAACACACACAAACCGTGAACACACACCCGGAGCAGTGGGCAGCCATTTATGCTGCGGCGCCCAGGGAGCAGTTGGGGTTCGGTGCCTAGCTCAAGGGCACCTCAGTCGTGGTATTGAAGGTGGGAGAGAGTGCTGTACATTCACTCCCCCCACCCACAATCCCTGCCGGTACGAGACTCAAACCCACAACCTTTGGGTTATGAGTCTGACTCTCTAACCATTAGGCCACGAATTTAGCTCATCTACTACCTTAAACCAGTCATGGAGATGCCTCTTTTCTAGATTGATCCTCTGCTGTGGATCAGACTGCAGACATGCAGAAATCATCTGGCAGCATTCTGCGATAGAAGACGAAAGATGTTTGATTTATTAGTTTATTCTTTACACCTGCTCTTCTTCAAGCTATAGGTTTTTATTGTGTGATTTAGAATACAGATTGCCCTTCTTTCTTCTTTCATGAAGATCTTACCTTGTGACAGGTCAGGTCTGGTCCAGCTCCTCTTACTGATCAGATCCAGGCCATAATCATTTGGATAATATCCGCTGCAATCATGAATAGGAGGATCCCTAGAGACCACACCTTTGTCGGCTTCACAAGGTATTTGCCGTTAGCGGTGACCTCTGGTGGACAGTACGCTTGTGTGCCTTGAGGAAAGAGATTTTGTCCATTTGATACATTTCCCACATCATGTTGACTACATAGGATGCAATTCTGTGAGATAATTAACAAAGCAGTTCATAACACATACCACTGAAGACTTCGTAGGCAAATTTCTTCATTAGCGCACCACACCCAAAGTCAATCAATTTCACCTCCATGGTGTCCCGGTTCACCAGCAGGTTCTCTATTTTGATGTCCCGATGGAAAACACCATGCTTGATGCACACATTAGTGGCTTCAGTGGCCTTCCACGTGATCGTTCTTGCTGTCCCCTTGTCGAGACGCTCTCAGGTCCATGCAGGGCACAGGTCGCTCCATGACCATGATGTAGTGGTCTCTGTTGTCCTCCCAGTCCAGAAGTTTTATGATCTGAGGACCTCTGGGGCTCTTATTGGCCATGAGTGTCAAGCCTATCTCCATGGGGACACTTTTGGGATGACCAGGCTAATGAAAAGGAAATATGACGCTTAAATGGAGATGGGATATTCCAAATAATGACTTGGTCCACAAATCAGAACAGTATGCCTATTGAGAACTCATTTGTAGTCTGTGATCAATATTAATATTAATCAATATCAATATCAATATTTTATAAACTGAAAACAGTGACTGAGAAGCAGTAATATGGAGAGCAGCCTACTCACCACTCTGATGTATGGCATGTTTGGTGGCTTCACTGAAAATTTTACAGCCACCTGATCAACAAAACAGAGGAGATATGCAAAAACAAAATTAAAAATACTAATTTAAACCTCAAGTACATCCTTGCAGCGAGTTCCTTTGTAGACAAAGCCAAATCCTCCTTGACCCAGCTTGTCGCCGATTTTATAACATCTGCAGATGTGGCCTATTAAAAGATAAACAATTGCAGTTAGTATGAAATACAATTTTCTATATACATTTTATCCTATTTCACTGTAAAAAAAAAAAAAAAAGTTGCCTTAAATTATTAAAGTATTTCAACTTAGGTGTTTCAGTCTCTTCAAATTAAATTACACTAAACTGACTTAAAAATAAGTTGAATCTTGAATAACTTGTGAAATTTTTTTTTTAAATTGCTTAACTTATTTTTACGAGTTAATGTAAAAACACGTTGTTGTGACTTACAGATCATATATATATTTTTTACAGTAATTCATAATTACATTTTCTAATTCTCATGGATTTTTTATTCTTACCCTTGCCTGGGACGTCCTGCTCCAGCTGTTCCTCAACAGCAGGGTGGACTTTAGAAGCTGGAGCTATATATGAATCAAATCAAATATATCAGTAGCATATCACATGCTCAAATTCGAGTGGTTCTTCCCTTTGGGGCACATTTGACTTGATATATTAAAATTAAACTTCTCTAAACACTGTGAATTGTTTTTGTTTAAACTCTAGCCTACTGACCGATTTGGTAATGATACCTAATAAAGCTAATCTCAGATCATGCTCTGGTCAAAAACCTTTCCTTTCGTTTCTGTGTTGTGTGTGATGATGACAGCAAAACACTACTGTCATCATCACACACATCACAGAAATGAAATCCATGAATATTAATTTAAAAAGGAAGAAGAACAGAATCAGCCTAAATTAAAAAGAGGACATGTTGATGTGATTGTACCATCGGTAAATGTCCGATATGATCCTGCTTGAACCTGGTGGTACTTCTCAGCCTCAGCTCGTATATGCGGCGAGGAAAGTGGAGAGAGGTCCACCTCCAGGAGTGCTTCTTTTTCTTTTTCTTATCTCTCTCTCCCTCCTTTCCTCCATCAATACCACCAGCAACAACAGGTGCCTCATTAAGTTGATGAGGTGGATGATGTTAGTGGTTAGCATTAGTGGTGTCTTTGAGAAGAACACATGGTTCTTGTACACGCTCCTTCTCAATCATTTTTTAAGTCGTGAAAGTAATCCCATGATAACAATATTTGTCACTCGATAATAATCAGATAGCAATCAATCAATCAATCAATCAGTCAATACTCCAAAACTTCAACCCACAAAATGAGTGAGTTCCAAGCCATTAAAATGGCGAGACCCTCTAAATGTGATGTCATGAACTAAAGGTGCTGAGTAGAATGTGATTAGAAAAAAAAACACCTTCATTGAGGTACCTACAGATTATAAATATTATAATGTATTCAACGAATCTGAATTTTCTACTTTTACAAAAATAGATATATTCTCAAACCATGGCGAAACAAACGTGTACAGAATTTAGTACATTTAATTCTCTTATCTGTGAACTTCATCTGCCATTTTAATTTGATTTAAAAAAAAAATAATCTAGGCTGCTTTTTTGAACTCCTCCTAGACCAATTATCAGATCTTCACCGAACTTTGCAGCGCTAGACATTTTTGGCAAAATGTCATCAAAAGAAATTTTATCTATTAAACAGATGTTTAGCAGATTTAGCAGTTTATTCATTTGGAGGACAAGTCATTTTGAAGAAACATGTTTAGTTTCATGAATTTTTGATGCTCAACATATAGACAGAAACCAGTTTGGAAGCATCTGCAGCCCAAGATTTATTTGATTTATTTTTTGGTAATTGATTGTGAAGTTTACGCAATTTCTGAGTGAAATTTGTAAATCCTACACCACATTTTTTTCAGTGTATGTTTTAGGTGCGGAGAAGCCAGGAGTGACTCAGCTAATCCTTCAGTTTAGTTTATTGTGACGCCAGTTTGCTCATGGTGTTCAGATACATGTGTTGCTTCCATGGGCCATCTCCTTCGGTCACCGCTGCACGAATAGGAACCCCTCAGGTGTCTTGGGTGTCCCATCTATCCATAAACCCTCAGCCTATCTGTTGACAGCCTGTCCCGTCTGCTAAGCGGCTCATCTCTCTGACCATACTTCCATATCATGGAGCAGAACAACCATGTCCAAACTAGTGATACCAGCATGCAGTTGTAGTGCAGGCGGCTGGGAAATCTCAGTTGGTAATACGGCATTGCTGAGGTTGATGGATTAAGTGTATAAGGCCTGTTTATGGCCATATCCTCTTTTTTATTTTTTGTATTTATGATCTCATGGCAGTCCCTACACCTGTGGATCTGATATTTGGCCACATGGAAAGCACCTCCATAGTTTTAGTAATTGCATCACCTCTGAGATATGTGGATACAAATTTAGATTCCTGACTGCTGGGCAGAGGGGGTTTGCATCAGGTTGGAAGGCCTTATATATCACTGCATGATGGATGAGCCAGTGTAGAGGAATTCTCTGTGGTTCATGCTCAAACAATACTTTGCTGCTGCCCCAGCTTGAACCTTAAAGTCCTTTATGCTGCTCCCAATGACAACCATTAGTATTTACCTGAAAATGGGGATTTTTATTTTTGGCATTTTTGCCTTTATTTCGATGGGACAGTTTTAGAATTGACAGGAAGAGAAGTGGGATAGAGAGAGGAGGGCGGGATCGGGAAAGGTCCTCAAGCTCGGAATCAAACTCGGGACGCCTGTAGAGCAATTGCACTGTATGTCCGCGTGCTGCCCATGAGGCTATTGGCACCGACTCCTTCAACTTAAACTTAAAGGAAAAATAAAAATGCACAGGCCATTCAGGAACAGGAACAGATTTGGAAAAAAATTATAACCCTCAGTAGGATCCCTGGCATGATGGGTGACCGTCAGAAAAAAAAATTGATTCCACATTCCATGTCCATACCGAGTGCTCCTCCAGTGAAAGTCCCTTCTCCCTGTTTCCTCTCCATCGAATCCCACATAATTATTTAGACCCTCGTTTACACTGTTTTGGCTTGTTAACTGATCTGTTCATGTTTCTCTTCTAATTCAGACAAGATTACTTTTTCACGACAAAGAAGAAGCAGTTTACTGGATAAGGATATAAAACCATCCACTTTTAGTTTCACACGACATTAACTGATGGACTGGAGTGGTGTGGATTATTGTGATGTTTTAATCAGTTGTTTGAACTCTCATTCTGACGGCACCCATTCACTGCAGAGGATCCATTGGTGAGCAAGTGATATAATGCTACATTTCTCCAAATCTGAGTCCATTTTCACCAAATTTTTGTTTTTGGGTGAACTATTTTATGTTTGGTTGTTGCCTTACATTTTTAAGCAATCAAACTGGGTGTGCAGCTTTATAGTAGATTTTAAAAATTGAGTTGTAATTGGTTAAATTATTTTAATTATTTATCCACTTCAAACTATTTCGTACTTATGATCATCTCTTTTGTGATAAGGGAAATCGATACTTGGCAGTAATGGGTGAATGCCTGATTCCTGTTTCTTTTGTAGTGGAATTCTGAAATGCATGAGGAATAATAATTACTGCTTGATTACTACTTGATTCTACACCAGTGCTTGGTATCAGGATAAGGACTTTGTGAGGGCCCCGGGTCATTGCACAACCTGAAGCTTCACTAAAAAAAGTGAAGAAAGGAGGAGGAGGAGGAGTATGGCAACTGTCATCACAAACAAGAAACATCTGTCTCATTTGTGTAACTTGTTTTCTTTTAATATGAGAAGTATGTTGGTAGAGATCTGTGAGTTTTGTGGAAGGCCTAGGAGGAGAGAGGAGCGCTTACATTTCTTTTTTTTTCTCCCCATTTCACTCCTGGAATCATTCTTCCAGACCTTTGGTGAACTTGTGCCTTTGTCTGCACATCCACTCCTCATGTCCTCTAAGGTGAGTTTAACTACTACAGAGTGAAACGTTAGTGGAGAAATCTGTACTCAGAATGAAACTTAACATTTTTGACTTTACCGTTTTTTTTTTTTAAACTTAGAATAATATTTTTTGTTAGACATTGACATTGACAAAACACTATGTTAAAATATGTATAAATCTGTTAATTAAATAAACTTGTATAACATGCATAATCCTTTTGCCGGCAAAAATTTTCATCTAAAATTAGCATTTATATTAGACCCTTATATCTATGTTCGGTTATTTCACTTTAATTGCATAGAAAATGACCTATACATTCCCATTAGAGTAAAACTACTGAACCTAAACATAGGAGACGGCACTTAGAGGCTTTTGCATCTGAACTATATATATATATATTTTACTGTGATTACTTCAGAGACCAAAGTCATATTAAAAGTAGCTGAAAGGCTAAAGCCCCTGATCTTTGAGTTCCTTTATTGAATTGTAGGTTGATAATTATGTTATGTCCCTGGAAAAGCCTTTCCAAATATTAAATTACTGTGTGGTATTTTCCATCAAAGAGGCGGTGACAGGGCCATTCTGTTGACAGGATTAGATTTCTCATAGTGAAATCTCCCTCAAGCACATTTTAGATCTATTCTCATACACACTGATTTTTCCACATTCATGCCTGCATATTTTTTCCCCAAATAGCCATAGGAGAAATTTCTTACAGCCACAGACAGGTTGTCCTAGGTGTGTTTAAAAGTCCATGTTAGTGAATCATGTGTATCAAAACCATGCAGCACGAAATGGCAGTGAACAAAAACAGTTGAGTTTTAGGCCCCAATATCTCTACTTCCACAACACAGGATGTGCTGGATATTATGAGGATTTTGCCATGATTTCTCCAGCCTGCATACACAGATTTGCCCCCTGCTTTAATTTCCCGGTGCACAATAAAAGTCGAACCCTCCGCTCTTCAAACCACCTCTTCCTGTTCCTCAAAGCAGCTTATTAGTAACAGACATCGGTATGACCAAAGAGCTGCAAAGAATACGGAAGCAGACGTTAAAATGTACATATAAAATGAGATGGAGGGATTGTTTTGGACTACAGTGATATGCACGCTCTCACGCTTTTCCAACATCTGTAAAAAGCCAGAGGTGGTTTGATGACATATGAAACATAAATTAAAGGTAAAATGCGTCAGCTCGGGTGAAAGGAAAACCGGACGGTGTAATCTACCCGTCGACTGTTAGGACAGCAAAGTTAGGCCCTTGACAGTAGCATCCTACAGCAAGGGTGGAGCAGTGTAGTCTGTGATGTTCACTTACAATTGAAACAGATTTAGCAGCCCAGAGTCATGCTTTTTTAAGGTGTGTAACCATGTTTCTGTTTGTATTTATAGGTTTCTGTATGTATTTAAACTCAGCCAATAGTGTAAGATTTTTTTTATGCATTCAAGTTTTTTTTTTCTTTTTTAAAGAATGCATTAAATTGATCAAATATGACAGCAAAGATATTTATAGAAGGTTTTTTTGTTCCCAAAAGATTTCAATCCGAAAATTATAATCTATAGAAAGCTTCTTGAGCATCAAATCAGCATTAGATTAATTTCTGATTTCTGTATATGATGCTGAAAATTCAGCTTTGCGACACAGGAATAAATTACATATTTAATTATGTATTCAATTTTATAATAATATTTTACAATGTTACTGTTTTTTACTGTATTTTGGATCATATAAATGCAGCCCTGGTGACATAAGAGGCTATTTTTATAGAAAAACCCGACCCCAAATTTGTATATATGTATTGAAATGCATGCAAAAATAAGATTGCCCTCCAAAAATGTGTGGAAATGGGACACAATGCAAGTCATTGGGCAACAACTCAGTGAAGTGGTGCTTACGAAAGTCATCCCTGGGGCTGCTTTGTTGCAGCACAGAACCACATTTATGCATGTCTGACAAAGATTCATTCCTGCCATTATTCCATGAATAGTTTCTATAAATATTTATTGTTCTTGGCGTGATGGCATGACTCTCTGAGTGCAGCCTAGACCATGTCACTAGGCAGCTGGCTGACTGGTACACACACTGGCACTGCTCTGATCCATCAACCCCTAAACCATTACACATTATGTACCGCATGATAAAAATGGAAAATACCAATCGTACCTCTACTGTGGTAGTGGTGTCGTTAACACTGGGAGTTCATATGGCCAGCTCCCATATTAATTCAACGTTTGGGGGTCGCTTGCTCACCAAGGGCTTTCATTTATTGATCAAACATTCTGTACAAAACAATTACCTAATAAAATACCTTTTATTATATATAATATATATTTCTAACAATTTAATTTAATGTGATTCAAAGCCTAGATTTTTTCGTCGATCCTTATTCCAGTCTTCAGTGTCATATGCTCCTTCAGAAATCATTCTAAATATGCTGATTTTTGTGGAATACATGATACATTATTTGATGAATAGAAAGCCGATAAGATCTTTTTGTAATATTTGTCTTTACTAGCACGTCATCAATTATCAAATTAATAAAGTATTAATTTTCTAAGTGCTACAACTGTGTATGTGTAACTCTAAAGAATATTCCGCTCGTCCAAGCAATGGCAGTTTTTGAATATTGTATACCAGAAAAAAAATTATTTTGACTCACTTGATTTCTTTAAAAAAAGTTGGTGGTTATCGTGAGGCACGTAATGGTGGGTGCACATTTGTGGATTTATTTAATGCCAAAATGTAAAAAATAATGAACATAACATATGTTTAATAATGTAGGAAAACTATTGTAGGACAGATTAGCTAAACATGAAACAAATTATAAAATGATATTGATAAATTTTTATTAAAATAATTTTATATAATTTTATAAATCTCAAAAAAGTCATTTTATGGGTTATGTATTTACCTTGACATGGCAACGAAGTTAAATTGGATATAACTATGCAAAAAGCATTAATTAACAGTTAATTCAGATTGGCAAGTAACCCATAATTTTGCTTCTTTTTTGGGGGGTGGGGGTTGCTAAATCCAAATGAATGTTTGTCATAATCAACATTATGCAACAGGTGCTGTCAATTGAGCTTAACTTGAATTGACCCCAGGATATTTCTTTAACATCGTCAGCAGCAAGACTACAAAACCAAACTTTACAAAATGATATCTTTGTGTGAACCCATTAAACAAGACTGAATGCATTCATAAAGACCATTAAACCCTGCTAAAAAGATAAGATTTGACCACCAAGTTGGTTAATGTTGTTCAGCGTGGTCTTTTTGAGGAAACTGTTTAACTATTAACGGCCTACTTCCATGAATCACCATTTGCAAAGAGCAATTCACCCAATAAGCACAATCACAAACATGTCAGTCTTTGACACGGCATATATTTCAATTTAACATACATTCATATGAAATATAGTCCTCTTCAGTGTATAAGTCTTTACAAACCTATGTTTCTTTTAAAAGCATACTGGATAGCAAGTTTTACTATAGAAAAGCTTGGAGTTATGGTATCGTACATAAATAATTCAGTCACTCGGTCTGACTAATGGAGCAGGGAATGCTGGGGGATTTGTTTATTTGTGGTATGTGCGTCTGGAGAGGAAAAGTGCTAGAGTCATCGTGCACAGAATCCATGGTCCAAGCACCCCAAGCAGGTAAACAATTTATGTTTGTCAGTTTCGCGCCAGATGCATGGTTACAGCTCAGCACCAATCATCCGTCTGCGTCAATAGCTAGTTAACCCACGACTTTGATTTTCAAACATCTTGCTGACACTTATATTTCCACTCCGTCTTGTTCGGAGCCGGTTTGCATCCCTAGTAAAGCAGGCCTTGCTTTAATACTTGCTGTACATTATCGGTGAGTGATTCTTGAATTCAAGCAGCATCACAGGAACGAATGGCCACGAGTATGGAAAACTCTATGGAAAGTACATGCACACCTGGACTGCATATCTCAGTTAGTCCGAAGTCCATCTTTCAGGATGAAACTCTAAAGCAGCATTAACGATGAAAAGGCTTTTAAACGTTGACCTTTCTCCATATTCATGTGCCCCTGATCCCAATGGCACTCCTCTGGTGCGCGTCACATTAAAAATGCACTCTCTATTTGATTGCAATAAGTTAAAATAGATAGATATATATATAAAAATAAGAGAGCAACCACAATTAAAAACAGAACGAGAAGAGAGAAAAATACTCTCAATTGGGACCTCGGATATATTCGCCCCTATATTTTAAAGTCTCATGTATGACATGTTCCTCTATTGTCGCATGAAATGCTGGGGAATTTGTTTGGTTTCCCTGTGCATGTAGGGAAGTGGAGAGAATAAGTTCTGCAGTCTGGATCACCGACACGTGTGCATCTCGACCATCTTGCGGCACTGTTTGCACTTGACGTAGCAGCACCAGTGGAACTTGCAGCTGCAGCGGTCGACCACCTCCACCTCCTCCGTGTGGAATCCGCGACCGCAGCACATGAGCTCGCAGCCGTCGATGGCCTTCGAGGTCTTGTTGCAGAAGCGCCCTGCGGTTCCCAGTATGCCTGGAGTTCTGGGGTCATGTTCGCAGAAGTCTGGGCTCGGGTCCAGGTACACCAGATCTTCATCTGTGTGCGGCTTGAACTGTGAGTTTCGTGGAACCAGGACCTTGGTGGTGCCCACTTTGCGCAGCTCCACTTCTGTAGCGCCGTCGAATTTCTCCTTGATGACGTTGCCCACTTTGCGGAACGGCGGCATTGCTTTCCAGCAGGTTTTTACCTCGCAGGAACCTGAAACACCGTGGCACTTACATTCCACTCGCATGTGGTTCAGAATTGCCTTGGGATGGTAAAAGAAAGGTAAGTTGTTAACAAATTATGAATGCTAAAAGCTTTCGGCATGATGCTTGTTGAGCATCTTACCTTCCTCCCTGCCTCGTTGTTATGAAGGTTCATTAGGGCTCTGTTGGAGGACTGTCCTTTACTTCGTTCTCTGACGTCCACAAAGGACTGGGAAAAAGCAACCCCGTATGCAATGTTATCTGAGCATCCTGACCACTGGAAACCTGTTGAGATAAAAGCGGTCAAAGATGGAGAAATTTAATGCGAAATCACGTGTTTTTAAGCAGCCCATCTGGAAACAAATGTACTGCATTGGCAATTCTTGTCCAGGCTAGTGACATTGGGGGCCAGATTTACTATCAGCTTGTGCCAGCACAAACCCTCTTTTGGTGTTAAAACTACTGTCAGTATTTATTAAAGACACACAGTGGGAAATTACCGCTGAAAAGCCGTGGACAGTTATTTTTGCAACTCACCTTATTGAATATGCATTTGTAGGAGTTTCCCTTTCGATCTGTAAATTTATGGGAGGAGAGTATTTAAATGAATCACGGAACGCAATTTACTAAGATTTGCGCTCATCAATTCACTGGTATTTGTGCTATTATTTAATGCCCCAAAAAAGCATGTCTTAAAGTAGGCGGTAATTTGCGCTGCTCTTGGTAGATTGCGCTGTCATTATGGAAATGAGATGTTGCGTCTGTGTACACCTTGTCAGTAAGTCACCCGCAGAATTTTTCCCTCCCATCGGCGCTTTTATGGAATTGCGCTCTAACGCTAATTTGCCCTGTTT
Organism: Sinocyclocheilus anophthalmus; assembly: GCA_018155175.1. Lineage (NCBI taxonomy): Eukaryota > Metazoa > Chordata > Actinopteri > Cypriniformes > Cyprinidae > Sinocyclocheilus > Sinocyclocheilus anophthalmus. The sequence goes on from JADLZN010007197.1 coordinate 668,931, forward strand.
AGTAAATCTGGCCCCAGATCTTTGAATGTCATTTATAGTTTAGTTTGAGACACTTACGTGTAAGTGAACTAGATATCCATGAAGAACGGTTATTTACTTTTACGTAATAATATGAAATAGTCTGCAATTTTTTTTCTGTATTTTTGATGCTTTTTGATTATAGGGGAGAGTGGGGTAAGTTGACCCACCCCCTGTATTTTGGCAACTGTACACTTTTACTTTCATGTGACCTTGTATTTTGGAATCCCCCATCATTTCTGCCAAAGTGAAAAGGAGAAACAGGTGTGGAAGGCACCTATTTACTTTAAAAACTGTTTTTGGCTTGTCAAAGTAATGTCTTAGCATTAAATCAAAGCAAATTCATCCAGGTCTAAAAATATTTATGATGCATATAGGTGATTTAGCAACATATAAAACCATGCAAATTATTTAGCTAAATATTAGCCTGAATTGGTAAGCTAGCTAGCTGTCCAAAATGGCAGCTATGGGGCAAAGTGAGCTGAATGCTGTGGGGTAAGTTGAAACCAGCATTTAAATTTCAACGTACCCCAACATAAGGGACTGAAGTTAAAGGGGTCATATAATTCGATTTCAAATTTTGAGGGAAGATTTGCATAACATCGCCCAAATGTATACGCAAAGAAAGAAGGTGTAACTTTTGATTCTCGCTGTAGTATTGTTTGCCGCCGCCGCATGTCGTGGAGACGCTGTGTGTTTCATTGTGAAGCGAAACTATTTCGTTTGGTCCTTCCAAAAGAGGACACGCAGAATCAGTGGGTTAAGGTTGTAATTACCACAACTGTTCCAGAACCGTGTTCAAACAAAATATTCAGATGTGTGCAACGCATTTTACGGAGGACGAGGACTGTTTCCTTGGAGAGTAGCCTACAATGCCGGTGTTCTGGTGATTCGTTCCCCTGTTCCCCTTTTCGGTGCGCATGCTGATACAGTCTATGATGCTTTCAAATAATACTGACTCACAGCCTGTAAGTATGTTTTCATATTTAAAGGATTTGCCACTGACGATTCAAACGTGAGTTTTGGGCAGTGTAGAGTAGCGCTTGTTGTTTGTCGTTTCTCCGATCACAAATGCAGACATGGTTTTATGATTACGCGGCGCGATGCAACGCAAAGTTCAAAAGACAGTATATAGTCATTTTAATCAGTAATTATGTCCCCACTGGATTAAACAAATGCCTCGTTATAATGGGTTTTAGTGTTTTTGTCTCATCGCTCCAGCCGGAATGGACATCACAGTATGGTGAGGGGCGTAACAATTTCCGTCTCACGCTTGAGAATTCGGCCAATCACAAAGCACTAGATAGCTGGCCAATCAGAGCACACCTCGCTTTTTAGAACGATGAGCTTTGTAAAAATCGACGCGTTTCAGAAAGGTGGGGCATAGAGGAGAAACAATAATGTACAGTATGTGGAAAATAATGTTTTTTTTTAACCTTAAACTGCATAAAAATTTCAGTACACCAAATACACAAAATACTGTTCTTTTTTACAACGTCATATACCCCTTAAGTAAATTATATATTATTTGTAGTTTATTGGATATGACAGTGTACAAGTACACCAAATCCTTTGATAAGAACCAGAAGAAGCTTTTCATCACATTATAATCATATCTTTCCAACTGTAGTCCCTAATGGCCGGTTCGACATTGCAGAAACTTTTGACTGTAATGTTTATTCGTTTCAGTGACATTTATTCAATAATTCTAATTCAGTTTTTATGTGTTTTATGCATTATGTTGTTTTTGAGAAAGTTATAATTTTCGTGTTCAACATATTGTTTCAGAAATGCCAATAATTAAAGATTGAAATTTAAACTTAATTTGGTTATTTTTTTTTTTTTTTAAAAAAAAAATGTTTGTTTAGGTTAGCTTGACGAAAGAAATATGACTGAAATTGAAACACCATTAGTAATGATTAAAAGAGATATATTATCTTCTAAATTTCACACGGGTTTGAATCAGTTTCATTCAGATGGTCATTTAACACCCAGATGGTGCATCTTACCCTCTTACTCGGATCAACTTACCCCTAACCTGGGGCAAATTGAGCCACGGGAACACTTTTTTAATAAGAAGCCATATTTATAGAACCCTCTGTTATAGATACATTCTGATCATTTAAAATGATAGGAAACTTCCTGAAATTACTTTAATTTTACTTCTGCCTTATTTTCTCTTATATATATAGAATGCTTTTTGATTATTGTAGTATAATCTATTGCATTTCCTGTTCATAAACTGCACCTATGAACAACATGAATTGTTATTTACCATTTTATATATCAGTTGCATGACTCTTCCTGTCTAATCTGCCATTGCTTGGCCAGGATATGCTGCACCATACACCTTTTGGCCTGGGTATTATGGTTTCATAGCTATTTTAATCATCATAGTCCTAATCATTTAATCATAATTATTAATAGTGGTTTCACAGCAATTAATCAATCATCATAATCATTATTCAAACAAACTGCACATACCTTCTGGACTGACACCGTGCACATTGCGGTCGCAGCCACACTTGTCCAGCTCCCCACTGCTGCAGGCTCTGGTCACTGCAAAGGCTACGCTGGCAGCAGATATGGCGTACACAAATGCAGCTTCCCGTGTACCTGTGACTCAAATAAGCAGCCATTAAGCATCCACACAGTTTTAAGCATGTCCAGTTAAATTAATATGAGGCTACTTACCTTGTGTGACCACTTTGCCAAACACAGGAACACTCTCTAGCGTCGAGCAGTTCCAGCGTCGGTTGCGGAACTGAAACTGGCACTCGTCGATGGCGAGCTGAGCGCCCCTGCGGACCGCGTCCATCACCTCCACATTACGCTTGCAGATCTGAACCTGCCTCTGGATGAGTCCTCTGAGCTTCTCACAGGTCTCTTCATCCGAGATGCTCCCCACCGATGACAGCTTTGCCAGGTATCTGAGGACAAACCAATAGAGTCGTGATCGATAAATGTTCATAGACTCATTAATACAGGCATTTGTAAAGAAAAAACAGGCACACTTTATTTTAAATTCCAGTTCTCGCTATTAACAAACCATTAACTCAATAAACCCATAAGTTTACTGCTTATTAATAGATTGTAAGGTAGTTGTTAAATTTAGGTACTGGGTAGGATTAGAGATGTAGAATATGGTCATGCAGAATATGTGCTTTATAAGTACTAATTAACAGCCAATATGTTAATAATAGATATGCTATAAGCAAATGTTTAAATATGAACTGGCCTCATACTACATTTTTTACTGAAAAAAAATTTGTATCGAGACGCTGAATGTTTTTGGAGCTTGAAGAAAAAGAGTAAATATAATTTGCAATATTAAAGGTAGAATATGATTTTTTTGTCTTTCTTTATTTTACAAATATATATTATCATAGTTATTATCAACAATAGAAATCCTTTCTAACAATATTAGTCTTTTACTGTCACTTTTTATCAATTTAACACATCCCTGCTGAATAAAAGTATTAATTTCTTAGAAAAGAAAGAAAATCAAATTAACTGACCCCAAACTTTTGAACAGTATTGTATAAGTTGCCAGAAAGATTTCTTGTTTTTAAATCAGGTTTTTAACTTTTTTATTCATCAAAGAATCCTGAAAAATGTTTCACTGTTTCCACAAAAATATTAAAAGGCACAACTGTTTTCAACATTGATAATACATCAGCATATTAGGATAATTTTTGAAAGATCATGTGACACTGAAGACTGGAGTAATGATGCTGAAAATTCAGCTTTGCATCACAGGAATAATCACATTTCAAAAAGTATAGAAAAATAGAAAACCATTATTTTAAATTGCTGTAATATTTCACAATTTTACTGTTTTTTTCTGTATTTTTTTGCTCAAAAACTAATGCAGCCTGATATCATGATACATTTATTTTAAAACATAAAACATTTTACTGTGTTAATTGTCTTAATTTATTTATATGTATATAAGTTTTAGCAAATTTGGGGTTTATTTATTTATTTATTTGTTTGTTTTAGTTAAATCGCTTGATTTATTTGTTATAGGATCTGACCCATGCATCGTTCCACTAGTTTGGTGACCCAACATAGGTTTTTCATTGACTTCATAGCACAAACAGTACAATAAACACCGCTAACATAAACAGCTTTGCCCTCCTTTGAACGTTCTTGGAAAGCTGTGCTGGACAGATGACGTAAGGGTGATGTTGAGAGAGGTGGATAGAGACTATCTTCATCCATCACCTCCAGGGCCAGGGGGTCGGGGCAACACCATCGCTTTAAAGGGTCTGCTGAGCTGCATCTCTTTAAGGCACCTTATAAAAATAGTCCTGTACTACAACACATCACACAGGTTTTCATCCGTACACACCAAGCTTGGTCTCATTATCATCGAGACTGGTGGAGATCAAAGTCTTGACTGTTTAAAGTCTGTGCAGATGCATTTAGAGAGTTGCGTGCAGGTGATGTTTGCAAGGGCACTCACGAATGTGTTTGTTTTGCATTATTTGTTTCTGAAGGTCTTTTTGGTGTGGTGCTGGGTAATTCCAAAGTGCGCCCAAGTGTATTGCGGATGGAGGTCTTAAGAATGGCTTTGAAGGTGCTGTGCTGTAAATACTCAATTAAGTTGCAAGATCTCAAGGTTTACTGATTCGAATCGTAGCTCAAGGCTAACCCTCAAAATCAGCACGGATCGGATCTGACTCACGAAATGCTCATCATGTAAATGCGAGTATTTACACTCTTGAAAGTAGGGTTTAAATGGGGGTTTTTGCAGAGATGCAACCATTTTTGGTACAGAGAAACTTTCATGGAACGGTTCTCAAAAGAACTGTTCTTTTTCTTACTGTGAAGAACATTTTAGAAATCTAAAGAACCTTCTGTGGAATGGAAAGAATAAATGCTCTTTTTTTTATTTTTTTTTTTAATGGAACCATCAATGCCAACACTGTAAAACCAAACAGTAAAATTATTTAAAAAAAAGTTCATTACTAAACTTATTGTACTTGAAAGAAAAAAGTTATGTGAACTCTATAACCAGTTAAGCTGAATTTGAAATAAATGAGCTAATGCAGACTTCTAGTTCTCAGCATGCTTTGCGTTAAGGAGAAAGTAAATGTTTAATTTAAGTGCTATTTTTGCGCAGGATCAGTATAATAAAGGATGTGTTAAAAATGGGGGTGTTTTTTGTAATGTTTCTGTTCATTGGGGATTTTTTAGGGGTTTCTTTTAATCTTGATCTGCAATGGTTACCTTCAAATAGCTATTTTACCTGATTTAACCCATAGAATGTAGTTTTGTTGGTACACTCTTAAAATAAGTTCTGCTTCAAAGGTTTTCACAACGATGCCATAGAAGAACCATTTTTGGTTCCACAAAGAACCTTTCAGTAAACAGTTCTTAAAAGAACCATCGCTGTCTTCCTTTTTGTAATCTGAAGAACCTTCTTTCGCCACAAATAACCTTTTATTAAACAGAAAAGGTTCTTCAGATGTTAAAGGTTCATTATGGAACATTAGACAAAAATGTTCTTCTATGGCATCGTGAAGCACCTTTATTTTTAAGAGTGTATAGATGAATGTATTTAGGTTGATTTTGACTTGGAAACAAAAAAACTTAGATGTTACCATTTTTTTCAGCTATGCAGTTAACCAGCTAATCTGATGTTAATGCAATCACATGTGTGTCAATATTTCAATTCATAGTTCAATTGCAATTAACATTCAAAATTAAAGTTCTACAAACTCAATCTTTGAGTTTGACTTAATTTTGATGTAACTGGCCTCGACTGTTTGATATCAGGATTTAAAGTCAATAAAGAAGCGTTATCTTTTGGTTTCAAGGGCTCATCTTAACAAGTTAAAACGGCACGTCCAGCTCCCTGCAGCTGGCAGCGGTGCATCCCAACCCTCTCTGCTGTTGACAGGAGCTGATTTTGAAGGCCACGGCAGGGGCAGATAAGAAACAAACACCTCCTTGTCCACGGGACCATCATCTCTGCTCTCTTGAGCTTTGATAATGCACTCCTGTCCGGCCAGAAGATGAAGCATGACATCAGCGGAGCGGCCAGATGCACATGCATTCTGCTCGGAGTGTGTTTGACTTTATTTTGTATAGCATCTGTTGACGATTGCATGTTCTTGCATGCGTGTTTACAGCTTTTGTTTGTTTCACCAGTAAATTATCTCTGTGATCCTGACCTGATAATGAATCTGGCAGCCAAATGGTAGAGGAGGCCCATCCGTTCTGGCAGGATAAGCACTGGAATATAATATATCAGTGCCAGATGCTCTCATGAGACTTGCGCTCGTATCAAGCTCGGGATTTTGACAAGCAAACACCTGAAGAACGGCCCGCTGCGTATTTGTCTGGGAAAAAGATTGTCTGAGACCTTGAGAGAATCTTATTTTCATTGCGTCCCAATTCTAGCTCTCTAGCTTTCTACTACGTACTCGCTAAACGCAGTGCTAAGTTTGGGAAAACAAGGGGAGCCGACTGTGGGATTTTGTAAAAGAATGGGAGATGACTTCCTCTGCGCTTTCTGGGAGGTTTTTGCGGGAGCATTTCACCTGGAGCACAGTGCCTTCTTCCTTTTGTGTCATGTTTGTGTTGAATTACATTGCCCTGGCCTTTGAGCGCTGTTGGCTCCAGATGGCTTAACCAAGCGCGACTTAGCACGCAACCATGTCGTACAAGAGAGTTTGGAAGAGAATGAGAGAGAAAAAGAGAGCGGCAACACGTACACACGCCTGCATACATCCACTCGCTTTGTACTGCTGTCAACGTATACACACTTAAAGTTATATAACATACACTACCGTTCATGCTCACCAAGGCTGCATTTATTTGATCAAAAATACAGTGATATTGTGAAATATTTAAAATTTTAAATAGTTATTTTCTATTGCTTAATATATTTTAAAATGTAATTCTTTCCTGCTGAATTTTCAGTGTCACATGATCCTTCAGAAATCATTCGCTGATTTGCTGCTCAAGAACATTTCTTAATGATGGAAGCAGTTGTGCATATTTCTATTTTTGTGGAAACCATGATACATTTTCTTTCAGGATTATTTGATGAATGGAAAGCACAAAAGGACCCGACTTTTGAATGGTAGTGTATAAATATATGTTGCAACTCAAAAGCTTCACTTCCTCTCAGCATCTTTTTGTGAGTTTATTGAATAATCAAACGATGGATGTTGACATTTCCTGTCTCTCTGCTGTAAATCGCTGAAAGTAAATATCAGACCTGTGCAAGCTACCGACAGCAAGTAAACATGCGTGCTATGGTGTCCAAGTGCCACAATTTCATGATGTTTACCAAAATATTTGATATTTACATATTTGTCAGTTGTGCGTCACAAGGCGCTCATGTCTGTGTATTAAAAGCTGTTTCTCTGAAATAAATTCAGTGTTAGGGGCGTTTAAGGGAACTCATGCATTTTAGGGCTTCGTATTTCACCCACATATTTCCATTTTATTATAATTATTTTTAAACACTACCTCCATTTAAAGACATTTAATGTCCCTCGGCATTACCAAGGAGTTTGTTTTGAACAGAAACACTATTGCTGTTACTATAATGCATGACTGTTGGCAATGCTCATACTTTTCCAAAAAACTTTGTTGGGAAACTCATCTTGCACCGTTTGTGGCACTGACAGGAATGATATATTAAGTTGTTCAAAATTTCCCTTTTCTAATCAATCAGATTTGATTTTCACAGGGCAGATGATGAATTGCATTAAGTATGCAACCACCCAAAGGGCCATAAGTGACACATGCCAGCAACCTCTCAGAACCTTAGTAATGCACTGAGCTGGTGAGTTTCGCATGCTCAAGCACATCTTGCATTTTCATTAGGAGAAGCACAATTCTTTGTCCTAATGACCTTAAATATTCAGCCATCAATATAGGTGATTTTAATTTTTAAGAGTCTAAATATTACTTTTAAAAGTTGAAATTACTAAGATTCAAAGGTTAGATTAGAGGTTGGTAAGATTTTTTAATGTTTTTAATGCTCACAAAGGCTGCATTTATTTGATTAACAATACTGTAAAATCCGTAATATCGTCAAACATGATTACAGTTTTATAAAACTGCTTCCTATTATAATATATTTTAAAATACAATTTATTTCTGTGATGCAAAGCTGAATTTTCAGCATCCATTTCTCCAGTCTTCAGTGTCACATGATCGTTCAGGATGTTGTTTTGTTTTTTTTGCTCGATAACATTTATTATTATGAAAGTTGAAAACGGTTGTGCTGCTTCATATCTTTGTAGAAAGTGTAGTAGTACTTTTTTTTAGCATTATAAATTAATTTAGAGTCAATTTAATGCATTTTTGCTAAATAAAAGTATTAATTTTGTAATTTTTGAATGGTAGCCTAAAGATGATCACACCTTAATTCTCCTTACAAGATTGAAAATACAGTCAAGATGTCGAACAGAAAGGAGCCAAAATGTGAATCAAACATCCATCACAGAATGCGACATGTTTTCAGAAACAGATGTGTCATTCTTGCACAACAGTGTTTCTCTCATAAACAACAGTGTTTCCTCAATAACTCAGTGACTCATTGGGATTTCTAGGTCTTGCAGACTATTCACAGCACATGTACCAAAAAGCCATTCGCTCATTTGCTTTAAGTTCTGAGTGTTCACCTAGAACTACAGGACACAGAGTCTTATTGCATTTACACTATGCTCATCTGCAGGTCTAGTGGATGTCTTTCACTCTAGAGGGCAGTGTTATCTAATTTATTGACAATATCCTTGTCAATTAAAAGATTAGCACTGCAATTAACTTCAGTCAATCATATTAATCCTATTTGATGTCCAAGAAAAAAAAAATCACACTTATGCCATTTTGTTTCCCGGGAAGTTTTAAGCTTGTTTCTCTTCTAGGAAATTAAATATTGAATGTACCAGACATACATCATGAAGATGCTTTCTTCAGAGACTTTCAGAGAGGTAAAAAAATATATATAATTTTTAAATAAACGAAGAATCTATACAGATTAACTCAGCTTCGCTAATTGTACCATATAAATATATGCTTCTACAAAACAGGATCATATGCCTTCTGGATCATATGCCTTCAAAACCAAATGAAGAAGGATTAGATATTTAAATCCTATTTGCATCAATTCAAGAGGTAAATTATAGATTATTACAGAGTCATTCCTAACTTGTTCTGTTTAGGTGCTGACAGGCCCCTATGGGAGTTTTGCAATTTTGTTTTTAAGAGAAAAGAACTTGAGAAATGTTGTTGTCTGATTATGAGATGGAACATAAGAATACGAAAGTAAAGGCCAAAAATATATACAATTAAAAGTTTTGGTCATAAAATTCACAGCACGAGTGCATGAGGCAGTTCAGAAGAGCCAAATGTGGCTCTAGATCTCAATTTGCAGTTTTAAAAAGCATTCATTCTGCAAGAACATTAAAGGGTTAGTTCACCCAAAAATGAAAATTAGGCTGCGTTTTACTCACCCCCGAGGCATCCTAAGTGTATATGACTTTCTTCTTTCAGACGAACCCAGTCGGAGTTATATAAAAAATTGTCTTTGATCTTTCAAGCTGTTTAATGCCACTCAGCGAGTGTTGCATTGCTTCTGTCCAAAAGAACTTAAATAAAAATTGCCCATCCATGCGCAACGCTGAACTCATACATCATGCTCCCGGAACTAGATTCAAGTGATTATTACGTTTTGAATATGGATATCTTTCTTACAAAAACGCATCGATTCGCTACAGAAGGCCTTTGTTCAGCCCCCGGAGCCGCGTGAGACACTTTTTTTTATGGATGGGCGATTTTTATTTAAGTTATTTTGGGCTGAAACAATGCAACACCCACTGAGTGGCATTAAACAACTTGAAAGATCAAAGACCATTTTTAATATAACTCCGACTGGATTCGTCTAAAAGAAGAAAGTCATATACGCCTAGGATGCCTCGGGGGTGACTAAAATGCAGCATAATTTGCATTTTTGGGTGAACTAACCCTTTAATGTTTTTTAATGGGCTCTCAATTAGAGATTATTCAAATTCATCTTTTCATTCTTTCTTTTACTGTATTTGTCCGTCACCTGTTTTTTTATGCCATCTTAAACATTTTATTAGGCTAGTTGAGGAGGGAAATGGTGGATGTTGCCTGGTTTGATCAAATTAATCATTTAATAGGATGCTGTATGTGACAACAGGTTTTACAGCTTCATTACCCTGTTGTCACTGGTGTTATTTGTGTTATCAGTGCTCGGCGCCAGAATGTATTTCGCATTAGAGGTTTCTCTCTTCTCATGTTGCTCATCAGCTGTGAACTATTTATTGACCGTCCTGTGCAAATGTCTCAACCACTGTTCTTTCCATCCCATTCAATGAGAGACACTGTATCGCTTCCCAAACAAATACAACTGCATGGTTTGGTATTATATTCATAATCACAACTGCAAGTGCGTTTTTATATTAGTAAACCTTCTGTGACCTCAGCATGTCAAAAAACATCTGTTCTGCACCATGCAACACTTTCTTTAGTTCTGAAATTGTTTTGCATCATGAACTAGAAAGAAATTCCTTAGATACTTTAAAAGTTTAAAAGGTTGCATAGGCCTTATGTTGGTTACTTAAAGGAATAGGTTATACAAGGCTCCTGATATGATTTGGTTTTTTTTTCTGTTTCAACAACCAACTGATCCACTGCAGTGAATGGGTGCCGTCAGAATGAGAGTCCAAAACATCACAATAACCCATAAGTAATCCACACGACTCCAGGCCATCATTTAATGTCTTGTGAAATGAAAAGCTGCATGTTTTGTGAGAAACAAATCAATTTAACTTTTTAACTTTAACCCGTCTCTTCCATAATCCATAATAATGCTTTCTCCAGTGGAAAAGTCCATCCCCTGTTGTCTTCTCACATCAAAATCCACCAACATATTTGTTTAGTTTTTGCTTGTAAACCCAGGCTCTTGATCTGTGCATATTTCTCTCCTGATTCAGACGAGACGACTTTTTCACTGAAAAAGCATTAGCATGCATAGAGGGCTTGAATAAAAAAACTTAATGATGGATTTGTTTTTCTTCAAGCAGCTTAAACATGCAGCTTTTCACGTCACAAGATGTTAATTGACAGACTGGAGTCATGTGGATTACTTATTGTGATGTTTCTATCAGCTGTTTGGACTCTCATTCTGACGGCACCCATTCACTGGGGGGGGGGCGGGTGAGTCATGTGGTGAGCAAGATGTAATTCTACATTTTCCCCCTCCCCCCAAATCTGTTCCCATGAGGAAACAAACTTAACTATTCCTTTAAAGATCGGATGGAATGATAGAGTCAGGATTTTTCAATAGAATTCTGCAAATTCTTTTAGAAGATATTTGTTCATCTACAACAGGGAAACTGTTCAATCGGTTGGAAAAGACATAGCACACTAAGTTGGAACAGACCAAGATAAAAGCAATAGTCGTTGCTTGTCAAAATGCATTAGAATAAGGATTGAAAGTGACTATTTGCAGTGTTTATTTAGAAAAGAGTTTGTTTAATAACATTTTACCATCTGTTATTTATAGTCTCTAATTAATTATTCATTCCTGGCATTTTTAATACAAACAAACTGCAAATGATCATTCATAAAATATTATAAAGCAATGTAAGCTTATATTTGCATGAACAAGCACATGCTGTTGATGGAGGTTTGAAGATGTGCAGGTGCAGTACAACTGCTCTCATGACCTGCACCTGCACCTCAACCCTCTACAGGTGCTGATGGATGTGCTCAAGAATAATACATTCACACAAATGAAAAGCTCTCGACTGTACTTCAAAACATTTCATTATGACTACTGAGTAAAGAGTGGACTTTTACACCCTAGTAAACAGGAGAACGTTATTTAATGCACACTCTTAAAAATGACTCTTCATACTAGAACTACAAATGTGTTACAGCTTAATACTTTTTAAGCACCAAAAAAACTATCATCTTCTTTTCAGAATGTTTATATTCTGTTCTTTCAAAGAGTTTAGAAGCCAAAACACTTAACTGAAGAACCTACAATGAAACATCAAGAACGTTTTAAAGTCTACACCTAGCCTACTATACAACAAAGCCATTGAAGTACTTTTATTTTTTAAGATTTTCTGCACAATAATCCACAGGCTTCATACCTTTAATCTGATTTTATTTGAAACGATTGAGTGTGTTTTCTTAATCTTACTTTGCATCTAAATCTCATTTTAAGATCAGTCATGATAAAATCACTGTTTATTTCATCTGAACTAAAATAAGACTGCTATGTTGCTTAGAAGTTTTACCTCAGGAATATGTCTGAAGATGATCTTTAAGAAAGCATGCAACAGTTTTACTGAATTTGTTTTTAAATTCACCATAATGCATTGTTAATTGTCATGCAGTTGACACTGAGCAATATTTTTCTACTTTATTTTAAGAATTAAAATAAAATAAAATAAAAACTTCCAATTTTTTTTAATGTTGTTTGGATATTGCAGGTTTTAAGTTTTTACTCTGAGTCTCTCTGTGTCATTTCCCTGTTGTTCGAATTAATCGTAAACTTCAACCTTACATTTCTTATCAAAACTTAGTCACATTTTATGACATCCAAATTCAATGAACTGTTTTCCTTAACCTGTAAATAATATTTACAGTGTGTCTTGATCGTTAGACAACATTTCAGCTTCTTGCCCACGTGTTGCTCATATAACTCGAAGCCATCACATTTTTTGTTTGCTAAAGAAAACCTGTCTAATGTCTATTTGGCTACCTGCTAATACCTGTCCCAAGATGGGGTTGGAATAGTGTACAAGCTCCTGTCAGAATGATCATATTTTGTAGACAGGTAGGAGGTTTTCCTTTAGTGTGAAGCGTGTCTGTACATGTCCCAAACCTGTCACCACGCCTTTAGTTAAAAACACTCTTCCATCGAAAACTCAACTACATCTGGATAGATTAAATGATGTGCTATTTCTGCCCCGAGGATACAGATAAATAATTCTAAACACCTAGAAATGCTAACATCTTGATGTGGCCTTAACAAAGCATACTATTCTGCTTCTCAACTATATAAATATCAAAATCATGTCATTGATTTAAGAGTTCTTTGCTATAATCATAAATTATCATAAGTGATTAATTTATACAGCTCTCTTCAGAGCTGTTACTGCTGTCATATTCATGCGTTGCTCTGCAGGCTGCGCGCAACCAGCGCCAAACGCGGCTGTGCCAAAAGCACATTAACTGAACGTCTCCAAATAACCGGTTTCATTTCCTTATATTTTGTGCCGTCCATACAGTGCATTCTTTGACATTTTAATTTTCTATTAAAGGCTACGTTAGTTACTTAGTTTACAGCTGTTTTGCGGGCTAATTCATGTCTTCTGTGCTTTCAAAAATTGTAGGCTAATCTAGATATGCTATAATCTTATTCACAAATTCGCTTAGTTTCAGATTTGTAGTTCACATGCTGCATTTGACATTTGCTTTTAGGAATCTGACTGACTTTAGTCATAACAGTCAACCTAGACGTCAAAACATCACATGAATGAAGAAAGTGATATTGACTTACAGCCAGTTGCTCGCATTGGCGGAGAAGAGTGCTAGAAAGAGCATAAGCAGTGACCTTATCAAATACTCCGATGACATCTTGAAAGGATAAATCAGGTAAAGGTTGCTGGCGTAAAATCCTCAGGAGGGGTTTATCTGGGCACCGCGCGGAAAAGTTGCATCGAAAAGCGATTAATCCATCATTGCGCATCCATTTGGATGAGAAGCAGGTCTGTCCGGACCAACAGTTCTTGTCTCCTCGTGTAAACAAGCGCAAGTGCTCGATACAGTTTATATGTAGTGGCAGCAAAATCACACTGAGTGGTATCCTCTGATGCGATTTCTTTAGAGCGCCCGCAGCGGTTTCCACGGTCAGCTTTTACGCAGCATCAGATAAAGATGAACTACGCGCGGTCCAGCCAGTAAAGCGACTCTAAATGGCAGTCCCGGTCCTGTGCGTGCAGTTAATTCATCTAAACGTGAAGTTCAGCTACGTTTCATGACCCCTGTGGATGCCACTCTGAATTGAGTCTGAGAGGGAATGCTGAATTTACTGACTCCTGAAGGGTTTGGTAGGGGCGGTGCGTAATTTGGGGGAGGTTTTGATGTGTGAGAAAGCAGATAAAGGCGGGTTTAGTGCATGCATATATGTTTTCTCTTGCTCTCTGCTGCCAATAATTTTTTTATTTTTTAAAAGTTCTCCAGAGGGACTCAATGCGGCAACTATTCGCCGTGCTTGAGGTATAACCGCTTATGATTTTGGCAAGGTGTATTTTCCCTGGCCTCAGTGCCCCCAAACGCAAGTACTTTGTGGTTAGCATGCTATTTATAGGATGTCTAGCATTTTTTGGACAAAAATAGACCACATACATTGCTGTTATTATGGCATATTATTATAATTAATGCTGTGATGCATAGTTGTCATTGAAAATGAGAATGAAGAGTCAATTCAAGATGCAGCGTTTTCAAAGGTAAAATTAGATTTATTAGGTTTGCGTAGACAAATAAACCAGGTTTGTCTTCGTATTGGACATTTGTCTGAAATCAGACGTGGTGGTTTCACTTTGGGTCGTTTTCTGTCAACATAGCCACAGCAAGGCTTCATTATAAGTTCATGTGTTTTAACATGGTATATGCAATGGGAAACCACAAACATCTTTCTATGCTGGTAAATGTATGTGTAATTGTTTTTATCTTGCAAGTTTACTAGGCTGACAGACAAGTGCTTGACTGGGTCACACGGAATCGCTGTTGACCAACAGAGGGAGAAGGTGAGTAGCAATAACTGGTGCTTGAGTCAAGGCTGGCGTTGGCTGGTTTCTGAATTGGAGGACTGCATGGTTTCAGTGTTAGGAATTCGAGATTGTTCTGATGAACCTTTTATTATTTTATTTTATTTTTAAATTTTTTTGCAGCTCAATGTACAGTAGAGCATTTCTCTTTCAAAGCTTGCTTTGTGTAACGACCATTCAAACATTTTCAGGCTTCATTTAATATGCTTTTTTTTGTCTTAACTATGATTTTATTGTTGTTGTTGTTAAAAACAAAATTTAGGTAGAATTAATTTTTTTGTATTCCAGTCTTCATGATTAAATGATCCATCAGATGTCATTCTAATATGCTAATAACTGCTCAAGAACATTTCTTATTATTATTAACATTGAAAAAAGTTGTGCTGCTTAATATTTTTGTTGAACCCATGATGCATGTTTCTTAGCTGAATAGAATAGAGCAGAACAGCATTTATAAAGAATATAGGAATATTGTGTAACATAGTATTCACTATTCATCAATTTAATGCATCCTTGCTGAATAAAAACATTTTATATTTTAAATTTCTCTTTAAATAATAATCTTTAATTCATATTCTTTTCTCTTAATTCTAAGGTGCTGTTTGAATGAGCTGACTAATGACATTAATAAATTATAATTAGTAGAAAAAAGCCATGCAGTCATGTTTAGATTAAATGCGTTTTCATTCTTTTTTAAATTCTCTCTCATCAGGCCTTTTAAATACTAGACTCCGTGTCTGGACCCAGAACACACTCGTTGCTGGTTCTGTCCAGTTCTGCACTCCACTGGTGCTGATTTACTGAGCCTTGGCCCTCGTGCAATTCCACACTCACAAAAGAGGTGTGATCTGTTATCCCCACAGACGCCACCGATGATACTGGAGCAACAAGAGCAAGACTGCATGGAGCCAAGGAGACGAGGTTTGGACGGCAGACAACCTACATGACACTATTTTTTTCACAGCTGTTGTGCTTAAACACTCTCTTTCCCATTAAGTAAATCAGCAGCATTTGAATCACAATCATTGGTGGCAGATTGGTCAGGATAATTCCCAAATTCTGTATCGGTTTAGATTTGGGAAGATTTTCTCTTGTCTTTAACTTCTAAACTTGTCTGGAGTGCAATGTAAAAGCCACTTAATTCCCAGTTTCTCTCCTATAAATTTTGGGTATTTTTTCCAGTTCAGTAACGAGACTGCTCTAGACATGCATGTGGATAAACAGGCAGTCAGAGATGCTGACTTACGACCGATAAATTATAGACATGTGCCACCAGTGAATGAATCCATTCTTGTGGCGCGAGCGCTGTAGACGTCTGGATAGGCTCTTCTCAGCATGCGCTGAACATGCAAGTGTGTAACAGTCATTGCACAGTAGACTGCAGTGCTTTCAGTACCTAGCAACCTTTGCATGACTCCTGCATAGCGTTTGCTCTTCCTCTGTCTGGAGTCATTCAAATTATGCTGCATCAGCCCTGTCTGCTTTGGCTGATATTTATCAATGCTTTAGGTTCCATTGCATAACAGTATTGTCCTTTTCACATTAGCCGGTGTTTTCACATTTCGGCACCTAAAACATATTGCCCTAATATATGTACTGGAAATATGGTTATTATTTTCATAGGATATCTTTCATGAACAAAACTGTAAAAAGTAATTATAACATAGTTTAAAGTAAATTGTTGGGATTATGCAGTTATGTTAATATTAATAATATATGAACAATGTTATTCAATAATATTAATATCATGATAACAATAACATTAATCTTATTGTGCCTTTTGACATGTGTCTTTTATGTATTATTTAGAAGTCTACTTGCAATGATGATAAGCATGGTTTGTGCCAAAGAAAAATTCACAACTGTGTTAATTTAGTGTATTGTTGAGACTATACAGTTATATTCATATTTTAATTTAATAAAATTCATTAATTATATTATATTACTATTATTTGATAAATTAATAATGCATTGTATATATGTTTGTTAACGTGCAATTGCATTGTGCTATTTATTTCTTTATTGATTAATTCATTAATTCATTCATTCATTTTGGTAATTTAGTCAATTTAATATCTGTTGAGACTGTCGCTATAATTTTATTACTAATATTTAATTATATTATTAATCTTAATATATTAATCCCCATATTATTATTAATATATCAACAGTTCATTCAAATATTCATCATGTACATTATAATTTATATTCAAATATTTACTAAATTTTTTAGAGCCCGACCGATATGGGTTTTTTTGGGGGCCGATACCGATATTAGGGAGTTAAAAAAGGATATCGATATATCGGCCGATATTTTTTATGTGTAGGCTATATTACAGTACAGTTGTACCAGTCAAAAGTTTGGACACTTTTCCATTTGTGTGTCCACACTTTTGACTGGTACTGCGTATAGGATGCAGTATATAGTCTACATAAACAGAATATATATATATACATAAACACATTTTTTGCAATGATAACTCAAATGTGGTGATCAAACACTTATAATGATGTGACAAACATAGGCCTATGTAGTGGAGGCAGGGTATTTAACAATTTAACAATAAACTTTATTATTCAAAATGAGTCTGACATCAGTGCACTTAACAGTAAACTTCACTTCACTTATTATAAATAATTTAACAATAATATATTATTAACAATAATATATAACAAAATATATATAACTTGAATTAAGAAATTAAACAAGGTAACTGTGTAGGGCAAGCAAGATACTGCCAAACCAACAGGGACAGGTTTATGCAGGAAGAACAGCTTTTCCAAATGTAATCATCTAAAATGAATAAATAATAATAATTAATCATATTTTTTTTCACAAACTCTGTGTTGTGTATTTTCTGGTAATCAAATGAACATGCAGAACATTCGTATTTAAATCGTCTTTTTGCAGTTTAATACACAACACAGTTTATCTATCTATCTAACGATCTATCTATCTATCTATCTTCTCTCTATCTATCTATCTATCTATCTATCGATATAGATGTGATGTGACCAATGTAATAAGCATGAGTTCTGGGCCGCGGCGCGGCCGGCATAAACACCAGTCCAGCTGCGATCAGCTCCGGTGGCCGTAACACAGGCTTTAATGCGCCGCAGACGCGTGCCGTGATGCGCAGATCAGCTCTAGTCTCTGTCAATGAATCTGCTGTTAAAATGAGCCATCATTCATCATATCATCATGCAAAACTAAGAATTAGAATAATTGTAATGTGACGATCAAATATAGGTGCGGGTGGATAATTTATTTGAAGCAGCGGACTTGGGTGTAGTTTGAGCTCATGCGCACATCTCTACACTACAGTGACCTTGGTCGCCAGTAGCAAACAATGGAGCGCTCTGCTGGACAAACTGAGTAATTACACCATTCAGAAGCATTTCATCTGCGTTATACTGTATGTTCTGTAAAAAAAAAAGTTCATATCGGCGACATATTCGCCGATACCGATATATCGGCGACAGGCTCATATAGGCTAAAACATATAATCGTTGGCTCTTGAAATTTGTTATTGTGCTAATTATTTGTTTGTTTGTTTATTCAATAATTTTAGTAATTTAGATAATGTATTGTTGAGACTATGTAGTTATATTACTTTTAATAATATTTAATTATATTATACATATTAGTAATATTATATTAACAATAGTATTGGATAATTCAGCATATAAATAATTAATTACAAATATTACTCATGTCAATTAATTTATATTCAAATATTAATAATATTTGTTATTGTGCATTTGCATTGTGATATTTATTCATGTTTAATTAACTGAATTTTTAAACATTAATAAATAATGTTTAAAATTCATTATAAACCTTATAAACCATATCCATCAGTTAACCATTGTACTTTGCTAAAATTCATTTTTCTCCATTTGTTTACTTATTTTAAGTAGAAGCTTCTGACTGATGAAGTTTTAAATTGAAGCGAACATGGAAAGAGTAATGGGGTCCGTTGCGTTTTACTGTGCGCAACTGCGCATACTTTGGAAAGATCCAGGAAATTACATCAGTATCTGTGGCCCATCTGCTGAGATTGTGTGGAGTTAAAGAGAGGACGTCGAGCCCAAATTAAAATCAGATCTAAGTGTACTGATCAGATCTGCTTTCTTTATCATGAATACATATATTTTTGTCTTTTCGAACCAAAGCAAGCTGGCTAGAATTAGGCCATCGGTGTTGAAGTTAGTCAGAAGTGAGCAGAGAGGTGCAGAGGTTAGGCAACAGAAGGTTGATCTGATCATCCCTGTCTGTGATAAATGAAATCCAGAATGAATGACTCCTGGGAAAGGGGAAGAAAGGGGCTTAGTCATGAAAAGGCGTTCCTGAGCGGTCACGCCCTCCATGGCAACATGGATTGGCACATATATCTGATCACAATGGCATTCCCAACCCAAACAGATTTTATACAGCTTGTGCTTGCAGAGCCATTGCCAAGGAAACGGCTTTCCAATGGCATGTTAATGGTGGTGCGCCGAACCCCTTTAACATTTACACTGAGCGTTGGGTACCATAAACATTTCCCCTCCGTGTTGTGTTGACTGTGAGTTATGGCAGTATTATGGTCACAGGTCTTTTCTGGCCTCCCACCGTCACACCTGCTATCACAAGAATTAGACTGGATTTAACCAATAAAAATAACTGTCAGAAAACATTTGGATTAAGGTTTTGTCATTTGTCAGAAACAAGCAAGTTGTAACTCAACAGCATTAGTAGCGCTGCAAGATACTTTTAGTCTTATTTTTAATTGCTTTCATTCATTATTATGTGGCGCTCTGGAATGCTTGATTCTGATTGGTCAATCCTAGCACCCTACACTGTAATGGTTTACTTTTCTTTTCACATTTTTTTTGAAGAATGTTTTACAAGAAAATACAATTTCAGTCTTTCTACTTTCAAATTTCATGTTTAATTCAATGTGCTACTTGTGGTTTCTTTGTAAATTAATTGTGAAATGTACTAGCAATTTTTGCATTCTTGCATCAATGCAAAATCTTTTAAATGATACAGAAATCATACAGTTTTTGAAAATCTGAAATAGCAGACAGTTTTCTGTGAAGGTTTATGGTAAGGGGAAAGAAAATACAGTTTGTACAGTATGGGGACTCGTGTCACGGTGGGAACTTAAATTGAGGTCCCCACGGGTAAACAAGCTAATAAATCACACAAGAATGAAGTTTTTTGAAAATCTAAAAATGCAGAAGGTTTCCTGTGAGGGGTAGGTTTAGGTGTAGGGTTGGTGTAGGGCGATGGAAAATATGGTCTGTACAGTAGAAAACCCATTACGCCTATGGAGAGTCCCCACAAGGATAGCAAACCAGACGTGTGTGTGTGTTTTATTCCTAGCATCGATCTTGGCAACTTTTCCCCTTGGAAATCCTGATGAGCACAACACGGGTGACATCCCAATGAAAGTTTTTACAGATTCCTCTATCTCAGATCACAACAGGTTAAGTTTGTTCTTCTTTCCTTCCAACAGAAAAGCAGATCCTCAGTCAATACTGCACAAATATTGACCAGACTGTTTGCAATACTGGTCTCCAAAATTCACACTGTTCAAATTACCACAACAAACCAACCTGGGGTGCGTTTCCCAAAACCTTCATTGGCTAACTATGGTCATTAGTTCCAGTTTAAACTCTATTGGTAATGACGGAACTTGCGACCATAGTTGCTTTTGGGAAAAGCATCAAGAATACAGAAAATACCCATATGATAGAAAATCCCAAATAAGCTTACCAAAGCTGCATTTATTTAAACAAAAATACACTTCAAATAGTAATTCTGTGAAATATTATTACAATTTAAAATTACTGTTTTATAATTGGTAAATTAATAAAATGGATAGTTCCGCTCCGTGGGCCTCATTTGTTATGTTATGCAGAAACCATCTTAAATTTGATCTTACGATCATCTCTCAAATATATGTATGTGTGATTCATAGAATGAACGTACGCACAGAAAACGCATGTACGGCTCTCTTTCAGATGTGACATTGAATCGCAAATGATCTTGAACTTGCGCGCAACTGAATGGTTTCAGCTCTCTGCCTTGCAAATGACTCCTAACTAATGCCACCAGTCATCGTCCAAATTCTTTAAATTAGAACAGCGAGCTGCAAGAGCAGCTTACATTTTCAAAAACCTGCAGTATTCGGACAAAAAAAAAGTACGTCTGCTCAAACCCTGACGTGACGCTAAACACTTTTCCACGTCGAAGCCAGTTTTTACAAAGATGAGCGTTGGCGTGGATTTTATCGTACGCACACTCTAAGATCGAATCTGAGCGTACGCACACTTTATAAATGAGGCCCCTTGATTCTGATTGGTTGAGCCGCTTCTACACCTTTGACCTCACTACATCAGATTTCCTGCGGTTGTGGCTAGAAGGGATAGAGCTATGACCGGAAACTAACAATAGATTAAATTTTCCACCTATTAGATTGTCTATACCTACCCCTTTCAATAATGCAAAAACGATTAATTATTGTTGTACAGTGTGGCAAAAAAAAAACGCTATATTGATGTGCACATGCCCAGTAGCCACAGCTGTATCCCTTCTAGGCTTAACCATTTCTTCAGACATTGCGTGTATTTGTTGCCGCGGTTCCATGGATTATGTGTTTCAGCAAAATTAACTGTTTGTTATTTATTTCATTAAGTGACCCCTAGTGACTATATGTTTGCGTCCTTCACCTTTAATTTTGAGGCCACGCCCAATTCCCCATCTAAGAAAGTTTTCTCCTGCGGAAGAAACGTTGCTGTGCACGAGTTTGTGTGGAAACCCACAGTTTTCGAAGTGCAGAGGGAATGTTAGGGGCAGTTTACACAACGTTTTCAGCCAAAAATGGGAAACCTTTTATGCATTTTGATTGTTCGTTTACACGACAACGGTGTTTTGGGGACTGAAAAAGCATATTTTAGAAAACGGGTTTCAAAGTGCAAGTTTTTGAAAACGGCACCGTTATCGTTTCCGTGTAAACACCCAAAACGGGAATCATTAAAATATGGTGATATCATGCACGTGTGTAGTACGTGTTAGGTATGTAGACATTCGCAGTACATTACGATTTTAAAGGCAAGCGCTAACAAACATACACAACAATGGCAGAGTACATGGTACTGTTGTTGTTGCTCAAGAGTTTGCTAACGCTTCTTCAGCAAAGTGTGGATTTACTTCACCAATATTACAACCAACAGCGGAGACGCCTCATATAAATAATATAATCGTCACTTCCCTACAGGTACGGTTTACTAACAAGGTGACAGCACCAACTACTGGCCTGGCATACATAATACAGCGTTTTTGGCTGTTTTCGCGGATATGTGTAAACCGGAATCGTGTTGAAAATGTTGTCGTGTATACTGAAAATAAAAAACATGCACGTGAACACCTTTCCGTTTTTTGACTACACCGTTGTCATGAAAACGTAGCCATATTTAATAGCTTCTGTTTCAGGTATGTACGTTGTTTCATCAGTTAACACTGTTTAATAACGCTTTCTATAGGCGAACATGCGATATACTTAACGCAAACTTAGTTTAAAATATATCAAATTGTTTTAAAAATATCCGTGCCAAACAATACCCCTTAGTTCTTCTATTTTACTGTAAACAACAGCTTCTTTGGGCTTATTGCTTTATTATTCCAATGACACAAAGCTGAATTTTAAGCATTATCAGTTGTCACAAAACCACACGATCCTCAAATCATTCTAATTAGCTGATTTTATACTCAAGAAACATTCTATATTATCATGGTTTAAACAGTTGTGCTGCATCGTATTTTTGTTTTTCAGGATTCTTTGAAACATATTTTCAGGATTCTTTGATAAATAGAACGTTCAAAAGAACAGCATTTATTTATTTAAACATTCTGTAACCTTATAAAACATCTTTACTTTTGATACATTTACTGAATCATTGCTTACTAAAAGTAATACTTTCTTTAAAAAGAAAAATCATACTGAACCCAAATATTTTAAGGGAAGAGTAGGCTACATGTTTTTATTATGTGTATTTTATGTGCACAATTCTTTTCCTTAGATACTTCTGCAAACATAAAACATAACTGATAACTATATGAGAGCTTTTGAAAAAAAAAAACCTCTTCTGGTTTATGCTTAAAAAAAAAAAAAATGGACAATGGAAAATGCTTTATGGATGTTAAAGGTTCTTCATGGAGCCAACAATACCAATAAAGAACCTTTGTTTTTAAGATTGATCAATAAGGGTTCGTGACCATTTTCAATGGCCGATTCTTTAGCTTTTGTTAAACCTCTGTCTTTTAGTACAAATACTAAATATACATAAACATAACATATACAAGGACTTGCATATGAACCTGTAGTCTCATACTGGTGAGAGTGAAAGAGAGATAACGAAAGAGGGGGATGTGACCTCTAAACTCGGGTTAGGGCACCCAGGGGTCAGTAGTCCTAGAGAGATTGTAGGAGATGAGCGGTGAACTGGGTTATTCAGTAACTTTTTCTCTCACACAGCAGGGTTTCGGACCAGCGCAGGATTAGATCGACACATAGAAATTCACTCCCGTTTCTACGAAGATCTTATTTCGTAAAGCCGCTCTCAGCACAGTCCATTCATATAATTCGGTTTTGTTTCTTTTTGTGGATCTTCTTCCTTTGAATCTCTTCTCATCCTCTCTTTCACATGCAGATCGGTAGTCTTCGTACAACCTTATTGTGTATAATGTCGTTTTTTCCCATTCTGTGTTTACATGCGCTCTCTCCCATCAGGATGTTGACTCTCTGGTTAAGGCGGAAATCAGCAGGATGGGTGATGTAGAGTAAATGTTAGTCCACAGTCAGCCTCAGTGTCAGGGTCAGGGATAGCAGTGTTTGAGCAGAGCCGTCCTCACACTTTCACAGCCTCGCTGAACCTGTTACCAGAGACCAGACTCTCAAACGCTGGAATGCTAATGGCGTAAAATGATAACTACAATCTGACAGTTGCGTATGAGCATCGTGACAGCCACAACAATGAGCCCCGAGCACATATAGACTTCAGGAATTGTGTATAGATACACTGTCCCGTATGCTTGATCAGTATAATTATGCAGATTAACATTTTATTGCTCGTTCATTGCTTGGGAGACTCAATGGGGTATGCTTTATTGAAGAATGTACATTGTCTCAGATGTTTCTTTTACACGTTTGATTTAAATAGATGCAAATAAGTCAGTTGTTGTTAACATGCAGTCA
Organism: Sinocyclocheilus anophthalmus; assembly: GCA_018155175.1. Classification (NCBI taxonomy): domain Eukaryota; kingdom Metazoa; phylum Chordata; class Actinopteri; order Cypriniformes; family Cyprinidae; genus Sinocyclocheilus; species Sinocyclocheilus anophthalmus. The sequence continues at coordinate 693,034 of JADLZN010007197.1, forward strand.
GAATATAGAGCTGTGAAATTAATGCAAATTAATGCCGATAATAGCTATAATTTAGTCTTGGAAAATGATGAGAAATGTTTGAGTTCATATTGAGGTTTTTGACCTTCGAACAGAGTTTAAGACATAGTTGAGGTCTCTTAGGAAACTCTGGAAGGATACCATTTTCTCCGTTTGAGCTACAATTTAATTTCAATGCTGTGTAGTAGAAACAAATAAAGAAATAGGATTATTTCTTTTAATAATTTCATATTTAATTACACTACCATTCAAAAGTTTGAAGTCAAAAGAAGTCAAAAACTCACGTAGGGCTGCATTTATTTGATCAAAAACATAACAATGAAATATTGTTAAATATTATTATAATTTAAAATTTGTGATTTTATTTTAATTTGGAAATGTAAAGTAAATCCATTTATAATTATATTTTTAAAATTTCATTTGTGATTTTTCTGTCCTAGGATGTACCATCATCACCATAGGCAGTGAATAGTGACACTGAATGTTTTAAATGCAGAACATAACTTATTATTATTCAAAAAGGCCATTAGGAGACACTGAGTTGCCAGAAAACCAACTAGACATGATGATAAATCAGTTTTTAAATGCTTAGGTTGTTCTCTAGTTCAGTGGTTCTGAACTGATGGTCCATGCTGAACAAGGAAAAAGTAAAAACAATTAAATGAAAGTAAGGTTTCACTTTATTTTGATGGTCCCTTTAACACATTCTGCTGACTATAAGTAACATTGCACCTTCATGTCTACTAACTCTCATTAGAGTGTTAGTAGAGTATTAGTAGACTAGTAGGGTTAGAGCTAGAATAAGTTGACGTACTTGCAAAGTTACTTGTAGTCAGTAGAAACTGCGGGGATCCATCACAATAAAGAGTTAGCTGATATTAAGCAGACAGTCTACTAATACTCTAATGAGAGTTAGTAGGACATGTAGGTGCAACATTAATTATTGTCAACAGAATGTTCAAAAGGGACCATCAAAATAAAGTGTTACCGATGGCATAATCAACTTTGAAGGGTGCACACATTCACAGTCACAACTAGTAGAAGCTACTTAAATCACTATACTGTAGGTCAGTTCCAACACAAAGTAAATGGACATCTGACCCAGGCTACATTAAATATGGATTACATTTAGTCCTTGATGAGCATGTAATGTAAAATCTGGTTTCTCAAACAAAACCAGCCGAGAAACACTGGTGTAGTTTCTTGAGCTGCTGTGATGTGTGGAGACTCGGAGTGTGACCTGCAGTTTTGGGGGGGGTTTAAGGGCTTCTGTAGATGCTGGTCGGGGGTTGATGGGGGTGTTGCAAGGTTGAGGGGTTAGTCCCTCAAATGAACAGCTGAGTTATCTTATTTAGTCTGTATAAAGGCTGCCCAACTGTCATAACAAAGGAGCAGGACAGCAGGGCCCCTCGACAGACAATGGGGAGTCAATGGCTCCAAAGAGCATCCTTAACACAGAGCTCCCCTGAAAAGAGACGCTGGTTGAATGGGATTGAGGGACGCCCATAACAAAGCTGGAATCCCACTCAATTGGGGCATCAATCAGTGCTCTCACACGACCTTCTGCACACTGGCCACTCTGTAGAAATTAAACTTATACCTATAATAAAACAGATCTTGAAACACAATATATAACTGTGCATGTGCATATTTTATAAATATTATATTTGTTTTAGCTCTTCAGGTGAAACCGGCTTTCTTTATGGACATTACCTTTCCAGCTCTGTCTTGGAGATGATCTAGCAACCAAAGTATATGTGAGTGAACTATTGTTGCATGTGACAAAATTCACTGAAGTGCTTTAAATAAACTGCTGTAAAATTAATCATCATAAACTACTTGATCACTGCAGACAGGTAAACACACTGACAACCAACCCAACAGCTTCAGTCTCAATATTTGACAACCAACCCAAGAGATTTAATAATTGTAATACAATTTAATTTAATTTAATTTTAATTAATGGATCATTCCCGCTCACGTTAAAGGTAAAATAAAATTATGATTACCAGGTTGCTCCATGTTTGGCCTTTTGAATGGATATGTGACATAACTTAAAGTATCTTTAAAATTCGACGTAAAGTTTGAAGAAAAAAACTAAATTAATTTGAAGTCATGACATTACATTGATGTTTTTTTTCTAGCATTAATAGACTATGTTGTGTCATCCTAAAAATGTTTATTAGCATAACCATATTTTTATGTTTTATGCAAATGATGCCACATGCTCAACCCAAGCCAAAAGAGATATGGTCCGGCTTCCTGTGGGATTTTTTGTTTGTTTGTTTTATTGTTTGCCAGTCTGATCATTTTGAAAATTAATAATACACCTCTCTTCAACAAGACACATGATTTGAGGTGAATGAATGTAGCAAAAACAGTGCAGGAGATAGGTGTGTGCGTTATTGACAAAAAAAATTATATGTTGGTATTTTAACGATAACGATAATTTAAACAATATTTTGCTGAGTGTGTTTTTGTGCGGGTACTTGGCTGGTTTAGGCCTTTCATGGATAAATCAATATGACACTAAAACCGCCAATAGGTGGCAGCAAGTCCCTGTCTTAATGAGTGATTCATTGAATCATTCATTCAAACGATTCATTCAAAAATTATTTATTTAGTAACGAAGCAAGTAACTGTTATTATGAATGGATCATTGAATCACTGACTGAAATGATTTGTTCAAAAACAGATTCCTTAAAACAGAAAAAAGACAATTTTGTGTCTAAAATGGACATTACGTACTCAATATAAACTTATTGTTTGTTGAACTGTTGTATAAAATCAATATCATTTGCGGTCATGCTCACATGCTGATATTCGAGAAAAAGACACTCTTTCTTGTGTGATATTACTTAACTATATCATATCGATATAAAAAAACAAGCAAACAAAAAAACATGCAAGGATAATTTTTGCTTCTATAACTTGAATTTTACCTGCATTCTAATTTTCTTTATCATGCAGTAAATGCTTTTGGACACGCAAGACCTGTTTTTTTTTGTTTTTTTCTCAAAGTGAGTGACATACTCGATAATGTCAGCTCGCAAATTAAAACAACATTTACGATATTGTTGTCGACGATAAAAACTGGAGAAATGTATTACTTAGCTTTAGTAAGCTCTGCTAATTACTGAACTATTTAAATAAATGTGCGGTAATCTTAACTAAACTTACCTAACTTTTGCGATGAAAAAACATCTAAACTCCTTCCTGTGCTGCTGTCGATTGACAAGAGGTTCTGGGTGGGAGCTTTAGAGAAAAGTGTAACAGAGAACAATAACGCTTTTCAGACTGCATGTCAGCAAAGTGCTGTCAAGCAGATGTTCACACACATTGTCAAATTAATGATTAAAACAAGCTTTGCACTGAGACTGGGTTTTATTCAGTGTTTGTGAGGGCCAGAGGTGGCCAGCGGTAGACTCCCTTTGCTTTCAACCCTCCCCCAGGTCTCTGTTCCCCTTGTATTCAATGCCATCAGCCTCACAGTATATCATTCACTTCCAGTTCACTAATTAACACGTTCGTGACCTACATTTCCTGGTTCCTGACTCTCCTGTACACACTTTCTTCACCTTTAACCTACTGCAAAAATGTTCTAAAAACATATAGATATTTGTGATAAAACATATGGATACTGTGAAAAAATGATTAAATATTAAAATATTAGACTTAACAATACAATACATGTAATTGTACTGTGTTTAGATGTAAAGAAGTAAAATGAATTACCTTATAATTTATGGTAATAAATATGCAGAAGTTCCAAAGAAGTGCTTGACACATAATTTGATTGTGTTTTATTTAGATTTGCATATGTCTCAGTATAAAAGTCTCTCTTTGGGAGTCTCGAGTGTGTATGTATGTATTTATGTATGTATTCATTCATTATTTCTATTTTTATTGGTATTCATGTTTTATTTACATACTAGTTTCTTCTCCATCACATGTATGTACATTATTTATACTTTTTATTTAACTTTTAATTTAAGTTTTTTTTATTAAAACTTTTTATTAGTGCCTGTCAAAAAAAACGATTATCGCAGCCAACATAAACGTTTTAGTTTACCATTAATAGCGGTTTTGTGTCTGTGTATATTTATATGTAGATATAACTCAGATACACATGCTGTATATATTGTAAGAAAATGCGTTGTTTTCTGTAGCGAGAGGGGCGGGGCCGAGATCCCCTTCTTCCGATCTATGAACGTTGTGACATTTTATATTTGAAATATTTTATATATAAAATCAATTATAATGAAGATAAATATATACATGTAATATTTTTTAAAATATACTGTATGTTGGTTATTTATATACATAATACTAATACCCAGTACCCAACACCCATCTATGATGTAAACGACATTTTGTTTATTTTGGATGCATACATTGATTTAATCGTTTGATAGCACTAGTTTTTCTTTATTTAACTATAATGGTATTTATTTATTTGGATTTTATAAAATGTTTCTATAAAAATATATTTAATCAGCTGTAAATGGTGTGGATTTTTAATGTAGTTTAGTACATTTTTGTTGTGTTCCAAGTTCAAATCAGATCAAGTAGTTTAGGTACAGTAGGTTAGTATAAGAACAATCAATCAGATTTACTTCTGTTAATTAGCTACAATATATGCAGGAACCAAGCTGCAATCCTGTAATGGCTTCAATTGCACTGTATTTAAATTGTCACTGTATTTTTTTTTTTTTTTATTGACTTTTTGGCATTGCTGCCAGTATTCCTGTAAATTTAAAGCAGGTTTGCAGGTTTCAAATGCACAGCTTGTACAGTAATTTAGACGTAACTTTGGTCGCCATGTGTATCCAAGTCCGTTTTTAATTATGACATGATAAAGAGAGTTATTGTTACTTCTGTAAACATAATATAAGCCCTCTGAAAAGCAAGAACATCCATTAATTACACACCGAGCTTAGAGCGATCATGGAGGGAACAGGTGCTGATTGTCTCTGAGCGAGCGCTCCGTGCCCGCAACACCCCCTGTTATATCCCCTTACCCAATGATCTGAGAAACACACAACCGTATTTCTGAGAGAACAGGCCGCAGCTGCGCGTCACACCTCATAACGCCTCAACACTGCAGCGCTAGGAAGTTTTAGGTGGGTCGGCATCAGCGGAGAGCGTTTCTAGGAATGCAAAGAGTCATATTTTTTCACGATTGCTGTAATGGGCTGTTTGAAGTGTATGATTCAGCGTTAGCTCATGAGTAATGTGACAAGAATCCAAGTTAATGAGATCGATCATTCTATCAGGATTATCTCTGGTCTTCACATGAAAAGAACGGCTCATAAAATTAGAGAATTTATTAAATAAGAGCTTTAGTTGAAACATGCCCCATCTGTAGCAAGAAGTGCTAGAATGAGAACACAAAAATGTTCATGCTGATTCTCAATGATTTATGCTAAGTATTAGTATTAGGTTATTGTTTAGCTGGTGTATCAGAATAGCCAAAATATGGAAGAAGCCTGTCGTGGACATCAGCACACATTTGGGGCAGTTAGTAGCATGTGAAGATATTCATGAGCGCTGTCAAATAATATGTACACTAGTTTCTTCAAGTTTTTTTTTTTTTTCCCCTCAGCACAGACATTGGGTTGAAGCTGCAGTATTAACTAGACTTTATACTACAAGTCAAAGTATGGCTATGCAAAACTACCAGCATCCCCTAATAGGGACCAGCATCTGAAACACGACATATACTGGTTCTGTATGTTCTGAAAAGCATCTGGGCTTCATTATGCTCATGCTTTTTTTTTAACCCACAGGTTTTGAATTGAATAACCCTTCAGTTCACCTCACTGCAACTGAATGAGATTTACTGCCCTTTTGACATGAAGACATGCAATCACGTAAATCTGGGAATTTGATGAGTGGCATTTGCTTTTAGTGAACGAGCAGTTTTTACAGCGATTACACTCATAATGCAAAATATTTATATACTGTTATTTTAATCTATATATATATATAGATATATTTAAGTGTATTCAAATATACCCAATTAGTGCGACTATATTGCATATAAGTATCATGTATTTTAAACTGTCCATCCATATATTTTATTTTGTATTTTATTCATTTATTGTTGGTATTTATTTATTTGTTTTATTTTATTTTTTGCTATATGGACAATAACATTTCAAGTCAAGCATTTTCTTCTCGTGGTGGCCTGCAGATGACTGTCTTTCTAAAAAAGGCTGAATTGAATTTGAATATTTGATTTTAGAAATCATCCATTTAGTTTATCCATGAACAAAGTTTTTTGAAGAAAAAATGTTTTTGAAGTACAGCTGTGGTGTTGACAGCACTGTTGACATTCACATCAGCAGAATCTTGCATCTTATAGTTATTTTCCAGTTATATTAGGGATATTCGAGACTGTCTACCCCATTTGTTCATGCAATATATAATCATTTAGCATTTTATCATTTTTATCATTTTATCTACAATAGCAACCTAGGCCATAAAGCCAACATGAAATGGCATTTGCAACCCATTTTACTTGCATAATGTAACGTATTTCCAAATGAAACCAGATATCCAGTGAGAGAAAATGCAGGACTTGATTTTATCCATCAGGAGTTCATTGGATTGTGAAACACCACCAGCACAAACTTTAAAGGAAGCTTTTGACCAGGACGTGGAGGCTAAAGGTCAAGTTCAACCACCTTTCAATGTATCCCAGTGGCATATTTTGCTATTACATTCAGATTAATCATGCATAAAACCAGAAACAGTGTGGTGAGTTTTGATTTGTCTTTAATCATTTTCCTCAAGGGCACAATGGTGGCCCATTGAGGCTCAAATCGACAGCCTTCTGGTTGCCAGCCTTGAGCTAGTGCCACTACACCAGACCACGCTAGTTCCCAGCAGCCCACAATAGCTTGATCACAGTCTCTGATACATTAGTTCATGGCTCTGGAATTCCCAGTGGAATCGGAGTCCCGTGGAAATGTGACACAACCCAGCACTTCCATTCCCTATTAAAATGCGACCATGGGACACGGGTTCAATGCAATTCTTGCGAGTCAACAATGTGGTTAGAAATGCCATCAGGCTTCTGAAACCATATGCACCGCTGTCCCCAAAATAGGTTAGCAGAGGCCTTTTAACAGACCCCATCAGGGGAGGTGGGAGACCTTCGTTCACAGGAAAGATTAAGATACCATCAGAAAGAGGTGCCAAGGGGGATCAGAGTGGAATGGGCCGAGGGATGAGCTCACCGATGGTGAGGCTGTGTGTCTCTGTTCTCGGGCAGATCGGACCCTCTGAAGTGCCACGAAGAGACTTGATTGACATGGCTGCAAGTCATAAATGGTTATGTGTGTAACAAAACAAGTTATTAATGCTTCTCTGAGAGCTCCTATTGCCTGCTTATGAGAAATCTGCAGATATACTGTTCTCTTTGATTCAGTGATAGATTTAGTGATTCATTGATTCATTCAGACTCTGAATAGGTGACAGAAATGCTTGATAATGAATGTTAGAGAATCATCACAGCTATATTTTTGGTAGCTGGGGAATGCTAGTATGTTTAAAGGTATAATTTCTGCATCAATTGTTACAGCAAACTCCAAATAATGACTGTTACCAAACTGGTTTCTGACAGCACTAATTAAAATTTCAGTTCCCCATTTTGACAAGGCTTTTAAAAGCAAGGTTTATTATTTTTTATTATAACGTGATTAATCACAAGACATCTTCAGCTCAAAAAATATTCTCTGAACTGAGCGCCTATGAAGTGGCAGCATCCAGGTTACATGCTTCCAGGGATGCATGCATCAACCAAACAAAATAAATGGGAGTGCTTACTGACAGCTATGTTAAAACTCCTTGGTTTGACACAGATAGACCTATAATCTCTGGAGTTTGGAAATGTAACCACATGAAATGCAATCACTGTTGCAGGCAACATGTGTTTAAATCTGGAATGTCACACTTCCTGATTCTGTTTGTTTCTTTGTCCTGTGCAATAAAAGTCACAAAAAAAAAATTACTCTGTGCAAAATAGATGAATAACCTTCACAAATATTCCTTGCAATCAGCAACCAGGGTTTCTGCAGGCCATACCATAAAGAACTTCCTTCTGCCCAAAATAGATTTTTTTTTAGATCTCCACTTCCTTTGGTCACGGCATAAAATCTGTTTTCAGCACTAGTGCTTAATCCAGTTCTCCAAGCTCTCCTGTGATTGAATTAGAGCACGAAAAAACAGCGGGAACAAAATGAAGACAACAAGCTGTCTTAAAGCCAATGGAGTCCAGTGACAAAAGCCTTGTCATGCTCTGGTGGGGTCTTGCCTCTAATCCAGAGGGTTTTAGAGGCAGCAGACACTGGCTTGTTGTTCTCTGGCGGGGATGGCTAGGCGCTAAGTAACTAGCAGAGCTACTGGCGACAGTTCCGTCCAGAAGAGATGGCCTGCTAATCCTAATCATGCCCGAGAATGCCGTCTGGGTCACATGACCTTTCGCTAGCTGTAATGGAAGGGGTCATAATTGGGATTTATCGCAGCAGAGGCAGCCCGCAGGAGAGGTGCCAGTCAAAGGGTTCTGGGTCCTGGATGTCTGACGGGTATAGTGGAGAAGAATGAGTCATCTGAACACTTATAGACACGGAAGCCAAGCAGAGAAGCCCACATTGAGCAAGTAGAAACATCAAACACTAATTCAAATGAACCTGTCATGGTGATGGGGAAAAATTAAAAGGGAGGAAAAATCATTTCAAAGATGTTGTCTTCTTTTGCAAAACTTTTGTGTTCCCCTGAGAAACTTGAAAAAGTTTTGCTAGAGAACGTAAATGTTTTGCCAGACAAAATTATTTTGTCAAAGAATGCAAATGCTTTATGGGAGTATGAAAAGTTTCTCTGGTGAACACAATACTTTTGCTTTAGAAGAACTGTTTTACGAGATAATGCAAGTTTCTCTGGGGAACACAACACTTTTGCTCTAGAAAAATTGTTTTACGAGATAATGCAAAGTTTCTCTGGGGAACAACACTTTTGCTCTAGAAAAAAAAAACAGTTTTACGAGATAATGCAAAGGTTCTCTGGGGAACACAACACTTTTGCTCTAAAAAACTGTTTTACGAGATAATGCCAGTTTCTCTGGGGAACACAACGCTTTTGCTCTAGAAAAACTGTTTTATGAGATAATGCAATGTTTCTCTGGGGAACACAACACTTTTGCGCTAGAAAAATTGTTTTACGAGATAATGCAAAGTTTCTCTGGGGAACACAAAAACCTTGCGAGAAAATTTGTTTTACGAGATACTGCAACGTTTCCTGGGGAACACCCCCCCCCCCCCCCCCCCCCCCCCGCAAAACTTTTGCACTAGAAAAATGTTTTAACGGACAGCAAAGTTTCTCTGGGGAACACAACTTTTGCCTAGAAAAACTGTTTTACGAGTAAAGCAAAGTTCTCTTTGGAACAACACTTGAGCTAGAAAAAAAACTGTTTTGTTTCGAAAATAATAGCAAGTTTTCTGGGGAAAACAACACTTTTGATCTAGAAAAACTGTTTTACGAGATAATGCAAAGTTTCTCTGGGGAACACAACACTTTTGCTCTAGAAGAACTGTTTTACGAGATAATGCCAGTTTCTCTGGGGAACACAACACTTTTGCTCTAGAAAAACTGTTTTACGAGATAATGCAAAGTTTCTCTGGGGAACACAACACTTTTGAGCTAGAAAAATTGTTTTACGAGATAATGCAAAGTTTCTCTGGGGAACACAACACTTTTGCACTAGAAAAACTGTTTTACGAGATAATGCAAAGTTTCTCTGGGGATCACAGTGCTTTTGCACAAACATAATTGTTTTGCGAGTTAAAGTTTCTCATGGGGAACAATACTTTTGCACTAGAAAAAATGTTTTGCGAGATAATGCAAAGTTTCTCTGGGGAACACAACACTATTGTTCTAGAACACAAATGTTTTGCCAGATAATGCAAAGTTTATCTGGGGATCACAATACTTTTGCACAAGCACAATTGTTGTGCGAGTTAAAGGTTCTCATGGGGAACACAATACTTTTGCACTAGAAAAAATGTTTTGCGAGATAATGCAAAGTTTCTCTGGGGATCACAGTGCTTTTGCACAAACATAATTGTTTTGCAAGTTAAAGTTTCTCTGGGGATCACAATGCTTTTGCACAAACATAATTGTTTTGCGAGTTAAAGTTTCTCATGGGGAACAATACTTTTGCACTAGAAAAAATGTTTTGCGAGAGAACGCAAAGTTTCACTGGGGAACACAGTACTTTTGCACTAGACAAACTGTTTTACGAGATAATGCAAAGTTTCTCTGGGGAACACAACACTTTTGCTCTAGAAAAACTGTTTTACGAGATAATGAAAACTTTCTCTGGGGAACACAACACTTTTGTTCTAGAAAGCAAATGTTTTGCAAGATAATGCAAAGTTTCTCTGGGGATCACAATACTTTTGCACAAGCACAATTGTTTTGCGAGTTAAAGTTTCTCATGGGGAACACACAATACTTTTGCACTAGAAAAAGTGTTTTGCGAGAGAATGCAAAGTTTCACTGGGGAACACAATACTTTTGCACTAGAAAAACTGTTTTATGAGATAATTTCTCTGGGGAAAATTATACTTTCATGGGAGAACAAATATTTTGCAAGAATACGCAAACTTTTTTGAGGGAATGCAGTACTTTTGCACTAGAATGCAAATGTTTTGTGAAAGAAAGCAACCTCTCTCAGGGGGACCGCAATACTTTTGCCAGAGAGCACAAAATGTTTTGCGATTGATCACACAGGTTCTCCTATTTTATATTTTTTTCCATCATATTTTCCCAATCCCTTTCTTAGTGTTTGAATGAACATTAGATGCTTTTATTATAGTGTTTATGTACTGTTAATTTATGAATGTAAGTACCAAAAAAGCAGAGACACCACATAAAGGGCATTGCAAAATACGTCCTGCACCTACATATAGTCCTATACTTGCTGTGCAGTAATGTTGTCTTGTGTGAACATACATTCACAATCTAGGTCTTTCTTTCATTGCAGTGTTGTGTCTGAGACATGCATTGTGTTGTGACATCAACACGTACTACAAACTTTAGTGGAAACATGAGAGCAGATTTTGCCCCCCAAATCCCATTTCTACTATTCTTGGTTAACATGAGGACTCTCCATAAGTGTAGGCAGAAGTACAGATTGTTGGTTGAGATTTGCTGGAGGGTCCTCTTCAACAAGAAGGACTTTTCTGTCTCTGGTGTAAGTCTATTCAGGGTGTCCTAATCCTGTTAACAAGATCCCTGACTGTGGGTGTCTGGGAAGTTGGATCAATATCAAATTCTCTCTTTTCACTGTTCTGCTCAGGCAAGTGATAGGCCAGCTTAAGAGGGTCTGGCAGGAGAATATGTCGCTCCGTGACTTTGCTGTACCAACAGAGATTCAAACGGCTTTTCGCACTGCCAAAATTACAATTTTACAAGCTAGAGATTTAAAAAAAGAGCTTTGCATCCATTGTTAAGAAATTTCGTTTTTTGTTGTTGTATTTGTGGTGTTTGAAAGCATCATGTAGTTCTGTTGTATATACTTAGGATTAGGGATCTTTTAAAAGTGTTCAACTTCAGCATTTTACTTATTTATTATCAGAATTTACTTATAATAACTTAGAAATGACTTAAATCCTACCTTAAATCATGTGATTTGTCGAGGAGAGGTGCGCTGGCAAGTTTTCTAAGCGATTTAACTGTAGTTTTATACCTGATAAAAAACTGATACATTTAAATTATTGTTTTTAATATGTAATATTTATAGGATTTGTAAAATAGAACATAATTTCAAATAAAAATGTAATATTATTATCATTATTGTTTTAAATACGGTGTGCTGATTGTTTTCTTAGTGATCAGACATAGAATTGTACCTCTAATGCTAAAACAGAATTTTTACAAAATATAATGATATTCTTAAAATGTGATTACATGTATAATTATGCATTCTTATTCTTATTTTTATTCTAAATAAGGTGTGGTGATAATTGTCTTAGTGATCAGACATACAATTTTCACCTGTAATACTGAAAAAGTATTTTGTATAGGTATCATTAAGTATAATGATAATTATATTGTGATTACATTTAGAATTATACATTATTATTATTATTGTTATGTATAAATAATGTGTACTGATAGTTTCTTAGATCAGACATTAATAGTCTTTTATAATGCTGAAAAAGAATTTTTATAAATTAAAATGGTAATTATGTATTTATTCAGTATTTAGTAGTCTGATTCTTAAAAATAGGGTGTGCTACTTTTCTTAGCTGATCAACCAATCAAACATATTTGTAGAAACTATATGATAATATTATAGATAAATATAGTACACTACTACCACTAATATACTACTCCTACTAATATTAATAAATAAATTGTATTAGTATTATAAATAAGGGTGATATTTTCTTCATCAATCAACAATTTGATCGAGAATAGGAAAATATTTTTTTTAAATACAATTATAGTGATAAGTAGATATTATATTACAGGGTTTACTACTTAGAAACTACTATAATATTAATATAATAGTACATATAAGATAATAGTAATAATAATTATTTTATTTATAAGAGGTGTGGTGATACTTTGTCAAGCGATAGGACATACAATTTCACCATAAGACTGCAAGATTTTTTTATAAAAGAATGTTGATAATATTACACGATAATACGTTATATCATAAATACGATACACTACTAATAATAATAATAATATATAATAATAATTATTATTATATGTAAATAAGTTGCGGGGATACTTTTCTTGGTGATAGGAACAATTTTCACCTATATGTATTTGAAAAAGTTTTTAAAAAAATAACTGTTGAGAATTATTACACATAATAAGTGTGTACTACTACTACTACTACTACTACTAATAATAATAATAATTATATTATTAATATTTTAAATAAGGTGTGGGGGATACTATGTCTTGGTGATATGACATACAATTTTCACATATACTAATACTGAATTTTTATTCTTAAAGAAAACAAAATAATATTATTATTATAGTTACCTGTGTCTACTACTACTAATATACTACTACTAATAAAATTATTGTTATTATTAATATTATAAATAGTGTTGTGATAATTTTCATAGTTATCAGACACAATGTTCTCTATAATTATATGTAATTATATTTTGTTTTTTTATAAAAAGTATAATGTTATTTAATTATAAGTACATTATATTATTATTAGTATTATATTATCTTTCTTATTATTACTATTATTTACTCAGGTCATTTTATTAGTGAAAGTTTTATAATAATTATAACTAATTATAAATCTATGACATTTAGGAGTTTTTATTTTTTTTCATGTTTACTATTTAATATATACATCTATTGCAATAGTAGTTTAATGATACATGAATAATTTATAATCGGTATTTATATAAAAATATTTCCTTTTAACACTATGAAATGAAGTAGTATTAGTAGTTGTGGGTTTCGTCAGTGGTCACAATTAGCAGCGTCCACGCTCAGGTGAACAATGGTCCTCCTCATCACACATGAAATATGCTCTCAATTAATCACAGGGATACGTAACCTGATCTGGGGTATTTTCTCATCTTTGTCTCGACCGCCGGGGCTGGATAATCCAAAGGCCTGGATGTATCATTGCCTGTGGAGTCTGCTGAATGAATGTACAGAAATGATAAAATAAGTAAGAGGGGGTGGTACAAGTCAAGTGGAACTTAATTACCTCTGACAAGAGTTTTCGAGGGGGGAAAAAAGATACCAGATCACACATTGTGTGACAACAATGACCAGCGCTCTAGAATTAAAGGTAATGTATACCACATGAACATAAACTATTATCTATAACCAGCAGTTTTAATTAAAGTACATGACAAATCGCACAGTACTGGTAATCAATTGATTTCTTTTCCAATCTATACCACCCAGCAATCCCCCTCCAGAAAAACATGTTTGCGTGTGACCGAGGCAAAATGACACGTGCTGAGAAAAAGGCGGTCTCCAGGGCCTTCGATATAGCAAGCGTCCCATGTTCCTCCTGGGGGTCCGAGCGCTGTGTACATCTGAAGGGATATTTAACTGAGGTTCGGCCCAGAAGGCTTTCACAACGTTTTTTTTTTTTTCTCCTCTTTTTCTTTTTTTTTTTTTTCTGCCTCCCGGTCCTGAAACACATCGGCTGAGTTGAGATACATGTCAGGAAGACAAAATGCAGCATTATTGTCGGAGAGGAACAAACAAGGGTTTGTTGAACGAAATTGCATGAAACAATTAAACCAATTTGATGAATAACAAACATAAAACCCATTGCTTATTTTATCTCTCTGCATTTCATTAGAGACATTCTCCACACTCTTTCCAGTTAACATGTAATAAAACTCATTATTTATATTTCGAAAAAATCATTCTGGATATCCAAGATGTTTATTTCGGGGGATCTGGTGTAGCGCGGTTTCAGCACGCCCCCGATGAACTCTTGCACTTTGACTGCTAATCTTGAATCGCTCTCGATGTTCACACAGGAGCTTTTGGCCGTGCTAATTGTTTTGCTTATTTTTATCTGTCTTCCCACTTTCCTTTCAGCGCCGAGCAGAGGAGCAGCCAACAAGAAGCAGGTCCAACAACATGCCTCTCAGCACGAGCGGGAAGTCTAATTTTCACATCTGCTCAAGTGAGAGGCTTAAAGCAACAATCACTTAAGATAACAAGACTATATAAATTACAATGGCAATAACTTTAACTAGCAAAGATCCTGCTGAGTTGAGCAACTGCGGTGAGTAACCGGTGACTCAAAGAAGTGGCAGAAGTTCAGCACAGAACGCTTAAAAGATGCTGCTATATTTCTAGTGTCACGTTTCAAATTCCTGGCAATGAGCGATTATGGGACATCCTAGAAGATCTTTGTTTTCAGCTATGAACATTGCACATGTTTTTCTGTTATTATCAGTATTGATGTTCAGGAAATTAGGTAATAAGTGAATAAAATGTTTGATTATTTCCACGGAAAGCATCACTGTTACTGTTGCTCATAATGAATACGGTTTGTAAGATATTTGTTAATGTTTTTGAAAGAAGACTCTTATGTTTACTAAGGCTGCATGTATTTGATCAAAAATACAGTTACACTGTAATATATATATACAATTTTAATGAACTGTTTTCTATTTGAATATATTTTAAAATGCAGTTTATTCCAGTGATCAAAGCTGAATTTTCAGGATCATTCAGTGTCACATGACCCTTCAGAAATCACTCTTATATGCTGAATTTACTGCTCAAGAAACATTTATTATTTCTATCCATGTTGAAAACCATTGTTCAGCGTAATATTTTTGAGTAAACCGTGATTCTTTTTTTCAGGATTTTTTGATAAAGTTCAAAAGAACAGCATTTATTTGAAATAGAAATCTTTTGTAACATTATTAATGTCTTTACTGTATTGGTGATCAATTTAATGCATTCTTGCTTAATAAAAGTATTAATTTCTTTCCAAAAAATTAATCTGACCACACATTCTAGCATTATGCAATGACTTTTGCATGGATGATCAAATTTTTTTAAGAAAGTGTAAAAGTCTAGTTTCTATACCCTTCCAGAAAAGGGTTGCTGAATAAAAAAAAGTAATAAAAACTTGTGGAAGTGTGGTGTTAGATAGTGTTAAAAGACAAAAATATTTAGCAGATGAGAATGTGTAAGTCTGTTACGAAGGCACTGACATCACTGATTCAGAAAGTAAAAGTATTTTGTTCATTTGTTATATTATTAGTGGAATGATTATTTGTTCTCTCCCAGAGGGCCGTTTTCTTTTTTTAATACTGTATGACTGGGACCATTTGCCTAGAGTGGCATCTGCTGGGAAAATATGGATGTGTATTATTAAAACCATTGTTATAAATGTAATAGTTCAGAATGAAATTCAGCTCATTTACCACTGTTACTTCTCTGCCACTACTCTCAAACTTCATTTGTCATATATTCAGTTTATATTCAATGTACTCAGTATAGTATATTCAAATTTACCACACCAACAAAGGTTGACATAAATCATAATTTCAGTGAATATCGACATAAATGTCAGTCTGTTCCATTCGTAAACCTATCGTATGACTTCAGAAGACTTGAATGGACTACTTTTATGATACTATCAGAGTGTGTCAATGGTCACCCTTTAAATTGTATGAAAAAGTGCAGCATGAACATCCTTCCCAACATCTCCTTTTGTGTTCGATGGCGAACAGAAAGTCAAAGGGGCTTAGACTGATATGATGGCGAGTAAATGATTTTAATTATTTGGTGAACTATTCCTTTGATGTGTTTTTCAAGTTGCTGGTAGATTGATGTAAGTGTAGCTGGTTTGCAGGTCAAGTCAAGTCAAATGTATTTATATAGCTCTTTAATCAATACAGATTGTTTCAAAGCAGCTTCACATTAATAAACAGGGAAATAACAGTGTTAATGTAAAATGAAATTCATTAATTATGAAACACATTTAATTTTAGCTGTTAAGCAGCCCTACAGAAGATACAAGTGCCATTATTCAGCTCAGTTTAGTTCAGTGTTGATTGAATCAGTTCTAATAAATGGGACAAAGTAATATGAACAAAATTCAATTCCGCGATAACAGCCGACAGACCGACCAAAGCACGTGCTTTATCAGAACCCCAGCTTCCACTATGCAAATGTAATATATGTAAAGTTATACTTTATATATTTACTAATTGTCAATTAACTATATAAAAAAAAAATCTATATTAACATTATAACTAATGATCATAATAATTATAATAAAAAAATCTAAATATTGAGAAAATTGCCTTTAAAATTGTCCAAATGAAGTTCTTAGCAATGCATATATTATAATCAACAGTTAAGTTTAATATATTGGCTCGTAGGACATTTACAAAAAGTCTTCATGAAACATGATATTTAGTAATACCTAATGCAGTTTGGCCCATAAAAAGGTAAACATCAATAATGTTGACCCATACAATGTTTTTTTGGCTTTTGCTACAAATATACCTGTGCGACTTCAGACTGGTTTTGTGGTCCAGGGTCACATATATATATACACTTATATATGTACGTACAGTATATATACATACTGTATACAAACATTTTTTGGTATATGTGTTTAAATTTGCATATATAAATAAAATATAATGTATATTGTTGACATATATGGTTGCATCATACCGTGTAAAAATCATCATCATATAGATATCTTTAACATATGTACATATGTACACATTGTACTGTGGGGTTTTATATACTGTATGTCACAAACTTATATATTCATCTACCCAGAGATATAGGTAACCTTTTAGGTAACTGTAACACAGTTCATAGATCAGGAAGAAGGAGGCGGGAACTGGCGAAAAAGAAAACTTTAATAATAAAATAAACACAAAACCGCGCGACAGCCCCTCACGGCTCTCGGCGCCGCCCCTCTCGTCACAGTAACATATATAGCAATATGACTCTTGATATAGGTCAGTTCAATGTTGATTCAATTCAGTTCAATAACAGTGTCAGTATTGCAAAGTTCATCAATTATGAAACTAATTCCGTATAGCTTCAGTATATAAGCAGCTCTACAAAAGACAATGGTGTCATTATTCAGCTCAAGTCAGTTCGATATGGATTCAATTCAATAATAGTGTCAGTGTTGCTAGTTAGTGTCAATTTCCAGCTTAACTCAGTTCAAATATTGTACTCATCCGACAGTGTCAGTGCAGGTGTGTGATGTGATGTCCAGATAGCTCTTAGAGTCTCTTTTGTGAGTCCACACTCAGTTTTCCACGTGGAATTTCCTCTCTCTCTTGTTCTGTAACGGTACCCTCGGGCGCTATCTCTTCTCAGGGTTGAGAGTGCATTAGGTTGCAAGACCTCGCTGATGTTTTGACTGCGTATCGATCTTAATGGTCTCCCTGTCTCGGTGACTTGTTAAAAGTAAACGACTGTGCAGGGCTTCACTGCAGCATTGCGGTTGCCCTCCAAACTGCTGTCTTGGGGATAATGCTTACACCACAGGCCGTTTTTTTCCATCTATTATAGCTGAAAACTGTGAGGAGCTCCTTCCGCTTGTTAGCATTCTGGAATGCGGCGAAATGCGCAAAAAAACACGGTTTGTGGCAAGCATTCTTGGGCAGACACTCATTTCAGGACTTTTTCCTGACATGGCACCCACATGATTAGCACAGGATAGGAAAGCATAATGATTTGCGAGACATCTGGGAAAGAGTGTACAGAGATGATTCTGAGAGCCAAACCACTGTTGTTGTTTTTATTGTCGTCTACAGGACTGACTACATTTATTTGAATAGCTGGGCCAGAAATATACTTTATGCAACTGTGACACTTTTTTTAGACTTAAGATATCCTGTCAAGTAGATAAACTAATATGCCAAGTAATATTTCAGAATGCATGCTATCAAGTCAAGTTATAAGAAAGCATCTATAGGGCCACATAAAGCAGGGTTGACGTTAAGGCTTGCAACCTTACCGCAACTTAAAATATGACAATACAGAACATAGAAAACGCATTCCAGTGCTCCATCTGAAGGCTAAGCTTTGTCAAAAAATGGGTATATTCGGTCACAGAATATGTGAACATTTGACATTTCCAATAAATATATTTCACAATATTACTGTTTTTACTGTATATTTGATCAAATAAATGCAACCTTGACTAAGTTTATAAGAGACTTATTTGCAGTAAAAAACCTCAGCACTCAAGGGGGTGATAGAATTCAAATTTATCTGTTAATAAACCAGATATTCTATTTTTTTAGGTGGCTAGATTCTATTCTATTCTATATTCTAAATTTCTAGCCAATTTGACGCCCTAGGCAACTCCCTAGTGCCGAAACGTTTGTTGTCTGTATCGTTTTTGTTCCATTTTTTGTTGTGTTCTTGAAAACTGATTGAATGTGTCAGTATGCATTCATTATTTCAGTCAAACTCTATAAAAGCCTTTTGGTAACCCCAAAACAACATAACAAGATTTATAAGGGCATAAAAGTAACCAATGAGAGACTTCACATTTGCTACTCGTTAACGCGGAACGTCCCTTTAAATAACGTGAAGCTCTGCCCTGACGCTGCTCCCATTAAGGCGGTGGACTTGTGATATGAATTGATTAGGTAAAGGATGATTGATTCGTGAATCTAGGGAATTTTACGTACAAAATTTTGAATTGGATGTAAAGTTATATGGGATATTACAGGAAACGTAATCCTTTAACAAGATTGGCGCAAAAAACGCACACCTTTGGCCAAATCTGTTTACCACAAATATTGGAAAAAAGGTGCCCCAAAAGGCCGACAAATAAGCATAAACCAAAAATGTTGGGTGCACTTATTACTTTACCATATTGAAAATTGGCCTTGAACTTAGCGTTATTGCATGGCAAAGAAAAAAAAGTGTTACCTTGCAAACAGACTGTCAGAGCCCACTTGATCTAAGGGCGTTGTGGAGAGCTCCAATGCAACTGTGAAGCAACAATCAGGCAGCAATTGACGAACTAGATATGTGGCCTACAGGAATCGTCAGATTGACATTACTCGAGCACAATAATGTTGGGGGATCACAGTGGGGCCGGCAGTATATCACGGTGACCGTACCGCCGCCAGTGCACTCTTGATCACAACCCTCCTAATGTTGCCAGTACGTGCGCTCATTGGCGCCCCCTCCTGCTGGTGGCGCCCTAGGCGACCACCTAGCTCGCCTATGCCTAGAAACGGCCCTGCTAGATTCTCTTCAAACTAGTGTAGAAGAAGAAAGTTTGTGCTAATGACAGCACCCTTGTGGCAAGACTGAGAATGCAATGCGTACTTAACATCGATTTATGAATTTGGCACAGAATCGAGTTTCGTAGCTAGAACCATTGTGTGTTTATAAACTTGCCTATGAGTATGTTTTGGACATTTTTCTTTGGGGCAACAGAAGGGCTTACGTATAGTTTTTGGGTGGGCCTGCTAACTCGAAATGTATCTTGCATTTCACTTTGAAACCCAATGAGTCTAATGCATTTCAACCGGACAGGATAACATGGCAGCTCTCGCTCCAGGCGCTGTTTCTTTGCTTCGCTACGTTCCCTAATGGCGCTTCGGTCGCCACCAGAGACGTCGCCACCCAGGACGTTGAAACATCCCCAGGCGACGACTTCCAGAGCCTGTTTGTGGTGCCTTCGCCAGCTTCCTTTCTGCTCTTTTGAGATCCATTCAGCAATGTCGTCTCATTTCATCACACCTCTGCAGGATCTCCAGTGAGCTGATGTGTGTTTTGGGTCTGCAGGCGGTTGGTGAAACATGACTGATTTGTCAAGGGGCATGAGTGATGTCAGGGAGAGAGGAGGGACGTATTTGCACCCGGCAGGTCAAGGGTCAGCGTGAGGTTACACTTGAACAGTGTGGTAAAGCTAAGCGGGGCCTGGGGCTTCAGCCTTTCATAGAGTCGGAGTCACATCCCTGTTTAGACAACAGCGTGAGGAGATGCTTCAGTTTGAACTGTCTGCCACGATGTTTACATGCTAAAGACTGGCAAAGGAATGAATCAGGTTGCAAAAAAAAGGTTCCTTTTATGCATTAATATGACACCGCTTTAGAGAAAGGCCAAGAAATCACTATTGTTATACTGTGTGCTTACGTACTTATATATTTAGTCTTCAGTGTTAGCTTTCTGAGAGGGAAAATCAAAAATGTAAAGTTTTATTTGCTGTTTTGAAATCAGAACTATTTGACTGTGTTTTAGTGCAATGTAAAAAAATAAGAAGAAGAATATTACAAGAATAAAGTCGTAATATTTTGAGAATAAAGCCAAAATTACGAGAATAAAATCATAGCAATATGAGAACCAAAGGCACAATATTTTAGAAAAAGTCAAAAATATGAGAATAAAGTCATAGCCATATGAGATTAAAGTCAGAATTACAAAAATGTAAATTTTTGTAAGCAATTACAAGATTAAAGACATAATATTTTGAGAGTAAAGTAGTATACTGCATTTGTATCAGATTGGGAGCACCGGGAGGACTCCAACATTTTGTCGTTATTCAGAAAAATATTATGACATTCATCTCGTAATTCTGTCGATTTTATTTTATTTTTTACGTGGATTTAAAAAGCCCATCGTTCCAACACATCTAAAGTCGCTGCCCAGTGAAATTATTAATGGCTACTTAGCTATGAAATAAAATTGCTATTTGCCTAATGCAAAGACATGTAGTACCCAAATCAACTAGATTACATTACCTGCCGCCTCATATTTGCCAAAAGAATCAATAATTTTTAAATCTAGTTTTGCTCTAGCATGTCACAATTTCTCACAAAATATGATGTTTTGTACCATTTTTGCTTTCATCAACCATTTGTAAGTTGTCTTGTATTATCCCTTAATTAGCAGAAAAAAACCCATAAAGACAGCCTTCATTCCTGTCTTCATCTATTTATTCAATTTTAAGCAGATTTTCACATGTAAGAATGATTCTGAAGACAATAATTTTTGCAAATCCCGATTTCCACATTTTCCACTCTTTTTTTTAGATTGTAAGTTAACTGAAACATTTTGAATACATTTTTATTTATTTTTTTACATTTTACCGCTTTTGTTATTTTATTCATATTTACACTATTATATGATGTAAACAAATCATAAGCTTTTTTTTTCAAGATGCAGATCATACCTTCTGATCATACCTCGATTATCAGAAAGAGAATCACAGTTTTTACACATTGCAAAGTTTTGAAATATTTTTGTTTATCTGTTTAGCCATCAATAGGTGGGAAGGAGGATCAGCAGGACCCTTGAAGGTGGTCAATGTCAGACAGGTATGAACAGCTCATCAGATGAAAAATGAAGGTGCTGTTTTGTAGACAGTGCGAGTGTAATTAGCCCACACAAAGGAGTTGGTCTGCGCTTAGTAAAGCTTCTGTTAACCTAACGGGGTCGACAGGTTCACATACGTTAGATGGAAATGCAACGCCTTAAAGGAATGTTCCAGGCTCAAGTTCTCAAGCTCTATTGACAGCATAATGGCATAATGTTGGTTACCACAGAAATCAATTTGACATTGTTCATTTCTCATTCATTGCCTTCATACATAAAACATTCTTCAATTAACCCTAGATATATTATTTATATTGTTCTATATATAAAATATTTCAGAATGAATTTTGATGTGAAAAAACACACTTAATTATATTACACATTTATATAAAGTGGGTTTGTGTGTGTGTGTGGGGTGTGTGTGGGTGGGTGTGTGTATCTATAATATATATATTATAATATAAGATAAGAATGAAAATGTGTATTCAAAAAATGTTATTCAAAATAATTTGTTTCTTGTTTTTAATTATATGTAAAATGTAAAAAAATAATGTGAAAGAGTTTGAAGAATAATAAAGAAAAAGTTTGCTAGAAGGTTTATTTATGAAGTCATGTGACATCTGTATTTATTATGCTATTGTTAAACAACGATATTTGGTTCCGTGGGGGATGAATATGTACAACACTATTTTGATCGGTCCCCGTTTGAACATTCTGTTGACAATAATTAATGTTGCACCTACATGTCTACTAACTCTCATTAGAGTATTAGTAGAATGTCGCTTAATATGAGCTAACTCTTTATTGTGATGGATCCCCGCAGTTTCTACTGACTACAAGTAACTTTGCAAGTACATGTCAACTTATTCTAGCCCTAACCTACAGTATATAATACTTTACTAACACTCTAATGAGAGTTAGTAAATAGGAAGGTGCAATGTATTATAGTCAACAGAATGTATTAAAGGGACCATCAAAATAAAGTGAAACCGAATTATTATTTCAAATGACTTCATTTTAGAGGTACTTAATTTTATGAGTTATTTGGCATGAAACACCTGAATCTCTTCCCCTTGCCATGTCTGCAAGGGCTTGTTTAGATTGCTCATGCTATCACAACATGCCACAGGCACATTTCTGTCTGACAATAAACACATTTAAAGTGTTTCAGGCCCATTATGTGAACCAGAGTCTCAACAAATGTAAAACAAATTGGGAAATCGGGGTAGAGGTGTCTATCGGCATTCCCCCTACAGGGAGACAATAAGATATTTTAACACTCCAGGCAGGCCACACAAATAAATCCAGCTCTCTGTGTGGGTCAGGCAGCCGCAGGCCAGGAGAGGATCATGGGAGGTAAAACTAGAAGAAAGGCCCTTTCACATGAGGACACTCCTGAGGGTGCACAAAAACCAATAAAGCCCTGAAAAGTGGACAGTTCCTCAGTTAGATACACATTTAACCTGTGAAGAGACAGATTGATGTGACATGCTCATGTTTTTAGGGAAGCTCTGCTTGAAAATAAACACAAGACCTGCAACAGAACAATTGAGTAACGGAATGGCAGTTGTTCTCTGATAATGTTAACACAAAATATGGTACCTGTACATAAATGCAGAAGACACACAAAATACACTAAAGATATATATATATTTATTTATTTTTTTATTTATTTATTCTTTGTTTTAAGTAAATTGTATTATGTAAATATTTTGCAATAAAATAAAAGACTACAATAAAACGTATCATTTTGTATTTAATATATAGACAACATAAACAAATTAAATATATTTACTCATTTTAGGGTATCTGCAAAACTTAAAAAAAATTAATTTTAATTTATGCAGAAAAGGTAACCATATTAATATAAAAAGGCACTAGAGAAAGGGAATTATAAAAATATAAGAGACAGGGTATAAGATCGAATATAGATATATATAGATAGTCTATATATATAGATATATATAATGCAATGCATTAAACAGTGCATCTACGGTAAGGGTTTGGGACATGTATAGAATACAGTGGGTTTGGGAGTAGATTAAAAACTAATAATTCATTCTGAATAATGTCCAATAAACATTAAACACTAAAAAAAAATATAAAGTACGGTTCGTTACCTGACAATGTGACATTCAACCAACTCACAGAACTTAACACATTCATTAACTTCCTCAGAGATCTTTTAGTAAAGATTTTTATTTACGGGTTTCTGTCTTGGCCTGACAAAAATGTTTGGGGAAGACCCTGCATGAAATGAAAGCACGCAGCCACACACACACACACACACACAACACACACACAAAAACACACACACACAACACACCCACACACACCACACCACAAACACACACACACACACACACACCACACACACACACACACATACACACACACACACCCAAACACACACCCACACACACCACACACAACACACCACTATTATGGTTCCATACTAACAACAACTTCTCTGATTGGTGGATCTGTCTTCTGGATTATGGATGGTGTAGTTCTTCACAAGAATTTAGGCTTTTACAACACCTCAGGAGCTTATGCTGAGTCTGTACTAAAAGGTTCAGATGATATATCTAAAAACAAGTTTCTCTATGGAGAGAATGAATGGAATTTTTACTTGGGGAACCTTTAGGTCATTTAGCATTAAGTGCTTATTTATGTTTAAATATGTTGTTTTGAGTGCTGTAGCACCTACTCATTATTACTCATTACAGGATTCTGATATTTCAGCCAAAGAAGGGCCTATACGCAATCTCACGGAAACCTGATCCGGGACTCACATGAGCTGGGATTAACACAAATATTTCAGCTCTGCCTTCTTCCCAGGTAATGATATGGCCACCTGACAGTTTTCCACATCATTTCCAGCCTCTCACCTTCCCAAACAGTGTTTCGGCATACGTTCAGATTTTTGGCTCTCAGGTTCCACACATGTTGTAAACGGCGGTGTGTAGGCGTCTCACAGTTGGCCAGTTTCAAGGTCTACGCATTATAAGGATCCATTTAAGAACAGCACTCTGCATCTGCTCCAGTCAGAGAGATTGGATTTTTTCGGCATGGGCCACAGGTTCCCCCAGCCACCAGAGGGTTTGTGCTGAGCATCAGGTTTCATAAATGTAAATCTTTGACTGAGGTGAAACTGAACACGGGACCACACAGTGCCAGTGTCAAACGCCATGACCCTTAATTCACATGCGTCATTTTCAGTGTTTGTAGGGAGGAGGGGGCCACTTTTTTACAGTATTGATGTAAAACTAAACAATAACAAATGTTCTGTGTAGGTGATCTTAGGTTTGAGACTATGGTTCGGCATACAGTATGTGAAATATCATCAGAACAGCTGTTGCTACTATCATCTGTCATGCAGTTTGTTTTCTGTTTAGTGCCTTTTAAATGCAGCATATACAGTGTGCAAGAAAGAAAAACAAAAACAATCACAATTCAGTAAGGAAATAAAGGCACGGGTGAAGACCAATCGCAATTCAGTATGCAGATATTGCATATCTGTATTCTCTGTTGTTTTAAAATTAACAGTGTCTGAAACAACTAAAAAAAGGAATTTTGTTTCCACTATGTTTTGAGGGGGGGCAAAGTTTTCTGTGGAAGCTTGTTTCCACCACAGGATACACGAAATGAAAATTGTATGTTGAGAGCCTCACCACTGTGAAAAAAAAGTCAATTTGAGAGATAAAGCTCTAAATTTTAATTCTACTTCAAAATTCTAAATGGCAAGATATAACTTAGACTTCTGAGGGGACAAGTCTAATTGTGAGACATAAACTCAAATTGCAACATAACAAGTCAGAATTGTGAGATCTAAAACATTGATATAAACTCAAAAATCTGAGAAAAAGGTCAGAATTGCGAGATGTAAACTTGCATTTACGAGTTTATAACTTGCAATCACGAGATATAAATTCTCTAAATAATTTACATTTTTATATTCCATGGCAGAAACAAGCCTCCATAGTTTACTTAGCAGGTTGCTAGTCAACTGTGAGTGTTCAAATCTTTGCAGAAAGTTGTGATTCACTTTTTAGTATCACACTTAGTGTGACTCCATTATTTCCTAGACAAAAAAGCCGTACTCAGGAATTTATTTAGCCCTTTGGGATTGAAGACATAGTTTTTATTGCCTCCCAAATGTATGATTTAGTGATAGAAGGCATGAGAGGTAGTGAGAGGAATACTAGAGCAGGTGTGAATAAAGACCGTAAGTGGCTTTCACAACCCACAGGAGGTGCTGACAGTAATTTATGGTTTATATATCTTGAGGATTTCCAACGAACAGCTCCTCAGCTGTAAAAACATATATTCATTTCTTAAAGGTAGCGCAGTGAAGACAGGTGGAGATGATCCCTCTTAAGTGAGCTCGATCATCACAGCAGTAGTTTTGAGGTGTGATGCACCTGTGATGTCACAGGGGAATGAATAATGAGCTAAAGAAAGCCGTTCCCAAACCTGTGGATGTGCTTTTTTTCCCTCCCTTTCTCTCCCAATCTCCCCGCACTTGCCTGCATGGGTGATTCTAATTCAAGCTTCATCTCCTCACTGTTTGTCTCTCAGCGCCTTGGCCCCTTTCGCTGATCTTATCTCCCAATTACTGCCCTGCAAACATTCCTGCACTCCGTCGCCCGCAGACGTCTCATTATGGCCCTCTTCTGTTTTTCCTTCGCTGTTCCCAGGACACACACATTCGCCTACTCCTGTTTTCTTGTCCTAGCTGAACCATTATACGTTTGCCTCATCGCTCCTCCTCTCTATAACAAAATATTTTTTCTTCTGTCGCAAAAAAATAACTTACCTTTCATATAACATCCTCACGCTCTTCTATCTATAAAATATAATCTTTGATTTCCCAATATTTTTTCTTCTTCTTTAGCGTGATATTATGTCACACGCGTGGGCGGTCTCAAATAAATTCTGCTTCATCTAGCCATGGCTTCTGCAAACCCTATAGGTCCTCTACACCCGTTGATAGGGTGTCAATTCAAGTTCTGTGCGGGCAGTCTCGGGTACAGTTCGTTTTAGACGTCATGCTAAATTGTATTGGAGGTAAGGACCATTAAACTGGTCAGTATATTTCTAATGTTACAAAAGATTTCCAATAAATGCTATTCATCAAAGAGTCCTAAAAAATATATATATCCCAGCTTCCATACTAAAATATTAAGCAGAACAACTGTTTTTAACTTTGATAATAATATGAAATGTTTCTTGTGCAGCAAATCCGCATATTAGAATGATTTTTGAAGGACTGTGACTTATATTTATCACTCAAGACAGTCCCAAGACTGAAATCAAGATAAAATCATGAGTATGTGGCATGAATGAGTTATTTATTAAATAAATATTAATTCAAATTAATTCATTAAAAATATGAAATAATGGAAAATTGAAATAATTAGTTCACAAAAGCAAGAGGACTCTTTCTAACTATTCTACTTTTCACTGTTATAAATAATAATGATAAAATATAAATTAATTTGGATATATCCAGAAGATATGTAATAACCAATTTTTTCCAAATATTATTTCTGATTTGGCTTCCCTAAATATTTTATTTAATGCTGAAAACACACCGTTTAATAACTAAAATAATTCATTCCATATCTGAATTAAGTAAACTTCCTTTTGAGTGCATTTTATAAATGAAAGGTTATATGATGAATAAGAATGAAATTAATATAAATTGTTTCCACCCATCATTTCTGGCCAAAGACTCAAGTACATATATTGTTTAAGTGGTTTCACACACTAATAAATCTCAAAATTAAATGTACAATGTTTTTGTTTGAATTATTTTTGAATAACTGATTTGAGGCCATTTCTATTCTCTGCCTATAAGAGAAAGAGTAGAAAAATATATCAATAACTACATGTTTATGAGCATGACTGATACTTTAAACACTTTCCTAAGTGTCACAACACTGGCAAACTTCCCATAAATCTCTGTGACTTGTGTGAGTGGATCTGGCTGGGCTCATATTTGACTAGAGAGAGCTCTCCAAACAGCAGTAACTCTGCCCTCCATCAGTATGAATCATTATGTCCCGCAGGGCAGGGATTGTAAGCCCAAGGTAATGTATCAGTCAGCAAAAATATCTAACAAGGGCTTTTTTAGGACATGACAAAAACAAACAAACAAAACACCTGAAATGTGGGAGAGCAAAAAATAATTTAGGGCTGCCTGATATGATTTAGAGAGCTTTAGCTCATCTCTCCTGTGGTCCAGAGCTCTTCTGTCAAAAGTCTGATCATTTACTGTAAAACTGTAAATATCGCAATTTGCCTCCATAAATAGCATAATTGAAAGTTTTATTTAAGCACAAGGCAGATTATACTCTTAAATTCAATACTTAGGGTTTGTTTAAATCTCTAACATGACTAAATCTTACATTAAACACCTCTAATTAATATCCTGCGTGGTGAACTATGAATTTCAGAGTTAACTAACCACAATTGTCAAAGTAAGCAGAGCCATTAAATAAATAATATTGTAACCTCAACACACCTGCTCATACTTAAATTACCAGCTACTCATTAACACCATAAATCACTGTATTTATCAAGCTGTGGTTGGTACGCTGACTGAGTCTTTCCAAGAACTAACCCTGTGATCTTTGGCTCAATTTTCTAGAAGACCAACAGTATCGTTCTGCACGTGCCCTTGATAGCTTTGACCTCTGACCTTAACATTGTCTGATGTTTCAGGGAAGCAAGAGCGAAGGGCAACATGGGTCAGATAAACAGGAAGCAATTACATAAAGCAAAAGGTGGGGTTGGATTATATGTTCTGTTTCTGTATGTTCTCTTTAAATGTATTTAATGCAGAGTGTGCTCAATCAAGTGTTATCTTGCTGGATGTTTTGATTTACGTTATATTTTCAGAATTATACAAAAAATGACTCTTGCGAGCTGGTTCCTTTTAGTGAATCAAATTCACTAGTCACTCGATTCACTAACTGACTTATGAGCTGGATCTTTTAGTGAATACAACATGCCATGCATTTGATTCACAAGTAAATTACTCTTGTTATAAGCCTGTTTCTTTTTAGTGACCAAAACCATGTAGTCCGATTTAAGAGTAAATTACTCTTATGCGTCTGATATTTTAAATGAAGGCTGAACGGAAAAGTATGTAGTGTAGTGTTAGAATTTAGTTCTGTCCTTTTTAGTTGCATAAAATGAAAACAAATTCAAAATATATTATTTAGGAAAATGTGTTGAGGAACTCTTCGGTAACGCTTTAATATAGGGACCAATTCTCACTATTAACTAGTTGCTTATTAGCATGCATATTACTAGCATATTGGCTGTTTATTACTTATAAAGCACATATTTTGCATGACCCTATTCTACATCCCTAATCCTACCCAATACCTAAACTACCTTACTAACTATTAATAAGAGGCAGATTATGAGTTTGAGGCAAAAGTCTTAGTTAATGATTTGTTAATAGCAAGAATTGGATCTTAAAATAAAGTGTGACCAACTTTCCTTTTTTTTTTAAATATACAAAAATAAAGAGAAAACTTTTTAAGAATGTCAGAAGAATGCTCCATTTTGATTTTAACAACTTATGTACTTTTTAAATGATAAAATACTTTATCTTATGCCAGTTTGATGGCATAAACCTTAAAGATAAACCTTTTGCACGTTAATTTCTCTGGAAAGTGTAAGCACTGTTGCTCTGTTTTTTTCAGCATCCCAACATTGCAGAATTGACAGTTTTGGGCAGGACAACCGGTTTTCTTCGACCTGACAGTTAAAGTGATGAAGCCACCTAGTCATTATTTTTTACAACTCCATTAACCGGTTGACTATTTGAGAAGACTTTTATGCGTTTACGTCTTCCCAAACATGTAACGTACAAGCATGCATTTCCCCCCTTTAAGCACGGCACACAATAGGCCTCAACATCTTACAAGAGAAAATCAATCCTGCGTCTCTCCTCACATCTGACCTCTGCACTCTCTACAAATCCTGAATTAATTAAAGAGGGAAATCCCACTGGCCAACACAGAAGAGGGATTGAGTGTTTTGGCCCCCTCCGAGGTACCAGAGGATTAGAAGAGCTCACTCAATGATGAGAGTGTTTCCAAACCTCCAGGTACCTGTGGTGACGGACATACCTGCAGTCGTGTTTTTATCGACGATACCAATGGCGTACGGCGCATGACTAACCCGCTGATGCTGCTGTAAATAGTATAGAATGATGGATAAACTCTTCAACTGAATTTTAGAGCCTCAGAAGGATGTTTTTGATGGCTTTTTGGGAGTTTTCCAACAGGGATAAGACAGGAGTTCACGTTTAACAAGAGTCTTGCTCATGGTTGAGTCTCCCCATGCCTTGCCCCCTCGTCCTAGAGATGGAGGCAGTTCTGGGTTTGGCTGCTCTGTCTCCTGGCTGCTGACCCACTTGGAAATCCAGCGCCGTAGCTTCAGCTTACACGGGTCGCTCCTGTGGCAGGTTCCCAGTGGTACATACCCCCACGATAAGGAGCTGCAAGGGAACTATTGTTCCCTGAGCCCAGTCTGTCATCGGGGGCTTGTTGAGCAAATACACCCAGGTATGACTGCAGTCTCAGCATCTCGCACTCCACCTACCTGTCACTTCTAAACCCGAACCTTGGCGAAACGGCGGTCCTTTCTTTATACTCTTACAGGGGTATTCACAGCCTTGCCATAAAAGAAAAATGTTTGGTTCCCCAAAATAACTTTTCAGCATGTGAAGAGTGCTTTTTTTGTATGTGAAGAACATTTTAATATTCTAAAGAAACTTTTTATGTCAGTCCCAAAGGTACCATGGTCACCCCTAAAAATGAGTGGTTCTTTATTGGCTCGTGTTCATTAAGAACCTTAAAACATCCCTAAGTCGTCGTAATAAGGGAAAAAAGGGTTCTTTCTTTTAAGTAATGTTCACTGAAAGGTTCTTTTGGGGAACCAGAAATGGTTCTCCTATGGCTATGGCATTGCTGCGAAAACCTCTTTTTGGAACTTTTATTTTTATGGAATAATGACA
This sequence comes from Sinocyclocheilus anophthalmus, assembly GCA_018155175.1. Classification (NCBI taxonomy): domain Eukaryota; kingdom Metazoa; phylum Chordata; class Actinopteri; order Cypriniformes; family Cyprinidae; genus Sinocyclocheilus; species Sinocyclocheilus anophthalmus. The sequence continues at coordinate 723,953 of JADLZN010007197.1, forward strand.
TTATTGAACTACCATTAGCATTAATTTAAGAGTCGTATTTCCACAGACACTAACATTCCCCAACTCAAACAGGAACGGTTTTCTCCGCTCTTCTGTGGAGGGATGGGATTTCTCTGTGGTGTGACCTCAATTTTTCAGGATTGTAATCTAAATGGGATGGGACGAACCACAGGGCTTGTGAAAGCGATTGCATGGCCTCCTGAACTGGGATTGTAGTCTGCAAGGAAACGCTCTCGTTAAACTGCCACATTCAATCAGGAGTTCGACCGCGGCGGGCGATTGTGGGGCCGCGCCGGAGGGAGGGAAGTGGGTGGGAAAGTCATCTCTCGCTCCTGAATTTGATCCAGGATTTGCTCCCTCGACGTATGTTTGGTGGCTTTACGTCACAGGCCAGGAGACCCAAAAACAAAGAGTAAAAAAGTGTAAGTCTGAATTGCTGAGCTTGAGTTGCACCGTGGCCAACTTTAATATAACACTGTTACCCTAACCAGTGTTATTTTGATTTTATCTTGATTTCAGTCTTGGGACTGTCTTGAGTGACTGATGGTTCAGTTTAGGGCATGTACCAATTCTTACAGCCAAAACCAACACAGTTTACTGCCAAATAAAGGCAGTTTCGAGATTATCACGTGTGCCATGTGTTGCATCACTAACGTCACAGTTCACTCTTCTTCAAATTGCAAATGCGAAGACGTGCCAGTCTCAGAAGCTGCATGAGGCTCTCTTAAAGACTCATTCATCACTGTAAAACAGTCATCCTCCATTTCAGAATAAACAGGCTGTCGTTTTAAATGCATTCATTCATGGGTGGCCACCCTTGCCCACCCAAACAGCCCATTGGAAGGTCTGGAGAGGTAATTTTCTTTAATAACATACCGTCGTAGTTTGAACATGGTTATTAAAAACCACCACTATTCTGGGCTCGAGGGTTTTTGTGCCAGCCAGCCTCACAATATGGAGAAAATTGCTGACCACATTTATAAACTGGAGCATATTTTTTTTACAGAGGTGAGAACTGAACAGTATGGCTCCCTGGGTTATTATTGTTTAAGTGCTTGTTGATTACTTGCTGTAAAAGCAGGTATTAAGTGCCATTCCAGACCATTTTTTCAATGCCCAATTAAGTTAGTCTAACATGTCAATATGTAATTATATCAGTATTCCAGCCAGGAGATGTTACTTGTACCGAGTGAGAATATATTTTTAACATATTTATTTAATATCAATAATCTAATTTATACATTTCAGTATTATTACTAGTATTTCGTTTTTGTAATTAACATGAATCATGTGCGAAGTATAATTAATCTTATTAGTCCAGCCATGATTAAGAGTTTACCACATACATACAAACCTAAAAGATTATGATTTTCACCATATTTTATATAAATTTGTTAGTAAGTTTAATCACAAAATTGATCCTATGTACTTTATTACATTCCCATTCTTATATTATTATTTGAATATCTCTCTCTCTCTCTCACACACATCTCTCTCTCTCTCTCTCGCTATTATATATATATATATATTTAGATTTATATAAATTAAATAATGTTAAATCAGTATTTTCTAGACCTTAACTTTTATGTATGTCATTCCAGTATCTAAATATTCAAGATGTACGATGCACAAACAAGACATGTCACATTGTTTATAGTCATCAATTAATTGTGATGTTGCTCAGGCTACTGTCTCAGTTCTGTGCTGATGTTTTCACAGTCCAGCAGCACAGAAAATAAACAATTCTCCATTACCTTGGAACGGTAAGGCCAGGAATGAGGAACGTTTAGCAGGCAGCTCTAGTAAACCACAGCTATCCAAATGAATATGGGCACAACCAGGGTGTGGATGCCCTCTAAGAAACGAACCGTGAAAAGGCAGGAAAACCTGTTTATTATCAATTACACGGAAAATATGCACCTGTCACTAACTCTTATTGCGGTTATGAATTATTACCAGCTTAACTGCGAAGGAAGGCATCTGGAATATGTTGAGTTTACATCGTAATAAAGCCAGTACCATGCTTCATTTAAAGTCAACATGAAATCACATCACATCGTCCTGGATTTTATTGTGCACAATTCATAAGTGCACGTTATTGCAAGGAAAACATGGTTGTCTTCATAATCTTTCACCAAAATATGAATGTTTGTATTGTGTTAATGTTAACAAATAACCAAATGTAGTCATTATGCTACAGTTGTAGATAATGCAGCCTTTCTAAAATCTTGCCAATAGTTAATGCCAATTAAATTAACAGTTCACCCAAAATGTACTCACTTGCTCAACAGTGGATCCTCTGCAGTGAATGGGTACGGTCAGAATGAGAGTTCAAACAGCTGATAAAAACACCCCAGTGATATTATTAACTAATGTTATATAATGTCGCTTCAGAAGGTATTTATTTGATGGACTGGAGTGGTGTGGATTACTTGTGGATTATTGTGATGTTTTTATCAGCTGTTTGGACTGCCATTCTGACGGCACCCATTTACTGCAGAGATCTATTGGTGAGCAAGTGATGTAATGTAATGCTAAATTTCTCCAAATCTGTTCTGATGAAGAGACAAACTCATATCTTGGATGGCCTGAGGGTGAGTACATTTTCAACAAATTTTAATATTGGGGTAAATTATCCCTTAAATGTTATGAATCTGTTTTATATTGATTTTATCATGTGGTTATGACTTTGTTTCAATTCTGAATGTACATTATCAGTTTACATATATTCACTATATGTGGTCTAGTGATGATAGCGTTTAAGCTTATTGTGTACATTCTCTCTTTCTTTCTTTTTCAGAAAATAAATTGGCTAATGTGCAGCAGAGCTATATTTAGACCTCTGGCCAATCTCTTGGCTAATTGATGTCAGCGCTGTTTACGTGCGTGGCTAACACAGCCAGAGGGAGCAGCCGGGGCGGCCGATACAACACTGTTGGGTTAAGAGAAATGCACTGGTGTTAATAAGCAGCTGACAGGTGCAGGTCCATGAACTACAGAACGCTGTATGAGTCCGGCACTCTTGAATAATCAAAGAGTGCAAAGGCCGAATAAGAACCACCTGCTACAGTTTGCAGTGCATTCTGCTGAAGAAGCTCTAACTAAACCTCACCCTCATGTCTTTCCAAACCTGTGATGTTTCTGTTGTTAAATAGATAAGGACATGTTTTGAATTATGTTCAGACTGCTGTTTTTGGAATGTAGCACACAAGTTGCATGGACTACTGTAATGAGCCTGTTTTGCCTTTCTGCAGATTACATTGTTATGCCAGTAGGTGGCAACAAGTTAGATATATCAAAGTAATTGATTCATTTGTTCAATCGATTCGTTCAAAATACTGATTCATTCAGAAACAAAGCAAGTAACTGTCTTTGTGTGTGAAGCAATGAAATATTCCCTCAGCCATTAATTAAAAATGTGGATTAATTTTTAATTTTAAGATTATTTAATATTAACATATATAATAATATAACATATTTCTATAACATATATATGTATCTAAAGGATTATATATTTTTTTTAAATATGTCTGAAAGAGTATTTTTTAGGATCAGCACGGCGGCCTTTATCTAGGAAAACAGGTTTATACAGGTAACACAGTAATACTGTGAAAGACTCGTACAATTTAAGATAACTGTTTTCCCTATATTATATATTTTTTTAATTTTAATTTGTTTAAAAATTAATTTCCAGCGCCATTAGTCCCATATTAGAAAGCATTATGATGATATTGATAAGCATGTCTCAAGAAAAACAGTTGTACTATATTTTTGTGGTGGTACTTTTGTTCATGATTTTTGATGAATAAAAGTTCAAAAGAACAACATTTATTAAAAGAGAAATCTTTTGTAACATTAAAATTGTCTTTACTTTCGATCAATTTAATGTGTCCTTGCTTTAATAGCCGATGCCGATACCGATATATTTCCTTTTTTTGGAAACAACACCAAATCTCTACTGTGTGGAAATTATAAGCAAATTATTTTAATTTTGGTTAGTTTTGAGCAAAACCTTACTTTAGAACTAATAAGCCTGTATTTTTTTATTTTGTAAATTAACATTGAAAAGCTTTTGAAATAACTAATAAATCAATCTCTGCTCCCTGTTTTATGACTCAATTACTGCTTAATTCAGAAACACAAGCATCTTTATGTTTTTGTGTATTTTTCTTTCATTTGATTACAGTAGTAAACAGCCGCCCCCTAGTAAATAAAACCCTTACCGAAGCAAGCATTAGGCCCTGGGGAAGGCTGCCGCTGTAGGCACTAGTGACTGTTGACTCTATCACACACCGGACACATCATTCTGTACAATTAAATGCACGGTCCAAAACACTGAAACTAATCATCATTCAGGCAAAAGTTTGATTAAAGAATGACCACACTGTGACGTGATCTTATTGCTACACCCCTGAGGCACTGTGAGCTATGGTCATAATCGCAAGGCTATCGGCATATCTATATATATATATCATATATCTATATTATATCTATAGATATATCGGCAATCGGCCGATGCCGATATTTATATTTCTTTATTGGCCGATTCCAATAGTTACGATAATATCGTGTATCCCTAATAAAAAGGGTAATTTCTTAATTTTAAATGAATAATTCAATGAATTAATGACACAAAACGTCTGAAATTTAAATGGCCACAAATTAAAAAAATATGCTTTTTAGAACTAAATGGTCATCTACTAGCAGGGGTTTAACTGGACCTTATTAACCAGCCAAACCTTGACCCTTTGAATTCACATGTAATGTTTGCATGTTGTCTCATCAGTTCAGATTTTAAATCAACATTTTTCTTTCTGCTGAGAATGAGAAACATTCAGAATCTGCAGAGTGTTCTAAATATGCGCATTCTCCAAATAAACAGGCTGTCAACAGCCCGACTGTCCCAGCAGTATACACGGCACACCGCGAAATGGCCAATACAAATAGGGTTGAGCTGAACCATATTGCATTTTGGGGCTAACGTAGACCAGCTACACTATCACACTAAACAGACATTTCGGAAACTCATCTGCTGTACCAGCTGAACCAGTATACGCCATGCCAACTCTGCATCTTTTTAAGGTACCTACACACTAGATTTACACTAGAAATGCATTGATTTCAATTGGGTCCTGCTGTGAGGCCACAGAGGGTTTGTGAAGCTGTTGCTCCATCATGCAATGAAAAATGAGGAAAGTTTTAACATTTATTGCAACAAAGAGAATGATCAACGATCAGTCCATTAGAGATCAAAAACATGGCAAAATCTGGACAAACATACAAAACCTAAAAATTAATCAATTCCAAATAAAAACAAGAAAGACCCACAATAAATAAACATGTCAACAAACTTTAATTAATATGATCTGACACAACAGCTGTGGAAATAAACATCCCAAAGATGCACAGATGGGCTACAAGCACTTGTAAATAATTATTTGTTTTCTACAAATATTCCACCACAACCCTTTGTCGTGTTCGGGGAAGACTCACAAACAAAACATTGAAACTTTGCACCGTCTGCACTGCTGATTTTGCCTTCATTCTTTAACCCGCAACCTCCTGCAGTGTTCAATAAAAACAGAGTCAGACGTCCCTTTCGCTATTATATTTCAGTTTATGCTTTCTGTGCTGTTTGCAGTAAGCTCATAGCTGCCAAGGAAATTGCCTTTCTGCTTACCCACCATACAAACACTTTTTTATAGGTAAGTCATTTTTGACCAAGAGCATCACAAGTGTTAAAAAAAGTTTTAGTCCAATGCAATATGATTAACTATCAATAAATTAACCAATATAATAAACAATCATTTTCAAGGGGAAAAAAACTGTAGCGAATCAGCTCATGGGAAAATATTAATAATTAATCATAACTAGTAATAATAAAATTAATTATAAATATTTAGATCCGCTGTAAGTATTAACTTGACCTCTCAGGGTCAACTGTCTTGTCAATTTTAAGAATGTTAATTTCCTGGTTAAGGGGAATAACTTTCTTACTGTACAACTCTAAACAGAGCCTGTAGCATAAATCTGCATGATTAAATTACTCCAGTTATGAGCAAACAATGAACAACGTCAAGTGTGATACAAGTAAGACTTTATTAACTACATAAACACTTAAACTAGTCCAACATACTACATAAACTGGTCTAACATACACACACACACACACAGTTGGTATAGGAAAGGGTTAAAGCTTAAGCAGTACAGAGGAGAGAAATAAGGAATGAAGTTATGGAACCATTTGCATATTCCACAGATCCAAGCCTTCAAGGATACGTCAGATTCTTAGTTCAAACCCACCTTTGTAAAAAGGTGCAAATTATACATAATGTATCAATTAATAAGACTAAGTTTGAATACTTGCACGTCTCGTCTGTCTGAAAGAGATTCCTGATGTAATCTTAAGGTTTCCAGTTGATCTTTTGTTGAAGTTAGTTGATGAGAAAGAACCAGTTGTGAGTCAGAGAATCTTGATTGAAATGGAAAAGTCAAGGCCGAAAGGCCTAGCACAAACTAGGGTGTCCTGGAGCGTTTGCTCACATCTTCCTCTTCTCAGAATTCAACCAAACCACCGACTCTGGGGCGGGTCACTGGTGTGAGGCCTTTAAGGTCGGAGAAGATCTCCGCCTTTCAAAATGGGCTTGTCCAATGAGAAAGGCCGGAATCCCAAGTGGGAGTTTGGAAATACTGGGGAGTTTATGACCCTTTGTGTCATAAACTCATGCAAGGTAATTTGCATGGTAATTTGCATATGGAACTTGAATCAAAATTACTAAAGATTCTCAGGACACTAATATATTGCCTATGTACCAACATATAATATACACGCTCGTTTAGATCATCAGAAGGCGAATTCATAGATACTAAACAATGTATATGTAAGGTTACATGAATGAGTGGTATCATAAGCATGCATAAAAAAGTATAAAATCTCAAAGATAACATACACAATGCCCTGAAGGATATGCATGTTCATTCAAAGAAAGTTTTTCCTGTGAATTAATTAGAGAACAGTCCATTTCTACTGGGCATTATGTGTCTTTCCTATGAGGAAATTGTAGTGAGAGGGGTAATTCTCAACATGACATTAGGTCGTAAATGTATCTGGTGTCAGGGTTGCCATGGTATCGAGGGTCCTGGGCCTTGTTCACAGACAACTTGGCACCCAGTATGTTTATTGGGTGAGGGGTCTGTGAATGTTTGTTAATGAATAATTGATTTGTTAAATCAAATGACAAAGGGTGTACCTGAAAAAAAAAAATTTTTTTTTTTGGGTCCAGACGCTACAAATTAATACTAACAACTAGACTTTGCCTGGATCCATGAGGGTTAAAGATTGTACATGCAATGCTTCAAATATATTTTTTCTTTGTTATTCTGATGTTCGATATTTATTATTATATTCTGTATTTATTTATCACATTTTTTTAAATTTGTCCAAAAAAAAAAGATATGTGAATTGAAACATTAAGTTGCTTTAGAACAATTAGACGCCTAAAAAAAATATATATAAATAATATAACATATAAATATATAAATTTAGCTTTGCCATAACAAAATTACGTTTTAAAATATCTTTAATTTTGGGCGGCTCTTGAATCACGGAGGTCAAACACCCTTCATACGAGGATCATATCTAATCAGATTTTGTCAATTGTCTTTTCTCTCTCTCCTAATCTCTATCTCTTTTCCTGCTTGTCTCTCTGTTTCTTTCTCTCTCCCTTGTTTAAACTCATTGTCTTTTCCTGCCTCTCTCTCTCTCTCTCTCGTTGTTTGTCTCTCCTGGTTCTCCTCCTCTGTCTAATGTCTCTCTCTCTCTTCTCTCTTTGTATGACTGTGTGCTGGACATGTCTAAGCTTGTGAGGTACGGTGTTTGATGTAAGTTAATTTCTCCTGGTGCTGACAGCCCAATGGTCCCGGCGAGGCCTTCGCCAACTTTCGGTTCCCAAGGTAGTCCTGCTGTAATTGTGGACCTGCCATCCCCCTCCAGTGGATTACAGGATTTCTGCCAATTTACCTCCTGGTGCTCTGTGGGAAAAAAGGTGCTCGCTGGGACTCGCTGTCACAAAATATATTTGAATGCTAGAGAAATATTAAACCCCGAAAAAATGTAGTCACTGCATTTGCAGTCCATTTTTGCAGTTCCTGATATACAGATATGCTGTGGATTGGCTGTGATGCTGCAATAAAGTTAGGCAGAAAAATTAACTTTTGAAACATCTCCTATAAAATTAAAACATATTCTTCATAATCATATCTACTCCTTTTCCCTGACAGAAATAATACCTTTTGTCCCCGTATTTTAAAGTGACTACTGAAGAACCTAACCAGCTCTCTGGAGAACCGACAGGTATATAGATATATATTATATTATTTATATATACATATATATATATACATATCTAATAATATATATATAAATATATATATATATATATATATATATATATATTGTAGATAAATAATAGATAGATAGATATTATATTTAGACCAAATTTCAATTAAACTACCATGATTGATTCTATCTATCTATCGTCTATCTATCTATCTATCTATCTATCGTATTCTATCTATCTTATCTATCTATCTATCTATCATCTATCATCTATCTATCTATCTTCTATCTATCTATCTATTTATCTATCTATCTACAAGACGTATCTATCTATCTATCTATCTAAATTGAAATGAAATTAGTTGAATATTAAATGTAAACATTTTTAAGCATTAAACATTTAACATTATTCAAACGCTTATTCATATAATCTCAACATTTCCCAAAATGTAATGAATGGCCAATTTGGGCCATTAAAATACATTTAATTATTGTAATAATGCAGTTTTGTCTCATCCTCATTGTCATGGACAAAATTAAGCCCTTATGTCATTGAAGTATTTTTTTTATAGAAATGAACTCTGAACTTATTGATACTTTTTAATCAGGCTAGTTCACGCTGACCTATATGGAAGACATTGTCTTGAACATACGAGGCAGAGAAAGTCACCCTATATTCTAGTGTTGATAAAAGGGGAACCATCTAGAATAAATAAGTGACGAACCCCCCCGGCACTGGATCAACAGAGCAACATCAGTTACTGTTGTGAGCATTCAGACCGCCTTTAATGGATACGTTAAAAACGACATAAGCAAACACGCTAACATAATAGTGCTTTTCCTCTACGAGCACTACCGTGTGTATTTCCCAAACGCTTTTGGCTTATACTGTGTGATTTCCCAAGGCCGAAGTGCTTGTGTAACATCTGATTTTAATTGTTGGCATTGTTCCTGGGGAAGACCCCCCATGGCAGTGGTCCACACCATCCTTTACACAAAATATCACCTCACACTGCACCGATGCTGCCGCTGAAAGACACATTGTGCATGTGTGTGTTTGTAAAAACTGTAACCGTGACCCTTGTCTTTTCAGGAGAAATAAAAGTTGAACATCAGCTTTATTGCTGCAAACTAGCGTGGGGCATTCTTCTGCCACAGGACGTTTTAAATTAACATCTCTCAGTGAGGAGGAATTGCTCTCGCCATTGTGAGAGAGGAAAGATAATCTTCGCCGCTGGCAAAGTGCCCAAACTTAGGCTTCGTGGGAAGTCCACACTCCCTTCCCTGACGTCTGCCAACGAGTGCCTTCAACGACACCTCACTGTCTCCAGAAGCAAACCTTTTCCAAGAACACAGTAAGGAATATATGCGCAATTGTGCTTTTAAGGAGTTGCTAGGTGGGCCGAGTCAAGAGCCCACTCTTAAAATCAGCATGATTTGAGGAATTACTGATGTTATAAATGGTGCAGGATGAGCCACAAGTCCAAGGTTAATGTTTCAAATTATTACAATAAAGTATTAATCGCTTTTTAAAATTTTTTGTATTACCTATTTATATTATGCCTTTTTTCATTGAACAGCTAACCGTATCTCAGATATGATTGCACTGTATTTTTATGTATAATCATTTTCTATTTTTAAATCATTTTCAAAGTTTTTAAATTCCTTGTTTTTATTGTTGGGATTATTTTTTATGATTAATTTACTTTATTTTATGTAAAGCAGTTTGAATTACCATTGTGTATTAAATGTGCTATATAAATAAACTTGCCCTCCCTTGCCTAAAGTGTGTATCAGTTTTTTTCTGCATTCATAATATAATATAATATAATATATATAATATAAATATATATAATATAATATAATAAATATAGTAATATAATATAAAATATTGTTTTACTAATTTTAATATTAATCTACTTCTTTTCAAAAACAATTCATTTACAAATGGGAATCCTGGACAGGGTTGCCAGATCTGCATAACAAAACCAGCCCAATTGCTGCTCAAAACTAACCTAACTGAGTTTCAGGGGTCCTCCTCGGTCACATTCCAGGGGAACAGGGTGTTTTGCTTCAACCCGTAGACTAAAAAATAACAAATCATGGCAACAGTATAAAACTAGCATATGACTCATTAGTGTTGCCAAATCTGCTGGAGAAAAAGCAATACGAACAAGAACCACAATAATCTAAATCCAAGCTTAACGGGAAGTATCTACCAGTGCCAAAATATTGAACATTTATTATATGCCCCCCCCCCCCCCCCCCCCCCCCCCAACCAATGGTCATTAAGTTCATTAAAAAAATAAAAATAACACCGTGCCCCCTACCTGTGAAACATTGAAGCCAGAAAAACTTCTCCCTGGCGGGGAAAGAGTTAATATGCGTGGCTTATTATAAGTGGACATGGCAACACTTCAAGAGCGTACTCTGCGAAGTAGCCTGCCAAACAAACAAAAAAACTATAGCTTTGTTGACAGTAGTTTAGTTAAAAATCTTTAGTCGCTGTAACTTGCAATCATGTTAATCATCGCAGTTTCGAGTTTTGTTCCCTATACATGAAACAATAATTTAGGGGATTCACTCCAACAGTTAAATGCGGATGAAACTTGTATATGTGACCTCATAGTAGTCAGAGAACAATCTTACAAACTTCACATTTAAATATTTGTTTTTGCATTTTTTTAATGTAGCACATAGATTAAGAGAAAAAAACTGCTGTATCTTGATTATAAGTGCTCATGTACATGCAGTCAGTGACAGTTCTGTTTATCTAATGGAATGGTAGCATTCTACTATTGTTGCACTGCTCACTTTTGCTGTATAATTTATTCAAATTTAGTTTTTTTTCATGCTGCTAAGAGGGCCACTATGAAGATGACCATTAAGGCACTGTCTATATTTACTAATACATAAAAAAGGGAATAAATTAATTACAGAATATTTTTCAAGTTGTTTTGGCTGTCTAGCCTCAGAAAGTACATCGGATGCACTTGCCCATCATATATTAACATGAATAACGGCGCATGCATTATCAAGGAAAATAATAAAGTTTTTTTCTCATAACTGTGCAGCCTTACTGCAGATCATCAACCAGGCAGTAATTATACTAGCAAAGATAAACAGAGAGAGCTAGTCTCTCTGCAAGTTGCTGGTGTGTGCATTCGGCCTCTTGACCCTGCTGTCTGGATCAGCTGTTTTTAAATGACTGTATGAACTGTGCACATAGATAGGAGCGATTATGGTGCATCGGCCCCATGCATCAGCTCTGCTGCTCTCCCACCCTCCAGCCTTCCTGCAAATCAGCTGCTGGGATAATTCAATATGCTTCATACAACATTAGCTTTTACTCAGGCCCAGTCGTCTCATTCTTTTATGTCGCCTCTCTCCATCTCTATCTATCTACCTCTCTCTCCATCTGTGTAATTCTATCTCTGTCCAGCTCTCTTGCTCTCTCAGGCTTGAGTTGTTTGTTAGTGCTGTGTTGGTGTATGTAATGGAGCTTAATTGGTGTCTGTAGAGAGTGAGAGAGACCAGCAGCTGCCCATATTGTTTTCTCGGAGGAGCTATGAATAGGCCTGTCATGGCTACAGAGCTACGGTACAGGATGCACTAACTGGATCTGGCTTTTTCCATGGGTGTGTGTAAGTGTGTGTTCGGGAGTGAGTGTTACCACAGGGCATGGGACGGGCAACATCTCTGAGGTTCAAGGCTGGCAGATGATCTGGTGAATTCTGGGTTGTGCATGTAAGTGAGAAATAAAGACAGTTGGTGAATATTACTGACTGTTTATTATGGAATACTACTTTTAGTGTTGATCAAGTCTTTCACAGTGGTATTCATTCTGTTTAATGTACTAAAGTATAGATATTACAGAGTGAAATTAAAGGAATGAACTCATCAAGCGAGCAACCCAAGTGTGAAGACCATCCGTGTTTTCTGATTGCTGCACTCTGTGACCTGTCATTCACAATTTTAATAAATTAAATCATACAGCAAACGACCACATACAAATCCAGACTTGCAGCCAATTTTAACTTTGACAAATTTATGCAAAAGTTGCTTCTCTTATAAGGTGCTTGAAAACTTTGAGTTCCAACTAGAGCAGAGGCGTTTCTATTATGATTTATTATTTAATAGTAGTAGTAGTATTTTTATCTTTTTTTTAGACATCCTCTGAGCTTTTGAGAATTCACAGCCTACTGTGGTACTTTTAAAAAGTTCAGTATTTGTTTATTTAAATAAATAAATGATTTTACCAAATGTTTTACATTTATTGCTATTTCTGCTGACTAAAATCAGACAATCAGATTAATTTCTAATTATACATATTATAAGTTTTAATTTTAAAAGATTTGTGGAAACGATAATAAGTATGAATCTATATTTTTACATCGAAGACGCACACACACACACACACACACAGTAAATATTGAATTGCTTATATCTGAGATATCAAGCCAAGTGGTCATTTGCAATAAGCATCTAGATATTTCCTTGATTTTTTATGTAAATTTCTATATAATGTATTTTCTGCTTTATTTTATTTACTGAACTGATTTTAGTATTAGGTAATAACAACATTGACCTTCTGTTATTATTATCATTATTATTATTATAATTATTATTACTTTACCCTTGAAACCTAAGAACCTTTTTTGTGAAAAATATTTTCTTTGAAAAGTGTTTGTGATATATGTGTTTAAAATAAATGCCAATTGATTTGTTATTTATTTTATAAGTGTGTCTTCAGTGTCTGGACCACTGTATATTTGTCTGGTTTGTACTACGTCACACAGCATTTATACTTTCAGCATGGACAGTCAAATTGCTAGTCGTAATTTGTTAGTCGGTGTAGCAGCAACTTCCCAAAAGACTTTTTAAACACCCTGCACTTGTCAAAGATACAAACAAAATACAAGGGCAAAGCGCCCTGTCCCTCTCCGCCTCCCTCTCCTGTACAGACAAGGTTGTATTTTACTGCCTACCTGAATGGCGGCTATGTAATCTCCTCATGCTTTAAGTGTCGCCCGGACCTTCACCCTTCAACACACAGTAAATTCCTTCTCTGCTGATGTGGTATGACTTTGGGACCTCTCCAATATCCTGTTTATACAAAGTTTACATCCCCACTTTCTTCTCTATAAATAATGAATGTAAACATCACCTATGTGAAGATATCCAGCAAAGGTCGGCGTTCATACATGGTCAGATATTAAAAATATTATAAACACTTCTCATCGTTAGATTGGTGACATTTGGTTCATTTGTGAGGCTCAAGCTGTCGGTGGGTTGATGAGATGACACCAGAGGTGTGATACATCAGGGCATGCATGGACACTGATGGTATTTAGAACATTGTATCTTCTTAGACTTCTCTTTTAACAAATCTGCCACGAATAGACAGAGAAGACATGGATGCCATATTGCTGTGTCTCATGCAGTGACGATGTCAACTCTCTATCTCACTGTACATAACAACCTGTGAGGGACGTTCTTTGAGTCTGAGGAGAATCTCATGAGACCTTTTGCTCTGTTTAAGACAGATGTTAAATGAGTTTTCTTTTTTTTTTTTTTTTTTCTTCTTTTTCTTTTTGTACACTAAACCAATGAGCTTTCTTGAAGAGCAACTAGAAACAGAATACGACCTGCAGTAAGAATCTTAAAGGGGTCTTATTATGCTTTTTCACTTTTTTAATTTTAGTCAGTGTGTAGTGTGTATGTTTGGGCATAAAAAATATATTCAAAGTTGCAAATCTCAAAGTCCACTCCAAAGGGAAAATGTTTTTGTTTTTAAAAAAAATACCTTTTCAAGAACTACAACGAACGGCTCGTTTGGACTACAGCATTGTTTTCTGGGTTTTGTGATGTCACAAAGCGGTCTATTAGAATATCCAGCGAGTTTCGTGGTTAATGCTTGGTTGAGTGCATCAGACAAGATGACGACAAAGAAGAAGTGCTGCTGTAGCGTTTTCACCATGTCGAAGAAACGCTGTTTTTTCACCCCCGTGCCTTTTGAATTTCCTTGCAGCAGAAGTTTTCTACCTCACTGGGCATTTTAACACAGTTATTACACATGCACCTGAATAATCATGTATGTAAATATGTATGTTACAATAATGAAAACGTTTTTATAAATTGCTGACAGGACAATACTTGACAAGTAATGATTAATCTGCAGGACTTTACCTTCAAATTATGAGACTAGTAATACATAAATTTAACTGTATAACAGTTTCACTGCAATTCATGTTATAATGTTAGAATTAAAGAACGATAAACATAATACATATTACCATTGCACTTATCTGTACATAGTTAATGCAGTTATTTTTAAACAGTTGTTGACATCGTATCAAAACATGGATTTATAGCCAAAAAAAAAAAACGAAAAACCAATACGTATCACGCTAATATTTCCTGCAATACCGTGCGTGCAAAGGTTCTCCCGCGATCTCTTGTTCAATAATCTTTGGGTCTGAATCCGCTCAAATTGATATTGGCAGAATATTGACGCATCCTTCAACTATACCGGAGCAGACGGAACTGCTGTCTGTTGGGCAAGGGGCGTGGCAGTCACTGCACCAACCGTCTAAGCTTTTTTGCCAATCAACAAGCTCACTGGGACAGCTAACCCATACACACATGGTCCGTTTTTTTGGAATGCAGCCTCATCAAAACCCCGTACTATTCGACCGTGGTTGCCAGCTGGGGCGGAAAGGTATTGTAATATGTAAATTATAGACAATAATTATTTTTTCAACACAACAAGCAGATCACGTCTAAGTACACCCCCAAAACAAAAGTCAGAGACTGTAAAAGGAGCATAGGGGACCCCTTTAAATGTATAGTTCACCCAGAAACCAAACTGTCATCATTAACTTAGCCTCATGTTCTCAAACCGTAATTTTATTGTTTTCCTTTTCTGTATTGTAAAGAAGCTAGTCCTTTACATACCGGTAAAAAGCATACAGACATGATGGTGAGTAAATGATGACAGAACTTTCATTTAGGGTTGAGCTGTACCTTTAATCTGAGCTTTCTCTGTGACATCCCAAGGATATTGCTGGTCACTGGTCAGATCTCCTACTCAGATGTTGCACCCAAACACTATGGTTTTGATACCCGGAGAGAGACTCTTCACTTCTGCCAGCCTTAAACAGTTAAAATAGGGGGAGGGAGGGGGGGCAAACACCATGACTATATTGTCAGAAAGCCCAGTAAACTAAGCTATATAGAGTGTTGTGGAAAAAAGGGGGATAAGAGTTGTTTTGTGGTAGCTTGGAGCCAATTATGAGCCAAAGACTGTGACTCCCTTGAGAGTACTCCAGGCTTGACAAGGAAAGAACAACAATTATTCCCTGTCTCAATGTTCATAGCAGCTGTTTAGAGGCAGACTGCTGCTGCTTGGACTAGCCTTTCAATGCTGAAATCTTTGAAATATGCTTAGCCATTTTTATGTTGTGTAGCTTTTGTAAGGCTTTATATTTACATTTATGCATTTGACAGACACTATTTATCCTAGGCAACATACAGTATAGTGCAGTGTTGGTATCGGATGAATGTCAGTTGTTTTGTCTGATACGTTTAGTTCAACACAGTTTTACACATAGATTGATACTATTCAATGCAAAGCATGTCTGAAACCTTCATAACATGGATGATTTGGCAGAGTATTGTAATAGCTCATTGCACACAGTGAGATGGAGAGTTTTGTGGCTGCTTGCAGGTGACATTATATCAAATCTTTTGACATAAAGTCCAGTTTGAACCAGCATAACAGAAAAAAATACTCACAAGTGTTTATGCGAAACCTGGGCCAACCTGGAAGTTAGCGTCACACTGGTTCCCTTTACAAAAGTCTACATGGTTTTTACCATTGACTTTTGGATACCATGTCTGATGAAGAGTGTCTAAGCTCGAAACGTCACCTGTGGTGAGAACATAAATACATATTTTTCTATCTCTGGAGCTGTGGTGTGCCTACTTTGATTTTTTTGTTGGTTCGTTTGGATACCATTACCATTGAATTTTGGGAGGTCTGAGTCACTCTTAAAAGTGTTCTAGGTGATTTTTAATGTAAATATAAAAAAAAAAAAATTCCTGAGGAATCATAATTGTAGTATTTGTGTCAGTCCTGGGCTCTGTAAAAACCAGAGACACTTTTTTTAAGCAAGAGTATGTATCATTTTATTTCTTTGGCTGGGTATTAAAACAAATTTCAAGCACCTGATTCGGATCTGATTTTGTTTCAGTTTGACTTGATTCTGATTCATTTGGATACATTTCAGATACTGTATAATGTTCATCTTGCTAATGCTGTAACTTATAAAGGACTGTATTTCAGACTAAATTAAAACTGATATCTCATCTTGTTGAACTGTTCATTACAAGAACCTGATCATAAGAGTCATGTGTTTCAGGCAATAATGATCACACTGCTTTTAATTCACTAGAAAGAACCTGCTCATAAGTGTCATTTGTTGTACGTTAAATGTTTATTCTTGCACGTTGTCCACAAGCACAATAGGAAGACATTTCTTAATCAGAACATTTATATTTTACTCTGTGTCTTTTGAAGACCAGGGTTTTGTAGTGAGTGGATGTGGTTAAAAGCATGGCATTCAGTCTGGAATAAGACTTAAACAGGTGGAATCTGGTTATAATTTATTACAACAAAGATCACAGAAACACTGAAAACTCGATCTTGGATGGTAGAGAGACTTCATATCACCCGAGGAAGTTGCTGAGAGGGCACAGGGCTCTCTGTGTCTTTTCTGGGCATTATTATCTTTGATAACCCCATAAAACCTTTTATGAAGCCTGTAAACAAGTCACACATAAACCTGCGCTCAGCGCCTCAAGAATCAGCTATCAGATCGGGTTGTAGACGATCTGCCAAGTTCATTTCACCAAAGGACAGATAGCGAGTAGCCTAGCGCTGGCCCTGAATGTCTGGAGGCCTCCGGGGGAAAAAAGCAATATATTATGTATATAAATCTGGATTTGTTTTTTCTTCAACCAGAGTGTCACATCAGATTTGTCAGCCGCAACCCTGCATCTGATCTGGTATTGTCTCCTGGTCTCCCAGTGCTATCACTGTCTGTTCATTGAAGCTTGCTTTGTTTCTTTCATTTCGTCTGTCACCTCTTTTCTGCCCTTAGTGTTGTTGTGCTGTTGATGAGGTGCTTTAGAGCAGGCTTTGCTGAATGAGGTGGTGATGTTGTTTTCCTCCTACTCCCCCCTTATCTTCCCCTTCCTGCTCACAGTGTACTATTGTTTCCACAACATCACTTATACATATTTATTATGCGGCTCTATGTAATACTTGTTTTTGATTGGTCATGTTCTGTGGTCAAATATCTGTTGCAAAATGACTGCTAAACTCATGCACTGTGCTTTTTCATGTCTCTCATGTACCTTCACTGTCTTTTTCCCCCTCACATCCAAAAATAACTTCAATCAGCATTTTATGTAGACATGTAATAAGGGGGATAATGTAAATACAAGTTCACCCTGTCAAGGTATAGTAGAGTAATTTGTTTCTGGATAAGTATATGGATAAAAATCGGCATCTATGGTTGCAGAACTTTACAAAAAGGTATACAACTTTACAAAAATGTACAAAAGCTGTCACTGGGACAGTAACCTTTCAAAAGAACACCTTTTAAAACCTTATTTACCCACTAAGACTGCATAATAGAAGTGGCATATTACCTTAAGGTACAGGACCCCCCAATGATACTTTTTGTACTTTTTTCTGAGAGATGGTCTGTGAAAACAAACAAACAAACAAGAAAACAAACAAACATATATTTCATGGTAATATACAAACCTGTAGAAGTACACAAATCTGTTCTGTACCTATATAATACACCGACAACCACCAAAATAAACACAGGTGGTAATGAGAAAGCCACATGTTGAATCAAAGCTCATCACAAGCATATATTGCATGTTGCATTTGGGAGACATATTCACTGCTGGCAGACACAAAGTTGTAATTAAGTAAAAAGGCATATTGTGAGATATAAGTACTTTATTTAATTATGAGAGGCTAAAATAACCATTGTGAGGCATAACGTCACAATTGTCTTTTTATTGTTGTATTCTGAGGTGGAAATGGGCTTGCAGAGACTGTACATTATCCTCAACATATTATATAATGTAATGCAGGGTGAGAAAAACGAAAGAAAAAAGCTTGAAAATGTAATGGCCTCTGCTCTCCAGGTGAAAAAAATCCTTCAACAGAATGATAAGATGAAGGACTGCGATATCTGGCTGTGAGAACGAGGGAGACAGCGAGAGAGAGTCCAAGACATTGCAACACAACATTGTGCTGTGAAACAGGGAGAGAGCCAGTTTGATCAACTTAAAAGCTGGAGACATTTATCTAACATCACTGTTGGCTAATAATTCCTAAATTCCCTTAAATGAGGCTGTTTTTAGCTCCGAAGCTGGCATAGGAAAGAAAACATCTTCATATTCAGACTCTTCTCACTGGAGGTAAATTGGCAGAGACTGGCTTCACTCATATGCAGAAGGGAAACTGCCCGTTGGGGCAGGGCCATAATGACCACCTCGGCTCTCATGATTTGCAGTGTTAGGTAATGGCCTGTGAGGAATCGCAGTTCTCCGTAACAGTGTTGAGACTTCATTAGAGGATGTAATCCTCTGCCTTTAACCCCTCCTGACCTTTATAGCATCACCTGACTGAATCCATGTACCACTGAGGCGGATGTTTCACAAGATGAATATGCAGCCATTTTTAGCATCATTACACATCCACAGATTCTTAACGAAATATTTAAAGCTGTAAACCTTAAATGCGAACAATTAACGGAGGCTGTTTGATAATGAGGGCCCATCTTAAGGTCGTCTTCTCTGAGGTCTGATGTTAAAAATGAAAATGTAGCACTTTAGCACAAAAAAGACTAAAAATAGACAGACGTTTGGACAAAAAAAATTAGTGACTCTTGCAAAACAAGCCACACCGATGCTACTGTAAGGTGTTGTGGGTGGTTCCAGAGACAGTTTAAGGAGGAGGAAATGGACCACTCACATGCAAATGAAGAAAAATTAGAGAAAGTGTTATGTTTATTATGGCAGCTGCAGAAAGGAAGTCCCGTCTTTCAGTTAAAAGAGCCAATTGCATTTTTTTATAGAAGTACATTAGCTGGAACAACCTGACTAAAACAGATTTGAACTAAAGAGGCGTAATTTATGTTGCTATTCATCACGCACTTTGAAGATTTCAGTCTTTCCCTTTTTAAGTAAATAAAAGCTGGATGCCTATTACATACAGTACAAAGAAAATGATGGTCCAAGATGGCCACAGAGTGAACTAATTTGCCTTTAAGGGACTTTGGTTGTTGTTCTGAGTGTTTTTTAGTATGCTACTCTATGGTTGCTAGAGTGTTTTGATGGTTGCCAGGTTTTTAGGTGATATTCTAGCCCAGAAATGTTGCTCAAGTAACTCCTTCAGTGCTATTTATCCAATCTTGCAATACAAATAGTGCAAGTAGTGTAGAATGTTTGTAGTGCCCAACAATACAGAGGTATAAAGGCAACAAGGCACTTCCAAATCCAAGTGTCACATCCTGACTGCTGAGATACCTTTGTCGGATTGATTTCGCTGCCTTTTATATCCCACTAACTTGTACATTCATTTCTGTTATAGTTGAGCTAAAAAATAGAGATGGTGTCTGAAAGTTAAGGTTGGTGGTCAGTTGGAGTGTAAATGTATAGTTTTGACTTTTTCCACTTTTTATGTCATTTCTAGTGAGAAAGTAATTGAAGTATTGAAGTAAATGAATATTTGATTTTTTATATGCCAGGTGAGAGTTATCTAAATCTAGTCACTTGGAAAAGTGATAACACACCTCTTGAACAAGGTATCATTTATGTTCATTTTATTAATAGCAAGAACTGTGAGAAACAATAATAATACTACCTTAGCAAGTCAGTGATGAAAGTTGCTTCATTTGCACAAATAATTTATTTTGCATACTGTTTTCCAGGTTGTTGTACCTACTACACATACTACATACATACATTATACACATATATAAGTTTTTTTGTCTGATTTGTGTGTATGTACAGTAGAGTACATACATCTCTGAATGCAACCTGTATGGGCTTCTGAAACCGTTTCTATGGCAACCCACATCCCCTTTGGTTCTTTAGCATTTGGATTGTGTTTGACTTCGGATGTCAAAGTGACATTGAAGTTCATTAATCTTTCCTACAGTTGACACACACACACACACACACACACACACACACACACATTCCTCCCCTTGCTCTTTGCTACAATGGGGTTGCAGGTATTATTGCTCTGTCTAAAGATTTCATGAAAGCATGTTCAATAAGCTGACGTCGGGTTTTCCCAACGGAAAACCTCACCGCACAAATACACACTGATTCATTTTAGGAAAGCTTAACATACCACAGTACTATACAAAGTCCTTCCTGTAGCCTTGGAATTGTTGGATAGCATTGTGAATGAATCAATAATCTATAAAGTCAGTTCAATGAGACATAATTGCTACTAACTGCTCATTTTCTGGAAGAAAAAAAGAGAGAAATGGTTTATGGAGAGAGGGATGTTGACTCTGGAGCCTGCATTTCTGACAAATCCATCAAATCCACTGGCGCCAGTATTTGGGGTTGCCAGTTACTAAGTATGAAATAATTCATATTTAACAAGGAATTGACACTCTCAAGCGCTTTAAGACCGACATTGTGTCCTCATATCAAAATCAAAACAAACATATCACAATGATAACAAAAGGTCAAATATCGATCAGTGTTTTTAGTATGCCACACTAACGCTGTATACCAGCGGTTGAGCATGTTTACATGCATCACACCTCAATATTGATTATAGATCGTGTGTCAGATGAGTTAATGTGCTATACATGTGTTTGAACACGTGATTGTTTTTTAACTAGGAATAGTTTAAGAATGTTTAATGATGTACACTTACATCGATGGAGCTAAAAAAAAGTTTTATTTTACATTTACTTTAAAGATGTAACGGCTCATGTGCCATACTATGAAGGAATGTGCCACCTTAAAATAAAGTGAAGAAATCAGTTTAATTAAAAAAATAAAAGTGTATTAAGTCACTTGTCAGATCTATACATACAACTATTTATTTAATATTTAAATATGTAGATACATTTAACAGTAAAATTCATTCATTCATTCATTCATTCATGGCATTCATTTCATCTTCCTTTATCATTCATAATTTTTATGTTTAAGTGGAGTTCCTATTCCTCCATACCATACTGCTCACTTATCCCTACCCATAATTGGACACTTTCAATAGCAGAATATATTAATCATGGATGCTAAATATGCCTGAAAATTTTTTTTATGCAATGGCATTAACAATCATACACCTTGGTTTTCGCATAACACTACTTCCTCTCCTATACACACTGTACATACATACATACATACACTGCACATACATACATACATACGTAAATAAATAAATAAAGTCTTAGCATTTTCATCTTGCTTTCTTGCAAATATGTTAACATTTTCACATCGAGATCTATTTTCTTAAGAAGCACAATGGCATAATATATAAAGTATTGTTTTCTGACAAGAAAAAAAAGAAAAGAAAAAAAGAAGTGACTATTGTTACAACAACAAAATATCTGCCAATGCGGAAAACAATTTGTTTCCCCTTTGAATTAAATTTTTTTTTTTAACCCCACTGGCATTTTTTTCTTCTTGTTTGAAGTATACTGTAGCTCACTTCATTTTAATATATATTTTTTCAGAAGTCATTTTGCATTTCAAGTAAATGTATCTTGATTTAAGGATGTTTAGATATTTATTATGGAAAACGAGAAATAAATGCGGTAGGCTATTTAGTAGAGAATATAAAATATGTGTCATGTGTCATAGTGCAGTCTGTGTAGCACGTATGTTCTTTATACCCAGATCGTTACGTCCAGAGAGGAAATTATACAGTCCTAGACACTATGCCAACTGCTGATTCCATAGACTGTGATTTGGCCAACAGCTAAAGCTTGCATGTTTGCATCTGTGCTCATGTTATGTATGGTATGTAGGTCTGTTTGCTCTTCACCTGTTGCCAAATAGTCAGCTAGACATTAGAAACACAGCCTGTTGGTGCTTCCAAGTCCAAGTGGACCAGATGGGTGCAAAGCACGACAACCAGACCAGCTTCAAGCTGCAGTGATGTCACAGCGTGAGATGTCTGTACAAAGCCGACAAGTGGTCAGATCGGCAGGGGGAGCAGGTTCCTGGGGAGCTAGAGTGGTTGGAGATTCATGATGGTGGACCAATGTGACCCCATAGGGACGCCTACTCAATCCACACTCATTAAATCAAGTGCTCGACTTGAATCAGGATATTTGCACAGTCTTGCGGTATCAGAGCCGCACATACCAAGTATTACTCAGGAGTGTTTGAATAGAAGAGTAACCTTCTGCTTTTTCAGGCTATATTGTTTCTTGTTTTTGCCTTCCACATTCTCCTTTCGTCTCAGTAGTGTTTATAGCTCATTCTTTCCTTGAAATTCTGACATTTTTAATGTTTTAAATCTGGATGTGTGCAGGTTTGGAAAGTAAGGAAAACCTTGAAGCACTCAGCGGTTCCAACCTTCTCATCCTCACCCCATGATGTTAAATAATTCATTCTCGCCATTTTATTGTGCTTTGACCTTAGTCACAACGCTTAGTTTGGCAGTATGATAGTTTACTGTAATTTTGCTCAGTTCACCTTCTGTTTGTTGGTTAAAACAATGTTTAATCAATATTCCCCTGAGATGGCTGCTTATTGCTGGATGATAATGAAGAGCTGCACAGTTTTAATGCTCACGTGGATCTTATGGGTCATTTCCGTTATGCAGTACTTTATGAACTCTGTGATATTTAAAAAATGAATATGCTTGTGTTCTGTTTCTGCAAAAGGGTGTACAAGACTGTCAGAAATATGCTCTGGTCAAGCTCAGACACTTGAAATGTTAATTATAACTTGTCTATTTACACGGAGGTAGGAAAATTAACATCGCTAAAAGGATGGGAATAAAGCTAAATTGGCTTCAGATTAGTGAGGGATTGAGAATTATCTCACGTGAGGGTGTCAACTTTGTTTTGAAATGAATTGATTTTATCAAACTTATTTCCGTATTTTTGTCACACAGAATGCAGTGTTTTACAGTGGGACCTAAAATAAAAGATAAAACTCCCCAGAAGTTGTTAAATCCATTGCTAATACTTACTGAAATTATTTTCTTCCTCTTCTTCTTTTTTAATCAAGACCTTATTGAAATTCATGGCGTTGTTTGACACTTGTTTGGTCACTTACTAGTGGGTGATGTTATCAAGGAAATGGCTTTTGTTACATGTTGTAAATGTATTTGATAAAGGGCTGCAGGACGAAAATTGAAATTGACGACATGAGAGGAAAAAAGCTGATTGCAATGAAACAATTGTTATTAATATTCTGGCAAACTATTAGCCAAACCAAATTAGTTTTTTTTTTATTCATTTATATGTTCAAAGGTTGTATTACATTTTAATTAGCATAGCATAATAGCAAAACACAAGGTATTCTACAACATTAGACAATAAATACACTACATCAAAGTATGTAATTATTAATATTATTTTTTTTAAGTTACAAAGCTAACATAACACTTGGAATAAAGTGCATAAATCGTATGGATTATTTTTTTGATTTTTTGTCTTTTGGAAACCATCATTCTCCAGTCTATATAATTACATTCTAATTCTTTAAAATCTTTTTTTTCCCTCCATGGAAGAAAGTCATACAGTTTTAGAATGACATGAGGGTGAGTAAAATTATGACATAATTTTTTTTTGGGGCTAAACTATTCCTTTAGGTTTCAAATAAGATTAGTTTCTATTCTTAGTTGCTCTGCTTGAGGGTGAAACTTGGTACACACACGATTGCACCTTTGTCATAATCGCTCTGACTGAATGCCACAATCCTGAATGCCATCTCTGTCATAATCACTCTCGTTTGGTCAGCTACACATACATGGTTGTCACCGGTGGTACGGTTGATCCCTGACATGTTTTGCCCATGCTACAGATAAGGACATGAGCTCAGCGCTGTCTATCTCCATCTCTGCTT